>OX336395.1:112680778-113298278 GCA_946902985.2 Meconema thalassinum | reverse complement strand
ACGTTTTGTCAGACAAGGGACTTGAAATTGATGAGACAAAAGTCGATGCGATAAAGAAACTCAAAGTACCAAAGAACAAAGAAGAGCTACAGAGATTGTTGGGTATGATAAATTACTTGGGAAAATTTATTCCCTGTCAGTCAAAATTGACAGCTCCATTGCGTGTACTATTGAAGAATGATGTTGCATGGATTTGGGGTCCAGAACAGGATCAGGCGTTCAAAGAACTAAAAAAAACCTGTCCAGCACCCCTGTTTTGAGGTACTATGACGTAAATGAAGACGTAACATTATCAGTTGATGCATCATCAAGGGCATTAGGAGCTGTTCTAATGCAAAGAGGACAACCAGTAGCGTATGCTACAAAATCATTAAACAGCACCGAACAAAATTACCCGCAGATTGTTAAAGAGGCACTTGCGATTCGCTACGGCTGTAAGAAATTTCATGACTACATTTGGGGTAAGAAATTAACAGTCGAGTCGGATCACAAACCCTTAGAGTCAATCTGGAAAAAGCCGCTTGTGAATGCACCACCGAGATTAAGAAGAATATTATTAGATCTCAAGGAGTACAACCCTATCATCGTATACCATAAAGGAAGTGAACTGAAGATTGCGGATACACTTAGTAGAGATTGTGAAGATTCTTACGAAAACGATGAAGAAGAACTCGAAGTTCTAATGGTGTTATCAATGTCTGAAAGCGCCACTGAAGACTTCAAAAGATCAACGCTCCAAGACCCAACTTGCCAGGCATTAATCAAGATGATGAACAATGGTTGGCCTAACGATATCCTTCAAGTGCCGCAGATATTGAGATGTTTTTTCACTTTTCGTGATGAATTATCACATTGTGATGGACTCATTTTCAAAGGAGATCGCGTTTTTGTCCCAAAAAGCGAAAGACCTAGAGTTCTACAAGTTATTCATAAAGGGCATCCGGGTATACAATCAACACTGAGAAGATCAAGACAGTTAGTGTTTTGGGAAACTCTAACAAAGGACGTAACCAAATTGGTAGAATCCTGCAAAACCTGCCAACATACGCAGCGTAAACCTGTCAAGGAAACCATCATAATGAAGAAAATACCTAAATTACCATTTGAAATAGTATCTTCAGATGTCTTTTTCTACAAAAGCAACAGCTATCTTGTTCTGACAGACAGTTACAGTGGATACTACGAAGTGCAAAAGATTAACAAAACAACAGCAGCAGAAATAATTAATCAACTTAAAATTTGGTTTGCTACACATGGAGTTCCACAAGAATTTCACGCCGACAACGCAACATATTCGTCCAGAGAATTTGTAAAATTTTCAAAGGAATGGAACTTCAAATTAGTTACATCGAGTCCTTGTTTTGCAAGGTCGAACGGATTAGCTGAGAAGTACGTAGACATTGCGAAGCGACTGGTGAAGAAATGCGACATCAGCGGAGAAGATGTACAACTGGCCCTGCTAATGTCGAGAAATACACCACGAGACCCAGAACTAGGCACACCAACCTCGAGATTGTTTGGAAGGAATACAAGAACTCCAATTTCCTTTTCTAATAACAATCTTCAGCCCAAACTACAAACCGATGTACCAATAAAACTTAAGGAAAAGCGGTCAAAACAGAATAAATATGCTGATCGCGGAGCCAAGGAATCACGACAGTATCAAAATGACGAGAAAATCTTGATCAGAGATCTAAACAACAAGTGGTACACGGGGAGAATTGTACATCCAGTAACTAATCGCTCATATGTGATTCAGAAAGATGATGGAACAATTTTGCGAAGAAATACCAGTTTCATCAGACCATCGAATATTGGAGGCACAATAACAAAAGAAACACCAATTCAGGCCGAGTTAAACGTTGAATCAAATCAAAGTACAAACGAGAGAATGCAATCGTCAATTCAAGATCCACTAACAGACATCCATGGAAGGTCACGTCTACCCATACATCCAGATGATCCCAACAAAGGAACATCTCCAGTTGAACCGAACGTAGAGAGGGAAGAAGCATCAAAAGCACCCTCATTAGAATCATTCAAATATACTACAAGACATGGCAGAACTGTAAAACCAGTAGTTAGGTTAAATCTGTAAATCTAATCAGCGTAGATAAATATTAATTTTATTTTGAGAAGAGAGATGTAACGATAACCTTCGGATTCGAGATTCGATAATCGAAACATACATCTCTGGAATACGTTGCGCAACTATGTCAATTGTTAATACTTCAACATACATAATAAATGTTGGCACTAGTCTATTATGTTGTTAGTTATTATTTGATTACCCTATAAACCTGTATGTGAATGTTACAATAACTGTGCCGGTCAGCTATACCATACTTCCAGGTAAGGTACCGTACTGTATATCGAATGTAGGCCTACTAGCCTGAGCAGAAATATTTCTCAAATTGGCACGCTGACAATAGTGTGGCAAACACTGATGTGTGTGCCGAGTGCATTAGACTAAGTCGGTCGACAGAACTCCCCAGCCCCACAAAGTGGGTTAATGTCTTATGAATAGGAGTTGACAGCTCGAATTCTCAGAAATGCAACGGCCACTCATCGGCAAATATATAATGCGAGTACCGTACTGTTCGAGTACCCTCCAGCCATTGCTCAAATCCATGTGTCCCAGCAATCATTCATGCTACCCTCATCCGTTACCTCTAGCTTAGTCTATGTAATCCTGTGTCTACCAAACTCGCACTTCCGTAATGCAAGATCGGTCTCAATACTGAGCGATGTAGGGAGAGTTTCGTCGCTACACTGACTTCTTTCTTGCTGAATACTGTAGAGCGCAACTGAAAGCTCACTTCATCAGCTTTTCTACACCTCGACTCTGTTATTCTGAGAGAATAAACAGCTTCAGTACAGTACGGTACTTAAAATGATCTACCTGCTCCAAATTAGAACCTCCTACCTGGCATTTTATTTTCTTGCTTTTCTTCCCTACCGACATAAGCTTCATCTTTAGAATGCATGTGAGATTTCCGAAATTAAATGCCATGTCCTGTGGTTCGGATTACACGTGAAAAGGAGGTTCCGTGGCACATGATCGCCAGTTTAACGGTCACGTTAAACTAAAGCTACCTTTTTCTTTGGAATGCTGATTTTCATACCACATTCCCTACAATTCTGTTGCAAGTTCTAACACGTTGGCCTGTAAGTTTTCGACGGAGTCTGTCATTACAACCACGCCATCAGCATAGGCCAGACTGCTTACCTGGTTTCCACCCAATTGAATTCCACCTATGCCTTCAGCAAATAGTCATATATAAAATAAACAGTAGTGGTGAAATATTACAGCCTTACCTCACTCCTGTAACAACCTTAAACCAACCATCAACGCTCGCTGCAGCCTGATTATTAACAACTAAAAAGTACTGTAGGCCTAAATAAAACTCCACAGATATATTTTTTGTGGGGGAGGGGGAGCTTGAAAATGGGAATGTCAAGATAGGAACAGAGATGGACTGGCTCGCACTTCCTTGTCCTAGAGCCCGTGTTCGCTCTCCACAGCCCTGCTAAATACACACATCAAAAAGAGTTTTACATAACATAACACTTGTTTGCCATGATGCAGAGCGTATGTGGGGTTGTGGGCGAGGCTATTACAAAAGAGACGGCATTCTGACAAATCCTGCAGACTTTATTCATGTGTGAACAGAAAATTACTGTTACGTGTTAGCCCTAGTAGCACGTTCGTTAATTCGACTACAGTGGTTAAAAGCACAACACAGTTTGGCCCTTTAAAGAAATATAAGTTTTATTGCAGGTCTAGCAAGTTACAGTACACCACAAAATAAACAAATACAAGCAATTAGTATCTCACTCTAGTTTCCCTCTTGTTCGGAATACTTCCCTTTCACTTTTTCGACAGCTGTCGGTTCACTAACTAGGTAGACCGTGTCCAGCCAGTCTATCACTCACTGAAATACCTGCACACTTCCTTGAGTACACAAACGACAGTTACTTACGAGTCTGCTACACACTGCTCTGCTCGGAAAGAATCTCACTGGGTTTCGCAATCCACACAACACTTCACTGCAATAACCTCTGTCGCACAGTGGAACACACACATTCGCTCAGAAAACACAGTCCGTCCTCACCGGCCAGGGTCGCTCTTATATATCGGAGCTGATGACTCAATGGATGCTTCGAGAGCGGGCCAGGGTTCACGGTTTCTCGAAAGTTCCATTTCTGGGAGGGCTGCGTAGGTTCTAGACCTTGACCTTTTGTTTTTACAGCCCTGTTGCGTAAGGCGCTGGCAACACACAGTCTGGAATAGCCTAGAGCGGCCTGAGTCACGCGCGGGCGACGAAACTGTTTAGCATTCGTAACATTACTAACAGGAAGACATTTGGCCGGCCTGTTAAACAGGTTCTGACTGATATCTGTTGTAATTTTGCCATCCTGTGACGTTTCAATTCGCCGAGACTCAAATCAGCCGTGTTTCTTATCTTCTGGAATACTAATTTGCATCAGGTTTTTCTCACGTTCTTGGCACCACGTCTATTTAGTTGTTTTTAAAATTCTAGAGTTTCTTAGTCGGTATTCAATCATATGGAATATGTGCCCATAGAACAGGAATTATTTCCTGTTGATAGACGACATTATTGGTTCTATCTTAGTGTATAATTGTTCACTGAATCTCAATCATACCTGCCCATCAACCCATCTGTTGCCTAAAATCTTCCGTAATAGGCCTATCCTTCGATTTAATAATTTATTATTATTCCTATTATCAAAGGGCTGGTAGATGAATTACTTCGGGCCTGGGATACTAATTAATAAACTAACAACCCGCCTCGGCTTTGCCCGGGAACGTGATAAGCACTTTTTCTTTTATGTCAATGAACCTCTATCCGTTTTTCGTCTCGGCATGATGGGTTAAAATCACTGACTGGACTATTAATTATATTATCATGGAGATGCATGTGCAACGAATTCTTGTCAGACGTAATTTAAGAATGGCGTGGTGCATGAAACACACATCGCCCTTCCATCCAATCTTAAAATTCACAGGCGAAATGAAGAACAGCCGAGTTCCACTTCCAGGGAAACTCCAAAACACAATCCCTCTTCTCTGAAGTCCTAATACAACACAACTCGACAGTTTGCTGCTGGCTGTATCTGGGGTAATAGGTTCGCCCGCTAGCTAGGCTGTAACTGGGGTGACAGGCTCGCCCTTAGCTTATTCGTAAATTGAATGGAGATTGTTGGAGGAAATGAAAAGGTAAAAACACTCACAGTGAGTGATGTATCGATAGATATATGCTCTACAATACTTTTTTTTTGTAGAACTTTCCATGCTGAACATTTCATACACTCATAGTATATTGATATTTTTAACAGTTTGCCCAGCGTAAGCTTATAAAGCGCACGGAGGCCAGTTTTTTTTCTCTCGCGATTTTCACTGAAATCGTTACTGCGTGGCTTCCATTGATCATAAATAATTTCCTATAGAAACATTCCTCGAGATATCCGTTACAGAATGGTGAAAACTGCATCAAAATCCATCCAGTGGTTCTGGAGATTACCGTAACATCCAAGAATGGGGGGACTCTGTTTTAGAGTAGGTAGAGATTAAAATTTTAGGAAGGACAGATAATGTCGCTGTTCCGCCCCTTTATATGACAACCATTATCAAATTATAATTTGGGTTTTATGAGGGATTAACGAAAATAAAACAAAAATGAGGTTAATTGCCAGCATTCACCAGGATTGAAGAAACAGGACTAGATAAAACCATACTCAGGATGGCTGCTGACGGCACCGTGATTCGAAATGCAGTCAAGAATTTCCGGGATGGTACCTAAATTAAGGCCTCTGCAGGCTCATATCAAAATCCTAGCCTCAATTAGAAATTCACACTCTAGAACAGCCATCATACAGGTTATCAGAAACACCCTAAGTCCCTACAATGAATCAACAACTCAAGAAATATATCTAAAGGAGCAAAGGATTTATTTTGTATTTGTACCAATAGATTGTCATCACTATGGTGGATCAGTACAAGAATGAAACTCCAGAGCATACAGGATTACTTTCATAAAACTTTATTATTGCCATCAGCCCACCCATAATTTTAGTATATGGATATTTTCAAAGGAAGCAGGAGACTTCTGTTACTTAGGAAGCAAAATAACCAATGATGGACGAAGCAAAGAGGATATAAAAAGTAGGTTATCTCAGGCAAGGAAAGCATTTCTACAGAAAAGGAATCAGTTGACATCGAATATATTTAGGTATTAGGAAGTCATGCCGGCCCCGTCAGGGATTTTAAAAACTGACGTGAGGGTTGGAACAGGGTGCACTCAGCCTCGTGAGGACAATTGAGTAGCTGTCTGACAGTGAGGCAGCACTCCGATCACGAAAACCAAGATTAACGGCCGAGGGGACCCGATGCGCTGATCACGAGTCACCTCAATATCTGCAGGCCAAATGGCTGGGCAGCTGTCGCTTGGTCGGCCTAGGCCCTTCGTGGGCTGTAGTGCCAGGGGTTGACTTTGTTGATTAGGAAGTCATTTTTGAAGGCCTTTGTCGGGAGCGTGGCACTGGACTATTGGTGCAGCAGAAAGGAGGAGAATGGAAGCGTTTGAAATGCGGTGTTACAGGAGAATGAAGATTAGATGGGTAGATAGGTTTACAAAAGAAGAGGTATAAAGACGAGTGGGAGAGGAGAGATGTTTCTGGCGACAGCTAATGAAGAGAAGAGATAGGTTGGTAGGACACATACTAAGACACCCAGGAATAGCAAGCTTAGTTATGGAAGGAAGGGTCGATGACAAGAACTGCAGGGGTAGACCAAGGTTAGAATATGTTAAACAGATTGCCTCAGATGTAGGGTGTGGTAGCTATGTAGAGATGAAACGATTAGCTCAGGACAGGGAGGCTTGGAGGGCTGTATCAAACCAGTCAAAAGACTGAAGACTCAAGCAACATGTTTGCACTCGCATTGCAGTGCGATGTGCTGACATCTGTCGAATGTATTGTGATATACGATTATTTTCAAGGTTTTAAAGGGCTATTTGTAGACAAACAGGATATTAAATCGTCCGAACAGAAAATCTGCTCTTTCCATTAACTAAAAATTGGAAGTGTTCAGGGATAAAAAGGTCTTATGGTAACCCTTTTACATTTAGATGAAAACTTAAATCAATTTCTATATGGTCCCGAATTCACTGCGTTGGCTGCTAACATGACAAAGAAAGTAGTATAAATTGAAATCAATGGGAACTTGTCATGGTGTTCAACCTGCAATGATGTTAGCTACCCAATACTGAAAAGCCAATACAAAATTTCAAGTTGATAAGTAAAAAATTTGAACTGCAGAGCACATTATCGCTTCTGTTAAGGCCTGGTGACTTTACACATTAATTGGCACCAGAACTAAAATTGGCAGTGCCACTTGCTCAGCTCTACATAAAAACAAATCATACAGTATTTTTCCTTAAAACAGACAAAAAAAACACACATACCGTAAACTAAACCCCCGAGATATCACATTTTTATAAATAATCCGCAGAGCTAGATCATTTGTGGATCAATTAACATTAATATAATAACAGGAAAGATAGGAGAAGATAAGATGAAAGCAATGGTGTTTGCAGATGATCTCATGGTCTGGGGAAACAAGGAGGAAATTCAGGAGCAACTGAAGGCTTGGGAAGAAACAGTGGGAGAATACGGATGGAAGTTCAACATCAGTAAATGTGAGATCCTGTTAACGACCAGGAAAAAGGACAGACCAATGAGTGGGATAACACTTGGAGGTGGACAGCTGAAGAAGGTGGAAAGTCTCAAGTACTTGGGAAGTCTAGTGGAGGAAAATGGGAGAAATGACAAAGAGATTACGGAACGTAGCAGACAGGCAGAAGCATTTCTGAGAAGCATTAGGAGCTTAGTGTGGAATAAAGATGTCCCACAAAAAAGCAAGGAAGTGTTATACAGAAGCTACTATATCCCGATACTGACCTATGCTTCAGAAACGTGGACAATGAAGAAAAGAGACATAAGCAGAATACAGGCAGGTGAAATGAAGTTCCTGCGAAGTAGGATCGGAGTAACAAGAAGAGACAGGTTGAGGAATGAAAAGGTCAAGGAAATGGTGAAAGAGGAGCCCTTGCAAGGTAGGATTGAGACGTCAAGACTGAGGTGGTATGGACACTTAAAGAGAATGGATGAGAAGAGGATTCCCAAGAGGATACATGAGATGCAGATGCAGAAGAAAGGACCAAGGGGAAGACCAAGAGATAGATGGCTGAAAGGAGTGGAGGAATGTGTCAAGAAGAGAGGCGAGGACTGGACCAGAGTGACAGCGGAGAGGTGGTGGGAAGAAAGGACTAAGTGGCGAGGCTTATGTTCCAAACAGACCCAGCCTGGGGCTGGAAACTGTACAAGATGATGATGATGATAATAACTTCTGATAAAATGTTTTACATGAAGTCAACACTATATTCAATAAGTTGAAATTTGTCCTTCATTATGTAACACTGGCAGCAAATATACAGTTCACGCCACGATTTTGGTCGGTTAGTCCTGATTGCACAGTCATACAGAGGACTGTGCAATCGGAACTCACCGACCAAATACCGTGGCGTGAACTGTACATATCTAGATAGATATTATTAGTTCCTTTTGTATTGATGTTAGTTCAAATAAAACAACTTAATATATTATCTGCTAAATGCTATCAAATCAACTGAGTCAGGTTACCAAACAGACAACCTCCAAATTCCAGTGCACATACCTTACTCCCCCCTTTCTTCATTGTCCCATTATTCCAGCATAGGTTCCAAATTCTTGTTTGAATCCCATGACCCTTTTGCAAATGGATTATGAGAAGGAAGGAGAAACAATCAAATTTAAAACCCAGGAGGTTGGTAATTGAAAAAGTAATTTTTATTTTGCATTACACAATGTAGTACAAGAAATACAATTACTGCATATTATAAAAAGAACCACACAACTGAAACTGCATTCTCGCCCAGGTCTGTTCCAAGCAACTTGCAGTTCAACTGGATCTAGTGGACAGATCTGTAAGAATACAAACATGAAGCTATTAATATAATAAATGTGGAATGTAACTTATAAGGCACTGAACATGTAAGAATGCAGGCTATGCTTATCAAGAAAATATACTGTCAATGGCCATAGTGGACTTGGGCTATTAGGTCGTTCATTGTACAAAGAGTGTACAAACCATATAGATGAAGGATAGAAAGCACAACACGAACTCACAACTTCCAGATTTGGCTTCCGTTACTCTACCTCTGAGCTTATGTGGAGACACTTTTGGTTTTTCTATGCATTACCATGTCGGACATAATTGCTCGGAGACAGGGCAAAGGCAGTTAGAGCTGGATGTCACAGGTTGTGTCCCACATGTTTCGTACGTTCTAACTTTTAGCGTCATCTATGTGGTTTGTAGGCCCACTCTCTGTAAAACACACAACCAACCGGTAATAATAGTAGAAATTTCCTTTCTCGTTTGATGGGTCATCTTTTACAATTTACCAGATATAATGGTATTTGGGCCTTTATCATATACAATCAGAGAGAAAAACATAACAGAAAGTTCTGATGCACAAAACAAGACTTCAACCTACAGAGTAATAGTAAAAAATGTAATAACGGTGGGCACAGAAGGTAGAGCATATTGAAAGGCAAGTCATTTGTCCCTGGCACATAGAATTACATTGCATCCTTGAAACTTCTGTGTTCTCCAGAGTAGCTGGCAACAGTTGAGGAGACGAGAACCCTTGAAAAAATTTACTAAACTACTGATTTTAGCTATGTCAATACCTTCTGTAATGATTCAAAATAGATTTCCCTTATATATCATGACAGAGTAAAATTCCAGCTGTGTTGGCCATCATCCGCATGAATTATGCACAACTAAAGCAACGCCAACCCCACGCATACTGTTACTAATTGCTTTTGTAAAAGTTACATTTGCCTAGACCAATAATTCTTAGGTGGCGGCCCTGTGTTAGTCTTTGTCTCAGGTGACAAGAAGTGGAACTACCTATGATGCAAGGATTTATTAATGAAATCACAGAAGTGGAAGTTAGGAAAGCCATCTCTAAAATGATGATTCATAAAGTAACCCATAAGAACGAAGGGTAAAGTTTATAAAACTGCCGTAAGACCAATCCTACTCTATGGTAGTGAAACATGGGCTACTACAAAGCCACATGAGCAAAAGCTACATACCACTGAAATGTGTATGTTACGTTGGGCAGGTGGAGTTACTCTCAAAAGATAAAATCCGTAATGAACATGTGTGAGGCAGTTTAAAAGTAGCGCCTATACCGTTAACTGAGAAACCTTTGGAGTCCAGGATAAGGTGGTATGGCCATGTTATGCGAAGACCGGAGGGGATCTTTAACGTGCCAGTAAATCTACTGACACGGCTCCCTCGCATTTGCGCACCCTAAAATGCCAACTGACTGTGCCAGGATACGAATCTTCAACCTTGGACCCAGCAGGCAAGGACATTACAAGCAGCCAGTTCCTTTTTGTAACAAACAAAATTTATTAATCTCATGTAGCTTAATTTTTTTTCAGGGTTAGGGATTAACCCATCTCTTTTGGTTACAATCGTGTTGACCGACTGAAAAGCACCAAACTTTTGTAATAAATAATAATTGTGGAAATGCTGTGGTAATAGAGGTTTTTTCCTCCACTGACTATAACCCATCCCCCATCCCCTTTTTTCATCACAACTTACATAGTAAAATTCCAGTCGTGACTGAATTATGGGACAAGGATGAGAAGATACAAACACAAAACAAACTTTTGTTTTTTGTGTGGAGAGCCGAGATATTTATGTTGCGAGAGCAGAATATAAGAGAGCCACCAACTGATTACGGAAAATGACTACGAGGGTGTTATTGCATTATTTCAGCAGTGCCAACATTATCGTTTGGTGCCGGTTTTGCTGCTGAGTTCAAAAGTGGCGAACGTCGACTAAGGCTTTACATACAAACACAAACCTAACCTGGGGCATATGCACCAGATCCCTCTCCTGTACTACAGTAATTCTGGCTCTTCTTTTGCAGTGCCGACGCATGACCGAACTATGTATAAAGCCCATAATATGTGTCATAAATGCAAAATTTCCTAACACCAACAATATCTCACAGCTCTTGACAGACTCCTATAATGTGCCTCAGCGCACTCCCACGTAGCGAGGTTAGATGCCTGTCTGGCCGAAAATTACTGATGTAAAAGTTGGACGAGACCAAATTATACATCACTACTTGGTTCGACGGCTGCCTTGATGAAAGAAACCATTGGCAGGTACTTGGTTAGCAGACTGGGAATCGTGCATTGTGCGGTGTCGCCGGCTCGATACGGTATCGAAGCTGTTCGAACTGTTAGCCGACCTCACACATAAAGTAAGCGGAGCACTGACGGCCCAGACCAGCGATTCCCAACCTTTTTTCCTCCCGGACCCCTTTATACATATTTATCTAAAATAGTACCCCTAAAACGTTCAATATTTTACGGGCAATATGTACATAACTTAATAAAAACATTAATGATAAAACGTATTATTTGAATACCGTATAACTAATATTTTTCATGTATTATTTGTTTGCTGTTAGTATGCATTTCATTTCAATAAAATGCTACATATAATTTTTCAATTTTACTTTCATTTACTTGGGCAAATGAAGATGTATAAACATTTAGCTGAGGAAAATAAACAGTACAGTACATAACATCTTTTTGTTTTTGATTTTATTGGAAACTAATTCTAGCGATTAGTTTGGCAAAACTAGACAAATCAAGACAATAGCATGGGTCGGTGAAAGTGACAGGGGATGGAATGGGGTGGGAACATCGATCTTGATGTGCGTGAATAAGACGGCACTGCGCGCCGGTACATTACGACTGAAACGTACGATGGGAACATGACGCCCGCCATTACCGTTTAATTTTGGAGTACCCCTAAGCAATTCGTTGCATATCACCAAGGGCTACGCGTACCCCAGGTTGGGAACCACTGGCCTAGACAATGTTTTATGCAACCTTTCCCTCTCGTACGGTATGTGAGAATGTATTAAGACTATTAGCGGTTCGAATGCCACTGTCGAGAGCCCTGCAGATGGTTTCCCGTGGTTTCCCATTTGGACACCAGGCACATGCTGGGGCTGTACGTTAATAAAAGGCCACTGCCGCATCCTTCCGCGCCTAGCCCTCTTCTATCCCAATGTCACCATACGACCTATCTGTGTCGGTGAGACGTAAACCAAATTGTACATAATAATAATATTAATGTGGATTATTCCCCCCCTCACTGATAAGTCTTTGGTTTCTGGGAAGGATGTAATACTGTCGAGGATATTAACAAACGTATGTTCCTGAAACGGAACAAATTAATTGCATATTATACACATACTGTTGCCACACGATTGTACGAAGAACGTGTTGTGACCCGTTGCCTTTGATCTGTAGGCAGTTTGAATATTCTGGGGAGACATGTGCATCGAATCATCGCACAAAAACAGATCGTGGCTGTCTCCACATTACAGCTACTGTTTGAAGGGGTTATATGCACAAACTATACAGCAGTACAAGGACGAGCCGGTACCGCCTAGCACAATGCTCGAACACAGCTTGCTTGAGGTTTCTGGGCTCATAAGAGCACACCGATAAGTCACGGCGCGCACGAAAGCTCGAACTTGTTCGAACTCGGACGTCATCTGTTCGAGCCGAGCTCAAGCACATCACTATGTATAACCCACCCGCCATCCCGAATTATAACATGACTTATAGGGTATAGTAAAAATTCCAGCTGTGTCTGCCATTATCGGCGTTACAACAGTATTGCCAACCCCACGCAAACGGTACTAATTGTATAGGTGGTCTTTCGTCCAGATCAATGTTCCTTTTGTCAACTGTGCCCCGCTAGCTTCCCGCGACCATTCTAACCTTAGTTTAGTCCAATCCAATGGTTTTTGACAATGGTTCCAGTCTAACGTGTCCTGGGCCCTATTTCATAAAACTCAACAGGTTTCTATGGTCAAAGGAGCAATAAAATATTTTAAGTATGATATATACTAGAAATTCGTTCTCATTAAGAGTAGCCTACGTGTTTCGATTTATTTTCTTCCGCACAACTCTGTCATATTACTCGAAAGCAAAGATTTAGTCTTTGAAAATATTTTTCCATCTCAACTTAAAAAGAATCCCCTTTAGCTCGCCTAAAAATCCTAGGCCTAGACCTACTGATAATAATAATAATAATAATGTTATTTGTTTTACATCCCTTTCAACTACTGTGGCTTTTAGAGACCCCAGGCTGGGGGAATTTTGCCCCAAAGGGGATCTATAACGTGCCAGGAAATCTACTGACACGGCTCCCTCGCATTTGCACACCCTCAAATTCCAGATAACTGCGCCAGGATTCGATCCTGCAACAGCAGGCGAGAACATTACCGCTGCGCGCACGCAGCCAGCGTAGACCTACGGCTGTCAAAGAGACAGATCTACATAATAACAGCACACTGTAAATGCACAGGGTCTTTCATATAAAGTAAGAACGGCAAGCGGCAGATTTGTTATTCGCTACTGCGGTGGCCTTGGCCGAGCATTTGGCGCGCCATGGTCCCCTGATGTACTATTAAAAGCGCGCGCGTAGTACATACGAGGGCTGTTTTTTTTTTCAAGTTCTGATGGACTGTATAAAAATAATAGATTGACATACCAAACTGAATTTTACACTAAATGTTAGCTTGTTTTATTCTTATGTCTCAACATAATCGCCAAAACGATTAAAACATTATTGTCATATCGTTACACCAGCTTTCCAATGCCCTCGGCAAAACATTGTGTCGCCAAAGAGGTGGGTACGTCTGGAGTCTCTCCTGAAGTTTTTCCCTTTTGCTAGGCGTTGCCGCCCAAACATACCTTCAATTCTCGAAAAAGGTGAAACCATTCACAACCACACTGTACCAACGTTACGATAGATTTTTCAAAGAATTCAACTGTGAAGTTTTGGACCATCTGCCGTTTAGTCCAAACCAGCACTGAATGATTTTCACCTCTTTCGAGAATTGAAGGTATGGTTGGGCGGCAACGCCTCGTCAAAAAGAAAAAACTTCAGGAGATTGTCCAGAGGTACCCACCTCAGTGGCGGCCGAATATTTTGCCGAGGACATTGGAAAGCTGGTGTAATGGTACGACAAATGTTTCAATTGTTTTGGTGATTATGTTGAGACTTACGAATATAACAAGCAAACATTGAGTAGTAAAATCAGTTTGGTATGTCAATCTGTTGTTTTTATACAGTCCATCGGAAATTGAAAAAGAAAACAGCCCTCGTATGTACTACGCGCGCGCTTTCAATAGTACAGCAGGGGGCCATGGCGCGGCACAAGCTCGGCCAAGGTCACCGCACCAGCGAATAACAAACCTGCCGCTTGCTGTTCTGATTTTATATGAAAGACCCTGTTTATTGGTTCTGAAACGTTAACGCAAACTTTAACATTATCGTGCACTAGTGTTCGTCACACATGTGCTCTAAAGATCGTCAGCTATGACGACCTATGGACACGATCATCAAACGACAATTTAACTAATGCAGGGTGCTTCAGAACTACAATATTGCCGCTGTTAGTTAGGTCTTACAAGGAGATATGACAATGTGCCATTTATCGTCACAAATGACTAGCATTGGTAAAGTGCCTGTTTTAAAAACCCGTGTTCGTCGCCAGCATTTCTAACCAAACTAGGAACATGCGCGCGAAATAGCAAATCGCGTATGTTACAGAAACAATTACCAACTATATCACACACTTGTAACATTTTAAAATGTCGGAACATAACACGCATGCACATAATTAACACGCGTGCCTGCTTAGCACATGCGAGAAGCAATACGCCGCGTCAAGACAGCTCAACTCACACGAGATGTTTGACACTGGGATAACATATTACATCGCACGCATGATTTCGCAAGGTTGCTCATTATCGGCAACGAAGATATGACGAATCTCGTAAGACTTCGTGCATTGTGAAAGACCCGTTGACATCCTTATTATATGCACTTATATACGAGAGTGACGACTATTGGCTCAGTGACGAAAACCGGTACCGTACAGTTACCTTAATAATGTAGAACTACCTTAGGCCTATTATATGAATGGAGCTCCCCAGAAGGAAATCCTAAGTACGTCACTGATCGTAATCACTCTACTACTGCCGCTTTTTAATCGCTCCATTCCAGCGATTCTAACACACTGTAGGCTATAAATATAACGGAAAACTTCCCAACGCACAGAAATACGAAAAGATAGGTTAAGGTAATAATAGACATGTAAACAAGGCACCTGTAGAGTTTTCGATGACAATTGTACAACCACGGCTGACATATTCATTAGTTCATAAAGAAAAACTGGTGACGTGTGACATATTTGTCAGATTTCTACCTGTCGGCATTACAACTTTATGAAACATATTTCTGACAATATATCACGAAGAAACGGAAACTTGTCGAACTATCAAATTATCCGGATATTTTACGTCATCTGGCATATGTCGACTTGTCCAGTTTATTGAAATAGGGCCCAGATCAACGGTTACAGCCTAATGCGTCTAGATTCTAGCTTCCAGCCGCAGACGAATGGGTTTTGCCTAGTGGTGGTGTATTTTATATCTTACATGTTGGGCACACTGCCGTGACACCAACGTCTCGTCATGTGTTGCTCACAAGGGGAGGATACGATGCATGGGTCACCGATCCGAACCATCTTTAGTACACGTGTAGGGCATTACCAGGCGTGTAACAGGTGCAAGTAGTAAGGTGCGCTTCTCAGCAGTTTCCGAGAAATAAATTAATTGCAATTACATGTCGGCGTCTACGTGCGTCGTACGCTAGCAAGAATCCAAAGAATCCTGCTTAATAAGCGCGGGATCGCTGCATCGAATGCCACCGGTGTGCCTTTGCAGTGTGTTGTGTGTTTTTTTTTTTTTTTTTTGTACCGATAACACGAGTTACCGCTTGCGGGGTACGAGAGTGGTCTGATGGTTCACAGACGTGCAATGAACGGAACAGACTGGGCCTTAAATATATATATTTATACATATACATATATAATAGAATATACCTGACCGTGTATAATAACAATGTATTTGCAATGCCAATGCTGTATATTATGTAGTCACAAACGTTTAACCCCCATACGACGATTTCGGAATCTCTTTTCCCGCTCACATAACACGTTATTACAATTGACTGCAAAATAAACATTCAAGATACATACACATGTACGAATTGGCAATGTTTACAAAAAAAAAACTCATTGCAAAAACTCACCGGTGGGATTCGACCCAGCGCATACGAAGCAGGGCTCTTACCGCTGCACTGCAATTAATTTCTCGGTATCGGCTGAGAAGCGCACCTTACTACTTGCACCTGATATACGCCTGGTCATGCCCTACACGTGTACTAAGAATGGTTCGAATCGATGACCCATGCATCGTATCCTCCCCTTGTCAGCTGGAGTGAGCAACATGGCTGCCGTAGTTCAAATTCAACAAGAATGAAACATACCGTATATAATTACGTAATTTAGCACATATTTCCAGTATATTAGTCATAATGAACTGCAATTTCAATAGATTATCATTCAACATCTAACTGAAACTGATAAGTCAGGTTCCTGTGTCCTGCACTACAAATCAAACAATTTATTGAGAGATGCTAACAAAATAACTACCGTAGCCTAATAATAGAAATGCACCACCAAAATATTATTTTTTTTTCAGGTTATAATTTAGGATGTCCCAATAGCCTAATTGGGAAAATAGGCCTATTGTGTTGAGACTGAAAATCCGCAATATCAATAGGCTCCCAACCGGACATCAACAATTTGGGGCGTAATGACGCAGTGGTCAGTTTCCTCTCAGCAAGACGGACCGGGTTCAATTCCCGGGCAACGCCTATTCTCAAATGTTATATTGTATCGTAACAAGATTTTTGCATATGCCCACTTACAGTAAATCAAATACAGTACGGTACCTCGGCTTTAACATACGCTGTATACACATGAGGCAAAAATGTAGGTTCGATAGCACGAAAAGAAATGAAAATCCACAGCCTGCTTCCAGTCTCCGACCGGGTCAGGAATGGAATGAATGAAGCCCCCATCTAGCGGCGAGGATATGGACTGTGCCGGCTGTCGAGGCCTGACGTACTCCTCTGGGGCAATGATTAAATGAATGACATATGAAATGAAATGGTAGTGGAGTGTGTTGCTGGAATGAAATTTTGACAGGGAAAACCGGAGTACCCGGAGAAAAACCTGTCTGCCCCCGTTTTGTCCAGCACAGATCTCACATGGAGTGACCGGGATTTGAACCACGGACCCAGCGGTGAGAGGCCGGCGTGCTGCCGCCTAAGCCACGGAGGCTTAGGTTTGATAGCACGAATATTTAAAAAAAAATCCCTTTGGAAAAGTGAATAAAATAACGGTAAATTGTATTCAAAAAGAAAACTTACAGGCTGTTTCGTATAAATCTCTCCTCTGAAACTCTAGTTAGTTGGTTATTGAGGTTTCAAGGGTCGAAACAAAGAATATAGGGGTCGAAACTACGATGTCATCTGCCCCTCAAACTCTTCTGCATCCGTCTGAAAAGAAAGGAAATATTGTAACACGCACCCTAATGAATGAAATAAGCGTTCAGTACATGTTGGAAAGCATAGCATACTTGACTTTTTCTTGTAAATAATCTCCGTTATTCGTTTCCTCCCTCAATGGCGGCCCCAGCTGTGGCATTTCAAATCTGCAACGGTCACGTGATGTTTGTCAGGCACAAGCAGCCGAAAGGAACAGTAAAATACACATGGAACGGGTATATTAGGAGGCCAATCAGATTTCAAGGCAATGAGTTTCTTCTGACCAATCAGGTGAAGTATCATTTCAGGCTACAGACGTATGTATCATTTGGCCCCATCGGTGTAGTAGCACGTGCCAGTCGTATGGAGCGCTGTATATCGTGTATATCGTGTTGCCAACATATGCATGATACAACGTTGTAATTAAATTGCAAACATATCACTATATTTAGTCAATAAATATACACATAATTCCTAATTGACAATTCCTTGCAATTATCTTGCTCACAGACGATAATTACGGCACTTATCATTAAATAAGCATTATTTCTACTGGGTTGGCGGCTTTGACCATGCCATGGCGGCTCTGTTTATGAGTTGTATGTAATAATATTGGCCGTATACAAATAAGCTAATGTTGTGTTCTATCTCATCTTTCTTATATCAAATTGTCTTCGTGGTAATGAGAAGTAAACAGTTCTTCTTCTGCTACGACAAGTAAGTACGCTTATTTTAAGAATTTAAATTAAAACGTGTTTCTGTATTGCGTGTGAAAAATATAGTTTTGAATTGTTATTTGAAGCAGTGTACAGGTGATATTCTACTTGACATATCAATTAACTTTCACTCTTATTTATCCCATAGGTAGGTCTACCAATTCTGTGAACAAATCCTAAATTGCTGTTCTCGAAATAGCAGAGGAATGTGGCAATTACTCTCCTGACAAATGACCAGGTAAGAAGTCTATGTTTGGGTTGCATCTATCAATTCAAGTGCAATAACTCCTACTGCAGATGGCAATATGCAACATAATGTAGATTTTACATGAGGCTAAAACTCAGGAACTCACTGCTGTTGAGTACGGTATGGAAAATGGCAAAACAAGATAATTTGAGCTAGCCTGTACCATTGTACCCCAATAACTTAAGTTAAACCAGTGTTGCATGCCTTGCTTCTCTTGATGTTATTGATTTCAAAACCTAATGTCCTCCTCTTTTGAACACAGTGACATGAAACAAGTAAACTGCTTGCATTTTTTTTTTCTTATTTTTTTTTTTTCCAGGCAAAACAGTTTAACTAGGAGTGCACAAAATATATGTATATATACAGTAGGCCTATATTTATTTTAAAAAATTGCATGTTTATAATTGGATTTATAACAAAGTGGAGAAACATGACTAACTGGTGATTCACAATAGCTGTACGTATGCTCTGTGGAATGCTGAAATTTAGCACAAGTTGGCAAAAGCCATGGACCTATGAATGCCAGTGACCATTGAATATATTATCGACAAGCATTTTATGCTTACGTGGTTGCTACTTTCCACGTGTACCTGCATGCATCCTTCAGTGTGGCTTTTCAAATTGTTACAAATTCTACAGTTCCTGTCAAAAGATGAAACCACCACCCAAATAGACCTACTGTTAAAGCCAGCTACTGGACACAGAGACACCCGTCCAGAAATGTAAACCTTACCCATAACATAGGTCGTCCTGCAGGCAATATTAAAAGTGAAGTAACGATACTCTTGCTACAAAAATTGCAGTATCGTGTGGAAATATACCGGTATAACACTTAACATTTTTTTTTTAACTCTTCATTTGCAAATTTTCTTTGCCTGTGTGACTCTCCCACTGTGCGTGACAAAAACTAGGGGAGCATATAAGGCTAACGCGGTCCTACCTTGTAATTAATAGTGAATGAGATGAGAACCTGCCTCTTTGAAACTCTCAACTTCGTTTATACGGATAATACATGATTTTCATACCTTATATTCATAATCTAGGGGACTTTTGTTTCTTGCCCATTGAACGATGGCAGCCATGTTCCTCAAGCGCATGAGGTCTCTTCAACTGTTACCTAGGTGCATACATTGACGTCACTTTCGTGTTGCCAACATGTAAGATAGGCCTACAAAATACACCTGTCATGAGGTCGGTCATATGATTGACTAATTCCACTGTGTGTGACAAAAGCGAGGGGTGCATGTATGGCTAATGCTGCCCGCGCTACCTAGTAATTATCGGTCCAGGCAAAACCCATTGGTCTAGAAAAGATTAACAAAAAATAAAAAATAAAAAATAGAAAAGATTATGCGTGACAAAAACCGGGGTTGCATACATGGCTAACTCAGTCCGTGCTATCTATTGATTATTGGTACCATATACGTGGGGTTGACAATACTGTACTTGTGCATAATTCACGTGGATAATGGCTGACACAGATGGAATATATATAAGTTGTCATCTAAAAAGAGAAAGGTGGGTGGGTTATAGACTGCGAAGGATATTAGCCAAAATAACTACCTTCTGTAATGATACAAATTGAATCTAGAAATTATGTACGGTAACTTAGTTTACTCCTCCGCTATCTATAACCCACCGTACCCTTTATTAGATCACGACTTATATAGTAAAATTCCAGCTGTGTCGACCATTATAGCCTACGTGTGAATTATGGACAAATACAGAATTATAATGCATATATATTTACCATTTTATTGTGATAATAGTTAACCATATTGGCTGGTGATACATTTGATGAACCACTGCCCTGTCAATTCTATGATGTAATATTTATTAAACGATGTAGGCTACATGTTTTGGCAATACATTGATACCGGTACTGTACCTTCTTCAGCATCAGCGTAAATGGATTATGAACTAGGTTACCAAGTGTTAAGAGAAATTGATATCCTTTAATAATTTAATTAAAAGTTCCTTATTGGTTCGTATTTTGGGTGTTAGCAAATTCTTCAAAACTGGATCAGCGATATACCATAGTATTTGAGTGTAAAATACTTAGAAGTTATTGCATTTAGACTGTGCCATTGGAGTTGCGATGGACTGTAGTGATTTTGTTAACATCGATAGAGGAATTGAGATTTCTATGTTCGATATCTGCCATTGCCAAACCATTATTTGCTGGCTTATTCTCTTTGTAGTTGTTCAAATAGCTCAGAAATATTTATTTACTCCACAAAGCTCTTAACTTAATATGTAGGCCTATATCATTTTGTGTAGTTTAATGAACGATTCCTTGTATAAAAGTTTTAATCGTATTAATGCTATGCTCTCTTGTGTCCAGCAGGTTTCATCTGCATCGGAGTTGAAAAATGAAATTGTTCCAACGATAATTGTATCTGGATCACCTATTGCTGGTGATATTACAATGTATAACATGGTTGCGAGACCAGTATCTATGAACTTATGATATGTGCACTTACAAATGCACATATTGGTTGTAGCATTAAGATATAACTAGAAAACTTTTGTGTGCTTTATTTTTGAGATACTCGTATTCAATTTCACAACGTTCTGATCACAGTACAATGTCCATATGCTACAACCAAAATGTGCATTTGTAAGTAGTACACATAACATGATAAGTTACTAGATAACCTAATGGTCACAACCACGTTATACATAGTAATACAACCAGCAACAGGTGATTCTCAAGATACAATTAACGTTGGAACAATTTCATTTTTCAACTCCGATGCAGATGAAACCTGCCGGACACGAGAGCATTAATTCGATTGAAACTTTATACAAGGAATCATTCCTAAAACTACACGAAATGATAAACATGTCAAGACTTTGTGCAGAATATAAATATTTCTTTTGAAGCTATTCGAACAACTACAACGAGAATAAGCCAGCAAATAGTTTAGCAATGGCAGATATTGAATGTAGAAATCCCAATCCCTCTCCCTCTATCATGTTAACGATTTCACCACAGTCCATCGCAACTCCAATGACGGTCTAGATGCAACAACATTTAAGTATTTGCCTCGACCAAATATTACTAACTTAGATAGTGCAGCCTATGCAACCCAAGTACTTGTCACACACAGTGCGAATAGTCACACATCAATAAATCTTTCTCTAGACCAATGGGTTTGGCCTGGAACAATAATTAATTAATAGGTAGCGTGATAGCCATATATGCAACCCTGAATTTTGTCACGCAAAGTGGGGATAGTCACGCATCCGTATTAACCAAGTTGTGAGGGTCAAATGAAGGTTCTCGTCTCAATCAGTTTTAATAAACAGAATTTTCTCTTCGAATAACATTCCAAATAATAGGCATAATACAGATGAAGTTCGTTCGCTTCACTGAGTAAGATGATGTTTTTAGGCCTAGATCAGGGGTTCTCAACCTTTTTCATACCCCTTTAAAAAATTTAACATCCTGCGTACCCCCTACTAACCTTTCTTAGGCAGTAATAATGGTTATTATTTAGTTAGTATGGTTTAACCTTTGTAATTTTATAAGGAAAGATATTTTAATAAAACGAAATATAGTTGTTGTTTTTCAGTTCCTTTTCCCAAAGGATGATTTTTGCAATCATTGCGTTAGTTTTCATTTCAACATAGAACATATCAGAAACACTATCTTGCATACACTTATTCCAAATGTTCAGTTTTTCAAAAATATCACTTAAATAGGCCAATTTTAAAAGCCAACCAGTCATTGAATACTGATGATTAATTAGAATTGTGCTCGGTAAAGAAAATATGCAATTCTTTGTGGAAGTCAAATACACGCGCCGTAAATAACTCACACAGTAGCATGGCACGAAGCTCACTGCGCATGTGGATCGAGTAGAAGGATGGCCTGCGTACCCCCTGAAATGTTTCGCATGCCCCTAAAGGGTAAGCGTACCACAGGCTGAGAACCCCTGGCCTAGATGATGAATATTTGTTGCCTAGGTAACTGTATAGGAGGTCTAGATAACAAACTCTTATTGGCATGGTAACTAACAGTATGAAATTTATCTCTAATGAATTATAAGTATAAAGTATAAATAAGTAAGTTATAAATCCTACACAAAAAAGTAATTAACCAATTAAATCAAACAATTATAACTCATAAAAACAACAGATTATGAAACGCAGCAAGGTGAGTGTGCACTGGAGGCAACCAAACAAGCGACTGATCGGCGACAAGCACGTGGTCAAATAGCATCACACAAATTGGCAGCGTTGTATAGTTTCCGTGGCAACAAGCTATGCGAGCGATCTAGTCGTCAACTGTTTTTGCCCAGTGGTGCTGAATTGTCAGATTCCAACTCTGGAAAATACACCTATAGGTAGTGAGTTATTGTTCTTTCAAGGGGCGGAACTACGAGGTCATCTGCCCCTTATGGAGAATGTTATCACTCGTGCTACTTTCATTCAGTGCTACCATAATACCACCTTGTGGTGTGGTAGCTGCCACTCCGAAGGTCCTGGGCTAGTTTCCAAGTAATTTAATTCTGGTCTGAGGGTTGGAACGACTCACAATCAGCTTCGTGAGCCAGAACTGAGAAGAGGTAGGTTCGATTCTCACCTCGGCTATCCAAGAAGTGGTTTTCCGTGGTTTCCCCACTTCCACTCCAGGCTAACGCTGGAATTGATCCTAACTTAAGGCAATGGCTGCCTCCTTTCCACTCGTCACCTGAATTACAAAAAGTAGGCTATACTGCTCGGGTTCATTTTCCATGTTCTGTGAACTTGCGGGATGAGGAGAAAGAACAGGGGAGGGTCAGGCGAGAAGAGAAGGGCCTGTCAACTGCCCGCCGTGATATCTGGTATTCCTTTCTATTCCAATAATGCTAACTTAGGGCTGTTGCTCAAAACACTGTGGTGTTACGAATGAGTGAGTGAGCCACCGACCAATGTATTTGGTTCTGTACTATGCACGGACCAAGGAACCTCATCACTCGTCAACACCACTGCGATGCACATTTCTCTCAGGTTCACGCAGCTTAGACCCGAGCAGTACACACTACTACAGGTACTACAATAACACAGATTATCATACAAATCCTACATACTTCCAAATACATGGGGCTAAATGAATTAATATCAACAACACAATGATTCTACAATAAGTGATTCTTTTAAAATGTAGTTATAGTAGGTGCAACTATACACATATCAGCAAATTCAAGTTCTCCATTTGAAGCATTACATATTTTATTAAGTTTACTGCTTCAACATAGGCTACAAACTTGCATGTGTTGTAGGAATTTGCTGTTCATCAGTGTTAGCCATGGCATAAAGGAGGGAAGAGGTTCATTATCCTGTGCTATAGCCTACTGTTATGCCTTGGCAAGAAAGAAGAAAGGAACATGCCTCAACACGTACTTTTAGGAGGACCAGATTTGATTTCTGTATTTTTGCTAAGTGTGATCTTGGCTCTCGCTGTTATTTTTCTTCGTTGACAACTTTTTAAATAAAATGATGATTTCTAGCAGTATTGAGGTTTTTCTTGTTTTTCATTGAAAGTCCTATTTCTCCTTTCCCCTTCACAGGATGTCATAGAATTTACTGTATTAGTGTGCGATGATTTTTTTTGATGTACTTACTGTATTTCACCCTGTAAAAATTGGTGAACTGGATATATTTTAAAAGGGAATATGAAATGAAGTACTGTATAGACATTTTGTAATATCCAATTATTTTTCTGAAATTTCAGTCTCCCAATGAATTTGGCACTAAGTGCACTAACAATTTTAGTGTGATCTGGTTACACCACCTGTTTACTTGGCATTCTCTCTTAACATTTTACTGTTATTGTTAACAGCATCAAGCATTTTAAGATATGAATATTCTCCCTTCCCGGTACTTTTCCTTTGCAGTTTATTCTAATAACTGATTGGTTATAGGCCTAATTAGGCCTAATGTGGTTAATTGGAAGGGACCCTATTTTTAAGGTGAGTAGTAATATGCTGCAGGCCTTTTAGTAGCCTAATTCTTGTCACCAATGCAATATGCTCCAATTGCAACTGAAAGAAATGTAAACATGTAAATTATTGATGAGGTCATGTCCTAAAATAGGGGCAGATGACGTCGTAGTTCCGCCCCTTAAACAACAATAACTAACTAACATGTCCTAAATGCTGTGATTGTTCATTTCAGAGTTCAGGAATTCACAATTTCCCACTTAGGTATTATTAAAAAAATGTTATTGGTATTTTGATTGTGATTTATTTCTTGTTGATCATATGATTATCTCCTCACTTAAAAACGTGCTATAAGTATTGGGAAGATTGTGATTTTCGGAACATTGAAGTGGATAGAGAATTTAGGACGAGAATATTTAGTGGAACGAGGGGAAGGGGTGGGGTAGGCTACCCGCACGGCCGCGCTACACGTCAACTAGTACCACGGCCAAACACCAGACAGCGCTGAAGTCTTAGGTGCCAAGAATTATTAGCATGGCTGTCGGCTATCTGTAGTAGTAGGTAATCTGTGGTTGAAACTAACATCTCGATAGCTGACAAAGGCCCCTTTCACACCGAAGACGCAAGATGCATGCATCTTGCACCCTGCATCTTGCGTCTTGCATCTTCGGTGTGAAAGGGGCCTAAAGGGAACCGAGGGTAGTTTGGAGCACTGAAATACTACACGTGATGATATAATTGGGTTATTTAAAATGAGTTCTATTCATTACTAAGTCAGAATGGTGTATTACTGTGTCACGTATGGATGTAAGGAGACGTTTAAAAAAGGATCGGGCATTTCTTTCCATACTATGTTAATTCATTGCTAAATAACCCTAAAATTCTTGACTTAATTACTAGCATTTCTTTAGCCTACGTTTCCTCTTAACTCCGAAACATGAAAGAAAAATAATTAAACACGGAAATGCTGGAATTTATTATATATGATTATAATTTACCCTATCCCTTACTCCACTGAACAGGCATGTATTTATGTTCGAAGGTATCAAGTATTTACATGTCCATAGGCTAGACGTTTTTCTTGGTGTTTTGTTGAAACTGCTACTAAATGCATCTCTGAACATAAAAATGCTTTATGTCCCTATGCTGGATTACATGTAGTGTGGACTACACAATGCAGTCGTCAATCATGTTCAGTGTCAAATTGCAGGTTATGCTACAGACATAACGTATAGAATAAAAAGTGTGATCTCTTCCACCTCAATAGCATGTAATGAATACGGATCGGGTTGGCACTCGCCGTTATGCAGCGCTACAGTCGATTTGAGATCGTTGATTTCCACATATGTTTATGTGTTTATGTGCGATATATTAAGTATTTAATCGGTCGGAGTGTTTTGGTGGTGTTCAGTGCAAACGTTCATTGATATACAAGTGCTTACGCTATTACTTCATAGTATTAATACCTGAAATGCTATTGTAGGAAGCATTAACTGAAATGGAATTTAATTTCTTGTCGTGTGTTGACGTTATCTTCGTGTGTTAATTTTATTGTTATTTAATGTAAGTAAACAGCAGTTTAGCCCTTACATTTTCATGAGTGCATAATGTGAGTAGTGAAGATGCCTTGCTGTTTTGTACCAGGATGCAGATCTAGCTATGGGGACTGTAAAGAGGTCAGACGGTTTTCAAACATCCTAAAGATAAGGAACGTTTTATCAAGTTCAAAGGGGCCATACCAGGGAAGGATAGGGAACTTACTGAAAAGTCCTACATCTGTGATGCTCACTATTCAGAAGATTTAATTGTTAAATTTGACAAATTTGTGATAGAAGGGAAGGAAGTAGTACTTCCCCCAAGAACCAACTGGCGATTGAACGACTATTCTGTTCCACATATATTTCCCAATTTGCCTAAGTATTTGTCCAGTATGGAGTAAATAAAATTGCTCTTGATGCCATTAAAGACTACTTCTTTGAAGAATGGGATGAGAATAAAAAGACAATGAGTTTAAAAACATATATCTACCGTAATGCTGAAGGAGGCGTGATCAGTTTTAGGTAATAGCCTACTCTAATAAGGGATCATGACTGTGCCTTCTATGTCTGTTAAATGTTAAGTGCTTCTGAAATTATGGTAGTTTATTGAGTTTGGTGTTTGTGGAGTGAAATTTATGGGTATAATTGATTTTTGTAATATTCTACGGTAAAGTTGAAGGAGCCGTGATCGGGTTTAGGCAATAGCCTACTCTATGAAGGGGTCATGACTATGCCTTCTATGTCTGTTTAATGTTAAGTTCTTCTGAAATGATGGTAGTTTACTGATTTTGGTGTTTGTGGAGTGAAATTTATGGTTATTATTGAATTTTATAATAATCTACGGTAAAGTTGAAAGTTGCGTTCGTACCTCTTTTTTTCTGTGTTGCAAGTTTGTTAAGGGAATGTAAAATGTGTAACAATGTGAAGAAATCCTTTCTGATAGCGAGGTTAATTTTTCCGTTCTTTTCTTTTAATTTACCGATAGCTGGCAAAACTTATTGCATTTTGAACTTGCTCTCTGTCTTCGCTTATTGTCGAAACTGGACTTTTACAGGAGACGACTTATTAAATTATAATTGGGCACAGTAAAGTAAGTGGAGATGTTGAACTTATTAGCGCCTATGGGGATATCTTGCGGTGTTTTAACATGTAAAACAGGTCGCAAGGTTTTAAGTCTCGTAAGCGCCAATGCTAACTTACATCGCAGATCGGAGCCAGCGCTGCGCTGCGCGGACCAGGCGTACTAGGCCAGTGATATCACTTCTTATTCTATTCGTTATGCTACAGATGTGACGGTGTAGTCTTCGATAATAAATATTAAACGTAAGTTATGGACAGTGCGTTTGGTTGAGGGAATTTTGAGATTCTTCTAGGATAGGCTACATTGCATCCCTAAATTAGTCAATTCTTCGTAGAATTTCAAAATTCTGGGTTATTTTTGCGAAGGTTTCTATGATTCATGGAAAATGTAATTTAAAAGGAAACAGTTCAATGATTAAAATATTTTCCTATGTAGCAAATGTAATGCATAGTTGTTAAGAACCAACGCTCACTAAATCGATAGACTTCCTTATTTCTATTTGCCCATGTTGTTTTGTTCACTTTCATAAAATAGTGAAGTGGAAGAGTAACGCTAAAACGATAAAATGTTATTACTGGTACTGAAATTAGCCAAAATACATTTTCTAATGATGAAAAATAATTTGGGAAATGATGTCGTAAGTTAATAGATTGAACTTCTTTGGAGCTTTCGGGCGTACAATCAAAAATGACCAGCTAGACAAACTCAATTCTGTTCAAAAATCAGTAGGCCTAATTCAGAGTTGGATTTGTTATTAAGTATTTACAAGAGGGGATCCTGGATGTATGAGTATTACGGAACACGACAGCCACTTTCTATACAAACACAATTCTGTTCAAAAATCAGTACGGTAGGCCTAATTCATAGTTGGATTTGTTATTAATTATTTACAAAATGGGATCCTGGAAGTATGAGTATTACGGAACACGATCGACACTTTTTATACAAACACAATTCTGTTCAAAAATCAGTAGGCCAAATTCAGAGTTGGATTTGTTATTAATTATTTACAAGAGGGGATCCTAGATGTATGAGTATTACGGAACACGACAGCCACTTTTAACACCAAATATGTTACATTCTTAAGCTTTGCTACCTTCCGGTACGTAAATAAACATGCGATGCTTTTCCCAATGCCGTATAAATTACGAAAATGTGTGTTTAAACCCTCATTACAAATCATTTCCCCACATACTCCTATCACCTTCCATTACGAGGTCCTTTGTTTACCCTTTAATCAGCTGATCAAGATGTTGGTTTCTCATCACAGTACAGGTGCAGTGTGGCAATGCGCTCTCTATTGTATTAATGCTCGAAGGTCAAAAAAATGATCTATTATCGGGCGAAGATTAGACGAGGAATCAGGAGAAAGACGTGGAAGGGTGGGGGGTGACACTTAAACAAGGTGCTAAACATCACGCCCAAGTGACACATCTTGGCGACTTACTACGTATAAACAAACACGAGGCGTCATACATAAGGGAAGGAGTTAAATAGTTAAATGGCAATCAGAAAAATATGTTATTAAAGCGGTTGGGACGGGAAATGTAGGGGAATAAAGTAGTACCGAAATAGACAATGGGAGAGAAAAACCTAGAGTCCGGAGTGAATGAAGTAGCGTAGTTCGTTGAGATATATATCAAGGACACTGAAAGACGAGGTGATTAACGGTACCTATCGAAGTATTACATGCACAAACTTCAGGGGCTTGCAAGTTGCAGCGAGCCATAAAGACCGGAGTGCGCACATGATTAAAACGATGATGATGATGATAATTGTTGTTTTAAGGGGCCTAACATCTAGGTTATCGGCCCCCGATTAAAACGCGTGATTAAAACGTAATCGAATAATGGTACGGTAATTATATGACGACGAGTGTAGCGACCATTATAAAACCAGGGAAGATGGGGTATCGACGGTTGTAGATTATAATAAAACTTAGCCTTATCTCTAGAATAATCCCGCCATTGTAGCGACCAGACATCTTTCAATTGATTTTTCAGAAGAGGTATAAAATCGGAGTATTACTTTTTCACTAAAAAAGTTGGAAGTATCCTTTAGTACAACGGAATAGCACATTGCAGTGGGAGAGGTGATCTTATTCGTCCTCCGGACGACTCCATGGAACTTATAACCACTGATATAGTGAATTTGGGCGATCCCATACAACCCTCTTCTCATGTATCCGATTCGTCACCAACCATGTCTCCCGTCTCCTCACACGAACCCTACAAATGAACATACCACTCGAATTTATCCTTTGCTCCATACTGGTCCTTTTCGTGTACACGTTGAATCGAATGATACCACTCGCCGAGGTAAATTACACCCAATGGGCTTAGGGCGCCTCTTTTATGAGAGACCAGGGCGTATATACAATTTTTTCGGGGGGGGGGGCTGACTATCCTGGAAAATTGTGAGTACTTAGTGAATGTTCTATTATAGCCTGTGGAGTATGAATGGCAGGTATCTAAATGGATTATTTGTTAATTTATTCAGCAAATTTTACAAATTGATAAGCATTTCTTAAAAGTACTGTGAAATACATTGTATTTTGTACCCAAGTTGGCTTTTTCGGGGGGGGGGGGGGGGGCTGGAGCCCCCTCAGCACCCCCCCCCCCCCCTTATATACGCCCCTGTGAGAGACACATAGGAGGAATTAAAGCCATCCAACGCAAAGGTCCAGGTTACGTTTAACACTGCCACTGAGGCAAATACTTTTCTGAAACATCCACTCCTTACTGAAAAAAAATGTAAAGCATCCATCGGATTGGTGTTACACGAGGTATGGATATCTCCCTCACATCAGAGGAAATTATACGGTATATGGACCTGTGATCAAGGTTCAAAGAATGAACCAAAAAAAGTTTACAGACGGCAAAGCTAAATATCTGCATACGGACACGGTTAAAATCACGTTCGAGACACAAATGTTACCAACCCATGTCGCCATTTTCAGTGTCATGTTAGAGGTACAAGTATTCATCTTCAATCCTATCGTATGTCAAAGATGTCAGAGATATGGTCATGCATGCTTAAATTGTCGTCCCGTGCCCCCCGCTGAGGAAAATGTACACAGGGCCATACAATCTCAGAGTGTAATCAAACTATTTCAGTCTGCGCACATTGCCTTGTGAACCGCCCCAGTGGGTCCCCTAGATGTAATTACCATCAACGACAGATTGAAATAAAAAAATGTGTATAGAACATAAGGAAATAGTTCAGACCACTTCTTCACATCCCTTCCAACCCCTCACTATCCCACAACAATTCTCCACACAACACCTTTATCGATTACCAAAAAAAACTGGAAATTTACTTCCATAGTAAATAGCCTGTTATACCTCTCCCAGGTTACGATAAGACAGCGAATATCCTTTATGATAACCATCCTTCTTCTTTCATAGCGCAACAACCACCCGCTTTATCAAGGAAAACTCCACAGCCCCCTTCAACCCCACCCAATATGGGCGTGCCAAGAGATATTTCTCAAGATATTTCACAACTAATGGAAATGCTCAGCACCAATGTATATTGGCAACATCGTCTTAAACGCATACAGGATAAAATTACACTTTTGGCCAAACATCATTCCTCCCAAAATTTACCTTCCATCTCGACCGAACCCTCACCTAATCTCAGGAATTTATCATGATCATACTGCAATGGAAATGTCGCAGTATTAAAAAAATGAATTATTAAACCTAATCCGGACGTAATACTCATTCAAGAATCGTGGTTATCCCCATCATATCGTTTTTTAATAACAAATTACCAGGTGGAACGAATAGATGGCCCACAATGTGGCGGTATCATTACATTAATCCGGCCACATCTAGCATATACAGAGAGTGTGTTATTAACGTCAGCACCAATAGCATGGATGACAGTGAAGGTGATATGAGCGGCTTTCAATCTCTTTCGGAAGACGCGGACTACTGTCGGATTTTTTACTATGGATACTCGAGTTTAGGCCTTAATTACAAACAAACCAACAGACAGCCAGCTTGGTGTCCTAGGCGAAACTCCACACAAGACTAAAAAACGAAAAAATTGCTGAGTTTTAATTCACCGGCCGTGAAAGTCAATATACCATCTTAATCACTTTGTTGTTTCCTTCATCATCAACAATAGGTTACAGTGTCCTGGCTCAGGTAATAACTACTGTGTAAGGCATTATATATACGCGCTGAGATCTCACTTGAACCCCAGCCACAGTTCAGCCAGCCAAGCCTGGGCAGACGATCCGTTCACAACGGCTGCCAGCGAGCTACTGAGCGAAGTGGGAGGGGCGTGTTCTGCCACTACCGAGTCCACCCGAACATTGGCAAAGATCTGCGCAGCATGCTGCGGCAATCTCTTCTTGCACGTATTCTAACAAATGGTAGCACTGAATGAAAGTAGAACTGGCGATAACGTTCTCTATAGTACATGAATTAACCAAAATACCTTATCAAACGATGAGAAATAAATCAGGGAATGATGTTTTAATAGATGGTTCCTCGTCCACCGTCTGTGACTCACCCAGCAATCCCAAATAGGAGCATGACTTATACAGCCAAAATTACAGCTGTGGCCGCCATTAGTCTGAATCATCATCAGTTGCGGTCGTGAGTATTCAGATCGCTTCGTTAGCCCCGCAGGTCTGTCTCTAAGCGCTAGTATCATCAAAACAGTACTGCCAACCTCGCGTTACGGTACTATATAAAACAAAGAAGCGCCCAGTTCATTCTCTAGTGCGCATAATTCGTGTGCCGTCGTGAAGTGGAAGTTAGGAGTATAAAACACAACCTATCTATAACCTGCAACAAGAGGATACCCGGACGTCAAGGCCGCACCTACACCTGACCATTCTAACCTTCGTTTTGTCCAATCCAATAGTTAGTATACAGCCTAACGCACCCAGATCAATGGTTTTGTGTCAACCGTCCCCGATAGCTGCTGCAGGAGCGTTGTGGCGCAGCGGTCAAGCAGTTGGCCTCTCACCAAAGTGGACCGGGGTTTGATTTCCGGTCAATGCATGTGAGATTTTCAAAGTGAAATGCCATGTCCTGTTGTTCGGATTCCACGTAAAAAGGAGGTCCCGTGGCTCATGATCGCATGGTTAACGGTCGCGTAAAACTAAAAGCATCCTTCCTTTTCCCGATAGCTGCACACGGCCGCGCTTACACCCAACCATTCAAACCTTCGTTTTGTCCAATCCAATGGTTACAGCCTAACGCGTCCAGATCAGTGGTTTTTGACAATAGTCACAGCCTATAACGCGTCCCGGAGATTTTTTAACAACAGTAATTTTGTGTCCCACATGTTGGCAACAATGTGTGTGTACCGCTAGAGTGCGCCTGTTGACAGTTGAACGAGATGCAATCGCTGTCGAAACATGGCAGCCGTTTTTAAAAGAGCAATAAATAAGAACACATATTTACGTACTTAAGCACAAGGTGCAATAGTGACCAGGGTTCCTAATATCAATATGTAATATCGCCCAGAAGATGAAACAAGGACACAAGGTATGTAAAAGTCACATTCATGTCTGGTGCAAGTATATAAGCCACGTTCTACTTTCATTCAGAATTAATAGAAAACCTGGCTCAAGGTTCGCAGAAGAGAAGCACGACAAAATTTTAAACCTGGCTCAAGGTTCGCGGAAGAGAGGCACGACCAGTCACGGCTCGTGGTGTTGGAGCTGGGGTAGTTCAGCACGTAGTGGCAAAATGCTGGTATCACGCATTTCTTAAACGACACCCACATACATGGCTGCAGGATTATTAATTTCACGGTGAAAGGTGGGGAGCTCGGAACATACTTCTTGTTGACAAAGAGATTGGCACCATTATGTTATTTTATGAAGCATTTTTTCCTAATTAAAATGAATTTACTTACAGGTACTGCGCCCGAATTCACCAACCAGCACCTATTATCCGCCAAGATAGAAAGGATTGCAAGGACGTGGTTACCCAGCTCAATTTAACCACCCTTCCCTGCTAGGTGAAGAATTAGGAAATTCGTGAACACATACAGAACATAGGATAGTAGGCTACTACCAAACTAGTTACATACCTAACTATCATTAAAAATTAAGAGTAAAACGAGAAAACTCGGATCTTGAGGGGTGATAAGGTATAAAATAACTAAAGTGAGCGCCTGTATCTAACTAGTGGTACCATCCTACGCTGATTATAAAATGAGTAGGCTGTTAGCTTCATTAAAATAGAGCAAGCAATCTAACCAGTGCTTGTGTAGATTTATTTAACTAGGACGATACAGAAATGTCCCTATCACACATAAATGAAAATTGTGTCCATTTGACACCTCCAGCAAAAATAAGAAAAAATAAAAAATCACTAGATACATTTTTATCTGACCATCAAACTAAGATCAGAGTAATTCGGCACTTCACTGAGCTCTCCTTCTCTCAACATGGAATAAATAAAATGTGAGAATCCAGGGTGTCCAGCCAAAATGGGATTTTCAATTCAAGGTTTTTTCAAGGTTTTCATGGCTCAAAAAAGAAGATTTTCAAGGTTTTTTTCCCTTCTTTATAAAATAAAGGAAGAATAGACTACTGTAAGTGAATTTCAAGGTGTGGGGGCTAAAAAAAACTATTATTGTAATAGCAGACCAATTAAATGTAAATTGAAGAGAATAAAAAATATGTTGTTAAGCAAAACACAGAATAATCAAGGGACACTTACAACACAACTAAAGGCATTTTTTCCTAAAAAAAAGGGATTCTCGGCAAGATTTTTTAAAAAACAGCATCATGCGCATTTCTTAATAGCTGTTGGCAATTCCATTTAGTGAAGAATCACTTATATGCAAAGTTAGTTAAAAGCGGTTTTCAAGTGATTTCTTGCTTGGTGCTGTGAGTTAGTTTGGTGAATGAGAGATAGAAGTAAGCTGCTAGGTTTAGGTAAAAATCAGTTATATTTCCAGAAAGAAAATATAATCAGTGTTTCATAGTTACACAACAATTAAAAGGAATGAAAAAATCTCTTGTATATTTTGGTACGAACGCAAACTTAAAGTAAACTCATTTGAGAACAAAATTCCTTACATTCTACAAACAGAACAAGAGGACAAAAAAGATGGCTTTTTGGCAATGTAAATCACATTATTAGGTAAGTGCATACTTAAATTAGCATTGCGAATACTGATGATAGGTTATGAACATTCCCAAATGGGAATATGATGTTAATTTACGTTTGATCAGATAAATTATCAATTAATATGATAAAATTGGTCCAAACATAAAATGCCATCGTTTCGCCCCAGTGTGCCGTTGGGCTCGTCAGTTGGTACAGACACACCTCGCCAATACGCATGGCTAGCACATACTGAGAAGGCCATCACAGGACACAAAATACAAGTAGTATTGACGTCACGAGCGATGCCAATGTGCTACGGAAGTCAAGCTCCCTTTCATAAAACAAAAACCTTGGCATTTTATGTTTAATCTGGCCGGACCAATTTTATCATATTAATGATAATGTATCTGATCAAACGGAAATTAATATCATATTCCCATTTGGGAATGTTCATAACCTATTTGGATTGCCAAGGTAAGGTCTTTGTTTTATGAAAGGGAGCTTGACTTCCGTAGCACATTGGCATCACTCCTGACGTCAATACTACTTGTATTTTGTGTCTTGTGACGGCCTTCTCAGTATGTGCTAGCCATGCGTATTGGTGAGGTGTGTCTGTACCAACTGACAAGCCCAACGGCACACTGGGGCGAAGCGCTGGCATTTTATGTTTGATCTGGCCGGACCAATTTTATCATATTAATTGATAGAATACTGATGATTCACCGTAAAAACTAGATTTTGGCGTACCAAGACTAGAGCACGTTCGAATCGTTCAGTTCCTTTACTTGGTCATCGATTTGTGCTGCTTGCTTAGCAGCATCAGTTAGCTCCCTTCCTTGCGTTTAGTTCTTTGATCATTTCTGCCTTCCGTTTTTTATTAGCTTCAGCTTTGGCTAAGGTCTCTTTTTTTTTTGCTTTTTGCTGGCGTAAATGATCTTTGTACCGATAGTGCGCGTTTTCTCATTGACAAAATTAGAGATGTTGGTATATTAACCTTTTCTACACCACCTGCGTCGAGGATAGCGTAATGAACACGGCGCTGGGCTACTAAACTATGCTCCATCTGGTTCTCAACGATGCACTGTTCATTAATTGAAAAACCACGTTCGAGCGTGGCGTTTCCTTGGGTCAGTATAAGGATACTTTTAACCACCTTCAACAGATAAGAAGTGGGCTCTTGTGAAAGTTTCATGACTTCCAGCCATAACTCATCTAATCTAGTTTCACTCCTCTTATAAGCTTTAAAACGCTCTTGAACCTGAGCATTTCTACACACTTCCACATATTCCATTTTGATTTGGTCTGCATTCGACCCAGAGAGGCGCTTTTTTGCCACAAGGGTTTCTAAACAAGCCAAGCGTTTCGTTCAAAGCAACTGCAGGATCTAAGCAAGAAATAAATCTCGCAAATTGATACTTCAGGGGCGACCGTTCCCGCAATTTTTCCACAAGCTTAACTAGACTACCAAGCATACTTTACTTCAAGCGAAGAATGTCTAATTCCTTCACGTTTTTAACCTTGGACAACTCGTCATTAGCAGCGAACCCAATGTCAAATTTTTTGGCGTGAATCAAATTCTTTGAGCTTAGCTCAAGGGTTTGCAAATTAGAACTTGTCAGCATAACATCAGGATTAACAATCCGTTTCATAAATGTATCAAGGAGGGAGCGAAATTCCTCATACAAGAATGGCGCTATAGGAGCATCTGTCTGGAACTCTTTTCAGAAATGCTTCTATTAAGCCGGTGATTGGGCCAAAAAATGGAAGTTTAGTTCCCAATAATTCGTTTTTAACAGCCGACGAGACTTTCTCAAAATTGCGTGAAATGGGAGCGGTATTTTACTTTTCAGCTGTAATGACAACTTTCTTTGATTGGGATGAATTTCTATGGCCCGATCTACAACCCTATTGTTTTCACTGGTACAGCCAGTATACTGAACGTAAAGACTCTGCCGTGCTGGCGCGTCTTTATATAAGTCATACATACAATACAAAATGGATGCTAAATCCCAGCTAGTAGACATCATGGCTACTTTAAAAGCCAAGTGGACAACATGAAGTCTGCAGCTTCCAATATCGAGCAATTCAACTCCGCACGATTCTTTCACTTCGGCATCTAATTCTCAAAACACTTTATCATTAACATGAGGTCCGTCCATAGAGAGTTGGGAAACCTTTTTCAGACCATCAACGGTCTTTAAAGACTTTACTAACTCCTCTCTTAAATCAATGGCCCGAGTACGATTAACAAAAGCTGAATTTAAATAACGGAAGGCAACTTGAGCTTTATCCGGATGCCAGAACCTCACGTAAATGTCCATCTGAGTTTTTTGGGATATTGAATTTAAGCTTTCGTCAAATCCGATAACTATGTCATCGCAACGAGAGATCAGCTTCAATCGTAGGAGGGGCGTGGTGGCTTAGCGGTCTAGTTGTATGCCTCTCACCACGGCGGTCCGGGTTCGATTCCAGGTCAATGCATGTGAGATTTTCGATGTGAAATGCCATGTCCTGTGGTTCGGATTCCACGTAAAAAGGAGGTCCCGTGGCTCATAATCACAAGATTCACGGTCACGTAAAACTACAATCTTCCTTTTTCAATCGTAGGAACAGTTTCGGTGAGTAGCGTGCATGGAAGGGAGGCCTCGCAGCGGCCGTGCCTTGGAGAGTCACTTCAGCTAACTCGAGCCAACTCATCGCCAATATAAATACTGCGCACTGTAGCCGGATAGGAGTCTCTTGCGCAACCGCGGTCAATTCTTACAGCGAACAAAAAACATCGCTTACAGCCAAACCAACTAATAAACAGTCTACACATTGCTAGCTGACCAAGTCACGCGTGTCAGCTAAAGATTGAAATGGCCTTTTCCTTTTTTTCCGGGGCGATTCAAGTTTTTTCCAGGTTTCTTCAAGGTTTGTTTTCATTCAAGGTTTTATCCAGGTTTTCAAGGTCGCTGGAAACCCTGGAATCTCACACCAAAAAGTATTTTTGACAGACCAAAAAAAATTCAAACACGTGGTAGTTCCTCTGAACAGTCAAATTATGCCAATTATGAAACGTAGGGTCTACAATCACTTCCCTATTCTATACTTAACGTTTCATTCATTTTCGAACCCTAGTTCCAAATCTATGTTGCAGAATAGTGAAATATGTAAGCACTACCGTAGATATCTACAAAAATGTACAAAATTTACAATCAATATTATTTCACTCCTTTAAACTGAAATCTCAAAAGAATTTCAACTTCTGAATCAAATTTTATGAATCTAATCTGAATAGTTATCACCATGACTTATAAGTTTGTAAGTATTAACATACTAGTCGAATCTGAAAAGAACAAAGTAACGAACGATAAAGTTAATTACTGCTCATAACTTTTCCACAATTTTGTGATAAATTCCGATAATGAAGAAAATCAATGCTAGACTCTCAGTTACCACATTTAACGTTAGCAGACAAAAATATAAGGTGCATGGCATTTCCCTCATTCCACACTTTCTTAACAACATGTACAAAATATTGCTTCACTGCAATCAAACGATCTCACACTCTTTCTTTGTGAACAACTATAGGAACGTTTCCAAAGAAATGACTTCTTTACTAATGATCCATCCATTAATTTTCGTCTATGCACGGTATTCTCAAACATTTAACCCATTATAACACATTATAACCACTGTAAGAAATTCAGTGATCCTATTCAACACTCACTAAATTGTGCAGTAATATTCAAATCGCATTACAACAAACTCCTATTTTTTATACAAATTCGTCGTGCCTTATTATTCCCATTCACTTTCTGATCACAATCCTAAATCATTCTGTACAATTTCTTAAACACCTTGTGGTTTCAAATACTTCTCCAAATTTCGTGAGTTCAGCTTTTAATTTCATTAGCAATGTTCACGTAACTTTCTGAGTTTAGCCTGCAAGATTTCATATTTAAAATACAAATACATTCATATCCTCCCTTTCTCGATCACCAAAAATGTGAATGAACTTCACATAAGTCCATAGTAATAAATTTTTATTTGGATTTAATAATGCTCTAGTGACCTTTTCCATGTATAGCTCTCCATCACTTATCTGATTCAAAATGCATTTTTAACGTTGCATTTATTAATCTTTCCATTACATATATATTTAAAAGTATAAACAATTGTATTTATTACACGAAGTAATTCTGAGGATGTTCGAAGCCTTTTAACCATACTAAGCTTTCGAAACATTATGCTTTCGATCCATTTTACTAAACCTATCGAAATGTTCCACTCTTTCATAAAACAGAATTTAGCTAGAATCGCAAGAGAAAAACATAGATCTAAAAATTAGACGTTTATAAGTTAACTTTACCAAAATGAACGAAACTCGCCGACAAAGACAAAAAATATGAATATGACAAAAATTTACACGAAAATAGCAACACAATAGCTTGAGTTAAGAATAAAAAAATCTCTACTCAAATATATCAAAAATTATTGAAGATATGTTGGTCAACCCTGAATCACACTCAGAACATTGCTAAAACTATTACATTTGAACAATCAAAAACGCTTATCTACCTTAGAGCTGAGAAGATCATGTTTCACCTGGCCGCACCAAGCAATTAAGAGTGCCAGCATTCCATTCACACAGCTGGGAACAGGTTTACCGCAAGCCTTCCTCTCCTCCAAGCGTTGACTGGCGACAGTTCGAACGAGGTCATCCCCATATGAAACTAGACCACAGCTGACTGGCTCGGAACCGCTTGTCTCTCGCTTTCGTCCTTCCTATTTCACAGATCCGCTGGGCAACTTCTATCTTCTCGGCACGACGCTGTCTGGATACTGTGTCTCTTCTTGAATCAAAGATTCTGAAGTTGAACACTCCTCTCGGCAGCTATCTGGTAGTTTATTTCGTGAAATCTCCGTCTATGGATAAAGTTCTCATGAGAATTCCTTGGTAGACGTGGAATCTCATTGTAGCTTAGAGTATACTGTGAATTCAGTATATCATGGAAGTAGTTGATAAAGAAATCCATTCTTGCAGTTCATATTCTGGATCTGCCACTATCGTTGATGTGAACTAACTTCCCTCCATGGTGAAAATTTAGAACATATTCACACCTTCAATATCCATGTTGCAAATGCTTTCTCCCCTTCGACTGGACTGAAGTAACATCTTGAATAGTTTGAAGAATATTTGTAGAAGATATGGTATAATCGTTGTATATCCGTGGTATGATTACTGTGATAATGTTTCAGTAATGCTTTCAAGTATAACTCCACATTAGATCTGCAGTAATTTGAAGTTTATTATTCATGTAGAATTGTGAAGTTCCTCTTTCTAAAACACGTTTGTAAAGTATGTGGTTATAAGCACGTCTTTCCTCTGCAGTATATTACGATGTTTCACCGAGCCTCCAAGTCTCTTGACCCGTGGAGTCCTCTCTCCTTCGGTTGAAATACGCCGTCTCCCGGTGACTCTTCCAATTCTAGGCAATCTTGTAACTTCGAGTGATATTCGTAACCCAGGTCTGTATTCGACCAACCGTATGATAAGAATGCTCTCTGAACATCTCCCGCCACTTGCCGTTTCTCTGTGAGCTTGTGACGTCACTCACACTTCCCCCTCCCTTCTCTTGACAGCGCGGGCATCGAGTCTCGCGGTGGATGACTCCACTGCCTCAAACCGGTTATCAAGCCTCACTGCTCGTAACTTCTCATTGAACCTCGACATGCCCAAATTACACTTTCTCCATGTTAAAGTAATCAGAGTGTTTCAACATCCTTCTGACATCTAATAAATATTCCTGCTTTCTTACGTAACTCAAATATGCCATCCTTACCATTTATAATGCTTCCGTATACACTTTTCGATCTTCATAGAGGCTTTAATTTGCATACATATGAACGTCATGCGTTCCGGTTCGAATCTCCCCTGGGTCAACTTCATTGTCTCAAATAAATTCGGGTGCAGTACCTAGTTTCGAAATTCAAGAAGAGGCAATGCATACATTTTCGAATTTAACCTACTCCCCATTCTAATTAGTCCCGATCAGAGGAGTCTGTTTCACGGTTGTACACTACCAAACAATCGCAATTTACTTAGAAAACACTGTGCCTACCAGCTAGAAATGTAAGGGAATTGATCTGCAACGTAGGCCGAATGTGTACCCGATCTTGAGGGATAAATGGAAACAAACACAATTATAGATATTAAGAGCAATGAAGCTACTAGCTGTTACTTTATATAAACAAATGAAATGAATGAATGAAAATCCACAGCCTGCTTCCAGTCTCCGACCGGGTCAGGAATGGAATGAATGAAGCCCCCATCCAGCGGCGAGGATATGAACTGTGCCAGCTGCCGAGGCCTGACGCACTCCTCTGGGGCAATGATTAAATGAATGACAGATGAAATGAAATGATAGTGGAGAGTGTTGCTGGAATGAAATTTTGACTGGGAAAACCGGAGTACCCGGAGAAAAACCTGTCTGCCTCCGTTTTGTCCAGCACAGATCTCACATGGAGTGACCGGGATTTGAACCACGGACCCAGTGGTGAGAGGCCGGCGTGCTGCCGCCTAAGCCACGGAGGCTTTCTTTATATAAACACATGGCCTACCTTAATTCATAGGTTTGTAAGTGAAGTCTGCCATCCTCTCCATTTGCGCTGCAAAGTGGTCAATGACAAGCTCACTGAAGTTCGGTGACTCCAACAACTCCTTTTCTGTGGAACACATTGCAAGTGCACAGAGTCGGCCTTTCGTAAAAATGTTTTCACTCGTTTTAGGGTAGAGAAACACCGCTCTGCCTCTCCTGTGGTCATTGGAATGATCACTATGATCGGTAGGAGTTGAACGCTTTCGAGCAAAGCTCCCGCCAAGTTGTTTTCGTAAATAAAGTTCAACAAGGTCAACGCACCTGATGCCTTTGCAAAGTCAGGTCGGCTGTATAGCACATTCAGCTCATGGCGCAGCTCTGTAGAGTTTAACCTTAATAAGTCGACTGCTATTTTCAGTTCTTTTTCAGGGAAAACAATGCGGTGTTTAGGGATCAATGACGGCTCAAACAACTTCGCAATTGTCAGGTGGTCACTAAACAGAAATCGATCACTGATCTGCGTCATGATGATATCACAGACTTCTCTCGCACATGCACTCCGCGACTCAGTGAAACGCGCAGTTCTATGGATGGTCCCTCCCCCCCCCCCCCCCCCTCACAGAGTTGATACCGGGTGAGTTAGCCATGGCCTTTACGGTATGGCTGCTGGCAGTCGTTCATATCCGGGAGGCGAGGAGGTTCGAATCCCCTCGCCGGCAACCTTGAAGATGGTCTACTGTGGTTTCCCATCTTCCTTCCAGGCAAATGCCGGTGTTGGTCCCTAACTATAGGCCACTGCCGCTACCTTCCAACTCCTCGACCTTACATTCAAACTTTCCTCCCCAGACAACTTTCCACACACGATGGTACTTGTAGCTCACCCCATGGGTGTCCGCATAGAAGCAGCTACAAACTGGCGAGACGAACCTGTCCTCGGACACTCCTGGTACTAAAATCCATACGCTAAAAAACAGAGTTGATCAGTATCAAGCGAAGACCTAGCCCGTTGAATGCTTGAAACAAAGTCAGATACATACGTCATTGTTTTCACTGCATCAACATTCTTTTCTTGAAGTTGATTGAATGAAATTTCACAATGAGGCATGACTTTGCTAAAAAAAAGCTCCAACCAAATAAGGATTTCGTCTTCTTATAGGAAACGCGTTATTCCCGTAGCCTTATTAACTGTCTTATAGTCATTTGTAACATCGTCAATAATTTGGCCAGGCACTGCACAATTTCATCCTTGTATTTGTGCACAGTGGTCACGCAACGGGATTTGAAATTCCATCTGATGGACTGAGGACAGCTAGGAATTCGCTTTTTTACAATCTCATCAAGAACAGCTGTTCGTTTAGGAGACTGCGAAAAGAAGGTGGAAATCCCTTCCAAGTTACTGAAAAATACTTGCACTTGCTTATTCTCGGTTACACAACGTTCAACAATTAAATTTAACTGGTGTGCGTAACAATGAATGAATTGGGTGTTCTGATATTTCTCTTTAGCCCTAACGTGAACCCCACTCCTGACAGGAGCACCGTCATAACTTTGAGCAATGAGTTTTTCAGGGGTCTCACTTACTTTCATTTTCACCAGCTCACTAAATATAGCTTCAGTGACACCTTCTGCACTATGGTCATTTGGCTGAACGAAACTGATGAATCTTTCGTTTATTTTACTCATCAACTCGTATCGCATTATCATGACCAGCTGTGATAGAGAGGCACAGTCTGTGGTTTCATCAACTTCGATTGCTAAATAATTAGTCTGTGACAGTTCAGTTCTAATAAAAGGAAGGCAAACTTCGTAAATCGAGTCCAACAATTCAATTTGAATAGTTCTTGAGAGACCTAGGAAAACTCGATTATCGGTCTTTTCTATGTGTTGCTTTAAAACAATGTCGAGTTCGGATATTAGACTAACTAACCAGAGAAAAATTCCTGGATTTTTGGAATTGTCTGTTTCGTCATGCCCCCGCAAGGCGAGCTCGAACTTACCGCAAAACTTGATGCAATCTATGAGCTTGCCTAGTATATACCGGTTCTTCGATACATTGTCATTATATTTCTTTACACTCAAGCGGTAAGCACTGTCTAACTGGTACCTTATGTCCACCTTCCCTAACATGGCAAACTCAATAAAGCCATCTAGGTGATTTTCACTGGAGTTATGTTTTTTAACTTTGGCATGAACATTCTTCAAGTCCGCAATACCTGTCTCAGTCTATGAACTATCATTTGAATTGGTAACAATGCAGGTGAAATAAAAGAATGCATTTTTACCTCACAACCACACAACCATTCTGCTGCATCACACAATGCTCTATTAAGGTCACCACGTACGCTTAGACATGAAAAAGTCTATGTTTGTGGTATCAATTTACTAAGTATTTCTGGGTTTATGCTAAAGGTACAGCTATGATTCTTGTCACATATAAGAAGCAGTACATTCTGAGCTGTTTTTGACCATGTAGTGCTACTTTGATTTTATAGGATGTGTGGAATGAATACAAATTTGGACAGATACATTTGCAAAAAATGTTGTATAAGTTGTTTCTGGTACACATTTCTCAGTTTTTTTCATACAAATATTCTCAAATGTTGTTCACATACTTGGAATGGACCATGGCAGATGAGTAACTACTTTGTTTCATTATTATTGGACAGAATTCAAGAAAAAATCCGAACTCTTTCTTTTTAATTTTATTCAAAAATATGTATCAATTTTTCTCTTCCCAATCCATGCCTACTATGTTTTGGAAGTGAAAATAGGTTAACATTCAAGTACTCCATTAGGCAAATTAATGTAAAAAATTAGCCCTCTATCTTAAATGGTTTCCTAGTTATTGGTACTGTACCATTATACTCATATTGTTATGATGTATAGTGCAGTTTGAAGTATTTGTTGAAGATCGGCGTGATCCACAAGTTGCAAACCGAAGCAGGAGTCAGCTGCTCGATTACGGTATTTTCCAAGTACCGACGTGCACGCACGAAGGCAAGCGGATATGATTACGACATGGCGACCATTGACCCAGTTTATTGATCGGTCACCAGGATTACATTTTTATCAGCAATAAAAAGAAAAGAGAATAACATGCAAGATTTGCAACATTATACGAGACCCTGGAACAGAGCATAATGTGTATTTTGTTATCTATACATGTTTAGTATCTGCCGGAGACATTATAAATTATGATTTACATCCACCAATGGGAGATCAGTTCGATTACTGTCACGTCTGAGTGGGGGTAGCGTGAAGCTAGGTGGATAGACACACAGACAGCTGTGAGCAGATAACTTTACGGAGCGCTTGAGAACATATCTCTTTGTGAAGCTTGAGAACGCGTTTCGTTATTGCAATGTGACGCGAGGTTTATGTCAAACACTTTAAAGTGCATACAGAGCCAGTGTCGAAGGACTCTGTTCGTTTTCACGAGATGCAATCTATACCGCTACAAGGGTAGGCAGTATTAGAAACTGTAATTTCAATACAGCAAGCTGCTAGTCACCACAGTGAACTTTCGTTTTGAAAAACAGTCTCTGTTTCCATTGCATTGTCATCGAGTGCGCAGCAATGTGTTTGAACTCTAAACACTATTCCTCATTGCGAACAGACATATTCTTAATCAAGATGTCAAGAGGAATAATTTTAGTGCTGTACTTTTCGTCTATAATGGCAGGCTAAAAACGCAGCAGCATGAACGCTACTAGACCGGCATTGTATCGAACATTTCAATGAACTATCGCCATGGCCCCAGTGATGACTGATTCTGATTGTGTGACCACTTGTGTCTACCTCATTCGTAATCCTGAATGCTATTCGCATGGGCAGTCATTCGTCTTTCGTTCATTTATATTTCGGCCCGATATGAATAACGAGATACTACTGAGAAACGAACTGTGCTCTGGAAGATGTTGGAGACGTGAAGTAGCGATTCCTGACTATTTACCCAGGATGGGTAATAGCCTTCTGAACCGAGAAGAACGTGCGGATTGGAGAAGGTGTTTCCTGGTTCGATTCCCGACGACCTGGAGAGTGCTAGTTACAGCTACATATGGAAAAGGTTTGATATGCAGGCCGTATCAATGCTCGCTTTTGGAAATTCATCTATCAACAAGGTACAGCTTACACAACTTCATCTCTCGCAGCTAAGTGTAGATATTTCAATGTTAATTTACGCCATTATTTTTTAGCATATTCATTTTTGAGTAGTATGTCAGACTGTGGAATTTAGGCATGACGTTTTAATCATGACTGATTTCACAATCGACAGGTTTTAGACTTCCATAAGAAGTGCAACCCATTTTCAGCTTGTATTTAAGTATGTTTAAGTAGATTTCATCTTAAATTCAGTAATATTTCATGAAGCTTTCTTAGGGTAGTGTAGAGGATATCGATAGACATTTTGTGATTCAGTGTAGTTTATCAACGTGGTGAGCTCTTTATTATGTCAATTTGTGACATTCTTCGCATCGTTAGATTGTGTTTTTGTTGGGCTACATTTTCTTACTGCATCTTCGAACATTATACATCCGAGTGATTGGTTTATGAATAGAAGACTGATTTTGATAGCAAGTTATGGGTTTTTTGAAGTTGTATTTTATATTTATATCGAGGAGTTCGATTTCTCGCTTTTGTTAGGAACCATTCTTTGTGTTGTTGAAGGACAGAGGCTGGTAATGTTTTCTAATCAGACAATTGTGCTAATTGTTTTGATTACCTTGTCCGGTAGTGTAGAGACATTACTTTGATTCTCGAATTCATCCGTGCAGGGATGTACCGAATGTTGGCCTGATAAACTGTCTCTTTATTTGTATTTAACTTGTTTTTTTGATTCACGTTAGCCTCTCGCGTGAAGGCACTGTTGAGATCCATGGTCGATGGAATTTATCATTGTTTTTAATTGTCGTCATTTGACTATAATATATCTTTGAAACATCATTCACTTTTTTAACCAGCGTATATCCCAAATTTAATAAATGTATAAATACATTCTGATTAAGGAACGTCGATGCTATTGCAATCTTTAATAGCATAGGCATTAATTCTGAAAGGATATTTTGTTATTGAGAAAATCCAACCAACATCATTGAAAACTAATGTAAACTATGTATAAATTTAAACAACGATGTTGTAACAACAATTATCGGTTGAGAATGAAATTCGTCATTAAGCAATTCGGGTGATCCAGTTACGTTAAAATATGTATGATTATAATAAATTAATTTTGAATAGAGTACTCAGGGGAGTACATATGTATAATAGTAGAGCCTCATGAAGGCAGTAAGAGAATTAAATAAACATTAAGATAATTCATGGAAACTAACCCATGATAATTGTGATTGAGTGGTCAAATATAAGTTGACTTATTTTCAAGTCTAATTCAGCGTTTTACTACAAGCATTTTGTTGTTGCTTAGAAGCATGCAAACTACAAAGTAAAACATTAAAACATGTATTAAATGACGTCAACCTTAATATTCTGGATTTAATCACCATGCTGACGAGGGTTTTACAGTTATCCTGATTAGTTATTTTGGTGAGTGCAATAATTATTAAAGTGATAGATTACCTCTATTAAGCTTGATCACCTGGTTGGAAAGGACCAATTTAAACATTTTCGAATCAGTTAAAGGAAACTAATGATCTTATTCTAATGGAAGAATGTTAAACTGAGGCTTGCGAAATAAAAGGAAAAACACACTTGGAGTGTGCCATTCAATATATATTTCAATGTAGATTTAGTACATAAATGATATTGCTAGCTGTAGGATTAGTAATGACCTACCCAAATGCGGAATTAATTTTCAATAAGACTTTTGAGGCATTTTTTTAAATGGAGAATACAGTGTGTCTAGTAATGATTAGAAGTTGTATTCAGGTCACTGTGATTTGAGCTTCCGGCTGAAGCTGCAATTGCTTTTCATTTCTTGTAATATTATTATAGCTATTTCTGCTATAATGCCTTTGTGAATAAATTTTGGAGAATTTTATTTTAATTCTTTTAGAGTGATACTTTATAGCTGCGATAGGAGGTCACGTTAAGGAAACCATTGCAGGCATTTCAGTATAATTCCACGCTTTGGATATTATGTTTTTTCTCGTTCTTGTGTTCTATCAGGCTAGATTTTTCTTTTGTTGCTATGGTTTTTCTTGACGTTCCCTCAGTTAGGTGATCCTTGTGCCCCATTATCCCCGTCTCTTGTTGAGTGAAATCTGGGGGTTTTTAGTCGGGGTTTTCAGGTTCTGCAATCCAGCTACCATCGAGGGATATCAACAAGCTGACGGTAGGTATTTCGGGTACATGGAGATTTGGCGCACCTACGATTCGGGGCTCGAATTAACTGAAATACCCTGTAGTAATTCAGTAATTCAGGTCCGCGATGGATGGGAATTCGAGAAAACTGGAATACTAGGTTCGAGGCCAGCCATAAGACGCCATTTCATGTACATTTCGAATCTTGTGTTCGAACACGTGGGAGGTGTCTTGTGTTAGCCAACTCTGACGCCATTACAGCGATCATTGCGAATTCGTTGAATGAATGTCAGAAAGTAATGGTATACCGACATTCTTAGCACGAAATGTTGGAATTCACTTGTGAACAAAGCGTTTATGAGATTACTCAATCTGCATGACAGGCATGTAGAAACGCAACCATTATTAGACTTTTTTTTGGTGCTACACTAATTTGTAATAGATTGACGATTCGAGCATGAGCAGTGAAAGACATGTTTCGGAATCTTTACTGACGTGTTCAATCGAATGGAGACATTTGATGCAATTCAAGTTTGAGCTGCATTCAAATAGCTTGACTTAGTTGAATCCGGCTGATGGGGATTTCTCACCTCATCGTAATAATAGGATGTTCCATTCATTTAAATACTTGTCAGATTAGGATATTTGAGGAAACACCGCAGATATAAGGTATCACACATTTCACTGTAGGGAATTCCACATTTGTGTAGGTTTTAACATTAATTAAATTTAGTATAGCTGTAAGGATTAATGCTATACACTAAGAAAGCTTCAATTATGGCAGTAAATTTTCATTGAGATGTTCATGCTTTGCTTAGGTTTAAGTAGTGTTCATGTGTTAGTGTTTACTTGTGTGAATTATATTACTACATATTATGTCTGATAAAGGTGAAGGGGAGGTCACGGACCTTAAATCATTGTATAAGATACTTCAAAATAAGCTAGACTCAATACACGAAGCATCGGAAGCTCGGAGTAGAGGGGTAATTCAGGACGTTGTCACTGAAAGCCTACGTAATGAAATCTCTGGTATACAGGGTACATTAAAGAGCTTACAAGACAGTTCCAAACAAGTACTGGTTAAAGTAAAAGATGTAGAAATTACAATAGATGATGTACAATCAGATGTTAATCAAACACATTCCGATGTTCATTTAATTAGAGTGGATTTAGACACTGTCCAAACAGGGCAACTTAAGCTAGAGTCTACTACTAGTAAAATACAATCCACCATTGACAATATTCAAATAGAAACCACTAAAATCCAATCAAGCCAGGATAGTCTTGAATCTAATGTCACTAAAATCCAATCAAGCCAGGATAGTCTTGAATCTAATATCACCAAAATGCAGTCCACCATTGATAAAATTCAAACAAGCCAGGATAGTTTTGATTCTAATGTCACTAAAATTAAATCCACTGTAGATAAATTAGACTCTAAAATGGTTACGATTGAGTCATCCCAAAGTAATATGCAGGCGACTCAAGGTCAAATGCAGACGACCCAGATTAACATACAAGCTAAAGTAGACATTGTTGAATCTAATCAGAAACTGCTACAAGTCCAATTAAATGAAGCAGAACAAAATCATAGGGACTTCCAAATGGAAATTAGATTAGAATTGTCCAACAATAAAAGGGACACTAAAGCAAACTTAGATGCCCTCCAATTACAAGTGTCTAATGGAAACATCCATTCCCAATCTACTTTAGAGCAGTTAAGGGATGAATTGTGTCTTTTACAAACGCAAGTTAAAGATCATAACCAACTTATAAAGGATGATTTTGACATTGACATAAAAGGTATAATGTCAGATAATGGAACTATTCTTAGACAAGAAATGGTTAAGATTAACGATGACTACTTCAAAGATTTTAAGTTGGAAGTTAATCGAAAAATTGTTGAGGGAGAATTTAGAGCAAGTAAGGAGATATCTGAAGTACGGGAAGACGTAATTAAAAGGTTGAATGTGTTTTAGAATTCTTAAACTAATAGTCAGACTAGTATTGAAGAAAGGATTAAGTCGGTAGAAGTTAAAGTCGATCAAGCCAAATTAGAAGTAAATGAAGTCAGAGAGAAAAAGACATCTGAAATAAATGAGATTCATAATCAACTCGAACGTATAACTTTGGAAGGCAGTATAAATGTAGATAGTTTACGGGAACAGTTGAGGGCGCATTGGGATGCGGATTTTCTAGCTACGATTGAACGGACGAACGTTAGAACGCAGGACAGGGAAGTCAATTTTCCACAACCAGCTCCTATAGCAGAGAGTAGTCCCCAGTCTAATGCAGCACATAATCCCACTGTAACGCAATCGTATATTTCGCCGATAGCAAGTGCAAGTACAGGGGCGTACACACATAAGACACCAGATGGGACATCGCATGTCACCATTATAAGGAATTATGAAGACAAGCTGAGACGCTTTAATAACCTTGACGGGAATACTCCCATTGAATTTATCAGGAGTGTGAGGGATTATTTTATAGAGACACATGTTCCGAAAGAGAGAGAACTGAGAGTGGTAGAGCGTTTCTTATCAGACGCACCACTTCAGTGGTATCATGCATTCCGCTATACATTCGACAATTTTGACGAGTTCGCGGAAGCATTCATAAATCGATTCTGTAGCATAGAAATACAAAGCAACGTGCGTTCAGAAATGTACTCTCACAAGTACTCAAGTACTGGTCCAACGAGCTATTCTGAGTACTTTGCAACACAGCTCTCAAAACTCAGATTTTTACAACCACCATTAACCCAAGCTCAGTTAATAGAAGCCATATCTCGACAACGTCCGGTGAAAGTCCGAAAGAATGTAATATCATCTGGCGTATCCGATTTGACAACCATGGATGAGTTGTTAAGAAGGCTTGACCATGTAAGTGCTCTTACGACACCTACGGTGGCCAGGAATAACAGAAATGAACCTAGAACTGTTAACACAATAGTCATGGATAGGACACAACAGACTGATAAAGTCAGGCCCGAAGAGAGGAATTATAATCGAACAAGAAATAGTCGTAACAACAATTACTACCAGAGAAACAATCGGCAAGACAACAGGTACGCTGAATACAGGGAACAGCCTTGGAAGCGTAGATATGAAGAACGCAATTTCTATCGTAGAAATAATGGAAACTATGAAAGGAATAGAGATAGAGGAAGCCCATACAATTCCAATGACAGACAATATCGAGGATATGGGAGGTATACAAATTATAGGAATGAGGAATACGAACGTAATCGTGATAAAAGGCTCAGAGGGGAGCAAGAACAGTCTAAAGAAAACAGACGAAGAGTTTCGAGAGAGAGAAATAAAAATCAGGAAATCGAGAACAGGCCTGGTACAAGTCGTCAGGGGAGTAGAGAAAGAAACCCTGACGAAGAAAAAAAAACTCCGATTTCCAAACGCAAGTAAAGACTCAGATTTTAACACCTCCATTAGAAATCACGATTCATGAAACATTTATCGTCTCAGACGAAGATCTTCTGTTTGAAGAAGAGACTGGAACAAAGGGAAGACCCAATGAGTTACCCGTGATTCAGGTTCAAATAGGGGAACAGTCATGTAGAGCCCTAGTTGACACTATAGCGATGATCTCCATTATAAGTGAGGACTATTTTGAGAGGCTCAAGAAGGAGGATTCATTTGTAATTTTACCTGCTTCTCCTATGAAAGTCAAAGGGATATTTAAGGATAAATCTATGAAGTGTAAAATACAAATCTTGATGAAATTTGAAATTAATGGGAAGATATATGAGAATATATTCATCATGGTGAAGAAATTAACTTCGATCTAATTATAGGGATAGACTTCATCACTAAAACAAGGGCAATAATAGACATGGACAATAGATTGATCAAGTTTCAGGAAGACGCTACAGAAAAGGTAGCAATTGAAGAACAGGAACCCCCTAGACAGGAAATCCTAGAACACCTCATCAATGAAATCGAGCAAGAGAGGGAGCATTACGCACTCAAAGCCGAGGGATTTGAGGAAGTGGAACAGGAATTCTAAGAAGAATAGAGGAAAGTCTATAAGAAATTAACATGAGAATAATGATTCATTATATGTGTATTAAGGTTATATGATATACATAAAAGCACGTTTTCTTCTTTTATGTAAAGATATCAAGAGGAACATGTACCATTATACTCATATTGTTATGATGTATAGTGCAGTTTGAAGTATATGTTGAAGATCGGCGCGATCCACAAGTTACAAACCGAAGCAGGAGTCAGCTGCTCGATTACGGTATTTTCCGAGTACCGACGTGCACTCACGAAGGCAAGCGGATATGATTACAACATGGCGACCATTGACCCAGTTTATTGATCGGTCACCAGGATTACATTTTTATCAGCAATAACAAGAAAAGAGAATAACATGCAAGATTTGCAACATTATACGAGACCCTGGAACAGAGCATAATGTGTATTTTGTTATCTATACATGTTTAGTATCTGTCATAGACATTATAAATTATGATTTACATCCACCAATGGGAGATCAGTTCGATTACTGTCACGTCTGAGTGGGGGTAGCGTGAAGCTAGGTGGATGGACACACAGACAGCTGTGAGCAGATAACTTTACGGAGCGCTTGAGAACATATCTCTTTGTGAAGCTTGAGAACGCTTTTCGTTATTGCAATGTGACGCGAGGTTTATGTCAAACACTTTAAAGTGCATACAGAGCCAGTGTCGAAGGACTCTGTTCGTTTTCACGAGATGCAATCTATACCGCTACAAGGGTAAGCAGTATTAGAAACTGTACTTTCAATACAGCAAGCTGCTAGTCACCACAGTGAACTTTCGTTTTGAAAAGCAGTCTCTGTTTCCATTGCATTGTCATCGAGTGCGCAGCAATGTGTTTGAACTCTAAACACTATTCCTCATTGCGAACAGACATATTCTTAATCAAGATGTCAAGAGGAATAATTTTAGTGCTGTACTTTTCGTCTATAATGGCAGGCTAAAAACGCAGCAGCATGAACGCTACTAGACCGGCATTGTATCGAACATTTCAATGAACTATCGCCATGGCCCCAGTGATGACTGATTCTGATTGTGTGACCACTTGTGTCTACCTCATTCGTAATCCTGAATGCTATTCGCATGGGCAGTCATTCGTCTTTCGTTCATTTATATTTCGGCCCGATATGAATAACGCGATACTACTGAGAAACGAACTGTGCTCTGGAAGATGTTGGAGACGTGAAGTAGCGATTCCTGACTATTTACCCAGGATGGGTAATAGCCTTCTGAACCGAGAAGAACGTGCGGATTGGAGAAGGTGTTTCCTGGTTCGATTCCCGACGACCTGGGGAGTGCCAGTTACAGCTATATATGGAAAAGGTGTGATATGCAGGCCGTATCAATGCTCGCTCTTGGAAATTCATCTATCAACAAGGTACAGCTTACACAACTTCGTCTCTCGTAGCTAAGTGTAGATATTTCAATGTTAATTTACGCCATTATTTTTTAGCATATTCATTTTTGAGTAGTATGTCAGACTGTGGAATTTAGGCATGACGTTTTAATCATGACTGATTTCACAATCGACAGGTTTTAGACTTCCATAAGAAGTGCAACCCATTTTCAGCTTGTATTTAAGTATGTTTAAGTAGATTTCATCTTAAATTCAGTAATATTTCATGAAGCTTTCTTAGGGTAGTGAAGAGGATATCGATAGGCATTTTGTGATTCAGTGTAGTTTATCAACGTGGTGAGCTCTTTATTCATTCATTCATTCATTCATTCATTCATTCATTCATTTATTTGCAATGGGGGGGGGGGGTGTCCCCCGGTGGCAAATTGGATATACATAACAAAAATAATTATACATAAAATTCAATAACAATTATACAACAATTAAACTGGAGTATTTACACAAATAGTCAGTCTTTTCTTAAACACACCTATATGTTTGGGAAAAGGCTCTAAGACTGCGGCAGGTAGAGAGTTCCAGTTATCAATGGCACGGTTACAAAAGAATATTTACCATAATTTGTTCGCTGTGGTCGGCCCTTAACTTTGAAAGGATGATCGCTCCTACCCATGTAAGTGGGCTTTCCCAATCGTTTGCTAAGCTCACCCCATGCTGGTTGATTTGTATACGTGTTGTACATAGCGCAGAGTCTAGATTTCATCCTCCTAGCCTCCAGTGATTCCCACCCAAGTTTCTTTAACATACGGCTCACACTGCTCCTGGGATTAAAGTCACTGAGCACAAATCTAGCGGCCTTTCTTTGTACCATTTCCAACTCATTGATGAGCCCTACTTGATATGGATCCCAAACCGCCGAGGCATATTCCAGAATAGGTCTTACAAGTGACAAATAGCCTAATTCTTTAGCAGAGGTACTACTTCCTTTTAATACCCTCATTACAAAGTGCAGGAATTTGTAAGCTTTTGAAACTACACATCCTACATGACTACTCCATTTCATATCATTCCTTATGTGAACGCCCAAATATTTGCAAGAATCTTCTACAAGTATTTCCGAGCCAATGTTATATTGAAAATCCTGCCTTCGCACTTTCCCTATTTTTAAAAGACTACATTTTCTTGTGTTTATTTTCATTTTATTTTCAATCGCCCACTTATAGACCAGGTTCAGGTCCTCTTGAAGCACTGCATTGTCTTGTGAGTCATGTATCTTTCGATATATTACACAATCATCCGCAAACAATCGACAGTCACTGCGAATCCCATTTGGCAAGTCATTTATAAACGCCAAAAATAACAAAGTTCCGATTACGCTGCCCTGAGGGATACCCGACGTTACGGTAATTTCATTCGAGAATATGCCTTCGACTTTCACTTTCTGTGAACGACCCGTCAAAAATTCTTGGATCCATAAAATTACTCTTCTATCAATCTTCGTCGAAGCTAATTTATGGAGTAGCATGTCATGCGGCACGACATCAAATGCCTTCGCAAAATCTATAACCACGGCGTCGACTGAAACTCCATGGTCTAACGATTCGCTAATGTCTTGAAAAAGTGATAGCATCTGACTCTCGCATGAGTAACCTTTCCGAAATCCATGTTGCCTATCATTAAACCATGATAATGTTTCCCACTGTTCCCTCAAGTAGTCGCAAATGAGATGGTCCATCTGTTTACAAACGATGGACGTAAGGCTAACCGGCCTGTAGTTGTCCAATTCAAGTCTGCTCCCTCCCTTAAATATTGGGACTACCGTAGCTCTTTTCCAGTCATCTGGGATTTGCGCATTGTTAATGGACACATTAAACATCACCTCCAAGTATCGTGCCACGGCCCTACCTCCTAGTTTAAGTACTTCACTAACAATATTATCAGGACCCTTTGATACATTGAAACGTAGTTTTTGTATTAGCTTTACAATTGCTGACTGGTTTATTTGGAACAGGGGAGCCCCTGATTCGTCGTTAAGGTCCAACACACAGCTATTGGATTTATTGAACACACTACCGTAAAAGACATTTAATTCATTAGCAATGGCCTGTTTCTCAGTAATTAATTTACCGTCACCGGACATTATCATCGATAAATTATTTGAATTTCCCTTTCTTCTCCTAACATAACTGTAAATTTTTTTCCACCCATCACCTCCCTAACCAAGTTAACCTTGCATATAACTGTCATGAGCAGCCCTCTTTTTTAAGACGAGCTCTCTTGATAAGGACTTAAATTTCTACATATACTTGTCACTATCATGTCTTTTATTGTATAATTTCCTAATTTTCCGTTTTAGACTCCTAATTTCTCGTGTGTAATACTCAGGATCTGGGTTTTGTTTCAGCAATTTAAATGGGACAAATTTATCGACAGCGCTATTTAAAATTTTCAAAAAGTTAGTCCACAGGATATTAATGTGATTTCCTTCCGATGCCCATCCTACAAATAGCTCATTAAAATACTCCTGAAACTTGCCCTGATCCGCCCTGCGATACTGGAATATGATCTTTTTTGCTACATCAGAGTCTAATTTTGTAATGTCACCATATCTAATATTTAATTCAACCCCAGAATGGTCACTAATTCCTGGTACTTTCAGACAGTTAATATACAGCTCTACAGGCCTTACGAGATAAACATCTGAGGTATTATTGTCTCTAGTTGGGAAGTCAACTACTTGGGAAAATCCCCCCTCCCTTAAGAATTTATTTGCAGCGCTCTGAGCTTGGCCACAGCTAGTTGACTCACCAGACCAGTCTACTTTGGGGAGGTTTAAATCTCCAGCAATTATTATGCTCTTTTTCATAGCATTACCCGTACAAGTTTTATCATACAGTGTTTCGAGGAGAGAAAAGTTATCTTTCGGTGCTCCATACGCCCCTATCACCTGAAGAGGGAATTTATTTCCTTTATCCGAAATTTGTACATATAACATTTCATGATCCATATCAGCCCACTTTAAGAAACTAGCTATATTTTTGCGCACACAAATAAATAGCCCACCACCTCGCTTCCCCCGATCCCTTCTGTACATTTCGTAGGTCCCTTGAATTATTTCGCTACTATTTATGTCCTCATATAACCAAGATTCAGTTGCAATGACAATGTCCGGAGAATACGTCTCTACAAGATTCCAAAATTCAATTAATTTATTTCCTAAACTCTGACAATTAAATCTGCAGTAATCTTAGAGTCTTACCTCCGCAGCAAATATCTCGAAATAGCTTCTTCTATTCCCTTCGGCTGGCAACCTCTGGACCTGCTCCTCCTCACAAAAGCCGGCACGAACCGTTGACCCTGTCATGTAGGCTCCCTAGGTTAAAAGCTACCCGTCGATTTAGATGCAGCCCGTCTCGGGCGAAGTCACGGCCACCAATCCAGCAGTCAGCTTCTACGTACACTAATCCCAGTTGTGCACATACCCAGTCCATGCGGTCATTTACAGTCTTAACTCGCCTCAACGGAACATCTCCCCGCCGAACAATGCCACTCATTATAATTTTTGCGTTTCTAAACTTGCTTTTAGCTTTTCTGCCTAGTTCGTAGAGCTGCCCCATGATGTAATCAGCTGTAGCCCTCTTCTTCAAATCGTTCGTCCCAACATGTAGCAACAACACTTTAACTTTGTCACAGTCCTCTACATTTGATTCTTCCACTTGTTGGGCAAGCTGGTCAATTTTAATCCCCGGATAACACCGCACTTTCGCACCTGATTTCCTCGAGATATTCGCATTTCATCGTATCATTGAATCACCCATTATGATAACGTCATCCTCAGTTTGCTCCTGCACGCCCTCTTCCACACTGATCCCAGTAGAAAGCCGTTCAGTCACATCCTTCACCGTTTCTTCTGATTCACGAAGCTTTGCTCTAAGTTCCTGTATTATTTGATCCCTTGCTTTGATTTGCACCCTCAAACAGTCCGGCGTATCACATACTTTACAAAACCAATTTCCGACATCACAATCCTCCTTCTTGACCTTAATACAGCCGAAGTGAAACCATTTCTCACATAGTCCACACTCAACACCATTCTTCAATGTTTTACTGCACGTCGAACACTTTAAAGCTGCCACTGGATCATATGCCTGATTCACATTTGGAGTAACAGGCCATGGATTCACTTCCACTCCACCAATAACTAGCAATGCAGCTATCACTAGGGCTATGAATCACAAGTTGCTAGGTCCCGTACGCACACACAAACACCGGAAATCCCGACTACCCTTCGCATACCACAGTCCGATCCTCGCCCGATAACACTCCAGAGAACAACCCATTTCAGCACACCTGAGAGCTCGGGAAAAACACGACCTTTCACTTGGACTGCCAACTGATTATGTCAATTTTTTGACATTCTTCGCATCGTTAGATTGTGTTTTTGTTGGGCTACATTTTCCTACTGCATTTTCGAACATTATACATCCGAGTGATTGGTTTATGAATAGAAGACTGATTTAGATAGCAAGTTATGAGTTTTTTGAAGTTTTACTTTATATTTATATAGAGGAGTTCGATTTCTCGCTTTTGTTAGGAACCATTCTTTGTGTTGTTGAAGGACAGAGGCTGGTAATGTTTTCTAACCAGACAATTGTGCTAATTGTTATGATTACCATGTCCGGTGGTGTAGAGACATTACTTTGTTTCTCGAATTCATCCGTGCAGGGATGTACCAAATGTTGGCCTAATAAACTTTCTCTTGATTTGTATTTAACTTGTTTTTTTGATTCACGTTAGCCTCTCGCGTGAAGGCACAGTTGAGATCCATGGTCGATGGAATTTATCATTGTTTTTAATTGTCGTCATTTGACTATAATATATCTTTGAAACATTATTCACTTTTTTAACCAGCGTATATCCCAAATTTAATAAATGTATAAATACATTCTGATTAAGGAAAGTCGATGCTATTGCAATCTCTCATAGCATAGGTATTAATTCTAAAAGTATATTTTGTTATTGAGAAAATCCAACCAACATCATTGAAAACTAATGTAAACTATGTATAAATTTTAACAACGATGTAGTAACAACAATTATCGGCTGAGAATGAAATTCGTCATTAAGCAATTCGGGTGATCCAGTTACGTTAAAATATGTATGATTATAATAAATTAATTTTGAATAGAGTACTCAGGGGAGTACATATGTATAATAGTAGAGCCGCGTGAAGGCAGTAAGAGAATTAAATAAACATTAAGATATTTCATGGAAACTAACCCATGATAATTGTGATTGAGTGGTCAAATATAAGTTGACTTATTTTCAAGTCTAATTCAGCGTTTTACTACAAGCATTTTGTTGTTGCTTAGAAGCATGCAAACTACAAAGTAAAACATTAAAACATGTATTAAATGATGTCAACCTTAATATTCTAGATTTAATCACCAAGCTGACGAGGGTTTTACAGTTATCCTGATCAGTTATTTTGGTGAGTGCAATAATTATTAAAGTGATAGATTACCTCTATTAAGCTTTATCACCTGGTTGGAAAGGACCAATTTAAACATTTTCGAATCAGTTAAAGGAAACTAATGATCTTATTCTAATGGAAGAATGTTAAACTGAGGCTTGCGAAATAAAAAGAAAAACACACTTGGAGTGTGCCATTCAATATATATATATATATATATATATATATATATATATATATATATATTTCAATGTAGATTTTGTACATAAATGATATTGCTAGCTGTAGGATTAGTAATGACCTACCCAAATGCAAGAGTGTTCAATTTTTTATGGAGAATACAGTGTGTCGAGTAATGACTAAAAGTTGTTTTCAGGTCACTGTGATTTGAGCTTCCGGTTGAAGCTGCAATTGCTTTTCATTTCTTGTAATATTATTATAGCTATTTCTGCTATAATGCCTTTGTGAATAAATTTTGGAGAATTTTATTTTAATTCTTTTAGAGTGATACTTTATAGCTGCGATAGGAGGTCACGTTAAGGAAACCATTGCAGGCATTTCAGTATAATTCCACGCTTTGGAGATTATGTTTTTTCTCGTTCTTGTGTTCTATCGAGCTAGATTTTCTTTTGTTGCTATGGCTTTTCTTGACGTTCCCTCAGTTAGGTGATCCTTGTGCCCCATTATCCCCGTCTCTTGTTGAGTGGAATCTGGGGGTTTTTAGTCGGGGTTTTCAGGTTCTGCAATCCAGCTACCATCGAGGGATATCAACAAGCTGACGGTAGGTATTTCGGGTACAGTACCTAAACATGAAAAATGAGTATTAACGGAAAACAGCTGGCAATGTTAAAAGTGTATTATTCAGAACATGGGACGCTAATTTAAAAAAATGAAATTAAGTTAGTTGTAGACATCAAAACCCCAACAAACTATATATATTTGGATTCAGGAATGAATGGAGAATTTTATGGAGCTAAACTCAAAAAGTCGATTTTTTTCATCATGCAAGAGTGCGTGGTGTCCTTAAAATTTCTAACATAACCTCTCCTGGATTTACATTGTTTCTGAGTTTGAGAGATTGTAAAATCTGGTCTAGGTGCGCCAAGACCTTTCAAAATCTGCCTATTTTCGTGGTCAAGAATTTTTCCCGGTACGCTACTAACTGGATTCATTGTCTTGTAGACATAAACTTGGGGGCGTGGTGGCTCAGCGGTCTAGCTGTATGCCTCTCACCAAGGTGGACTGAGTTTGATTCCTGGTCAATGCATGTGAGATTTTCGAAGTGAAATGCCATGTCCTGTGGTTCGGATTCCACGTAAAATGGAGGTCCCGTGGCTCATAATAACAAGATTCACCGTCACGTAAAACTACAATCTTACTTCCTCTTTTAGACATAAACTTACCACTACTGTAGCCCGTAACACGCAAATTAAGACTTGCCACTGACAATCAACAAAATTAATGAACTTGTGTAAGTTACACCAACGATTTTAACGCGCGAACACTTGTTTACAAATACACCGCATGAACGGCAGATTTTAAACAGAATACTTCCCTTAAGTCTCGGTAGATGGTTCTGCTACCCCTTACCACCTCATGGTGCTATCTGGCGAAAATATTTTAGTTATTATACGTCAAGGGATGCCATTTAGGTTCAAAATAATGAATATCACTTATTAGTCATCTAACTGTTTCTGGTAACTTGTCAATTAATAATCCTTCGGAGAGTGAAAGAGGGAAAGGATAAACGTGCATGATAGTGGTTTGAGACGTCTTGTACAACTTTGAATGCATTCCACTGAATAAAGACATCCTTGTCGGCGTTGGCAAGCCTGTGTTAGGCTGTGGCCGCCTGAGCCTTCAGCGATACAATGTGAATGAATGAAGCTATCCTACCCACGCCCCCCCCCCCCCTCAACCCTGTTACATGGGAAGGAATGGCACAGTTCAGGCGCAGCCTAACGACGCTACAACCCATATTAAGAACATGCTTTATCAACAGTTCCAAATATATTGACTCGTGACTGAATGGATTGAGTGAAATTTATATATGTTTTAATTAATATAAATTATAAATTCCTCAATTAAATAGGTATATTTATAGAACCTTTCAAGAGCGGCTACGCCGTAGAGCCTTTAATCACCTGCCGCGCCTGGGCACGACCAATATTTTAGAATGTTTAAAAGACCCAATTAGGCCTATCACGGCTGAACACTTTAAATACTCCTTTAAACAAATAACGTACATATGAAGGGTATACTGCCTTCAAAAGTAGTAATTTCCTGCAAAACGCAAGAACCTAGCGACTTCTTTGTACCCATCCTAATTTTTTTCATAATTTCTCATTAGATTAGAAAACTACTTTCGTTGGCAGCACAGCAATCGCTAGACCTCGGGGAACTGTTCGTTCACACGAGCTTTATAAACATTATATTCTTTTTGTACAAGGAATTCCACGAATTATATATATATTCCACAATTATCTCCAAATACAAAAAATGTCGAACGCAACATAACCCTCAATTAACACTCGCGCACTTCCATCAAGGCGTTGTTCTCAAAATTTAGCTATTTGATACACTCACCGCTCGTCCTAGAACTTTTCACAAATTTTATATGCTCCTCAGCAACGTAGTTGGTTTCTCGTCCAGTTTTCCTTCACTGTAATTGTCATATTACCATCAGCTGTATATCATATTTTTCAAATGGCTAATTCCGTTGAACATTAATAGTCCATGCCATTACAAAGAATTCTTAGCTCGCAAGTGTTGGAACCAGATACGATCAAAGAATACGGACAAAGATATGCCCTGCAGAACATTATTTTGAGAACTGCAGGCCACACAATCTAACCAAAGGGAAGAGCGTTTGAAACGCCGGCGCTGTGACGTCTAGTGATTCATAATACGCTACCGGTGCATGATTGAAGCGTAAACAGATAATCGTGATGATATGACGGCGAGAGTAAGAGCCATGATAAAAACCAGTGGAATCGAGGGATTGTAGGTTGAAGCAAGACCAACTACAATCCTCAGACCTTAATGTAGAAAAAAACATGGCAGCGATGGATGCCCTACCAATAGCTAAGATCATGTCATCGGGCTTGTCACAGTTCGTGCAAATTATTATTTTTACTCACCTAAGAGCATAAAATATATCACAAGACGAGACTAGGTTCCGAAGAAATATGCATCAATAATTTAGACTTACCTGAATTAATTTATCTATATAGTGCTGGCCTCGAATTATAGGTTTCTTCGTCTTCACCCAGGGGCAGCTATAATGGTCTTACTGTTTCTGTAACGAGTTATCACGATTTGTATTTAAGTTCAGTTTATAGATTAATATTATTAGCAAAAAATTAAACAGATTCTGAAGTAGGAGAGAAGAAAGTACCCGGTTACTGAAGTGCTGTCCCAGCACATGTAGAATATTTGTGTACACAATCGGAATGAGAATAGTTGCCTGAAATAATCGAACCAACGCCATAGAGATACAATTCAATTAAGACCTCTTGTGGAATTGTCTAAAATCTCGGGTAAACATCACACCGAATTGATTAAAATATGCAAAGAAGTCGTCGTGTGGATATCAGAACATAATTATGGAGAATACTACACACACACAAGGGACACGATAATATGTTACCATCTAACATATTAAACATTCGCTGTTACCGTTTGGAATAGTTGTACGCTGGAAATAGTTGATTTAGTAAAGTACTGTAGGAGAAAAGCACCATATCCCTCTTACGGAATTATCGCGGCACACCATCCCGCATTATATGTACTTAATTGGCAAGGTACTCACAACACAACACTTTATTACACACATCATAATGAAAAATAACTTGCAAGCTGTAAGTATCACAAAAATATGAATAATGACGGAACACAATGAGTTCACTGTTTGGCACAGGGGGAACATCTTCCTTAACCAATAAAACAGAAGTTCACTGTATTATTTGACGTGTATACAAGGCAGTGAAGAACATTTGCCAGACTGGTAAGGAGTTATATTACGGAGGCACATATTGCTGAGCGTTCAAGATAAAGTCAACGGTTTGGTCTAGCCGTAGATGCTCATTGCATTTTCCCTTTACGTACTTAAGTTCGACACTACTGAAGTGTACTAAGCTATTATTATATTGTCACCAGGCCCGACGAGAGGGGGGGACAGGCAGGGCTGGTGCCCCGGGGCCCGACCCTCCCAGGGGGGCCCGGCGTCCTAGGAGGATTTGCAAAGCAATTATTTTTCAGGACGCGAAGAGATATTTTCCCTTGCGAATCAAGCCCTTTCGTGATACGCTCTAACGTCTCAGTACCGTTAAACATAAAATTAATTGCTCTCTTTATCTACGACTTAGAAATGGCTCCGGGCCCTGACGAAGCCACGGCAGGAATGCAGGATTTGGCTTTCCGACTGCGGTGTTATTCGTAGTCTTACTCAACAATTAATAAAAAGGACTGTCGTTACAGACGTTATTTCATTTAGGGGCTTGCAACATTCAACCCGTGTACTTGGTAGCTAGTAGGTCTAGTATCACTGGCGGGCAATGAACCTTTGGCGCTCGGTTGGGGATGGTTTGCATCAAATAGCACTGTAGATATAATTCAGTATTTACTGACGCGTTAGTTTTACAGTTTGTTTCAGAATGCCTCTACGTTATTGAATGAAGTTGACTGTAAAACAATTGTTTTCACAAATATTAATGAAGCGAACAAAATAGAAAACCAAAAAAAATGTGCGGATTGTGTAGACTGAAGGAGAGGTTAGTGGTTGTTGTATAATAAGTGAGGTGTATTGGCAACATTGTTGTAACTATTTTTCTGGGAGAGTAAAAACTTAGACCCTCTTAAAATTATCTTTTGCTGGACGAAAAGCGGGGTATACACTGTGCTGTGCTATGGCCTCTGTGACATGATAAATCACATGTCGTATTCTTTGTTGCCAACTGGGAATGTGTTGGCCGTTGTGACTTTTACTGTAATTATTAGGGTTAAGAGTAGGGTAGGTGTCCCTGGAATTGAAATAAGGTACTGCCCCGGCATTGGTCTGGAGGGAGTGTGAAAACCCACACTCAGGATAGCCGCTATCAGCACCCGGATTCGAACCTCCGATCAGTAGACTTGCTGTAGGGCCCCATCACGGTCATTGGTGAGCTACACCGCGGGGTCTTACTTGAAGATGTGAGAGCATTTACTTCAATATCGGAGAGTCTTTTCTATAGCCACTAAATGTTAATGGTCATCTAATTTTTACTCCAAAATATCCCAAACATAATCACCCAAATGGCCTATCCTATAACTCAATAATTTGGACCTAATTTTGACAAACTTTTCCGGAGGAGGGCCCCCGGACCCCACTCGGAGCTTGGTGATATTCCATCCTCCAGATCCCCTGTGTGTCCACTCCCCCATAATCTTGGCTTAAATACTCCCATGATGGTCACCAGTCATATATAGGATTGAGGATGTTTAGGAAAACCTGGCTCTAGTTTTGCTTACTGCAAAGCAATATTAAATTATAAGAAGTCCACTGACTGCCAATTACAAAATATAGTTCTAATTCACATATTCTTCTTTTGTGAAAACAATCACTGATCAGCTGCAATCTACTGATAGCACATAATAACTTGAGTTAAGTATGAGTACTGTATAACTGTGGTTAATTATGAAAATATATTTTGCTTTGTTTAATGTACAAAGATGTGTGATCGCCGTTCAACCAAAACACTTATCAGTGTTTAGGCTTAGACCCAAGGGCATGACCCTTCAAGGACAGCAAATTTTAAGAATGTCAACATAAAAACACTATATGTAAAATGTATTTAAAATACGTCTTGACTTTGTGTAAAAATCATGTTTTCATTATGAAAAGAGATTACGTCATATGTCACAGAGGCCGTAGTACTGCACAGTGTACAGTATACCCTTTCCACCTCTTTTAACATGCAGTTCAGTAAGATGAACTCCCTGTTGATTAATTGTTGGGTCTTATGACGTAGGGATAGAATTGAGGAGGAAATGAATGTACGGGTTAAAACGATGAATCATGGAAAATAAGCATAGAATCACCGACGGTGGAATTCTAACCCACCTGCTTCCGAGTTTATGGACAACAGCTTTTTACAATGTGAGTATTTTCCCAAAGTTAAATACTGTAAAAGCGATGCAATTACTGGTCCGGTGAATGCAACTTTTTTCAAATTTGTGTACGACAAACGAGCATACTGATTTTATGAGTATCACTGAAGTTCTAAAATTGTTGATATCAAAGAGGATCTGCAGAACTTTAAATCTGAACACTGTGCATTCTTACAGTGTTACATCATTGAGACAAATTTACATTTGTCAAACGACAAAACAGTATAGTGAATTTAATGAAAATTATTACGGTATCTATTTTTCGATGGCTTTAATCTGATATTAATTTTTGTTAATTTAAAATAATGCATTAGTACGTGCTTGCCAGGGATAAATATTGAATTTGCAAATAATTTTGGATGCATTCCTCCACTTTCAATGTTGTAAATTTAACATACCAGCATTAACTTATTTATATTGATAGTAATTCACGCTCTGCTTATGATAATAAATATAGCCTGGATTTAGTGGAATATATCATTGAAATATTATTATATATGAATTGCAGCCAATGGCCATAGCAGGACATTTCATTTGAACGCCCGTAGGCTCCCCAACAAGTTCAATTTTAAGTAGTTCCAACTTTGGCTACCAGACGCCACTGCCACTGTCACCCAGCGGGGAACGTTGGAACTTGATAGAGCGTTTCTAACCAAATAACCAACACATTTTGGCTACACACTACCAATTGTAGTGGTAGGTTCTTCTACATGCCATAAATCTGTAACATGGGCCTGCCGGTTTTACTTTCCCTCCGAATAAAGGCATATTGAAGGATGTTAACGCTCTGAAAAATCCGACGACTTCGGCCGGGTTTAAACCCGCGATCTTGGGTATTGCAGTTCCGCATGCTACACTTATTATTAGCATTAGTATTATTATTACTACTACTATTACTATTGCTTGCTTGCTGGCTCTTTGTGTTCTTGTAATTCATTCGTGATGAGCATTTACAGGTAGTGCAAATAAAATATGTGCAAAATCACTTTGTGCAAATTTGCGAGGATTTTACAGAATTTGGTTTTAGAGGGGGGCCCGGGAGACTCCAGCCCCAGGGCCCGTCGCCGCTCTCCACGGCCCTGATTGTCACTAACTAGCAAGTCATTGCGGTGTATATTCTTGAGACACTTCTATTATGCTTTAGTCTTACGTACGCCGGCTTCGGTGGCGTAGTTGGTAGCATGCTGAGCTTCTATGCCCAAGATCGCGGGTTCAAATCCGGCCAAAGTCGTCGGATTTTTTAAGAGCGTTAAAAATCCCTCAGTATGCCTTCCTTCGGAGAAAAGCAAAGGCGGCGGTCCCATGTCATAGATTTATGGCATGTTAAAGAACCTTCCAGTAATTACACCTGTGTGAAGCAAAATTGTATAGGTTAAGAATGTTAACAACGCTCTTAGGTTCCCACGTTCGTTGCCAAGAGCCGACTGCGGAGGCGTCTGGTAGCTAAGTTCTGAAATAGTAGTCGTTGACGGTGGCGTTTGGCAGCAAACGTAGGGACTATTTGAAAAATTCAAAGTCTGCAGTCCTTACTTGAATTAAAAACAGATAACACACACGAATACAGTCATCACAATTAACACCGGTTATTAGACAGATTCTACACACACCCAAAGTACACGGGGCTACATGACCGCGTTGTCGCAGCCCCAAAACTTAAGAACCAACCAGTCTTAGGTACTTCAACATCCGAAGTAAATGACACAATACCATCGGTTGACTGGACAATCATCACACAAACGAACCAGTCCATATCAAGCGTATTATCACATATTTACATACGATTGCAGTACATTAACGCGAATTGGACTTTACAGACATACAGAAGACACTAAAAATTACAGATGAGCGACAGTTTATCCCAACTTCCATCAAACGAAGCTAATCAAAGCTAATATTGTATCCCAGCAACGAATGTAAACAAACAATATATCGGGCTTCTGCATACGCCATTTTCAAACTTTCGATACCTGCATTAAGGTCTATTGTAGTTGGTCTTGGTTGAAACTGATAATAAATCTTGGCCTTCGTTCGTGTATATTCCAGCCATTGTTGTAACCAAAGAGCAATCAATTGAGTTTTAATAATGGGAATGTAATCGGAGGCAGGAGTCGCCACGTTTGTCAAAGTAACTTGACCTGTCGCTGCCGCTTTGGCTGCTTTATGAACACATTCGTTCCCAGAAAGGTGGGACTGTCCTGGTATCCACGAAAAATCAATCCGGTAACCTAAGTTTGATAATTCATACGTTAAGTTGACGATATCAAATATTATCCAATTATCCGTAGCATTTAGTTAGTTATAGGTTAGTTACACGAGTCGGGGGTGGAGTGGGCCGATGCGAGCGCCATCTATTGCCTCTCCCGAGAAACAAAGCGTCCGCCATATTGTTGTAAAAATCGGAGTTAATAGGTGTGGTGAGAAGCGTGGGAGCATCAGCTTTTAGTGATAAAAATGCCTTTTGTGGAGAAGTATTTGTCAAACCTGACTCTATCCCTCAAACATCCGACCAATTGGTTTGATTTTTGTTCACTGCCTGAGATTATATATTGAGCTGACACTGTTCGAGCGAGGTATGGTGGTCGGTGTCCAACGGATGTGAAGTGCGGTTTCGGCAGTGGTGTGGATATTCGGCTTCACACAGTCAACCATGTCCAGGGTGTATGGTGAATGGTTGAATGTGGGTGTCACTGACCGTCCAGCTACCCTCGATGACTGTGACTGGCGACATCTGAGACGTATTGTCAATAGTGACAGTGCAACAAATCACGGCTCAATTCAACACAGGCCGTGCTAGACGCGTCTCTCAGTGGACTATCCGTAGGAACATGGGTTCCATGGGGGTATGGAAGCCAGAGCCGCACACGGTTGCCACTGTTAACCCAATTTCATCGACACAACGACCCGCATTTGTCGCCAATCACCAGGGGTGGACACTGGAACAATGGCGTAACGTGATATGGTCGGACGAATCATGATTTCAATTGCACCATGCTGATGAAAGGCACCGTGTGTGGCGAAGACCACATGAATCGATGGATCCCGCCTGCCTCGAAGGTGTGGTCCACGGAAGTGGTGTCTCTGTTATGGTATGGGGTGCATGTTCCTGGTATGGAATGGGCCCCCTGGCTGTTCTGGAAGATACTTTGATGTTCTGCGATATGTTGAGCTGCCAGAGGCCCCACATGATGCTCTATTGTAATATACACACTGTGGGTTGTGTGAACACACTTGCTAGTGTACACACTGTATATAATACCAACCACACTCCCTAATTGAGCTCTACTGTAATATACACACTGTGGGCTGTGTGAACACACTTGCTAGTGTACACACAGTATAAGATACCAACCACACTCCCTAATTGAGCTCTACTGTAATATACACACTGTGGGCTGTGTGATCACACTTGCTAGTGTACACACAGTATAAGATACCAACCACACTCCCTAATTGAGCTCTACTGTAATATACACACTGTGGGCTGTGTGAACACACTTCCTAGTGTACACACAGTATATGATACCAACCACACTCAGCTAATGATGCTCTACTGTAATATACACACTGTGGGCTGTGTGAACACACTTGCTAGTGTACACACAGTATATGATACCAACCACACTCAGCTAATGATGCTCTACTGTATTATACACACTGTGGGCTGTGTGAACACACTTGCTAGTGTACACACAGTATAAGATACCAACCACTATCCCTTATCCCGTGACATTTCCTAAGTCAGTGTACTAGCTAACGCGGCAAAAATCATTGATTCTCATAAAGATTATTGATGAGTAGTACCATATGCGGGGGGGGGGGGGGGGTTGGCAATATTGTATTTGTCCCATAATTCACGTGTATTATGGCGGACACAACTGGAATTTTACTATATCAGTCGTGATCTAAAAAGGGGATGGTGGGTGATTTATAGACAACGGAGGAGAAAACATCTATTACCACAGCATTTCTACAATATTAGTATCCATTAATAAAGGCATTTTGGCTAATTTAAGTAGTTTTGTAGAATGTTCACCACTTCTGAACTGTTGCCAATTTTATTATGGCCCTCGTGCGGTCGATTAGTCTTCAGGCCAGTTAACACACCCTATAGAATAATATTTTCACTCATGGAATGACTGCGGCAAGATGGCGTCACAGTGAAAGTGTAGTGAAATAGTAGCTAGTGTAAATATTTGATAAAAGTGGTAAAATATTATAACAGAGGTATAAAATCTATAAAGTCACTTTCCTTAGGTCAAGTGAAATACAGAATATTGATAGTATTTAGAAATTATTATCGATAATTTAATAAACTTAAACTAAGTTGTGGGAACGTGTATCCAAAGATTCGGTGACTTCTTCAATCACTGTTTGAACCAAGTAGAGCAGTGGTGCTTTTACGAGATTTCACCCGATTGGAAGATATACGTATTTCACATTCTCCTTTATCAGTAGGTAATTAGATTAAATCATTTAGGTAGTAATAATTAAAATAAATGTAGTGAAATTTGGTGTAAATATCTAGGCTAAATTAGATCTCTAGTATGTCGTCAGTAAACAGTGTTAGTGTCTCGTCAGGTAGTGTAACAGTTACGGATTTATGCTCGTCGTGCAAAATAAAAGTGAAAAACGTAAATAAAATCATCACAAGATCTCAGGTAAAATTGAATGAGGAGAAGAGTGAAACCGATTGTCGTAATGTACTGGAGCCGTCATGCGAATGTCATAACCTGAGAAACGAACTGTCCTCAAAAGATGAAATTATAAAGCTGCTAAAGGAAGATATTGCTAAGTGAATGGAAGAGATGAATAAATTAAAAGGAAACAGAGAAGAAAGCAGGGAAACTTGGTCAACAATGGTTGATGGTAGTGTAAGATCGCATAAGCCTAGGCCTAAAAATGGAGTAAATGAAATTCCTGTCTCAAATTCATTTGGAGCGCTCATCGAAGAGAATGATGACTTTCTTCAAGAAGAAAAGAAGAAAGTGATAAAGAGAAAATCCAGGAAGATACGGATATTTGTGGATAGTCACGGTCGAGATATAGCAGCAAACGTTCAGGAGAGAAGTGTAAACATGGAGGTCACTTCGACAGTGAAACCAGGAGCTCCCATTGCAGCGGTCACGGACAGGATGGTAGGAGAATGTGCGTCCCTAACTTAAAAGGATTTTGCTGTTATCATCTGCTGGATCATCCATGCGTAAACATTCCGCAGAGATATGATTTAATTCCCAATTCATGTGTAAATGTAGAAATAGAGGCTACAAATGGAAACATTCATAAAATTTGTAAGAGTTTTCCAAATGTCCAAATTATAGATGTAAGTAAATCAGACAGAAAGTTCCATACTCGGCATGGTCTAGACGTAAATAGGTTAGGAAAAGAGTATCTTAGTGATGAAATATGCAAAACTGTAAATTCAAACGGTAAGAATAGTTCAACGGTAATATCATTAGAGTGGAAGCAGGGAAACTGGAAAAAGAAGCCAAACGTGAGGTTTGGCATTCAGATATTTTGATGTCAAATTTAACTGAGTGCAACAATGGTATTTCGAATTTGTCTAGCAACAATAATAATAACAATTATGATAATAATAATGTAAATAAATCACCAAGACAAGCTTGCAAAAGTAACAATTTAAAATTTACCACCAAAATGTTCAGTCTCTCTATAATAAAATTGATTACGGTACATAAATCTAATGCTTAAAAATGAACTTAAAGACATCTCAGCACTATGTATTTCAGAACATTGGCTAAAATAGGAACAACTCGAATTAATTCAATTCCCAGGGTTTATACTAGCTAGAAAATACTCTAGATCTAATATTAGCCATGGTGGTACTTGTATCTTCTTATGAAAAAATTTAGATCATGAACAGTTAACAGCTTATGATTATCTAATTATGGAACAGGATTTTGAATTCTCTGTCATAAAAATACAGCAGTTTAACTTAATAATTGTATGCGTATACCCTTCTCCCCCTCAGGAAATTTTCGTTTATTTATAGACAAATTAGAATTGTTACTCAATAACATGAGCAAAGTAAATTTCGATATAATAATTTGTGGGGATGTAAATGTGGATTTCTTAAAATGTGATAGAAATTGTGAATTATTAACACAGTTACTAATTTCCTATGGACTGAAACCTACAGTAAATACCCCAACAAGAATAACAAAATTTAGTAAAACCACTCCTGATCAAATTTTTATAAATACAGATAAATATCACCATTCAATAGAAGCCTATTGTCCGGGTTTTAGTGACCACCATGGACAAATACTGAGTTTTGAAGTACCCGAAAAAGTCAATAATAATGATAATGGAATAAAATCTAAGTGCAGGTCATTCACTGAAACAAATGTTACATATTTCAATTACTTATTAAATAAGGAAACATGGTCAGAAATGTATAAACTAGAAAATGTAAATGATAAATTTAATGCAATTAACAGTACCCTAAAACATTATTTTGAAACAGCATTCCCCTTTAAACAAAGAACTGTTCAAAATAACAAAACTAGCAATTGGATAACAACAGGGATTATAAATTCATGTCAAAGAAAGAGATTTCTACACAAATTATATAAACAATACACACAACACCTGAATTCAATTTATACTACAAAATACACTAGCATATTAAATAAGGTAATAAGACTAGCAAATAAAATGCATAATGATAATTTTATTTTCCAATCATCTAATAAAAACAGGGCTACGTGGTCCGTGGTAAAGAAAGAAACTGGAAAATCTGCTCAAAGACATAGGAACATTACACTGACCAGCAATAGTAAAGTGATTAATAATCCAGAGGAAATAGCAAACACTTTTAATGACTATTTTCTGGAAATTCCACGCAAAATATTAAATAAATCACAGGTAAATACAATAAATTCTAATAATACAATAAATATATGCAGTGATTCTTTATTTATAAATCATGTCACAAGTGAAGAGGTAAGAATGGTTATAAAAGAGCGAAAAAATAAATTCTGTGCTCGCATTGATGGCATCCCTGATGCAATTTTAAAGAAATGTGCAGAAAATATAATAAATCTACTTATGTACTTAATAAACACCTCAATTCTCTCAGGATCTTACCCGGATATTTTGAAGTTATCAAAAGTAATTCCAGTGCACAAAAACGTTTCACAAGATGAATTAGATAACTATCGTCATATAACTTTACCAACTGGTATTGCAAAAATTGTGGAAAAAATCATGTATACTGCGCCCGTTGACGCATGTTTGCTCAGATAACAAAGACTAAAACTTATGCTGAAATGTAACTGAACATACCTTGCGAGAGGCGGGAGGAAGCTGAAGTAATATCGCTTAGGATCATATTTTTATTAATTCTGCATATTTGAGGTACAGCATACTTCGTAAATCAAATAAACTATCAATTTACGTGGCTTGCTCATATACTGAGTGCACGCCATATTTGGTAACACCAGCTCCTATTTGTCTTTGCATGAGACAACATCGATGTGCATGTTGGAGCACAAGTGAAAGTACGTCCGCGAAGGAAACGATGTGACATGAAAAATCTGTGGGTATTTTTTCTTATGGATAGCCATCATGGCATTGTTTAATAGTTTAAAGATTGAAGACATTCATCATTACATAAACTATAAAATATTTGCATTATCCGAGGTGAAATGATGGACTTGTGTGAAGTAAACTTTACGACCGCATGGTCTCACTCACACACACACTTCAGTGTTATATAAACTGTGTACTTAATTAACTGCATAACTGTACAAAATCTACGAGAACAATCTCTATTTGCCGGATGGGCAGTATTTTTGATTTAATTTTGTGTTAATATTTTTGTGTAAATATCAGTGCAAAGTCACGAGTGAGTGTCGCACAAGCGACAAGGCTAGAGCCAGTGGCGAAGTGAAAATGGGCAATTTTTACCGCATATTAGCTGCAGTGCGCGAAAGTTTTCTTTAATTATGTGCTATGTTATTACCAACGCCAACATTACAATCATGCTAAACCAGCAGATCTTCAAATACAACCCCAACCACGCGATGGCATGTGATTTCTAAATCATGCGTGGGGAATTGGCGACGGAAGATGTCCAGACACAATAAGATGGTAATCTAAAGCCATACACGAGACCGCATATAACATCTCATGGCGGGACTCGAACCAAGTGACGCTGCAACTGTAAGTCAGATTAAATATTTATAGCTTATTATAAGAGTTGGGAAACAGTAGATTAGTTTAATTTGGTTTCATTTATTTAGTGTACAATGCAGGTAGTTAATTATAAGACGCGTGTGGAAATTAATAAGTTTTATTAAACATTTATAGACGCCAGGAAGGCTGGATTCTCAATGCTCATTTCGTATCATTTCAAAACAGTTATTATCAACTTTTATTTTGTCAGGCTGATGACAAATAAACTAGTTTGACAAATGTTAAATCGAGGCCAAGGTTACGAGCCAAGTTCACTACACAGCACACTCGATTCTAGGCAGTGGATCAATATTTTGTTTAGAAGGCTGTGAGATTCTTGACATTATTACAAGTTGAATGCAGAGTTCCGTTATTTACATTTGTTGGCCTGATCAATACTTGAAAACAGGTTTATTTCTTTAAGAGAAGCCACGCAGGCAATGAATGCAACTGTATTTTGTAACCAAATGAACGCAGGTTCGACCTTATTCAGGGAAGAGGCAGTTTCATAAATGCTCACACACACTTTCAGCTTGTATCAGAAACCTTCATGTTTATTTAAAGCGTTGTCAGGATGTGTTTTCTGTACACATAATCTTTATTACCAGCAATTTCAAACGTGTATCAATTAGGAATCCACACTTTTGTAAATTAACGTTATAAGATTATTATATGAGTCGTGACGGTGGGTAAATACCTCCAACATTGATATTGTGATTATATTGGTGGTAATGAACTATTTAAAGTCGTACCAAAAACGAGGGCGCCTGGATCAATGAAACCGAAATAAGAGTAAAGTAATTGGTGAAGACATAAGATGTCTAATAAGTATGATGAAATATTGGTGAAGACACAGGGTGTCTCGTAAACTATTAAACTATTGAGTTATTTGCTTAAGTTGGAGACACACGTTACCTAAATACACTGAACGCGTTTAAAGGTCCATAAACAGAACAACAATACTATCAGGAATAAATAATTGTGTGAAACTTAAATAATCAAAATAGGGTTTTGAAAACTAACAAATCTTATAATTCCCCCTGAATCTAAATAAAATTTATAAACATTAAAAATAAACTATTTTTCTGGACCAAATGTTAACACTTAGATATTGTTAAGCTATTTTAGATACATTTTGATACATTTTCACATGAATAGTCGACAACTAATTGGTGATGTGACAACAGAAGCACACACATCAGATTAGTAGCAATATTAGCCGATGTAATTGTTTAATTACTATCGCATTTGCAGGCTTTCCTATATTTTCTATTTTCTTAACACTTTGACACTATGACCGTTTGTTACAAACAGTAACAAATCGAGTACGAAGGCAGTGCCAATTGCACAACCATAGGAGTGCTGAATTATTTCATGCATTTGTGTTGTATTAGCATAGCTGTTTTTTATTCAGCAACATTGTGCACATAGCTTGATTTTCTTAGTAATAAACGCATCTCGTTTATTAATTAACGATATTTAGGACTAGCTAAACACTTAACTCTAAAGATAAATGTTAGAGATGGCATCATCATAGCAAAGGACAAATTTTCCCCTTGCTACTATATGTAAATGTTCTAGTATTTGTGAACAAGTAAATGTCTTGCTTTGCTGTAGATTCTTTTGATGTTTGATCCTCCCGTAGTCATTTTGATGTAATTGCTTAAGGCCGATCTTACGTGCCATTCTCATAGTTTGTTCATTTTGTCGAATTTTTGTATTAGGATCATGAGAGTAATTTAGATCTTTTTTATGAGTTTTGTTTATATTTTTTCAGGGCAGAATAGTAACGGACTTGCCGTTTGCAACTCTCATGCTAGGCTAGGGATCTATTCTGAATAAAATTTATTTGTGATTTTAACCTAAGATTGACCTCTCTTTTCTTGTTTAGTTTTGATATCGATGCATTCCTCTCAGCTGGTTAAAGATCGAAACTCATTAATTCCCGACACCCCCGAGTGCAGACTTTGTGCTACACCAGCCTATGAATGTATCGTCCCCTATACACGTGTGTTAACTGGAAGAGGGTCTCGGAAGGGTCATTTGAAACCGGTGGCTCCCCGAAACCTTCTGCCATTGGGCACATATAGTACGTTGACGCCGAACGTGGTTGCATCGAAACTTGTGTTCGATCTCCATGGTTCGTTTGTTTGTGAGGGTTTTATTTTGTTAGCAAATCGAACAGATTAGTAACGAATCAAGATTTCGTACTCGTGTTTTGGAAGGCTACATGGCATTCTTATTCTAGAATTAAGACCATGAGGCTAGGTAAGATTTATTAATGATAATAAGTTGAGGATTTGATTTGCAGTTATCCTAGTCTTGAGTAAATGTAAGTTTGTTTGTTGTCTTTATGTCATTTAATTTTTATCAGAGGTTCAGCTGTTATTGTCGAATAAATTTATGAAGGAATGGATTTTCTACTGTTTTCCAACTCACACTATTGTTAAGGCATATGAAGTTGTTAGTTCCCCGTATTTCTCCAATTGAAGATATTATGTCTGCGCAAGAGACGGCCGAGTTGTTGGCAAACTTGCCTGCCCTACTGCACAATCTGCAGGTGTCGATGGACAATTTGACACGAAACAATAATGATCTAAGGGCTGATATAAATAATGTTAGGACAGACATGGCTCAGACAAATGAAAACTTAAGGGCCGATATTAATAATGTTACAGAAAATGTAAACACTCTCAGGACAGATATGGCTCAAAATAGTGACAATTTAAGGGCTGAGATCATACAAAACAATAAAAATTTTGAGGGCAGAAAAGAATGAGAACAGTAACACTGCTACAGCTACTCAGTTACAAACTAGTAACAACATTACTACAAATATTAGGGCTGACATGGCACTGTTAAACACTAACATTAGGGCAGATATGGCACAGAATGTAGTTTAAGTGCGAGAGGACATTGCCAAATTTAAGCCGAAATTACTGTCACAACCAATAAAGTTAGTGATGATTTGCGTGCAGAGATGGAAACTTATCACACGGAATATCAAGCACACTTAGAGGGAATAAAACAGGAGATTCGCACAAATAGATCTGAGATCAATCAAAAACTCAAAGACGTTCAGACGGATATGAATGATAACATCGAATCAGTCAGGAGTGAAGTCGCTAATGCAAAAGAAATCGTTAGTACTAGGATTAACTCCATGGAACAGCGTATGGAAGAAGTTAACACGTACATGGGTGTGTTAAAAGCTGATGTGGCTATAGTTAACTCTGGATTAAAATTAACTAGAGGCATAGCATTTGCCGTACACATGAATACCAAACGTGTAGCAAACAAAGTAGAGAAGGTGGAGGCTGAAGTCAGCAAAATAAAACAGGACTTAGCTACAGACATTGAAGCGATTCGAGAGGAAACTCGTGAGAACAATCACAGATCCAACCAATACGTAGCAAAAACATTAGACGCTTGCCTTGAGGAACAGGATGGGAAACAGATCGCATTGAAGGAAGATTTGAGCAGATAGAATCACAGGTGAATGCTATAATTAATTAGCAACCTGAGAAAGTGTTAGAATACGCCTAAATGGATGAACGCATCAATCGTCTATTAAAACCTAATAGAGAGGGTGTACCATCTACAAACACTGCGACTAAGATACCAAAACCGAATATTCCGATGGAAAACCAAGGTTACAATCCATTTAGGACAACATCACAATTTGTGACACCGAATGCTAACATAACGCCGAATTATGGGCTGACACCTAACTTTAATGTCACGCCGAACTATGGTCAAACTCAGTACTCGAATATTGTGTATTTGAGAAGCCATGAAGATCGACCGGCAAAATTCAATAATTCCAATTCCGTTACACCGGTAGATTTTCTGAGAAACTTGGAGTCATACTTGAGAGAAACTATGGTAACACCAGACAGGGAGTTACGGACTGTCGAAAAATACCGAGGGAACAGCCCGTTAACCTGGTGCAAGGCATTCAGATACTCATTCCACAATTATCAGGAATTTAAAGAAGTATTCCTTAAGACTTATTGGTCTTTGGAACGTCAGCAAAATATAAGGGCAGAAATGTACAATAAGAGGTACGCTAGTACTCAAACAACTAAGTACGCTACCTACTTCGCAAGTCAGCTTTCGAAATTGCAATGTTTGGAACCCCCTTTATCCGAATTAGAACTTGTCCAAACCATCAGAAGACAATATCCTATGGAAGTACCAAGGTACCATAGCGTCAGATCCAAATACATTTATGAAATGTGACAAAGTTGTAAGAAAACTGGATAGCTGTCGCGAATAATTTGCACCTACACCTAAACATAGGAGCACACATGAGGTAAATGTTTCTTCAGTGGACAGAACCAGTCAGACTGTACAAACTACAGAAAATCGTCGAACAAATAATCGTCAAAATCACGAGGGACCAGATAGAAGGAGAGATTTACGTGATTATCGTAAAGACAATACACCTTATGCAAGGAATCGTCGATTTGACACAATTAACAAGAATTACCAGAACAGATATCAAAATAGAGCCAAGCCAATAATTACAACAACAATCGTCGTAATAATAACCATAACAATAACAACGCTAATTTCAACCGTGGTTATAGAGGACAGCCACGTGATCGTGAGGATCGAAGTAACCGATACACTGATAATCCCAGAAGAGATTTCAGACACAGTGGCGGTTACCGAAGAGAAAATGACTCTCATTCCAATACGATAATGATTGGAAAGGTAAGGCTAATGAAAGTCGACAATACATTCAGGAACGGAGAAGAAGAAATGCAGAAGACGAAGAACCAGACAGAAGAAGAGATGGAAATAACAAATGTCGTGAGAATAACAGGAAAGTTACGACAGCTGATGTTCACAACATTGAGATTGAACGAGCAGGTGAAGACAATCGCATGAGTGATGAAGAATATCACAGGATCACTGACAGAATGGATCGTGCACGAAGTCAAACCAAGGATTAGTAATTGGCTGAAATAAAAATTGACTTCCACAATTTTTATTTACTTGACGTGGATATGTATGCGCCCGTTGACGCATGTTTGCTCAGGCAACAGAGACTAAAACTTATGCTGAAATGTAAATGAACATACCCTGCGAGCGGCGGGAAGAAGCTGAAACAATATCGCCTATGATTATATTTTTACTTATTTTCCACATTCCAAAAATCAACTATAATTATAACCAAGTAATTCTGCATATTTGAAGTACAGCATACTTCGTAAAACGAAGAAACTATCAATTTACGCGGCCAGCTCATGTACTGAGAGCACGCCATATTTGGTAACACCAGTTCCTGTTCATCTGTGGAAGAGACAACATGTGCATGATGGAGCACAAGTGAAAGGAAACCATGTGGCAGGAAAAATCTACGAATAACTTTCTTATGGATAGCTGAGCCGATTGGTTTCGACTCAAAATACTTCGCCGCCCCCCCCCCCTTTGTGCTCCGCCGTCCCCGTCACCGCCCCCATGTGACCCCCCATTCTTCTGCCGACGCCCCTGGTCATTAATTGTGAATCATTTCAGGAATCAGGAAGAAAGACAGAAACAATTTTAAATACCATTATGTTTTAATGGAAAATATATTAGCAAAGAATTCCGGTCTACATTGGGAGAATGTAGCCATTGTTGACTGTTTTGTGCATTGTTGAGATTTCTAAATTTGGCGCTCTCTAATTAAATTAACATAAGACTGGATAGCCAATCAGTGGTTGACACATCTGTGCTGATCGTGTTGCCAAACTAACTTGAGTTCTGAAACTTGATTCGGCCATAAGGGTCTTAGAGACAAATTAAATCATGAAGTTGGCAATGTATGTTGTGCCGGCCGATCTTCAGTTGTCTACTGGTTCAAAAATGAGATCTGGGCATGCGCAAGATGGCTGCCGGATAGTCATGAAGCCAAGCCAAGCTTGAAGAAGACACTTCTCGATGTGATTCTGTAGAGGCAAGACGTTGTGGTGTGGCCTGTCTCGGAGCCACTGCCGAGATAATTAAAACTGCATGATGTGAATTTCTTTAAAGGACGTGAGTGGCAGCATCGGGCCATATTCTTAGGCAATACATAAGGTAAAACTGATGATATATTTAAAATGTGCGAACTCGTTGCTGACCGGCATAAGATTGCAGCATTCCGGACAATGATTGATATTTCTTAGCTTAGCTTGTTGAGGGCAAGTGACGTTTGACCCTCGCGCTGCACATTGATGCTATAAACTTCAGTTTCTTTGGCTTGTTACGAGCATATCTTGTTCAAGATATTTTATTTATTTTAATGTGTAATTTCTTTCTTAATTATTTAAAGTGGGCCCATGATGTTTTATTTATTCATTTACTGTAATGCTTGTTAGGGAACAAGCCTCTTAAATGTAGGGTGCAGCGCATGCGTAGGTTATGGGATCTGAAGATTGAACATTCCCGTTAAAATTAATAATACTGATTTCGATCTTATGTAACAAGACAATAATAACTTAAAGTTTTAAAATGTAATTGTCAGGATTTTGGTTATGGGAACCCCAGATAGTTTAAAAATGACAAACGGCCCTTTGTCTTTCGTTTGTCATAGATGGCATAAGCTTGGTTGGTTAAAATGGCCGCAGAAGCACAGCATCCATGCTGTTTATAAATGCATCTTGAAATGGAATTTGAAAATATGTTATGAAGCATCTCTTGGTTGTTAAAGTTATTTTAGTTTCGGCTATTATTTAGAAAGTGTTTTAAAATGTAAGAATAATTCATTTGTGAAATGTAGTCACAAAATGTGACCGGTTGATAAATGCGGCGTTGCCATTAATTTTGGGATAAATGTTGGCCTCCCCTTTCTGAAACGCAGGAGTGTATTTAAGTGTTCCCTCCCTTGGCCTTTCGGCATTGTACTTACTTCCCGTTGGAAATATATATTTATTTTTAACCACTGCTGTTTGAATCCATGTTTTATTTGAGCGCATAGAATAGTACTAGGTTAATTGTCTTCAGGCCACTTTGGCCTCGGGTAACCTAAGCCCAGCCCTTCCGGTGCAGATTATGGTAGCAGAGCGTGGTTTTCGATTTTCTGGAGCCGTTGCCTGGTTTTGTTTTGTGCCGTGATATTGTGTAGAATTAACTTACGTGGATTCGGGCAGCATGGGAGAAGTGAGTAACTGAAGGTTCACTAAGGTTAGGTAGGATGCCTACTGTGGGACTCTGGCTAATATTATGATTTTCTTTTCATGGCTGTGAATGGACAAAGCGTTGCTTGCATTCCTCAGTGCGTGAACGCACTGACGACGAGTCAAGTCCAGGTTTAATACTGGCACTCAAGGACATGGTCTCTCTGTAAGCATGGTAAAGTTGGCAGCTGGATTCTCTCTATTATCACACTCTGTGATGTTCCGTACTACAAGCTGCTTCCAAGGTAGGATCAAACCAGTACAGTAGCTATTTGATTCATGGTAGAAAGTTATCTATGCACAGCTGTTAAGTAAAGTGCTAATGGCTAATCGTTCTGTGTTCCTGTCAAGTTGAGTGAAAAGTGAGCTATCATTCACGTGTTGAATTCTTGCTGAAAATCTTTCTGGCATGGTTGCCAAATTTTGAATTGCTATTCGTTCTGGCAGTGTTGCCAATGAGAATTAAGTCATCCAAGCAATGATGAAAATTAGTAAACTGAATAGTCAATTGATTGCTGTATTCTGTGAAACATCTGTGCGCAGATAATTTTTGTCATCGAGTGGAATGTGTAATGTCTTGTGACATATTGAGAAGAAGATTTCAGTGAACATGCAGGTGGACGAGTAATGTACTGTGAGTACATATAACAGCAGTGTCGAGCTGAAGCTTTTCAGGTAGTGAAACAGCGAGTTCTAATATTGCTAGGCCAAGGTCATGTGTTACGTCTGCTGTTGAGTTGTGAAGCCCCGTTGTGTTGGGTTTGTAGTAGTTGTGAATGCAGCTGTTCGTGCAACGTGTGGTCGAAATTTAGGAAGCAGAAAGCAGTTACCAGTAGAGCTGATCTAGGTAATCGTAGTTTGGTCGTGTGAAGTTTTGATCTTCAGTCGGTAGATAGAAATTTTGAAATTTATTTCAGGTTTGGTTGGAGTTAGGAATCGAACGAGTGACGTGCCAGGACTGCACGTATGGTTGGTGTTAGTGAAAGTGTTGTTGTGTGAGTGAGGTTAGGGCATTTCAGGATGCCAATTGGGATGTGTGGAGTTGGTGCGGAGATCGTCGAGTGATACCAACCTAGCGGGAGTAGCCAGTCTCTGTCTATTTATGATTCTGGTACTTTCAGTGATGGTTGGTGATGTCGACATTGCTATGCTTCTCTGACTCTTGATGTCGTGCGGGCTGGTGATGATCGCACATCGTAGTTAGTATTTTGAGGGTACATTGTGTTGTTTATATTTCTGGTGTGTTAAGTGCCTTGTTGGTACTTGGTGCTCGGTGTGAGTATTTGTTGTTGGTGATTTGTGGATTTGTGATCCATGTACTGCGTTGTTGGTACTAGTTGAGGTTTAATTAGGGTTAGTGTTTTATTATTTTCTTGTGCGTTGGTACTCGGTTGAGTATTTGAGTTTTCTTCGGTTAGAGTATAGGTTTTGTTTTGTTGGTACCGTGTTGGTATTGGTTGGATTGAGTTGTGTAATTTGGTCAGTACTCTGGGTAGTATTTGAGCTTCGAGAGGTTAGGTTCGTTGGAGATGCCAGGATGTTTAATTCCCTGATGATGTGTGGTGGATTGTCGAGTGGTGCCTAATGTCCTTAAGTGAAAGTGGAGAGGCGTAAGCAGGTGGCCTTTTCATTGTGAAGAGGCGTATGCAGGTCGTCTCTGTGAAGAGGCATAAGCAGGCGATATTTCCTTTCATTGGCGCACGTGGCAGGTGTTCCAGACTAGTTCCGGAGATGGCTGGCAACTGTTTCTGTTATGGAATTAGGTGGATTGGAAATTATTCTTGTCTGATATTTCAGACGGCTTAGGTACCTACGGACGGTTAGTTTTAATGAGTGAGCTGATGGTGTGATTGAGTTAGTCGAGTGGTGCCTTGACTTATTACGAGAAGAGGTATATGCAGGAGCCTTTTCTATGATGGAGGGGTATATGCAGGCAGTGAAACGTAGAAGAGGTATATGCAGGCAGTGAAACTTGGAAGAGGTATATGCAGGTGGATATTTCTTGTCGCTGAAACACGTGGCAGGTGTGGAGGCCAGTTTTGGGAGCGAACTGTAAGCTGCATTGTGTATGCGATACAGGTGAAGGTTTTCTTTCTGAACTGATTAGGTGAGGAATTTAATTTGTCTGGTTCTACAGACGTAGTCAGTTGGCACCTACGGACGGTAAGGCAATGGTTGCTCTTTAGTGACCTAAGGTAATAGTTGGTTGCTGTTTAGTGACCCATGGTGAGGTTGGTTGCATTTAGTGACCTAAAGTTGATTATGAATTGGTAGTGCTACCTATCGTTGGGATGGTCGCACTGGGTTCGTAGCTGGATGTTAGAAGTCGATTGGTGAATTTGGTGAGGTTATGTCTTGACAAGAGTGAATGTTGTGTGGTTATGTGTGAGCTTGATCCTTTGAGTTGTCAAGTGCTGTCGTTGTAACAGTGAGGTTAGAAGATTGCTGAGGGCAACGTGCGAGTGAACTTGGGTGATTCTTGGTCGTAGGCTGACTATGTGTTTGGTTCAATAGTGAGGTTATGTCAGGAGTAACTGCTGCTTGATGGTGATTGGTCGCAGATGTGAGATAGATTCCTGCGTTATCTGAAGTTGAGCACGTGTGTGTGTAGTCCTGTTGAAGTTGGTTCACGTGAAATTTTGATTGCTGTATTGTTGCTGAGATTGTTCGAGCGGTTCTGCGCCTGCTGTTCTACCTTAAATAAGTTTGAAGCCATGCTTGAGTGCTGTGTGTATATTTGTACTTGATGTAATTGTACATCAGAAGTAACTTAAATGACTGTGCTGTTTGAGAGTACCCGAGAGGTACAGTGGTGCCTTGGTACCTTCACTTTATTGAGAGCCGATTGCCATGATTGCTGAGGGATGGCATGTTGTAAAGTGACGCTGCGTCCACTTAATTCATTCCTTAGAATGTGAAAACAGGATTTATTTTGGCTGGGAACAAGCTAGAAATTTTACCAGAACATCGAATTGTGATGTTCATATTAGTAATTACTCATCACATTGTAAACTAACAAATTTAAATTAAAACATCGTCTGTCGGTTTAAGCTCTAACAGTCTTACCTGGTCAAACACTGCAATTATTCCAAAAAGCCAAGGAATGTCACTTGCTATAACAACGACATGGGTAACTAAATCTACCTAGAAGATCATCGATGAGAGATGGCAATCATGTGATCCTTATTGCCATCTGGTATCTGTTCCGGTTGGTCACGTGAGTGATGTGATCACTCACCACTCGTGGCAGTAGCCAGTGCACAGGTTACTGTCACCATGCAAGACATAACATCTAGTGGAGGTGTTAGCCATTCTGCTGGTCAGAGTGGAAGCATTTACTACAACTTCGTGAGATGTCCAGCTGTAACGGTTCGGAGAGGCTGTATTGGTAAGCTGGTTCCATCCTGCTAGCAGTTATCATCGGGGATCATCATCTGACCCCCCCTAGAGGTGGAATCGCAGCGGGAGACTGAGCCGATTGGTTTCGACTCAAAATACTTCGCCGCCGCCCCCCCCCCCCCCCCTTTGTGCTCCGCCGTCCCCGTCACCGCCCCCATGTGACCCCCCATTCTTCTGCCGACGCCCCTGGTCATTAATTGTGAATCATTTCAGGAAACAGGAAGAAAGACAGAAACAATTTTAAGTACCATTATGTTTTAATGGAAAATATATTAGCAAAGAATTCCGGTCTACATTGGGAGAATGTAGCCATTGTTGACTGTTTTGTGCATTGTTGAGATTTCTAAATTTGGCGCTCTCTAATTAAATTAACATAAGACTGGATAGCCAATCAGTGGTTGACACATCTGTGCTGATCGTGTTGCCAAACTAACTTGAGTTCTGAAACTTGATTCGGCCATAAGGGTCTTAGAGACAAATTAAATCATGAGGTTGGCAATGTATGTTGTGCCGGCCGATCTTCAGTTGTCTACTGGTTCAAAAATGAGATCTGGGCATGCGCAAGATGGCTGCCGGATAGTCATGAAGCCAAGCCAAGCTTGAAGGAGACACTTCTCGATGTGATTCTGTAGAGGCAAGACGTTGTGGTGTGGCCTGTCTCGGAGCCACTGCCGAGATAATTAAAACTGCATGATGTGAATTTCTTTAAAAGACGTGAGTGGCAGCATCGGGCCATATTCTTAGGCAATACATAAGGTAAAACTGATGATATATTTAAAATGTGCGAACTCGTTGCTGACCGGCATAAGATTGCAGCATTCCGGACAATGATTGATATTTCTTAGCTTAGCTTGTTGAGGGCAAGTGACGTTTGACCCTCGCGCTGCACATTGATGCTATAAACTTTAGTTTCTTTGGCTTGTTACGAGCATATCTTGTTCAAGATATTTTATTTATTTTTATGTGCAATTTCTTTCTTATTTATTTAAAGTGGGCCCATGATGTTTTATTTATTCATTTACTGTAATGTTTGTTAGGGAACAAGCCTCTTAAAATGTAGGGTGCAGCGCATGCGTAGGTTATGGGATCTGAAGATTGAACATTCCCGTTAAAATCAATAATACTGATTTCGATCTTATGTAACAAGAAAATAATAACTTAAAATTTTAAAATGTAATTGTCAGGATTTTGGTTATGGGAACCCCAGATAGTTTAAAAATGACAAACGGCCCTTTGTCTTTCGTTTGTCATAGATGGCATAAGCTTGGTTGGTTAAAATGGCCGCAGAAGCACAGCATCCATGCTGTTTATAAATGCATCTTGAAATGGAATTTGAAAATATGTTATGAAGCATCTCTTGGTTGTTAAAGTTATTTTAGTTTCGGCTATTATTTAGAAAGTGTTTTAAAATGTAAGAATAATTCATTTGTGAAATGTAGTCACAAAATGTGACCGGTTGATAAATGCGGCGTTGCCATTAATTTTGGGATAAATGTTGGCCTCCCCTTTCTGAAACGCAGGAGTGTATTTAAGTGTTCCCTCCCTTGGCCTTTCGGCATTGTACTTACTTCCCGTTGGAAATATATATTTATTTTTAACCACTGCAGTTTGAATCCATGTTTTATTTGAGCGCATAGAATAGTACTAGGTTAATTGTCTTCAGGCCACTTTGGCCTCGGGTAACCTAAGCCCAGCCCTTCCGGTGCAATAGCCATCATGGAATTGTGTAATAATTGAACGATTGAAGATATTCACCACTACGAGCACTGTAAAATTATTTATTATTATGAGAGGTGAAATGAAGGTCTTGTGCGAAGAAAAGTTTGCGACCGCATGGTCCCATTCTCTCACACTCACACACATGTTTCAGTGTTCTATAAACTGTGGATTTAACTAACTGTGTAACTGTACAATATCCACAAGTACAATTTTTAGCCTACTTTTCACGTTTTACAAAAATGAGGAAAAAGTAGACTTATGAGATCGGGCAAATGTGTGTCTGTTTGTCTGTCCTTCTGTCTGTCTGTCTGTCCTTCTGTCTGTCTGGCTGGCTGTCTGGCTGGCTGTGTGTGTGTGTCCCCCTATCAACTCCTTAACGGCTGCAGCAATCGAAACAAAATTTGGTAGGAGTAAAGATCTATACCTGAATATCTCACGGCCATATTTGAAAATGATGTCAGTGCTACCAACTGCTGACAAATCGCAATTGAAATTTGAGCTCCATGATGGATATCTTGGAAGGTATGAATGGGAGCTAATTCAAAATTGGCACACGTATAGATAATAATATTGCAGTTTAATTTCCAGGAGGCCATACATGGCAGTGTTGCCAAAATGATTATAAGCCTGCTGATAGGTCCAAATTTTAAATGCATATAACTTCTACACTATCAATTGGATTTCAACCAAATTTCGTATGTGCTATGTGTACATAAACAGATACGACTGAGCGTATTCTTAAGAGTCACCAGGGCTTCCAACTGTTAATAAATGCTCTCAATTTATTTTATTCAGATATCCATATATCAAAAAGTATGCAAGCCGACAGCTTTAAACTATGCACACGTTTAATACCCGACATTCTAGATTAATTTGGAGTAACTAATGGACCTCAGTACTACCAACATGATTATAAGCCTGCTGATAGGACCAAATGTAAATACATGTAACTTCTATACTATCAATTGGATTTCAACCAAATTTCGTATGTGCTATGTGTACTATAACAGATATGACTATGCATATTCTTAAGAACAACCTGGGCTGCCAACTGTTAATAAATGCTGTCTCTATTTTTAACCTAATATCAGTATATCAGAAAGTATTCAAGCCAACAGCACTAAATTTTGCACACATATAGTAAGTACCTTACATTCTAGATTAATTTGGAGTAATTAATATACGTCAGTGCTTCCAACATGATTCTAAGCCTGCTGATTGGTCCAATTTTAAAATACATGTAACTTCTATACAAATAAACGTATTTCATCCAAAATTGGCACAACAATAGATCATAATAGTTCAGATTATTTCTGACCAATACATGCATGACATTGTTGCCAAAATGATTTTACGCGCGCTGTTAGATCCAATGTTTAACTGCATGTAACGTCCATGCTAGTCATTGGACTTCAGCCAAATTTTGTATTCTGTACCTAAAGAGATGGAACTAAGAATATATTCAGTCACCAGGGCTGCCAAATGTAGTGCTCTATAAGGCTACATTATGCCAGTTATATTTCTAACTAATAAGAAAGTTCGTTATTACCAACACAATTTCGTCATTATTCTAATTTGGTCCATATAGATTAATCATTGGAATGAATCTTACATTTCGAGAAAAGTAGGCTCTTCAGTTCGTCACGGAACTTCTTGTTATTTGCCGGATGGGCAGTATTTTATTTCATTTTTTGTTAATATCTTCTTGTGTAAATATCAGTGCAAGTCACGAGTGAGTGTCGCACAAGCGACAGAAACTAGAGCCAGTGGCGGAGTGAAAATGGGCAATTTTTTACCGCATATTAGCTGCAGTGCGCGACAGTTTTTATTTAATTATGTGCTACATTTTTACCAACGTTAACATCGCAATAATGATAAACCAGCAGATCTTCAGATACAACTCCAACCGCGCGATGGCATGTGATTGCTAAATCATGCGTGGGGAATTGGCGACGGAGGATGTCCAGACACAATGAAATGGACACGAGATCGCATACAACATCTCATGGCGGGACTCGAACCAAGTGACGCTGAATCTGTAAGTCAGATCAAATATTTATAGCGTATTCTAAGAGTGGAAAACAGCAGACTTAGTTTATTTTGGTTTCATTTATTTAGTGCACAATGCAGGTAGCTAATTATAAGACGCGTGTGGAAATTAATAGTTTATTAAACATTTATAGAAGCCAGGAAGGCTGGATTTTCAATGCTCATTCGTATCATATAAAACAGGTATTATCAACTTTTATTTTGTCAGGCTGATGACAAATAAACTGGTTTGACAATGTTAAATCGAGGCCAAGGTTACGAGCCAAGTTCACTACACAGCACACTCGATTGTAGGCAGTGGATTAATATTTTGTTTTAGAAGGCTGTGAGATTCTTGACATTATTACAAGTGGAATGCAGAGTTCCGTTACTCACATTCATTCGCCAGAACAATACTTGAAAACAGGTTTATTTCTTTAAAAGAAGCCACACAGGCAATGAATGCAATTGTATTTTGTAACCAAATGAACGCAGGTTCGATTTTATTCAGGGAAGAGGCAATTTTATAAATGCACACACACAGAGTTAGCTTGTATCAGGAGCCTTTATGTTTATTTAAAGCGTTGTCAGGATGTGTTTTGTAAACATAATCTTTATTACCAGCAATTCAAACGTGTATCAATTAGGATTCCACACTTTTGTAAATTAAGAGTATTATATGAGTCGTGACGGTGGATGAATACCTCCGAAATTGTTATTGTGATTATATCGGTGGTAATGAACTAACTAAAGTCGTACCAAAAACCGAAGGCGCCTGGATCAATGGATCCGAAATAAGAGTAAAATAATTGGTGAAGACATAGAATGTCTAATAAGTGTGATGAAATATTGGTGAAAACACAGGGTGTCTCGTAAGCTATTGAACTATTGAATTATTTGCTTAAGTTGGATACAAACGTTACCTGAATACACTGAACGCTTTTAAAGGTCCATAAACTGAACAACAATACTGGCAGGAATAAATAATTGTGTGAAACTCTAATAATAATCAAAAATAGGGTTTTGAAAACTAACAAATCTTATAAATTCCCCCTGAACCTAAATAAAATTTATAAACATTAAAAATAAACTATTTTTCTGGACCAAATGTTAACACTCAGATACTGTTAAGCTATTGTAGATACATTTTGATACATTTTCACATGATTAGTCGACCACTAATTTGTGATGTGATAACTGAAGCACACACATCAGATTAGTAGCAATATGAGTCGATGTAATTGTTTAATTACTATCGCATTTGCAGGCTTTCCTATATTTTCTATTTTCTTAACACTTTGACACTATGACCGTTTGTTACAAACAGTAACAAATCGAGTACGTAGGTAGTGCCAATTGCACAACCATAGGAGTGCTGAATTATTGTATGCATTTGTGTTGTATTAGCATAGCTGTTTTTTATTCAGCAACATTGTGCACACAGCTTGATTTTCTTAGTAATAAACGCATCTCGTTTATTAATTAATGATATTTAGGACTAGCTAAAACTTAACTCTAAAGATATATGTTAGAGATGGCACCACCATAGCATAGGACCAATTTTCCCCTTGCTACAAAATGGAAATGTTCTAGTATTTGTAAACAAGTAAATGTCTTGCTTTGCTGTAAATTCTTTTGATGTTTGATCCTGCCGTAGTCATTTCGATGTAATTGCTTAGGGCCGATCTTACGTGCCATTCTCTTAGCTTGTTCATTTTGTCGAATTTTGTATTAGGACCATGAGAGCAATTTAGATCTTGTTTAGGGCTTTTTTATATTTCTTTCAGGGCAGAATAGTATCGGACTAGCCGTTTGCAACTCTCATGCTAGGCTAGGGATCTATTCTGAATAAAATTTATTTGTGATTTTAACCTAAGACTGACCTCTCTTTTCTTGTTAATTTTGTTATCGATGCATTCCTCTGAGCTGGTTAAAGATCGAACCTCACTAATTCCCGACACCCCCGAGTGCAGACTTTTGTGCTACACCAGCCTATGAATGTATCGTCCCCCCATACTTGTGTGTTAGCTGGAAGAGGGTCTTGTATTTGGCGGACATGAGGAAGTAAAAGCCGTTGGATTTCACTAGTATAAATGAGGTATAATATTCCACTCAAAATATCCCCCTGCGGCAGACCAGAAGACGAATACCTGTAATTTAACACCGTAGGAAAGGTGGAAAGTGTGATATACCGTCGTCGGAGAAATGCCGAGATGATTTTAATAAAGTTGATCGGAAATTGTTGTTGTTGGAATTTTTGCAGAAAGAGGACAGTATATCTAAAAAGAAAGGAAGGAAGATTGTAGTTTTACGTGACCGTGAATCTTGTGATTATAAGCCACGGGACCTCCTTTTTACGTGGAATCCGAACCACAGGACATGGCATTTCACTTCGAAAATCTCACATGCATTGACTGGGAATCGAACCAGGACCTATCTAAAAAGACTGCTAATGTTGAGTGTTTACGGCAAAATGACAAAACTACATCAAGAAGAAAAATATTCAAGGCGTCAGTAGTAGATTTCCGTTTAGCAATGGCGTATTGAGTTTTTGGAAACATATCATAATATTCTGAAGTCCATACTAAGCGTGTCAACAAAATCCTTTGGAAAGTCTTCCAAAGGACCCAAGATGTATACCACGATAGCTTCCTGCTAAATCAGGGTTTTTACCTGGTTTTAAAATAGGAACTACTAAAAACTCATTCCAATCCTCTGGGACATTGCCAGAGCCTAAGACGGATTTAAAAACATCTAATAGAACCTGTTGTGCATTATTGGGGAGACTATTAATGACGTGGTATGATATATAGTCTGGTCCCGGAGTAGTAGATTATTTGTGTGCTAAGGCTAATTGAAATTCGGAAACAGTAACCGGATGTAAAAGACAAGAAAACATAGGGTTGTGTTCCTGGGATGGAAAGATAATTTCTTGTTCCACAAATTCAGGAGTCATCGTGCGATAAAAATCGACTGACTGATCATAATTCAAACGATGTAGACTTGGACATAAGTGGCGTCGCGATAAGGTTTTTAACACAGTCCATATTTGAGTAAAGGGTGTCTGGTGGTGTATATGAGAGACGTATTCTCTCCAAGCTGATCGTCGTTTATCATTAAAGGACTGTTGGCATTTTGCAACAAACTTTTTATAATGGTGATAAGTATACGGGGTATATTGTACGTTCGAAAAAGTCGTAATAAATGTTTGCGTCTCTTCACCATTCGCGTACATTCCTCGTCCCACCAAGGTAGTAAGGACTTTCTCTTACCAGGGGTGCGTGCACTGGGAATTAGTGGATGATAGGTGTCAAAATATTGAACAATGTAGGTAATGAGCAAATTATAGGAGGCACGAACCGAGGGTGCCGTATGACAATAGTACTGTTGGATGTAGTTGAAAAATTGAGCTGAATCAAAACTTTTGAAACTCCTAGTAAAAACCGGAGTATGCAATGTATTACTAGGACGAGGGACAGAACCAAAAGTCATCAAAATCGGATAGTGGTCACTTTGGTGTAAATCAGGGGTCGAGTGCCATACAATTCTGTGGGCCAGAGAAAGGGAAACAAACGTTAGGTCAAACGCACTAGGGGCCTGAGAAGGGGGAGAAATACGAGTTGGTGAACCATCATTTAAAATCTGGAGATGGAACTGCTGAGCTGTGGTCATGATATTCCTACCCTTGGGTGTCGTGCGGACGCAACCCCAGTCTGTATGATGGCCATTGAAATCCCCACCAATAACGTGGGAGGTTAAGGAATTACAGTAGGAAAAAAGGAATGCCATTGTCTGAAGTTACCTTTGATAGCCGGAGGAATATACAAATTAGTGATATGTAGGGAGGCAACAGTTATGGTTATCACATATGTTCTGGGGAAGGAAAAATAAATGGGATAATCTGGTATGAAAGCCGTTCATGGATTAATGTTAGGAGACCACCACATTGCGGTCCATCTTGGCGTTCAATGTTATAACGTGGAACATGAAAAGATAAATTTGGGGATAGCCATGTTTCTTGAATTAGAATAATATCAAATAAAAGTACAGTAAGTATGTAGTTAGTTTTAGTTGTAAGTAGGTAGTTAGTTTTGTCTATTAGATATATGTCATTGTTCTATTAGACTGTGGTGTGTGAGTGTGTCTGGTAGCAGTTGCATTGTTTATTAGTTATAGTTCATTGTTTCAGTAGACTGTGATGTGTGAGGGTGCATGTGAGTGTGCCTGTTGACAGACTGTTTTAGTGGTAGTATTTGTTGTTGGTGGAACTTAAGTTTTTTGTTAGTAGAGTTTTGGTATTTAATTGTTAGTACGGTAGAAGGTTAGTATTTTTGTTAGTAGAATTGCTCTTTACTTATTCTGAAAGGGAGTAGCAGCCTTTCAGAATAAATCAATTCGTTACTAGTCTTATAGACGGTTAAGATATTGATAATATAAGCCAATAATGGCTACACTGCGTCCTGCTGCACGGCTGAAAGCAACGGGAAACTACAGCCGTATGCTATTCCCGAGGATATGCACCTCTCTATGCATAATTACATGTGATGATGGCCTCCTCCCTTGTAAAATTTCAATCCGGAGGTAAACTAGTCCCCCGTTCGGATCTCCGGGTGGGGACTACTCGAGAGGGGGTTAACATCACAGAAGTGACAAAGAGGAAATCTGACATTCTACGGATCGGAGCGTGGAATGTTAGAAGTCTGCTAGGAAGTGGAAGGTTAGAAAACTTAGAAAGGGAAATGGATAGGTTGAGGTTGGATTTGGTTGGGATTAGTGAAATGCGCTGGCAGGAAGAACAGGACTTTTGGTCAGGAGACTATAGGGTCATTAGCACTAAATCAAACAATGGCCAAGCAGGGGTTGGCCTCATATTGAGTAGGAAACTTGGACAGCGGGTGGAATATTATGAGCAATATAGTGAACGGATTATTGTAACAAAAATCAATACAAAACCTACCTGCACTACAGTGGTACAAGTCTATATGCCTACCAGTCAAGCTGATGATGAGGATGTTGAAAAGGTCTACGAAGAAATAGACGAAATTCTGAGGTATATCAAGGGTGATGAAAATGTTATAGTAATGGGAGATTGGAATGCTGTGGTAGGAAAAGGGAGAGAAGGGAAGATAGTAGGAGATTTCGGATTAGGTGAAAGGAATGATCGAGGAAGCAGGCTGGTAGAATTCTGCACCGAGCATGAATTGGTCATAGCTAACACCTTATTCAATAACCACAATAGAAGAATATACACATGGATGAGACCAGGAGATACAGGGCGTTACCAAATCGACTTCATTATGGTCAAGCAGAGGTTTCGAAACCAGATTTTGGATTGTAAAACATATCCTGGTACTGACATAAACTCTGACCACAATCTGGTTGTAATGAAATGCAGATTAAAGTTGAAGAAACTGAAGAAAAGTCAAAAGCCAAAAAGGTGGGCAATAGACAGACTGAAAGAGAAGGATGTAAACGAAAGATTCAAGAAGAGTATAAAGGAAGGACTAATGATAAACCCTAAACAAACTTCAATTGCAGACGAATGGGCACTTTTGAAGAATGAAATAACAAAATCCGCAGAAGAAAACATTGGTAGGAAAGAAAGAATAGGTAGAAAACCGCGGATCACTCAGGATATACTAGAATTGATGGATGAAAGGCGGAAACACAAGAATCTAAGAGATGAAAAGGGGAAAGCAGAATACAGACGTCTGAGAAATGAGGTTAACAAGAAGTGCAAGGAAGCGAAAGAAGAATGGTTGAAAGAGAAATGTGCAGGTATAGAAAATTGCCTGAAATTAGGAAAAGTAGACACAGCTTATCGAAGGATTAAGAATACTTTTGGGGAAAAGAAGACTAAGTGCTGTAATATTAAGGACACAAATGGAAAGCCTCTAACAGATAGGGAAGAAAAGGTTGAGAGACGGAAAGCTTACATAGAGAGTTTGTATAAGGGAAAGGAGATTGAGAATCATGTAATGGAAAGGGAGGAGGAAATTGATGAGGATGCGAAAGGAGATTTAATATTGAGATCAGAATTTGATAGAGCTTTGGAAGACTTAAGCAGGAACAAAGCACCAGGCATAGATGATATACCGATTGAGTTGCTACGCTGCATAGGAGATGAAGGTCTGATCAGGTTATTTCACTTGGTGTGTAGGATTTATGAGACAGGTGAGGTACCCCCTGATTTCAAGAAGAATGTAATCATCCCTATATCAAAGAAAGTGGGAGCTGACAGATGTGAAGATTACCGTACAATCAGCTTGATTACTCATGCTTCAAAGATCCTGTCTAGAATAATTTACAAGAGGATTGAAAGCCAGATAGAAACGGAGTTGGGTGAAGACCAGTTTGGTTTCAGGAGAAATGTAGGAACAAGGGAAGCTGTACTAAGTCTTAGGCTGATTTTAGAAGGTAGAATAAGGAAAGATAAGAGAACGTTCATGGCTTTTGTAGACTTAGAAAAGGCTTTTGATAACGTTGATTGGACTAAATTGTTTGACATTTTGAAATCAATTGGAATAAAGTACAGGGATAGGAGGGTGATATACAATCTGTACAGAAACCAGACAGCAGTCATTCAAGTTGAAGGACATGAGAGAGAAGCTGGTATTCAGAAAGGTGTAAGGCAAGGCTGCAACTTATCACCCATACATTTCAATCTTTACATTGAACAAGCAATGAAGGAAATTAGAGAAAAATTTAAAGTGGGAGTGAAGATTCAAGGAGAAATAATTTCAACTCTGAGATTTTCTGATGACATCGTCATCTTGGCCGACAAGCCTGAGGATTTGAATGAGTTTTTGAATGGTATGGACTCCGTCTTACGGAAAGAATTCATGATGAAAATTAATAAATGTAAAACAAAAATACTGGAATGCAGCCGAAATAAATCAGAAACCTCTATGGAGATCAAATTGGCAGGTGAAAAGCTGAAGGAAGTAGGAGACTTCTGTTATTTTGGAAGCAGAATAACCAGTGATGGACGAAGCAAAGAGGATATTAAAAGTAGGTTGGCTCAGGCAAAGAAAGCATTTCTACAAAAAAAGGAATCTGCTGACATCGAATATAGATTTAGGTATTAGGAAGTCATTTTTGAAAGCCTTGGTCTGGAGCGTGGCGCTCTATGGAAGTGAAACTTGGACTATTGGTGCAGCAGAAAAGAGGAGAATTGAAGCATTTGAAATGTGGTGTTACAGGAGAATGATGAAGATCAGATGGGTAGATAGGGTTACAAACAAAGAGGTATTAAGACGAGTGGGAGAGGAGAGATGTTTCTGGCGACTGATAATGAAGAGAAGAGATAGGTTGGTAGGACACATACTAAGACACCCAGGAATAGCAAGCTTAGTTATGGAAGGAAGGGTCGAGGACAAAAACTGTAGGGGTAGACCAAGGTTAGAATATGTTAAACAGATTGCCTCCTATGTAGGGTGTCGGAGCTATGTAGAGATGAAACGATTAGCTCAGGACAGGGAGGCATGGAGAGCTGCATCAAACCAGTCAAAAGACTGAAGATTCAAACAACAACAACAGGGGTGTACTCATGGATTATAAGTAATAATTCATGTCTCTTGTTTTGAATGCTACGAGCATTCCATTGAAGAATTTTCATGTTGAAACAACGGACTTACTAACAGACGGGGTCTCGATACTAGTAGACGGTCGGGTTTCAGCAGGAAAGGATAAGAGTGAAATCTTATCAAAAATATTTCTGAGAAAATGGGCCCATTGTACATTGGTACTGCCCCCGTAATTGAATTATATAGAGACCACGGTGGCTATATTGGAAAATATAATGAGAGTTATGGCTGTCATAGTTATGACGTGGGTAGTCATGACGTAAGCACGGATGACGCAAACGTTATGCCAGCAGGCCACTAGAGCTGAGATTCTCAGTGACGTCAGCATTTAGTCGAGAATGTTCCAAGATTTACGACGCAGTCGCAGGAAACGAGGAATTCTGCTGAGGAAGAAACTATGCTATTGGAGGGGAGGCTTGAACCAATGAACGATAGTTTAAAGGAAGACGGAGATTGCTGAAACTATGGTATTTGTATTACTTTTGGAATGCAGAATTGTGGAAATCCATTTGCAGTAGAGGCATTGATTTGGAATTTTGGTGAAATTTATTTTCAGTTTTTGAATTTTGAAAATCCGTCATGTATTAACGAAGTTGGAACTTTCAGCGATGACGCAGTATCACGCTATGGAAGGGATGGAAACGCCCCTCGTGATGTTAATAAAAGGGCTTGCGCAGAAGAGAGGAGTCTCATTCTCCGATCATTCTCAGATCATTCTCAGATCATCGAAGTCTAATTGTGAAAGTTCTTTCTTATATAGTCCTATATAGTGAAAAGTGTGAAAAGAGTCGTCTTTATAACGCGTGGTGAAGCCACTGCATATACGAGATTCAAGTCAAACTAGGTGAAGTTAAAACGGACCTTAGAATGCAGCTACAAGTTTAGCTTCGAACAGTTAGCGGTCGCCGATACGCTAATTCGATTGTGCAGTGCTACATGAAGTAATATAGAAAAGCTGAACAATTTCGAGCGATTAGTTTGAAAGATATTAGCAAGTTTCGACGACTGACAAAAGTGATTATCTCGCCACCAGAGAAGCACTTGTATCGCCAGAATCAACGCCACGGCTGACGCTGCTCGTGAAATAGGGAGACTTCTGATTGCTTTTGTTACACAACACTACAGTATAATGGAGCAATTTAATAAGGCAGTGTGTTCTTCTAATACTACAACCGAAGAGCAGATGGAAGGCTAAAGGACTTAATGCAATTGGGACATATTTCAACGGAGTAAGATAGCAACATGGAACTTCGCTAATTGCTATTCCACACAAGCGAACATGTGGTGAATACCATCTACACCCATGTTTCGTGATTAAAGGCTGATTACTATCCAACAGCAATGGAATCTATTACATACTCATTGAATATGAAAATTTCTTCGGAAATTTCTACGAAAACTTCATGGCGATTGTCTACTGGAACTTCAGGGATTTTTTCAAGAGAGGTCAGGGTTATCCCGACGCACAAAGAAGATTATTGCCGGAAGGATGTCTATTCGTCTTCGAGGAGCAGAGCGATTTACGGAGAAGGAAGCAGTTCGATTCTCCGAGGGTGCTGTTTCCTATTTCGAGGATGGAGCTCAGCTTTAACTTGGTGAAATGGATCCATCAGCAGTCTTCTTTGGGGAATTTTCCTCTGGAACGTCAATCGGCAGATAAGGTAGTCGTGAACGTTTATTGTATTTGAGTTTCTTAATGATATTTGAGCAACCATTTTTCCCATATTTTTGTCCTCATGTATTTTGCCCTATTTTCTTGTTTGAGATTCCTATTCTCAGTACGTCTTGATGAGTTATGCCTTTTTCGACGTTTTATTAAGACATTGTTATGTCATGGGCATAGTTAAACGATTTTGGATCAGTTGAAACTGATATTTGGATTTTTCAGTAATTAATATTTTTGTAGTCACGATTTGACTGTAAGTTAATGATTTTTATGGCAGATTTAAATTCAGACAGCGTGTCACTTTATTAAAGTAATTTTACCCCAGTTTAATTACTTTGACCAATTTTCTGTCATCATCAAGAAGGAAGAACATTTAAATGATTTTAGAGCGTTAAAATCTCTTGCGTTGTCGACGATCTTGGAAATACTAGTCGTTATTTGAATTGATTGCAACACAGACTTTATCGTCAGTTATGAACGATCATTGCATCATAGACATTTTTGTGAAAGATGAACTTTAATAATGAATTATTGAATGCATTAAAGTCAAGAACTTTTGTTAGGAGTTTTTCTCAATTAGAGATTTATATAATAATGTTTGCATTCCCCAGTCTAATTGGATTCTATTCGACTATTTTGCAGTTTTAGTCACACTTTATTTGATGATAGTATTTTTATACTACAATTTCTTTAAGATGTTAATCTTAAATTTTGATAGACCAGACAGGCGTATATAAGCGTATTCACTATTAAATTTGTTTGTGATTGGCAAATTGTGACTTCAGTTCGATTCATGAATGAAATCCACGAAGGTTAAATAAAAACAGTTTTGAAACAATTAATGATTATAAGAATTTTTAAGTGGAACTATGAATGTATAATCGCTAGTACAGCGCACGTGTTGAAAGTCGCTGATGTATAATGCCCTTGAATATGAAGGAGGTTCCCACAGAAATTAATGTTAAAGAATTACTTGTGGAAGTTTTTGTAAGTTCGGTGGAAGTTTTTAATGCCATATAGATTAATATATGATGAATTTTGGGCTTAATTTTAATGCAGTTGGTGCATTATCTTGTTAGCGAAGTATTTTCCGCTGGAGTGAATTGTCATAGTTCGTTGAAAATTAATCAAGTGAATTTACTGTTATAATTAACACGAGTTTTGAAAGAATTTGAGATAAGATTTTGAATGAAGATTACCGTCACAAATAATTATTAAAACCTTTATTAAACCAGATTGTGACATTAAAATGTATAACTAACCTTCATTGGTCGATTATATTAAACACGATTATGAAATTACCAACCGGATGAACCTGTGGTTAATGTATTTCTGAAATTAATAATCTAAATAAATTAAATGTTAATATTGTAAATAAATGCTGTAAATATTTTTGAAAATAATGTGGAACGAAAGTGATGTTAAAGGCGTGTTTAAATATTTTTATTGTCTTTGACAAATTATTATAAACAATTTCTAATTGTTATAAATAATTTATGTGATTTTGTTATAAACATTTAAGAGCTAATTAAACATTTGGATGTGAACTTAACAAGTTTAAGGATTGTCATAATAATCCAGTAGGATGTGAGTAAAGTATTTGAAAGAATTGCGTAAATATATATTTGAGTTGTCTTGTGGACATTTAAAGCCTGAAAGAGAGCTGTATTCTTACGTAACGTAGCATGTGAGAAGGGAGTCCATTTGACAAGTATGCGGCAGGCTGGAGGGTAGCTTGCAGCTGTCCCAACAACTGGTTATCAGCGGGTGAGGTCGTCCACACTCTGGCCTTGCGCCTATAAATACAATTCTCATGTTTATTAAAAGGAAACCAAGTGCTCTATATATGTCTCGTCCTCACTTCCTTTCCAATCCAATTGTGTTATGAATATTACGTTATTTGGAGCTCGGTGGAGCTAATATGTTTTATATCATGTTGTATGATAACTTTGCAAGTCCTACAGGAGGACGTAGTCAGATTGACATGGGCTACTGATAGCCACGTTGATATGGTTGTGTTATTAAAATCATACCCTTTATTTGAAATAAAGCTTTTGTACAGTTCAAAGTTCTCGTCTTCGTTTTGGTTCATTTTTAAATGTCATGGTGGAGATTATTGTGTGAACAGACTTTAGTGATCCTGTTGTCAACTCAAACCCCGAGATAATTTTAAGAGGTAAGTAACGGTAAGTATGTAACCCCCGTCTATTTTGGTGTGTTCCACAATGATTTCCTGTGAAATTCTGTGCTCATATCTCGATAGTATCTGTCAGTGCCATTTTCATTGATGTAGCTGTGCCGGTGCGATTGATTGTTGGCAATCCGATTGAGGGGGCGGATATCTGACAGCCTACTATCCGGGTAAACGGGGACAGTACCCAATAGTTCCATCAAATGCATGACATCCTCTGTGATATGTTGAGGCACACCCTTGGCGGGAGGCACTGAAAGTGAGGGAATGGGGGTGGCCCCACCTGGGACGGTGTCAAGGAAGAAGAAGGGGGCACAGAGCCTGAGGCTTTGTCCCCTCGGATAATAGACAAATATGCATGTCGGTCATACCCCAACGGGGAAATGACCTTAGGAGGACTCGTGACGATCGTGGTAAACTTACGTTTCTTTGGTACAGAATTCGGTGTAGAAGAGGCTAGCTGTGTAAGGGGAGGAAATTGCTGCGGGACTGAAAGGGGTTGAAACGGATGTCCTGATATGGAATTGAGAATTTCTTGATACGTTTTGTTTTCAGTTCACATCCTAGTTTTAATTTCAATTTGTTTTACGTGGTACTCACACCGCGGTGAGCCACTCATATGATTTTCATCGCAATGTGCACAGCGCACCAAAACCTGAGTACATTGAGTTGGTTCATGTCCCTGGGCGCAACGCCCACATCTCGGTGCTCGAGCTCTACAATTCTGTCCAATGTGCCCATATCTTTGGCATCGATTGCAAATAATAGGGCGAAATATGAAAACCTGAACTTCTAACATCACATGAAAGATAGAAACATATGCGGGCAAAGTTTGAGTTTCAAAGACGATCTTCACCGTACCTGTTAGTAATAAGTCGACCTTCCCGTCCGTGACTTTTCTTCTGTTCATGCGTTGAATTTCTACAATGGGGCAAGGAGACTTCAAATATTGTATATTTCATCAGACGAAAAAGAAGTATCAACCTCGCGAATCAGACCCACTCTATGTATATTAACTGAGAGAATAAACGCCTTTAAGCTTTTTTCCGTGAGGAGAGGGTTCTGAAGAAAATTATTTGCATCTCGGGAGGTTCTAAAAGTGACCTGAATTCTATTCCTACCTTTGCGGTATATCTCTTGTATTCCAACGATCTTACGTTCATAGAAAAGTTTACCGAGGCCCATCGGATGTAAATTACCGATCCGATTCGTGGGATCAGAGGATTCCACCATGACATAATATGGGCCAGTATGGTTCTCATAATACGTTCTGGGTGACTCATTCAGAGTAGGTGCCATGATGGGAGCTATAGAGACTGGTTGTGTAGGTCGTGTATCATGCGAGGAAATCGTAGGGGTTGCATTAAGGACAGGTGCCGTGAAATCAATTACTTCATTAGTAAAATATTCCATTCCTTACTCTGGAGGACGTGTATCCCCACCCCCTCCAGTATTATCGCCCATGTTGTCGGCAGAAGACTGGTAGGTTACTTACCCACACAGGAAGGAAACACACACACTAAAGAATCAAAATGGTAGGACACAAAAACTATTGGATACTCTCACCAACAAGTATTTCTACGGAGCAGGTATACGTCAACCGTCACACTCGGAAGGTCACACGATACTGAACAATCCTTGAATCAGTGGGTTGCCTACTTTCTCATGTGAAGCTAACGCCATCTATGTGCCAAACTCAGGAACAGCCTGTCCGCCATCTTGTTGTAAAGGCCAGTTGGTATTCGCATTTTAGGTGATAAAACGTAGAAAGTAGCCCTTTTCCTCGTTGAATTCGAGATGGTATGCTGTGCAATTGTTGCTTGTCACACGAGGACTAACAAGGATAGAGCTGATCACAAGGAGGGCGTGCGTTTCTTCAGTGATAAAGAACCAATGCGAACTCACGAAGAAACGAAGCGAGAGACGCCGAGCACTGTGACTTTCTCGCATAAATCTGTAAGACCTGAGAGATCATGGTCATCAGCCGAATGTATTTGGGTGTATGTTGAATTTGACTGATAAAATGTGTCACTGTGCTAACTGCAGTTAGATTCCCTCCTCAGCATTCCTGGAAGTGGTTTTCCGTGGTTTCCCCACTTCTACTCCAGGAAAATGCTGGGATGATTCCTAACTTAAGGCCACGCCCACCTTTTTTCTGATCCTATTCCCAATTTACAAATGCAGGCACTAATACAGCCATCACAATAACACAGGTTATCACACAAATTCCACACGCACACACCCAAATTACCACAATGTCACAGCCCTTATGCAACAACAGCAAAGAAGCGAGAAAGCGCTACGTTCCAGCTTTTAAACTTGCCTCCGAGGGATGTTCACCAACCCAGCACAAGGTCAAATATATTGGCCTAGGTACTCATGTGGTATTTTTGAGACAGTAGTAGGTCGGAAAGTGAGGTGACCTGTTTTGGTATTGCAGGACGGTCGACGGGAACACGAGTTGTTCTTTCTTATCGGGACGGTGTAGGAATTCGCGGCAAAGTGTTATTCTGAGGAGGTGTTATAGATTAGATTAGATTTGTATTAATCCATTTGATCAATTACATGCATACAATACATTTTTATATAGGACACGTCAGTAATTACATCTATAAAACAAAAGAACTTACAGGTATATATTACTAATACAATAGCTATTTATAACTTATTATACTAACAGATCTTAAGAGATACAATCTTATTGGATAACTATTTACACCTTCCTCTATTATTAACTTACAATATGAAAACTTAATTCTATAAACACAACAACTTACAGCTAGGTATTACAATTAAAATAGAAAAGTAAAATATGATTATAGATTTCATCGTTTCTATACACTAAGAATTCAACTACAGAGTAAAAACAATGGCATTGCAGATAAGCTTCCAACATTCTTTCAAAGGTTTTTATTTTGGGGGCAAATTTTATACACTGGGGTATTTTATTGTATAATTTAACTCCTGTTGGAAGAGTTCCTTTTGGATATATGCTTGTGTGTGTGAAATATGAATGTTTTGATTTTGTCTTGTGTTATGCCTATGAACATCATTGTTTGTTTTAAGAAAAACGTCTTTATTCAATAAATACTTTTTAAAAAACATAATACTTTCAAAGATATGAATGCAGGGCAGTGGGAGAATGTTGAACTCTTTAAACAGAGGTCTGCATGATTCTCTAGTGTTTTCATTTGCCATAATTCTAATCGCCCTCTTTTGTATCCTAAACGTGCTAAGTACATCTGGTGACATACCCCAAATATGACCCCATATCTTAAGTATGAATGGAAATAAGCAAAATAAGTATTCCTTAATGTGTGCATGCTTGTGCAAATTTCAAAATACGTAACGCAAAGCACATCGAGTTCAGTTTAGTATTCAGATATTGTATATGTTTATTCCATTTCAAGTCATGTTGTATCCATAGTCCTAAAAACTTTGTTTCTGATTTATTTTTAATTTGATGACCATTCAATGTTAGATTGGGCTTCGCAGGATTCCTATTCTGTATAGTGTGGAAATTTAGAGATACTGTGTTTTTCTTATAGTTTATTATGAGGCGATTATCTTGTGACCATTTGGTTAACTCTTCTGCAACGGAGTCAGCAGACTGCTGTAAGACCTGCTTAGTTTCACCTTTTATTACGAGTGTTGTATCGTCCGCAAACAAAATTTCCTTATGAGAATGAACGTTCTGTGCCATATCATTGATATATAGATAAAGAGTAGTGGGCCCAAAACCGATCCCTGGGGTACTACAAAATTAATAATTCCCTCATTGGACAATGTTTCATTAAGTAATTTGGTTCCATCATCCTTGTGTCTCAAGCTTACTATTTGTTTACGCATTGTTAAATAAGACTCTATCCTTTTATTAGCTAGACCTATAATACCATATTGATTTAGTTTTGTAAGGAGGATTTTATGGTCAACAATATCAAATGCTTTCGTTAAATCCAAGACTAGGTCAGTTACATGTTCCTTATTGTCAATTAATTTCAGTATACTATTACTACATTCATAAATTGCTGTCTGTGTAGATCTTTCCGTTCTGAATCCATGTTGTGAGTTTGATAGTATTTAATTTTTTCTATAAAACTTATCAGTCTCGTATTGTGCCCGCTGGTCGAAGGTTTCTTGGAGTCACCGGTTTCAAATGACCCTTCCGAGACTTTCTTCCAGTTAACACACAAGTATAGGGGACGATACATTCATAGGATGGTGTCGAGAATTAATGAGGTTCGATCTTTAACCAGCTCATAGGAATGCATCGATAAAAAAACTAAACAAGAAGAGAGAGAGGTCAGTCTTATGTTAAAATCACAAATAAATTTTATTCAGAATAGATCCCTAGCCTAGCATGAGAGTTGCAAACGGCTAGTCCGGTACTATTCTGCCCTGAAGGATAATATAAACAAAAGTCCTAAACAAGATCTAAATTACTCTCATGATCCTAATACAAAAATTCGACAAAATAAACAAGCTAAGAGAATGGCACGTAAGATCGGCCCCTAAGCAATTACATCGAAATGACTACGGCAGGATCAAACATCAAAAGAATCTACAGCAAAGCAAGAAATTTACTTGTTTACAAATACTAGAACATTTACATTTGGTAGCAAGGGGAAAATTTGTCCTATGCTATGATGGTTTAATAGTTTACGAGACACCCTGTGTCTTCACCAATATTTCATCATACATATTAGACATCTTATGTCTTCACCAATTACTTTACTATTACTTCGGATTCATTGATCCAGGCGCCCTCGGTTTTGGTACGACTTTAAATAGTACATTACCACCGATATAACCACAATAACAATGTCGGAGGTATTTACCCACCATCACGACTCATATAATACTCTTATAACGCTAATTTACAAAAGTGTGGATTCCTAATTGATACACGTTTGAAATTGCTGTTAATAAAGATTATGTGTACAGAAAACACATCCTGACAACGCTTTAAATATACATGAAGGCTTCTGATACAAGCTGAAAGTGTGTGTGAGGATTTATAAAACTGCCTCTTCCCTGAATAAGGTCGAACCTGCGTTCATTTGGTTACAAAATACAGTTGCATTCAGTGCCTGCGTGGCTTCTCTTAAAGAAATAAACCTGTTTTCAAGTATCGCTCTGGCCAACAAATGTGAATAACGGAACTCTGCATTCCACTTGTAATAATGTCAAGAATCTCACAGTCTTCTAAACAAAATATTGATCCACTGCCTAGAATCGAGTGTGCTGTGTAGTGAACTTGGCTCGTAACCTTGGCCTCGATTTAACATTTGTCAAACTAGTTTATTTGTCATTAGCCTGACAAAATATAAGTTGATAATAAATATTTTGAAATGATACGAAATGAGCATTGAAAATCTAGCCTTCCTGGCGTCTATAAATGTTTAATAAAACTTATTAATTTCCACACGCGCTTTATAATTAACTACCTGCATTGTGCACTAAATAAATGAAACCAAATTAAACTAATCTACTGTTTCCTAACTCTTACAATACGCTATAAATATTTAATCTGACTTACAGATGCAGCGTCACTTGGTTCGAGTCCCGCCATGAGATGTTATATGCGGTCTCGTGTATGGCTTTAGATTACCATCTCATTGTGTCTGGACATCTTCCGTCGCCAATTCCCCACGCATGATTTAGAAATCACATGCCATCGCGTGGTTGGGGTTGTATTTGAAGATCTGCTGGTTTAGCATGATTGTAATGTTAGCGTTGGTAATAACGTAGCACATAATTAAAGAAAACTTTCGCGCACTGCAGCTAATATGCGGTAAAAATTGCCCATTTTCATTTCGCCACTGGGTCTAGCCTTGTCGCTTGTGCGACACTCACTCGTGACTTTGCACTGATATTTACACAAACATATTAACACAAAATTAAATCAAAAACACTGCCCATCCGGCAAATAAAGATTGTTCTCGTAGATTTTGTACAGTTATGCAGTTAATTAAGTACACAGTTTATATAACACTGAGTGTGTGTGTGTGTGAGTGAGACCATGCGGTCGTAAAGTTTACTTCACACAAGTCCATCATTTCACCTCGGATAATGCAAATATTTTATAGTTTATGTAATGATGAATGTCTTCAATCTTTAAACTATTAAACAATGCCATGATGGCTATCCATAAGAAAAATACCCACAGATTTTTCATGCTACATGGTTTCCTTCACGGACGTACTTTCACTTGTGCTCCAACATGCACATCGATGTTGTCTCATCCAAAGAAAAATAGGAACTGGTGTTACCAAATATGGCGTGCACTCAGTATATGAGCTAGCCGCGTAAATTGATAGTTTCATTGATTTACGAAGTATGCTGTACTTCAAATATGCAGAATTACTTGGTTATAATTATAGTTGATTTTTGAAATGTCCAAAATATATAAAAATATGATCCTAAGCGATATTACTTCAGCTTCTTCCCGCCGCTCGCAGGGTATGTTCAGTTACATTTCAGCATAAGTTTTAGTCTTTGTTATCTGAGCAAACATGCGTCAACGGACGCATACATCTCCATGTCAAGAAAATAAAAATTGTGGAAGTCAATTTTTATTTCATCCATTTACCAATCCTTGGTTTAACTTCGTGCACGATCCATTCTGTCAGTGATCCTGTGATATTCTTCATCACTCATACGATTGTCTTCACCTGCTGGTTCAATCTCAATGGTGTGAACATCAGCTGTCGTATCTTTCCTGTTATTCTCACGACATTTGTTACTTCCATCTCTTCTTCTGTCTGATTCTTCGTCTTCTCCATTTCTTCTTCTCCGTTCCTGAATGTATTGTCGACTTTCATTAGCCTTACCTCGCCAATCATTGCCGTATTGGAAACGAGAATCATTTTCTCTTCGGTAACCGCCACTGTATCTATAATCTCTCCAGGGATTATCGGTGTATCGGTTATTTCGATCATCACGATCACGTGGCTGTCCTCTATAACCACGGTTGAAATTATTGTTTTTACTATGACGATTGTTGTCGTAATTATTGGCTCTGTTTTGATATCTGTTCTGGTAATTTTTGTTGATTTTGTCAAATCGACGATTCCTTGCATAAGGTGTAATGTCTTTACGGTAATCACGGAAATCTCTCCTTCTATCCGGTCCCTCGTAATTTTGAAGATTGTTTGTTTGACGATTTTCTGCAGTTTGTACAATCTGACTAGTCCTGTCCACTGAAGTTACACTTACATCATGTGTGCTCCTGTGTTTAGGTGTAGGTGCTAATTGTTCGTGGCTGCTATCCAGCTTTCTAAGAACTTCGTCACATTTCATAAATGTATTTGCATCTGACGCTATGAGTAACCTTTGTACTTCCATAGGGTATTGTCTTCTAATGACTTGGACAAGTTCTAATTCGGACAAAGGAGGTTCCAAACATTGCAATTTCGAAAGCTGACTTGCGAAGTAGGTAGCGTACTTAGTTGTTTGAGTACTAACGTACCGTACCTCTTATTGTACATTTCCGCCCTTATATTTTGCTGACGTTCCAAAGACCAATAAGTCTTAAGGAATGCTTCTTTAAATTCCTGATAATTGTGGAATGAGTATCTGAATGCCTTGAACCAGGTTAACGGGCTGTTCTCTAGGTATTTTTCGACAGTCCGTAACTCCCTGTCTGGTGTTACCATAGTTTCTCTCATGTATGACTCCAAGTTTCTCAGAAAATCTACCAGTGTAACGGAATTGGAATTATTGAATTTTGCCGGTCGATCTTCATGGCTTCTCAAATACACAATATTCGAGTACTGAGTTTGACCATAGTTCGGCGTGACATTAAAGTTAGGTGTCAGCCCATAATTCGGCGTTATGTTAGCATTCGGTGTCACAAATTGTGATGTTGTCCTAAATGGATTGTAACCTTGGTTTTCCATCAGAATATTCGGTTTTGGTATCTTAGTCGCAGTGTTTGTAGATGGTACACCCTCTCTATTAGGTTTTAATAGACGATTGATGCGTTCATCCATTTAGGCGTATTCTAACACTTTCTCAGGTTGCTAATTAATTATAGCATTCACCTGTGATTCTATCTGCTCAAATCTTCCTTCAATGCGATATGTTTCCCATCCTGTTCCTCAAGGCAAGCGTCTAATATTTTTGCTACGTATTGGTTGGATCTGTGATTGTTCTCACGAGTTTCCTCTCGAATCGCTTCAATGTCTGTAGCTAAGTCCTGTTTTATTTTGCTGACTTCAGCCTCCACCTTCTCCACTTTGTTTGCTACACGTTTGGTATTCATATGTACGGCAAATGCTATGCCTCTAGTTAATTTTAATCCAGAGTTAACTATAGCCACATCAGCTTTTAACACACCCACGTACGTGTTAACTTCTTCCATACGCTGTTCCATGGAGTTAATCCTAGTACTAACGATTTCTTTTGCATTAGCGACTTCACTCCTGACTGATTCGATGTTATCATTCATATCCGTCTGAACGTCTTTGAGTTTTTGATTGATCTCAGATCTATTTGTGCGTATCTCCTGTTTTATTCCCTCTAAGTGTGCGTGATATTCCGTGCGATAAGTTTCCATTTCTGCACGCAAATCATCATTAACCTTATTGTTTGTGACAGTAATTTCGGCTTTAACATTGGCAATGTCCTCTCGCACTTCAACTACATTCTGTGCCATATCTGCCCTAATGTTATTGTTCAACAGTGCCATGTCAGCTCTAATATTTGTAGTAATGTTGTTACTAGTTTGTAACAGAGTAGCTGTAACATTGTTACTGTTCTCATTCATGTCTGCCCTAACAGTGTTTACATTTTCTGTAACAGTGTTTATGTTTTCAGTAACAGTGTTTATATCTGCCCTTAAGTTTTCATTATTTAGAGCCATATCTACCCTTAAGTTTTCACTATTTAGAGTCATATCTGCCCTCAAGTTTTCATTGTTCTGAGCTATCTCAGCTCTGAGATCATTATTGTTACGTGTCAAATTGTCCACCGACACCTGCAGATTATGCAGTAGGGCAGGCAAATTTGCCAACAACTCGGCTGTCTCTTGCGCAGACATAATATCTTCAATTGGAGAAATACGGGGAACTAACAACTTCATATGCCTTAACAATGATTTGAGTTGGAAAACAGTAGAAAATCCATTCCTTCATAAATTTATTCGATGATAATAGCTGAACCTCTGGTAAAAATTAAATGACATCAAGACAACAACAAACTTATATTTACTCAAGACTAGGATAACTGCAAATCAAATCCTCAACTTTCTAGCCTCATGGTCTTAATTCTAGAATAAGAATGCCATGTAGCCTTCCAAAACACTAGTACGAAATCTCAATTCGTTACTAATCTGTTGGATATGCTAACAAAATAAAATCCTCACAAACAAACGAATCATGGAGATTGAACATAAGTTTCGATGCAACCATGTTCGGCGCCAACGTACTATATGTGCCCGCTGGCCGAAGGTTTCGGAGAGCCACCGGTTTCAAATGACCCTTCCGAGACCCTCTTCCAGCTAACACACAAGTATGGGGGACGATACATTCATAGGCTGGTGTAGCACAAAAGTCTGCACCGGGGGTGTCGGGAATTAGTGAGGTTCGATCTTTAACCAGCTCAGAGGAATGCATCGATAACAAAACTAAACAAGAAAAGAGAGGTCAGTCATAGGTTAAAATCACAAATAAATTTTATTCAGAATAGATCCCTAGCCTAGCATGAGAGTTGCAAACGGCTAGTCCGATACTATTCTGCCCTGAAAGAAATATCAAAAAAGTCCTAAACAAGATCTAAATTGCTCTCATGGTCCTAATACAAAATTCGACAAAATGAACAAGCTAAGAGAATGGCACGTAAGATCGGCCCTAAGCAATTACATCGAAATGACCACGGCAGGATCAAACATCAAAAGAATTTACAGCAAAGCAAGACATTTACTTGTTTACAAATACTAGAACATTTACATTTAGTAGCAAGGGGAAAATTGGTCCTATGCTATGATGGTGCCATATCTAACATTTATCTTTAGAGTTAAGTTTTAGCTAGTCCTAAATATCATTAATTAATAAACGAGATGCGTTTATTACTAAGAAAATCAAGCTGTGTGCACAATGTTGCTGAATAAAAAAATATGCTAATACAACACAAATGCATACAATAATTCAGCACTCCTATGGTTGTGCAATTGGCACTGCCTATGTACTCGATTTGTTACTGTTTGTAACAAACGGTCATAGTGTCAAAGTGTTAAGAAAATAGAAAATATAGGAAAGCCTGCAAATGCGATAGTAATTAAACAATTACATCGACTCATATTGCTACTAATCTGATGTGTGTGCTTCAGTTATCACATCACCAATTAGTGGTCGACTAATCATGTGAAAATGTATCAAAATATATCTACAATAACTTAACAGTATCTAAGTGTTAACATTTGGTCCAGAAAAATAGTTTATTTTTAATGTTTATAAATTTTATTTAGGTTCAGGGGGAATTTATAAGATTTGTTAGTTTTCAAAACCCTATTTTTTGATTATTATTAGAGTTTCACACAATTATTTATTCCTGCCAGTATTGTTGTTCAGTTTATGGACCTTTAAAAGCGTTCAGTGTATTCAGGTAACGTTTGTATCCAACTTAAGCAAATAACTCAATAGTTCGATAGCTTACGAGACACCCTGTGTTTTCACCAATATTTCATCACACTTATTAGACATCCTATGTCTTCACCAATTATTTTACTTTTATTTCGGATCCATTGATCCAGGCACCTTCGGTTTTTGGTACGACTTTAGTTAGTTCATTACCACCGATATAATCACAATAACAATGTCGGAGGTATTCATCCACTGTCACGACTCATATAACACTCTTAATTTACAAAAGTGTGGAATCCTAATTGATACACGTTTGAATTGCTGGTAATAAAGATTATGTGTACAAAACACATCCTGACAACGCTTTAAATAAACATAAAGGCTCCTGATACAAGCTAACTGTGTGTGTGTGCATTTATAAAATTGCCTCTTCCCTGAATAAAATCGAACCTGCGTTCATTTGGTTACAAAATACAATTGCATTCATTGCCTGTGTAGCTTCTTTTAAAGAAATAAACCTGTTTTCAAGTATTGTTCTGGCCAATAAATGTGAGTAACGGAACTCTGCATTCCACTTGTAATAATGTCAAGAATCTCACAGCCTTCTGAAACAAAATATTAATCCACTGCCTAGAATCGAGTGTGCTGTGTAGTGAACTTGGCTCGTAACCTTGGCCTCGATTTAACATTGTCAAACTAGTTTATTTGTCATCAGCCTGACAAAATAAAAGTTGATAATACCTGTTTTAAATGATAAGAATGAGCATTGAAAATCCAGCCTTCCTGGCATCTATAAATGTTTAATAAACTATTAATTTCCACACGCGTCTTATAATTAGCTACCTGCATTGTGCACTAAATAAAAGAAACCAAAATAAACTAAGTCTACTGTTTTCCACTCTTACAATACGCTATAAATATTTGATCTGACTTACAGATTCAGCGTCACTTGGTTCGAATCCCGCCATGAGATGTTGTATGCGGTCTCATGTATGGCTTTAGGTTACCATTTCATTGTGTCTGGACATCCTCCGTCGCCAATTCCCCACGCATGATTTAGCAATCACATGCCATCGCGCGGTTGGAGTTGTATCTGAAGATCTGCTGGTTTATCATTATTGCGATGTTAACGTTGGTAAAAATGTAGCACATAATTAAATAAAAACTGTCGCGCACTGCAGCTAATATGCGGTTAAAAATTGCCCATTTTCACTCCGCCACTGGCTCTAGTTTCTGTAGTTTGTGCGACACTCACTCGTGACTTGCACTGATATTTACACAAGAAAATATTAACAAAAAATTAAATAAAATACTGCCTAACCAGCAAATAAAAATTGTACTTGTAGATATTGTACAGTTACACAGTTAGTTAAATCCACAGTTTATAGAACACTGAAACATGTGTGTGAGTGTGAGAGAATGGGACCATGCGGTCGCAAAGTTTTCTTCGCACAAGACCTTCATTTCACCTCGGATAATAATACATTATTTTACAGTGCTCGTAGTGGTGAATATCTTCAATCGTTCAATTATTACACAATTCCATGATGGCTATCCATAAGAAAGTTATTCGTAGATTTTTCCTGCCACATGGTTTCCTTTCACTTGTGCTCCATCATGCACATGTCGTCTCTTCCACAGATGAACAGGAACTGGTGTTACCAAATATGGCGTGCTCTCAGTACATGAGCCGGCAGCGTAAAGTGATAGTTTCTTCGATTTACGAAGTATGCTGTACTTCAAATATGCAGAATTACTTGGTTATAATTATAGTTGATTTTTGGAATGTGAAAAATAAGTAAAACATAATCATAAGCGGTATTGCTTCAGCTTCTTCCCGCCGCTCGCAGGGTATGTTCGTTTACATTTCAGCATAAGTTTTAGTCTCTGTTGCCTGAGCAAACATGCGTCAACGGGCGCAATATCTCCTCAGACAAATGGCAATATTAACAGCACCCATTCTTCCCAAACTACAAATTCTCTCCAAATATCATCAAAAAAGTTTATTCAAACGCTATTCACCCCCCTCTATTCTCATGTCTTATATGGAGCTTTCGGCTTTTCGCTCGCAAATTCTTCTAACACGAAAGCCCATTTGTTATAATGCTCCGATTTCAGTATTAATGTTTCAACCAGATGTTGTGCAACATTCCTCACATGTATCTCGTATGTCTTCTGTGCTTACCCCTTCCATTGCCCGCAAGTATGTCTATAATCTCGCATTGAATCATCCACAATATACAACAATTTATACAGATGGATCAAAATTTCCCTCTCCTTCGAGTACGGGTGCTGCCTTTTATATCCCCTCTATATCATATCTCGCCTCCTTTAATTACCCCATACCCTCTCAATTTTTTCGGCAGAAGCATTTGCTATTCGACAAGCACTTAATGTATATTAAAAGGCATAACATCACTAAAGCCTTAATTCTATCTGATTCTAAAAGTGTACTCCAGGCGTTACATCATGTCCATACTACGAATAATTGGTTTATATTTAATATTGTAAATTTAACGTATGAATTATCTCATTTGGGCTTCCGGATAGTTTTTTCATGGATACCGGGACATTCCAACTTATCTGGGAATGACTTAGTCGATAAAACAGCAAAGAAAGTGGCCATGGGTCATGATGGATTGACGAATGTGGCTACCCCCGCCTCAGATTATCTCCCCATTCTCAAATCTCAATTAGTTAATGTTTGGTTACAACAATGGCAGGATTATACACGCACGAAAGCCAGGTTATATTATATTATAGAATTCAACCCACTATCCCTAGACACCCTTGGTTTTATAATGGATCTTACACTTGCCGTCATATTATTACGATTATTCGTTTTCGTTTTCATCAGGCATTGACTCCGGTATATATGGCCCGCTCTAAGCTTCGTCCTTCGGATCTCTGTGACTGTTCTACGGCAATCGGTACTATTAATCATTTAATTTTTCAATGCCCTCTTTATGACACACAACGATCCTCCTTTCTCAACACTTTACGTTCGTTAGGTTTCCCCCTACCTCTCAACATTTCTGTGCTCCTTCATTCTCCCATTCCTTCTGTTATTCATGCCTTCCTTAGATTTCTGCACGAATGCTCCCTTACTTTTTAATTTCCATACCCTTCAGTGTGACGATGTCATGTTTGTGTTCAAGTAGTAAATCACTAAGGTTTGAGTCGCTCGTCCGCTGTGAACGCAGTAACATATCCGCCGCTTTCGTCTGGTGTTTGTGTGTGCGGTGAGCGGTGTGGTGTGCGATTTGCTATCCATATTTAAGTGTGTTGTTTCGTCTTTATTTCCTTGTGCTTGGTGACGTTTTATGTAAGTACTATACATTCGGAAATTCTTCGCCGCAATGTCGGAGAAGAGTGGGGGAGGTCAAATAGGCCTCCCACCGGATAATTCATCGGCGGTTATTATTGATGGTTACGCCAACATTGAAGCAATGAATATTGTGGAAGAACATGAGAACACTACAATGTCGGAAGTTCGGGCTACTCCTGTGGTCCAGACCCCTGTACAACCTCGTACCCCTCCCAGTGACTATCGCTACTTTTCAAATCATACGGGACCGTATATAGTTTTCGTTCAAGGCGTTGAGCCTCAAGCGATTGGACATTTGCATCCCATGGCTTTGGGACGTTTGTTTTATGAACATAAAATCCCAGGAATTCAAGAAATCCAACGAAAAGGGCGCAATCGGGTTCAAATTCAATTTAAGTCACTTCGAGATGCCAATTCATTTTTGGAACATCCGGTGTTAAAGGATAGAAATCTAATGGCCTTTATTCCATCGTCAAGCATACGAGTGGGACTCATTCGGGGGGTAGATACCTCTTTTACTAATGCGTTTCATTGACTCTCCCGTACCTATCGTTCGCTTACAACGTTTTTTTTTCGTACTAAAACCATAAATGGGAAATCGGAAAAAATAGCAACTGGCACCGTGAATTTTTTTTTCGAAACTCAAAACTGGCCGACTCATGTCAGCATCTTCAATGTTCTTTTAGAAGTAAGTTTGTACATTTTTTCACCTCTTCTATGTCAGAAGTGCCAGAGGTACGGGCATGTGCAACTTCACTGTCGGGCTCGGGGCCCTAGATGTGGACAATGTGCACAGGAGCATTTAACGAGTGACTGCAAAGAAGTGATTTTCAAGTGCGTTAATTGTCAAGGCAATCATATGGCAGGGGCGGTGCGCTGTGAGGTGCATCAGCAGCAAATGGAGATAAAGAGGCTGATGTGTACTGAAAACAAATCATACAATGAAATTGTGAAGCGCCAGACAAGTACCCCTTTTCACCCTTTAGCACTCCCCCAACAATTCCCCCCTTTGGCAGCTTCATCTAGTGGGCAACGATTTGATCCTCCGCGCAAGCGTAAATTTACAGAGTTGGTACATCCGGCTCCGAAATTGATTACACCCGTGGGATATGACAGGTCGGCATATCTGCAACTGATAAAAACCCCAACCGTGGAACGGATATCACCACTTGAGAAGCCCAGCGAACCGGACACATCCGGTGTCCGGCGACTGGAGCCCGATTCGGGGCCCGATAAGTCTGCTCCTACTCAAATCATCCTCGACGAATTTACAGAACTCATGGATCTTTTAGGCCACAATGCACAGTGGGCGCACTGTGTTAAAAAGTTATTAGATAAAATACTGCCATTACTTCCACCCCTCGAAAAACCACTACCACGGGGCACTGGTGCAGTTTGTCAATAGTTTCTTTCCTTTTCTTTTTTGGGTTGTATTCGTTTAGTCTCTTTCTTCATCTCATGTCGTTCATAGTTGAAGGATGTGGCTGCTGCAATGGAACTGTCGGAGTGTGGTAAATAAGAAGCATGAATTGCTTCATTTAATATCGACATATCACCCTGAGATCGTATTTATCCAAGAAACGTGGCTATACCCACATTATCGTTTTCAAATTCCCAATTATACGGTCTTTCGTAAAGATGGTCCGGGATACGGAGGCTTAATAACCCTCTGTAAAACGGATTTACAAATAACTCCGCTGTCTTTGCCTTATCAACTCCCTTTTTGTTATCATCAATTTTTTCGGGTGGGGGATATATATGTGAGTCATATCTATTGCCCACCACGTGTTCAGGGCACGCAACAACAGTGGCACATGTATTTTAAATATGTGGCACAAAGATCTAAGCATGTTATTCTAGGAGATTTTAATGCACACCATGGACTCTGGGGCAGTGAACGAATTAATGCTAAAGGTAGACATATTGCTCATGCGATTTCCACATTTTCCTTAAATGTGTTAAACGACGGTTCTCCTACGCGATTGACACCCCCAGGCAGTCCAAAAAGTGTGGTAGATTTAACTCTCACTACTCCGGACTTGTCGCATAAATTAGATTGGAGCACGATCGGGGACACGCATCAGAGCGATCACTTCCCTATTTTAATTTTTTATGATCGCACTGGGGTAGCACCATCGATACACCGGGGCACTAAAATAACTCGTTCCTTAAAACACTTTGATTTCGACCTCTTTCAGACATTCATTCAGGATAATCTGGGCCGCATTCCACCCCTCCCACGTCAGAAATACTCTCTTTTGTATCACCTTATTCAGCAATATTTGGATTGTTATCACCCGAAGCGTCCAATTCCGTATAGTAGGTTCCAACGCCCTGGGACTATACAGTGGTGGGATGCAGAGTGCGCCTTGCTAGTAAAAAGACGGAAGGCGTGTTTACGAAAATATCGGAAACATGGTACACATGACAATTATATCTTGTATAAGCGCGTCACAGCCACGATCCAACGAGTATTTAATGAAAAGAGACGCGACGCATGGAAGAATCACATCAGCTCATTAAATGCTACAACCTCTTTAACTAAGTTATGGTCTACCATCAAAAGTTTGTCCAATACTCGTTATATGGGGCCGCCTACAGGCCTTAGCCGGCAGGGTTTTCAAGAATTTTATATAAATCTCACGCCAGATACAGTTATCAATACGGGCCCGTTTCCGTCTTATACAGCTTCAGATCATTTCAATGTTTTACTGCAACCTATAACGCACGTGGAAATTCAATCTGCCCTGCGAGGTACGAAATCGACAAGTCCTGGTGTAGATTCCATAACATATCAGATGGTTGCCTATCTCCCTGACAAGGCAATGGAGATGCTTATTTCTGTATATAATGAAGTATTACGTTTTGGCACGTTTCCCACAGAGTGGAATATCTTTGAGGTCCTGCCTATCTTAAAAATCTCGAAGGACGCACGTGACCCTCAGAATTATCGTGGGATCAATTTAGGCTCCTGTGTGAGGAAGATATTTCAAAAAGTATTATTGCAACGTTTGCAATGGTGTATGGAATATTACAACTTATTCTCTAAGTATCAATTCGCATTTCGTAAACGTAGCAGTACTGTAGATGCAATTTCGATTTTCTTAACTGATGTGTTATTAGCTAAAGGACGCAAACATCATACTATTTCTGTTTGTCTGGATATTAAGGGGGCGTACGATGCCGTAGATCCCATGATTTTACAACGGAAACTGCAGGAGCTTCAGTTCCCCTCTCCATTTCTTTGTATTGTTCACAATTTTTTAACTCATCGGCGTCTCATATTACGTACCCCCGAGGGGATGCTGGACCACCGTCAGACGTCTCAGGGCTTGCCGCAAGGGGACATACTTAGTGGTTTTCTGTTTTCCATTTATACTCAACAATTAGAAGCGGTAATTTTGCCTTATGCCCGTATCATACAATATGCGGATGATTTTATGATTCATTGTTCCCGTGACACTTGATATCAATGTCGAACAGATTTATATCTTGCATTAACTCTAGCCCATGAATGGCTAAGTAATCATGGCTTGGAAACATCTCCGGGTAAGAACTCTGCTATAATTTTCACGCATCAACGGCGGTACGATCAGACCCCTATTTTATTTCGACAAGGTACCATAGATGTTGTGCGCAATATCAAATATTTAGGCATTTATATTGACGATAAACTCCGGTGGACACGGCAGGTACAATATCTTGAAGTTAAAATCGAAAAACGGTTACAGGTCCTTCGTGCTTTGACAAGGCGTCGTTGGGGTGCGGACCCCGCTTTATTATTGACAGTGTACAAGAACATTATTCGTTCACAATTAGATTACGGCAGTTTCTTTTACGATCTAATGGCGAACAGTCGCTTGTTAATGTTAGATAGACTACAATATGAAGCCATCCGCATAATTCTAGGGGCTTTGGCCTCCACCCCCACGAGTGCATTGTTGGTGGAAGCCGGTGAGTTACCCTTATCACAACGACGCACATTTATAGCGGGTAAATATTTAGCCTACAAATTGTCGTTAGTGGCGTCTCCGATTATCTCTAAATTACAACTTCTGACGGAATATTACGCACGAAATCGTTTAGATCGCTCACATAAACCGGCACTTGTCATGGCTTATGAGATTTTACAACCCTTCAGGAAGGATGTGTTACAAACCCGTTTAGCACTTTCATATACAATCCCATACAGGGTTTTGCATACCCAACCTAAGATTCTGCATAATTCCTTTCCATTGCTATTTCAAATATTCAAGCATCATCCGTATATCATTTCTAGTGCATTTCGAGAGATTCAGGATTTGTATTCCAATTATACGATTTTTTATACGGATGGTTCAAAAATGGTTCGACCGGATCGCGTGGGGTCGGCTTTTTACTCTCCTGACTTACAGGTCAGTCGCACTTATTGCCTCCCCCCTCATCTTACAATCTTTACAGCTGAACTCTTTGCTATACGCCAGGCTTGTCACTATATTCATGCCCAGCGTTTACATCACGTGCTAATATGCACGGATTCTTTGAGTGTTATTAATGCCTTACCTCATTTTCTGCACTCGAATAATTGGTATCTTTACCAAATAGTGCAATATTTCCATACATTCACACTCACAAGACAAGACGTGGTTATCATGTGGATTCCTGAGCATTGTCATATAGCGGGAAACGAAACAGTCGATCACTGGGCAAAGAATGCGGCATGCGGTCAGGGAACAGTTTATAATATCGGGATACCGTATCCGGATATAGTACCGATAATTCATCAGCGAGTCGTTAGTGCTTGGCAAAATGAATGGACCGATATAGCAAAATGTAAAGCAAAAAATGTTTTCTTAATAAAACCATCTGTAACTACGGAGCCTTGGTTCCGGGTCGGAAAATATTCGCGGCGTCATATTATTACCATCATTCGAATGCGGTTCCAGCACGCTCTTACACCAGTAGCTTTGGAGCGCATGCATCTCAGGGACAATGATAGGTGTGTATGTGGTAGGGCGCGAGGTACATTACATCACATATTGTTTCAGTGTGAAACCTTCAATCTGCAGAGAGACATTATGTTGGAGAAATTGAGGCGACTTGATTATCCTTTGCCTTTAAACATCGCGTCACTTGTACATAGTCCTACAGTTCCATTGGTGGATGCCATTATGTCATATTTGGATCACCTTCCATTTCAATTGTAAAATCATAGGTGGGCTCCTAGGGGATCCTTCCCGTTATTTGTTCTGGTGCTCCTGGGTGTGGTTTTTAGGCTTGTGGTCCCACATATATATATACGTATAGATCTTGTTTTCGTTATTCCTCCTATTTGGCGTGTGTGATAACTATATAGCTTTAGACATCAGTGCTAAAGATCAGCTCCGATAGTGAAGAGGATAATGTGGACATCAGTTTCTCAATGTGACAAACGAAGTCCAAGAGATTAGTGGTTTTTGAACATATGGACCAATTTGCTGCGGCATTTTACTGAGAGGGCTACTGTTTGTCTATTCCCAGCCGGATGTTATTGGGCGAAGAGACTTCTGTGTCCAGCAACGCAACCCAAACAAACAGCAACAACACTAAGGGCGTGTTTCTATCTCCCAAAATTCTAATAATGGCACCCCGTGGCGTTAACGAACAGCTGATCCGAAATCTCAAGTTAAAACGCAATGAGTGTGTTTCTATCTCCCAAAATTTTAATAATGGCACCCCGTGGCGTTAACGAACAGCTGATTCCTCACCTCAAGTTAAAACGCAATGAGAGTGAAACGCGAATTATGATCCGCGTCATCCTGGCTTGTTATTGGCTGCCAATTATCACCAGCCATTGGCTGCCCGCTGGCTTGTTTACAATTATCACCAACATGGCGGCGAGAGGAATAGATTTCTACATCAATTAAATTTCTAGAAATCTATTCCAGTTCATGACAGTATGAAGTGCAAATCACTTATTGATGAGGAATTGTATGTACGTTTATATTTAAATTGCAGCGTGACACTGTTCATCGAAATTTGTGAAAATAAAAGTACGAATCAACACTGGCTGATCAACTGAAAGTTTCTACTACTTTGGATGTAAATCAATTGGCTGTCGTTTCCACCAGTTTTATTCATCAGTTCGAAATACATTCAGTACAATAACCTTTTGTGCACTATAAAACTACATTATAGACCATTGCATATTGATGTGCTGTCTGCTTATATTTACCAATTTCATGACATGTAATTTGTAGGTTATGCCTAATAAGGCATATAATTTAAGTGGCCGTTTGTAATGTGAAGTCCTTACTGTATTTATGTACAAATATTATGGTTTAACTAATGAAGCAAGGATTAAAAGTGCAGTTTGCACTGCCACCCTTTTTTTGTTTAAATATTGATATGTAGTTTCTCAGTCTGGTAACTTCTTGGATTTGCTTGAGATAGATTTATAGTAATATAATACCTTATTAACCTGCACGCTGAGTTTTTTTTTAACAAGCCCAGGTGCATACAGTAGCACAAGACCTACTGCAGGCTATGTCGATCCTAAATGTAGGCCTATTATAGTGCTCATGTCAAAGGTCGTCCTAAAGTTTTAACTATTGAGACTTGCATCGAAGATAATTTCAGCCGAGTCTGGCAAGGCTTCATAAACTTGGGCGTGACTTCACATTTTCAGTTTTCCTATACAGCTTTTGATACCAACCACTTAAATCACAGTATTTCAAGATTTGCTCTCATTAAACATCACCAACACTTTTTTTTCCCCTGGTAGTGGGCTGTGTTGGAGTCTACAGAAAATAAAGTTGAGAAATAAAAATACATCTTAGGTTTCCATGACACAGTTGCATTTTATCCTACTATATCTCCACTCAATATACCAATCCTACCAATGTTTCCTAATTCCTCATGCTGCATAAATAAACATGACAGATTACAGCATTAGCAATGATGACAGTAATTTATGAATTGTTAAAATGTTTTTAAAAGATGCATAGAAAGAGGCTTGATAAATCCTGTATCATCAAACCATTTAAACATTCCCACACAGCTCTAATCAGAAGCTCATTTTATGTGCAACAGGTATGTAAAATAAACCTCCCTCCCAATAACTTGTAGGCCTAACCTGAACATAATCCATGTTAAGAGCTGTTTTTTGGTTCACAGGAAAACCTACCATTTAAAATCTTGCACATACCGGTAGGCTACTAATCATATTAAGGTGCAATTAACTAGGGTAATTTTAAAAATCATGGCTATCAACTACTGATTTAAATATTCCAGACATCTTTCTTAACTCCACTTTTACTGACAGCATGTAAGTCCTTAACTGTCTTTCAAGCCATTGACCAGTTTTTTTTTTTTTCAAGAGGAACCGTTTTGGTCATTCTTCTCTATGTGAAATAGAGTTGATGACAACTGCCTGGAAGACTCAGGTGTTTTTTCTTGAGTCGCTTCTCTAGTTGCCTACGACACTTCCTAATTATTAACAGAATGTTTCATTGAATTGTTGTATCCAATTGACCAACTGGTAATATATTATGGTTTGCTTTAATATTCCTATGATACACTTTTAGATGTCATATATTAATGAAATATACAACAACATAGGCTGAAATGTTGAACCAATCTCCCATTCCCTAACACTCCCAACTAATGGGACATAAGCTACCTAGTGGTTGCTTCCATCTACATGTACCGTACTAGGTCTAGTAGTACCATAGGTATTGTGACTGTTTCTCCAACTCCGTCAAGGAAACTAATTCTGAACCAAGATCTGGAATGGGGTACACTGTCCCTCGAGGGCAATCAAGGACAACTTGAATCATTCAAGTGATTTTTCTATTTCATTTTACCAACTAACCAGGTGCCTGGAAATGCTAGTGAAGGAGGCAGCTAAGTAGGCTAGCCTACTGGTATTCACCATTCAGAGAACATTCTCAGCGACTTGTCTATGCATAGGCCTATGACACAATTTTCAGAAATTGATACAGTAGTCACAGAACACTAATGGTGCCCAGTACTCGCAGCTTAGCATAGGACGGAGTGGATTCCAGCAGCAGATTAACTTATGATCTGTCAACGGGTTTTCAAACAAATTGAGCACACACCCAAGTACAGGGGTCTTGACCATGATGTTCCAAGCCTCTAAATGAAACACTCCTCTTTAAGACTTTCTGGTCTTGCATCCATGGTCGATCCACATTCTCCTGATCTGTGTTCTCCAGTTTCTGATGGTTATGAACATTATTTTTATCCTGATAACTTCATATTTTAAGGGGTTGGGGTACATGCCCTATTCTTAAATAGTTCAGCATAAGATCATTGAATCCCCTTAAGAAAAATAGGGAACATCCATATGTTATTTGACCATAGGAAAGGGAGAATTTAAAAAACTGAACCTCTAGGGACATTGATGCAGATGACTCCGAGTAAGTAGGCTAGATCAAAATGAACATTTTTCAGCGTTGCCTTAATAAAGGTTGATAACTTTCTACCGTTCAACATGAATAGGCCTATATTGGATGGGAAACATTTTTATTATTTGCAGAGATTACAAGGATGACTTGTTGATGTATCGTTATTTTGTTAAGCGAACATAAATTCCAAGTCCATATCGAGTTGCAACCCATATTTCAGTGCTGCCTTAGTAAACGAAATATTCAATGTCTTTCAGTCGGTCAACACGGTTGCACTTAATGGTAATGAGAATGAGCATTATTCCAAAAAAACAGAAAAAAAACTGTAGACTACATGCAGACCTAACATGTCAAATCAATCATGCCTACAAGACAACAAAAATGCTCTATGAAAAACTATTAAAACCCCATAATGGTAGTCAAAAATAATCTCAAACCACCACCACTATTTCGCGAAGGTGCAGAAAAATCTTACTATAGTACAGCTATTCGTAATAGTTGCTACTGTTGTGATAAACCGCTACTGAGTGATAGGCACCCGAAATATAACTATTTATCTTAATGTCTACAAGATAACGAGATTGCCACAAACCACAAATCTATAGAAGGCAACACTAAAAATGGCTTATCTAATCCACAAGTCACCCACCCTTCGCCAACATTATTAATATTTGTAATTTAAGTAACTTAGGTTATGTTAAATTGAGGTTAATGGCGGATTTGATTGCGGCTATGTGGCGGGAAGGACCCAATAAGTGCTCAGCCAATCAGGGACGTTTTGATTGGAGACCATGCTCGGAAAATTTTTAGATCGTTTTGATTCTCAGGGCTTCGTTAAGCCCCCACCCTAGGCCGTCATCGTGTCCAAAATGGCGGCTTAACGAACACGACGGGGTGCCATTATTAAAATTTTGGGAGATAGAAACACAGCCAATGAGAGTGAAACGCGAATTATGATCCGCGTCATCCTGGCTTGTTATTGGCTGGCAATTATTACCAGCCATTGGCTGCCCGCGGGTTTGTTTACAATTATCACCAACATGGTGGCGAGAGGAATAGATTTCTACATCAATTAAATTGCTAGAAATCTATTCCAGTTCATGACAGTATGAAGTGCAAATCACTTATTGATGAGGAATTGTATGTGCGTATATATTTAAATTGACGCGTGACACTGTTCATCAAAATTTGTGAAAATAAAAGTACAAATCAACACTCTTGCCAATCAACTGAAAGTTTCTACTACTTTGGATGTAATGGATGTAAATCAATTGGTTGTCATTTCTACCAGTTTTATTCATCAGTTCGAAATACATTCAGTACAATAACCTTTTGTGCACTATAAAACTACATTATAGACCATTGCATATTGATGTTGCTGTCTGCTTATATTTACCAATTTCATGAAATGTAATTTGTAGGTTATGCCTAATAAGGCATATAATTTAAGTGGCCGTTTGTAATGTGAAGTCCTTACTGTATTTATGTACAAATATTATGGTTTAACTAATGAAGCAAGGATTAAAAGTGCAGTTTGCACTGCCACCTTTTTTTTGTTTAAATATTGATATGTAGTTTCTCAGTCTGGTAACTTCTTGGATTTGCTTGAGATAGAATTATAGTAATATACTACCTTATTAACCTGCAGGCTGAGTTTTTATTAAACATGCCCAGGTTCATACAGTAGCGCAAGACCTACTGCAGGCTATGTCGATCCTAAATGTAGGCCTATTATAGTGCTCATGTCAAAGGTCGTCCTAAAGTTTTAACTATTGAGACTTGATTTGCATCGAAGATAATTTCAGCCGAGTCTGGCAAGGCTTCATAAACTTGGGCGTGACTTCACATTTTCATTTTTCCTATACAGCTTTTGATACCAACCACTTAAATCACAGTATTTCAAGATTTGCTCTCATTAAACATCACCAACACTTTTTTTTCCCCTGGTAGTGGGCTGTGTTGGAGTTTACAGAAAATAAAGTTGAGAAATAAAAATACATCTTAGGTTTCCATGACACAGTTGCATTTTATCCTACTATATATCCACTCAATATACCAATCTTACCAGTGTTTCCTAATTCCTCATGCTGCATAAATAAACATGACAGATTACAGCATTAGCAATGAAGACAGTAATTTATGAATTGTTAAAATGTTTTTAAAAGATGCATAGAAAGAGGCTTGATAAATCCTGTATCATCAAACCATTTAAACATTCCCACACAGCTCTAATCAGAAGCTCATTTTATGTGCAACAGGTATGTAAAATAAACCTCCCTCCCAATAACTTGTAGGCCTAACCTGAACATAATCCATGTTAAGAGCTGTTTTTTGGTTCACAGGAAAACCTACCATTTAAAATCTTGCACATACCGGTAGGCTACTAATCATATTAAGGTGCAATTAACTAGGGTAATTTTAAAAATTATGGCTATCAACTACTGATTTAAATATTCCAGACATCTTTCTTAACTCCACTTTTACTGACAGCATGTAAGTCCTTAACTGTCTTTCAAGCCATTGACCAGTTTTTTTTTTTTTTCAAGAGGAACCATTTTAGTCATTCTTCTCTATGTGAAATACAGTTGATGACAACTGCCTGGAAGACTCAGGTGTTTTTTCTTGTGTCGCTTCTCTGGTTGCCTACGACACTTCCTAATTATTAACAGAATGTTTCATTGAATTGTTGTATCCAATTGACCAACTGGTAATATATTATGGTTTGCTTTAATATTCCTATGATACACTTTTAGATGTCATATATTAATGAAATATACAACAACATAGGCTGAAATGTTGAACCAATCTCCCATTCCCTAACACTCCCAACTAATGGGACATAAGCTACCTAGTGGTTGCTTCCATCTACATGTACCGTACTAGGTCTAGTAGTACCATAGGTATTGTGACTGTTTCTCCAACTCTGTCAAGGAAACTAATTCTGAACTAAGATCTGGAATGGGGTACACTGTCCCTCGAGGGCAATCAAGGACAACTTGAATCATTCAAGTGATTTTTCTATTTCATTTTACCAACTAACCAGGTGCCTGGAAATGCTAGTGAAGGAGGCAGCTAAGTAGGCTAGCCTACTGGTATTCACCATTCAGAGAACATTCTCAGCGACTTGTCTATGCATAGGCCTATGACACAATTTTCAGAAATTGATACAGTAGTCACAGAACACTAATGGTGCCCAGTACTCGCAGCTTAGCATAGGACGGAGTGGATTCCAGCAGCAGATTAACTTATGATCTGTCAACGGGTTTTCAAACAAATTGAGCACACACCCAAGTACAGGGGTCTTGACCATGATGTTCCAAGCCTCTAAATGAAACACTCCTCTTTAAGACTTTCTGGTCTTGCATCCATGGTCGATCAACATTCTCCTGATCTGTGTTCTCGAGTTTCTGATGGTTATGGACATTATTTTTATCCTGATACATGCGCTATTCTTAATTAGTTCAGCATAAGATCATTGAATCCCCTTAAGAAAAATAGGGAACATCCATGTGTTATTTGACCATAGGAAAGGGAGAATTTAAAAAACTGAACCTCTAGGGACATTGATGCAGATGACTCCGAGTAAGTAGGCTAGATCAAAATGAACATTTTTCAGTGTTGCCTTAATAAAGGTTGATAACTTTCTACCGTTCAACATGAATAGGCCTATATTGGATGGGAAATATTTTTATTATTTGCAGAGATTACAAGGATGACTTGTTGATGTATCGTTATTTTGTTAAGCGAACATAAGTTCCAAGTCCATATCGTGTTGGAACCCATATTTCAGTGCTGCCTTAGTAAACGAAATATTCAATGTCTTTCAGTCGGTCAACACGGTTGCACTTAATGGTAATGAGAATGAGCATTATTCCAAAAACCAGAAAAAAACTGTAGGCTACATGCAGACCTAACTTGTCAAATCAATCATGCCTACAAGACAACAAAAATGCTCTATGAAAAACTATTAAAACCCCATAATGGTAGTCAAAAATAATCTCAAACCACCGCCACTATTTCGCGAAGGTGCAGAAAAATCTTACTATAGTACAGCTATTCGTAATAGTTGCTACTGTTGTGATAAACCAGTACTGAGTGATAGGCCCCCGAAATATAACTATTTATCTTAATGTCTACAAGATAACGAGATTGCCAAAAAACCACAAATCTATAGAAGGCAACACTAAAATTGGCTTATCTAATCCACAAGTCACCCACCCTTCACCAACATTATTAATATTTGTAATTTAAGTAACTTAGGTTATGTTAAATTTAGGTTAATGGCGGATTTGATTGCGGCTGTGTGGCGGGAAGGACCCAATAAGTGCTCAGCCAATCAGGGACGTTTTGATTGGAGACCATCATGCTCGGAAAAATTTTAGATCGTTTTGATTCTCAGGGCTTCGTTAAGCCCCCACCCTAGGCCGTCATCGTGTCCAAAATGGCGGCTTAACGAACACGACGGGGTGCCATTATTAAAATTTTGGGAGATAGAAACACAGCCTAATAAGGTACGTCGCTTGGTGTGAATTAGGGAGGCGATCATGCCAGCAAAGGAGAGAAAATCACAGCCATGGTTCGACAGTGAATGCTACGACAAAAGAAAGGAAACCTTGAAGTTGTTACACGAGGCAAGGTCAAAGGACACGAAAAGTGAGCTACAAGAATACGCCAAGCACAGGAAAGACTACAAAAAACTCTTGATACGGAAAAAATCCAACTATATGGAAACGGGGCACAAAAATTACCGGAGGACGCGAAATCAGACCCCTTCCTGCCCCTCAGAAGGAAAATCGCAACCAGACCGAAAGAAATTCCAATGGACAGGTGGGAGACACACTTCAAAAAACTACTGAACCAGGAGAACAAAACATGCGCCTTCAAAGTGGGCGCGATATCCTCAAATGAGCAAGAAAAACAAGACATCCAGGAACAAACGGAGCAAACCATGCAAATAACTACAGCAGAAGTAACACAGGCGATACATCAAACGAAAAACAAAAAGGCCTCAGGCCCAGATCAAATACACATGGAACACCTAAAACAATCACAAGAGACCTTGGTACCAATTTGGACAAAATTATTCAATGAATGCCTAAAGTCTGGAACGATCCCGGACTGTTGGAGAATATCATCCATCAGGACTCTATACAAAGGGAAAGGAGATACGAACGACCCTAACTCATACAGGGGAATCGCACTGGAAAATAATATCTTTAAGATATATACAAAAATCCTAGCGTCAAAACTGGAAACATTAGCAAATATTCCTGAATGCCAGTTTGGTTTCATACGAGGTAGAAACACAACACAAGCAGTCAGATACCTCCTGGAAGAAATAGAAGAAGCATTGAGACATCCGAACGGAAAATACTACGCTGTCTTTATTGACTATACGAAGGCGTTCGACCTCCTAAACAGGGAAATACTGATGACAAAGTTGAAAGACATGATTGGGACAACACATCCTCTTGTCAGAGCAATTGAAAACATTTTAAAAGTCAATTTTGTACAGATTTAGGATACAGTCGACGTATCAGACACGTTCGAACAAACAAATGGAGTCCTACAGGGAGATCCAATGAGCCCCTTGTTGTTCAACATCGCCACAGCAGATATTACAGACATCCTTCAGCGCACATCGAATACGAAACTTATCGTACACGCGGATGACATGGTGTTGGGATCACCAAATAGAAATGACCTGCAACGAGCCCTAATAGAGCTGGAGAAATGGGTACTGGAAAACCGCCTCACCATTAATTTGGAGAAGACAGTCCAAATGACATATCGGAAAGGAGGAAAAATTGCAGGTAGTGACTTCCTTACTCTTAATGGAGAACATCTGAAAATTGTCAATCAATTTAGGTATCTTGGAATTACCTTGCAAACTACTACAAAGTCGTTTAGATGCCATATTCAGGAGAGAACTGCAGCTGCCACAAGAGCAATCTCAGCCATAAAGAACCTTCCAGCTCTGTCCCTAGTTACAGCAATGAGACTTTTTAACGCCGCCATATCCCCTTTAGTAACGTACGGATTAGAACTGATCTGGGAAAGTCTAAAACTTAGTGACTTTGAAAAAATAGAACGGGTCAAAGCCCGCTTCCTCAAAAATGCACTGAGAGTGGGAAAAGCAGCACCAACAAGAATGGTCTATAGACTAACAAAGGAGACCTACTACGCAGAAGACCTAAGGACCCAACTGCTTCTACCAGCTACAGAACATTACTCGAAACATCTGGAGAGGAGGAAAGCCAAAAGCGAAGATATAGATCCGGACTTCTACGCTACAAGCGCCATGGTGGACAGGAACTGGATGAAGGAAAACCAGGAACTGAGACATGTCGTGACGAGACACGCCATCCACGGTTTTCATCACAGAGTGTGTGCAACAAAATCGTACCATAACCCAAGCGAAAGCTGTGTATGTGAGCTGTGTAACAAGAAATGTGACAGGTACCACCTATCAAAGTACTCCAAAAGAACATTATCATTGACTGAGTACAGTAAGATGTAAATTCTCTCCTTTGGCCTTTCGGCTGCAATAAATTCTTATTATAAGGTACGTCGCTTGGTGTGAAGGTAGTTTCTAGTTCAAATATTGGACACTCAGTGCAAGTGTAATGGTATTTTTTACGGCTGTGACTGGGTTCAGTGCATAAGTGCTATGCCCATTACCTAACTAAAAAAAAAAGATTGTTTTCAAGAAGGGCGGAACTACGAGGTCATCTGTCCCTACCGTAGCATTTACATTACATAAGTCTGTTATCAATAATGTAACTGAATTGCCAAACGTCTTCCCACCAGGTCACACCCATGATTTGCGATTTGATTAGATTAGATTTTTATTAAATCCATTTGATCAATTACATGTATACAATACGTCAGAATTTATCACGCATCAGCTGATCGCGCCCGAGTGCCACAGTAAATTAGCTTTTCTATCTGCTGGTTTGTTTGTTTGTTTGTTTGTTTTCAATTACGTTGCATTAGTTATCTAAAAGAAAAAGCTCACCGTCGCTATCATTATTTATTGTAGGTAACTTACCACATACGTTTCAGAATTATGTATGCCACATGATCTTCGTTGCAGTATCTCTTTCTATAGCTTTTTGTTTTGTTGTGTTTGTTTCAGGACTTGAGATCGGTAGAAAATGGTCAAAAGACATGCTGTTGAAGGCTATGCCAAGTACAGTGAATTGATCAAACAGTTACAATCTGATAAACACTCAATTTTTATTGTATTTTCTGGATCGAAAAACGAGAAAGGCGAAAGCTGGTGTCCGGATTGTGTGGCAGGTATGGATATCAAAATTGAACCTATTCTTCCTAACCATAACTATAGCTTGCGATACACCGGCGTTTGGGGAATATTTAGGGGACTCTATGACGTCAGGCGTCACGTCACGGCTGACGTATTTAGTATGTTAATCTGTCGTCAAAGAGCTCACAATGAGGCGCACACATTATGGACGTCACTAGTTCCCAACATGTCCAATACAAAATAAGTTACACCATACAACACATATAACATACTAGAGCTCGAGTCAGCCGGGAAGGCGGTGCGCAGAACACAATGCTACCATAACGTCATGCCTCACTTTCGTCCCACCAATCACAGTCAGTCTGTCTTGAGAATCTGAGCTAGTGTGTTGTGAAGTGATTATATCGTAATATTCAAAGATCCAGTGGAAGTGATTGTGTACATTTCGCGTGCTATGGAAGCTGAGGGAAGTAAACGACAGGTTATGCATAGGCAAGCCAGAGAAATAATTTACAAAGTGCACGAATACTTTAAAAGTCTAAACCAGCGTGAAAGAGACAGGCTTGATGAGGTAAGCGACGGTGTTGCCACACCACAGGAACTCTTGGCAGCAGCTCGTGGTGTAGGGACTCGGGACCTGGTGGACCTGTTGCAACAGTGGACATGCATCTCTGTCTCTCTCTGCGCAAATCCCAGAAAGCCAGCCGCCTTCCCGGCTGCCGCGAGCCCTAGCAGGGCATGGTTGCCAAAAAACATTGATCTGGGCATGTTAGGCTGTAACCATTGTCAAAAACCATTGATTTGGACGCGTTAGGCTGTGACCATTGTCAAAAACCATTGGATTGGACAAAACGAAGGTTAGAATGGTCGGGTTGAGGTGCGCCCTTGACCATGCGTAGCTTGCGGAGCATGGTTGAGAAAAAAGACATTGATCTGGACGCGTTGGCCTGTGACCATTGTCAAAAACCATTGTATTGGACAAAACGAAGGTGAAAATGATAGAGTTGTGGTGCAGCCTTGGCCGTGCGAAGCTAGCGGGCCACCGTTGACGAAAACCGTTGAGTAGTACCGTAAGCGAGGGGTTGGCAATACTGTCTTTGCTGATAATTCACACGCCCAATGGCGGACACAGCTAGAATTTCATCTATATGAGTCGTGATCAATTTTGGGATGGCGGTTGGATTAGCCTATAGACAGTGGAGGAGTAAACATCTAAAACTACAACATCTCCAGATTTTTTCCAGACCATTACTACAGGTATTTTGGCTAATTTTCTACTCTAGAAAAAGTTATCAAGGCATGGTGTCCACAGGCAGGAAAAGTCAGGAATTTTGTTTTTGGTCAGGAAAAAGTGTGAAAAAATAGCGTGAGTCAGGAAAAAATGGCGAAAAGTATTAGAAAGTCAGGAATTGTATATTAACCATATTAACTTCTTCAAGTTCTACTTCAGGAACTGTGACATCTGTAGAATCTTTCTGTTATAAAGATGTTTCAGCTTCCCTTTTTTGTTCAGGGTTAGACCCTCTGAGGCATACAGACCCTATGGCTTCACCACTGTACTGTAATGTCTGAGTTTTGCTTTGTATGATATTGTTCGCTTGTTATACCTGTTTTGAGTTAATCTATAGGCCAGGTCCAATTTTCTAGCTCTTGCCTTGTTTGCCTCTTTATCCAGTCCATTGGGTTGTATCCAATTACTGTAATATGTGGGAAAAAAAAAGATTCTACTTTTTGCATTTGCATGTTGGTATGCTGTTTGATGTGCTTGTTTTCTCTGATTGTTTAGCATTACCTACCATTGAGAAAGTCCTTGAAGAAGCCGATAAGGAAGCTCATTATATTTACGTGGGTGTTGGCACCAGGGACGAGTAAGTAACCACTGTTGTTTTTCTCGGGGAAACAATTGTGGTCAACTTTGTAAAACAAAACTTTAACCTAGGATAGTAACAATCTTATGCTTCTTATCTTATCTTTATATATATCTCTGTGTATAAAAATTGAATGTTCTTTTGGTAGATAGTTTGTTCTGTATGTATTCATATATCATTCATCAGATTGCGATGGAATGATGTTGAGTTATTGTGCGCATGCCGGCAAAGTTTTTTTTTACAATAGATGTTGCACGAGTCGTTTCAACAAATGAGTGCTGACGCGCAAATCGTTTTGAGAAAATTAATGAACTTGGGCACGCTTGCAAAGGTTTCTGAATCAGTAAATCCATTTTACAGTAGATGGCATGCGAATCGTTTCAACAAATGAAAGTATTTCATACAGTGCAGCGGCAGTTTCTGTGGTTTCGTTGTATTATATAGCATTGATTCGATTACGATGTAACTGTGGTGAATTGTTGTGTGCACGCCCGCGAAGGTTCCTGTTCCTGTAATGTGTAAGAGGTTTACTTCAGAAGTCGTGTCTTTTAAGCGAATAATTATTTTTATGTCTTTCTTCCCATGTGGCTTGTAATGTCATGTACTGCAGATCTTCTCACTTTAGGTCAATAAGTTGTGAGCAGGAGGTGTGTTGTCCCGCCTCTCCCAATGTATGTAGGCTATATCATCCAGATTGACAAATTCCTCTCTTTCTGAATGGTTGTAACTTTCGGATCCGTATTGACTTACAACTGCAGTAATTTCAATCAAGTATAACACTGGTCTGCCCTGTCGATATGTTTATTTTGTTACTTATACCGGTACTAGAACAAGTACTGCTCGGGTCCAAGCTGCGTGAACCTGAGAGGAATGTGGATCGCGGACTATGAGAAGTGATGGTGATTAGTGATGGGGTTTCCCGGTCCGTGCGTAAAAACAGAACCAAATTCATTGGTCAGTGATTCAATCACTCATTCGCAACACCACAGTGGTTTAGGCAACAGCCCTATGTCAGCAGTATTAGAATAGAAAGGAATACCAGAACCGGCCGCGGTGGCCGAGAGCGCTAATGCGCTACCTCGTGCCTCGCTGGCATCGGGAGAGCGTGGGTTGGAATCCCACCTCGGCCGTCCTGAAAATGGTTTTTGTGGTTTCCCATTTTCACCACCAGGCCAATGCCGGGACGGTTCCTTTCAATAGTATAAATCAATATAGTACAATATATTTCTGTCAATCAATACCAAACAAATTATGTTAAATTGTATTAACACTCACGTTCGTGGGACATGTTTCGGGGCCATGCTGCTCCCTTCTTCAGCCACTTCATCTCCTCATTGTCATTGTGCGTTCTCAAAGATATCACATTATAAAAGATGCTCACTCAAACAAACATTAAAAACAATAAAAACAATCTAAAAAAACACTATACTAAAAATACACATACGTATAAACTTATACAAATATATCGAAAACACAGAATGTCTGTCACCATGTAAAATAAAAATTCCTCTTCTACGTTGAAGTTGGTCCAATCGACCGTTTTGGCCTTAGGTATTAATCACTGTACATATTACGGAGTGACCAGTCCTTTCAATTATAGTGCTTGATGCGAAAAATGGAACATGAATCGGTCAATGCGGACTATGATAGATATCGTAAATTATCTGTCACGTAGATGTCATTGGAAAAGGCAAATCAAGGTAACTATGTGTACACATCCAGATCAGCTGTGTCTCCGTAACCAGAAAGTAAAGGTTGAAAGCTCTTGTCCTGTACCATGGGTGGTAAGCAACTGGACTGTTCTTAATTCCTTTCAATAGGTCCACGGCCTATTTCCTTCCAATATCCCTTCTCTGATCCGTCCCGAAAAGAAAAGTGCATAGCCATTGGCTACATTAATAAAATTATTAAAGGAATACCAGATATCACAGCGGGCTGTTGACAGGCCCTTCTCTTCTCGCCTGACCCTTCTCTGCCCCTTCCCCTCACCCCGCAAGTTCACAGAGCTTGGACCCGAGCAGTACAGTGGTAAAGCCAGAGGGTCTGTATGCCTCCGAGTGTTTAACCCTGAACAAAAAAGGGGAGCTCAAGGAACTTGAGATAAAGGAAAGGAGAGTCCTGAGGAAAATTCTTGGACCACGGAAAGATGATGACGAAACATGGAAAGAAAGGAAAAATGATCTGTATTTGCAGACCGAAACCATTGTGGTCACAATGCGTAACAGAAGGCTAAAATCATACGGGCATTTGATGAGAATGGACGGGAACAGGCTGACAAAGACATTTTCTAAATACATCATAGGGTTGAAAGTTACTACAAAATGGGTAGAAGAGGTCAAAAGAGACGCCATTCAAGTTGGACTAACTAAACTTGTCAATCACGATAGGGAAACGTTTCGAAGCCGAGTTGACAATATCAGGACGTTCAAAGAAAAACCACCACAACACAGCCAAATTTGGTAATAACAGAGGAGCAGAGAAAGATTAGAAGTGAAAGAATGAAGAGGTTCTGGGAAAAAAAGAAGAAATAATTGACCAGAAAACCAAAGTCGGAAACGAGAAAGAAAAAACCTAATACAAGTTAAAACCGTGTAAACTTCGAATTAATATGATGCTCTTGTGTTGACATTGCGTTTTAATTACATTATTGCTTCCCTCGGTGGGTGAGTGGTTATCGTGTCGGTCTACTAACCCCAAGCTTGCAGGTTCGCTCCTGGCCGTGGTAAGTGATTTATGAAAGGTGGCAAAAAATTACGACACGCATGTCATACGATGTTGGCATGTCAAAGAACCCATTTGAATTCAGTAGGCAGTGTTCATAATGGCAAAATTAATCTCGGGAGTTTCCGCTAACACAAAGTTCCTCATTTCTCTACTAGAAAGCGCTATAGTGTTCAAGGAGCTTAGATATCTAACCTCCTTGAATTTCATAGTGCTTCAAGGAACAACAAAATTCGACATGCAAGATGCCCTCTGGGTGTCAAATAGTAAAGCTTGCACCCGACACCCGAGTCCATGCGATATTATTATTAATGACATTATTAATACGTAGCTAAAAAAGGATCCGTTGAAGACCCAAAACATGTACCAGTACAAGTAGTATTGACAGGGCGGACCACTGTACAGTATATCTTTAAAACTGATTGAAATTAGTTTCCTCTCTTTCGTCAATAGAAATTTCTGAACATCTCTGGGTACATCGGTAATTAAACTCCCTCTTCTGTTTCTGCAGCTAATAATTGTTTTTGAATTGAACCATCCCTGCTTCCTGGAGCAACACTCCTCTCTCCATGTCAACACAGAATTCAGAATTGTGAACAAACATTTGTGGGCCATAACGTTGCACACTGACGTGATTGTTCTTCCCCTCTCGTAGTTAACTGTTTGACATGAAGCCATCAGGAGGGAGAACTCTCGCAGGTAAATAATAAATAACATCGTATGACCTCGGGTCATACGCTTAGATGTGTGTTAGTGAGATGGTAAATGGAAGTGGAGGAAGTCATAGTCTGACGTATATAATCCCCATATTTAAGATTTGACTAATCGGAGAATTATTAATATCAAGGAGAAGATGAAGGATGACAACTATACTGAAGTTAATAGACCTCATTTTTATCCCCAAGTTTCCATAAATCATTTTAAGACAACAGGGGATGTGACTATTTATAATATAAATACAAGCCTATATTACTTAGCTACGTCGTATGTCAAAGAGGAAGGGAGATTATCGAATGGGGTTGTTGATTCTACGCCCAATCAATACAATTTATTACAAAAATTTTCACATTTTTATTATTTCTGGGACATGTTTCGGGCCATACCTGGGCCCTTCTTCTGCCTTGATTAATTTCCAAAAACATCCATTAAAAAGACATGCATTAATAATAGAACAACACTCTTAAAATGCTTAACGGTATTAGATACAATAAAACAACACTAAAATACACATTTGGAGAGAGAAAGAAACACTAAAACACCTCTTCATGTCAGCTATACACAAACTGAAATGTATTACATGCTGGTTGTTTTTAATGGTGACAAGTGTCCATTTTGCTGAGTGATTCTGACTTATCTGTTAGTCACGCCGATGCAGTTCTGTTTGGTGACCCAGATATGCTGGCGAGTCTGGGGCTTAACATACTTTGTCCTTTGCCAAAATAAATATTCCGTCTGGCTTGTGCAGTGATTGAGCGGAGATTGCCACCTGTTCAATATGTTGTCCTTGGACCGAGCATGGTTGACGCATTATGTAGTATGCGTGACTTAAAGGGTAAATTGGCACTAATAGTTTGCTGCTCGTTCCCGCCCGGAAGCTGAATATAGTGGACCGCCTTTCCTATGCGGGGGCCATGTTGTGTTGAAGCTTACTGACTGCGATCATGGCCCAGAAATAATAAAAATGTGTTTTTTTTTTTAAATTGTATTGATTGGGCGGAGAATCAACAACCCCATTCGATAGTTGTAAACGTCAATACGGACCTCAAATATGGAAAACTTTCCAAATAATCTGGAAGGGAGATTGTCGACCCCCACACTCCAGGTCACATCATTTTGACTGCAGTGTAAAGACGAGCTGGGAAATAGTCAGTCAGTCTTAGGCGGTTTCATAAACAGTTGGTAGGATTCAGGAAAGGAGGAAGACTCACTGAAGCCGAGAACGTCAAATACAAAGGAAAACTACTCTCAAGAGGGTTAGCAAATTCAAATATCTAGGTATCACAACACAAACAACGGGAAAAAGTTTTAGACTACACATAAGATCTAGAGCAGTGGCGGCCACTAGAACTATGAATGAAATCAGAAACATCACACAACTGTCGATCAGCACAGCTATGGACCTGTTCAGGCTAAAGATACTACCTGTTATGACGTATGGCCTAGAATTAGTAGGAGAATATCTCACATACAAACAGCTGGAAGAACTGGAGCGAGTAAAGGCTAGATACCTGAAGAGAATTTTGGAAGTCCCACAGAACGCAAGATCGAGGCTAGTATACGACCTTACCAGGGAGTCCTTCCTTATAGAGGATCTGAGATGCGAGCTCATACTGACTTCAAACAACTTGTACAAGATCTGCATGAGAAGAAAAACAACATACCGGAGGAATTCTATGCAACATCTCCTATGCAAGACAGGAACTGGATGTAAGCTAACCATGAAATGCGACACGTGATGATGAGACTGGCTATCCATGGTTTTCACCACAAGGTGTGCAGCAACAAATTATTTCACGAACCAAATGATGTATGTGTCTGTGAGCTGTGTTTGGAATTTTGTGACAGGTACCATATTATAAATTGCAAGAATAGACAGAAATCCATCGTAGCTTATAGCAAAGACAAGTAATGTGAATGTAATCATTTGCACAGCATGTGTGGGTTTCCAATAAATAAACAGTCCGAAGCAGGATAGTACGGTTGAACTTATTACAGTGCAAGTATAAGTCCAAACTGGGACGATACTTTGTAAGTGGAAGTGAAGTTTGCTAGAACTATTGTCTTTTCCTACATGCAATTAGTATAAACAGGTTAAAAGTTCCGCCTGATCAATACTTTTATTAAATATAAACCTCACTCGTTCCAGGTTCCGTATTGACCATGTTTACAAGATGTATAACACAATTTAACTCGCCAAATCAATATTTTACTTTACTAAAAAATACTATAGGTACATGTTTCGGAAACTTGATATGTTTCCTTCTTCAGCCCATATGTTGGTGTTTCACCTATATTATTTTTTAGTAAAGTAAAGTATTGATTTGGCGAGTTAAATTGTGTTATACATCTTGTTTATTAAATATGATCTTTGTTTGGTCATTAGTGGGACATGTTTCGAGGCCTAATTAATAGTTTTGGCCCCTTCATCAGCTGATATGACAGAAAACGATACAAGATAATTGTTTGGCGTAGCACTAAAAATTCTCTTAAAATTGAATCCTGTATGGTGCACCATAAAGACAGATTGAAAAATGTTTAATGCCCAAAGTAACATAAGTGATGTCGAAAGTCTTATGAACTATGAACACTTTCAATACACGCCTGACCGTGGTCTGTAGACGCCAATGAAAACAACAAATGCACCGACTCGGCACCTGTGCCTGTTTATACTGTGAAAGGTTCTGCTCATAGGGTTAGTACAGCTGTACTGACTAGTGAGGAAAGCATTGACAAACTACCTCATTCCTCACTTTACCTAGTACGCCTCTGCCTCGGTTTTGTGGGTTTCTACTATACATAACCTATGGTGGTGCTTTTTGAGGATCCAACCAGCCTCCAGGCTGACTGACAGACAGATTATAATTACAGTGGAACATCGTTTATCTGGACTAATTGGGACCGAAAGCATTCCGGATAATCGAACATGTGTTTATTTGATAGTACAACCATACTACAATAGCGCAGTTTTTAATGCAGTAAAAGCTTCTCCATGACTTGGTCTTTCTTCATCTTTCTCATCTAGGCTTTCATCCTTTTCGTCTTCCCCACTTACTTCTCGCACCAGAGAAACAATTTCATCATCTTCATCAAAGATTTGAAAATCTGAGTCACTGTCACTTTCCAACCAAGCTTGTGCGTCTTACCTATCACAGTCGGAAAATCCAGCAACTTAGGGGAGTAACTCATTTGTCACTGCAACCAAATCTTCATCAACAGTGTCTGTGGTCCTAACGGTCTCTTGTTCTCATACCAATTTATTCAATACATTTCGAAGATTCTGTGGTGTTAAAAGTGTTCCATCCATCAGCAATCAAGTAACAGTAGTCTTTAATAGAAAGCTTTTTTGAAAAGATACCCCTCTCTCCTCATCTTCTGCCAACAGTAAACGACGTAAAACGTCCTTCTTGTATATCCGCTTAAGCTTTTTTTTACTCGTCCGGATAAACGACGTTCTACTGTATTAGTTTTATTTTATTGATATTGGGTGCTGATACTATTTGGAAGAAACGGATTTCTCTTTTTGGTCACATTATGAGGACACTGGAAACCAGATTATCTAGAAAAATTATAGAGAAACTTTGGAATATGAAACAACAAGTAGGACGGATTAAGGAAATTAGAGAAGATATGAAAGAATTAGAAATAACCTTGGATGACTTGCAAAACAAAACAAAAAAAATAAAAAAATGAAAGATATAAAAATAAGATTTCCAGCAAAAATAGACAAACGTCATACAGTAAAAAGGGTACTTACAGATGAGGAACGCCTGAGAAGATCAGAGTGAATGAAAAGCTACTGGGCAACTCGGAAAGACAACTTACTGATGAAGAGGACTAAGAAATGATTGACTGAAATGGTCCAATGATGCCATAAAAGAAAAAGAAGAAGAATTGGGTACTTAGGTATTTGGGCATCTGCCTCTAATTTTTAACTACAGTAAACTAAATTTGTGTTAAGAGAAATAAGGTAAGAGCCATAAGGCTTTAAGCTGGACCAATTCCCCATGGGTCAGACATTTCTTGTCGAAGACATGACCCATGGGGGATTAGTCCAGCTTACAGCCTTATTTTTCATTTTTTTATTAATGCAGCCAATGGCCATGTACTTCCCTTTTCAGGACGGGTCAGGTAAGGGATATTGGAAAGAAATCGGCCATGGACCTATTGAAAGGAACCGTCCCGGCATTTGCCTGGTGGTGAAAATGGGAAACCACGAAAACCATTTTCAGGACGGCCGAGGTGGGATTCGAACCCACACTCTCCCGATGCCTGAGAGGCACGAGGTAGCGCGTTAGCGCTCTCCGCCACCGCGGTCGGTAGCTTGCAGCCTTATGACTCTTACTTTTAAGGATCCCAACAGGATCTCAATACGTGCCAACTCTGACTGCTTGTAGGAGACATGACCCATTGGCCTTATGACTGTTACCTTGTTTACAGATGGAAGGATCCCAACTGCCCATTCCGGAAGGATCCCAAGTTGAAACTGAAATACGTGCCAACTGTGATTGCTTGGGGAAGACCTGACCGCTTAGAGAATGAAGAATGTGCTAATCCTGAGCTGGTCAGGATGGTTTTCGTACCAGAGTGATGGTGCTGCAATAGTAACTGTATTATATCATTCCACATAAGACTGTGTTATTCAGAACCAAATAAAATTACCTGTGATATGTGCTATATTTCGTCTTGCCCTCCATTTCAGCCTGTGTGCTTGGAAGTTCTCTTGCTCTCTAGGGGCTGACCACGCCGCTACAAATGCGACACCGATGGTATTCCAGATCATCTTCACAGAACACCACCTGGCTTAAGTGTGGTAGATCGAAGTGCTCGAGTTGGCCATGCTGTTTGCATTTATGAAGAGCTTGGATACATCGTTTGGCCGCTCGTGTTTTAATCCTCGCTTGCAGTGGATATTTGTCCCCTACCGCATGTGCTGTTAACAACACCACTGTAGGACAGACTTTTTCATATTAGTGTTTTAAATTTTTTAACATCCTGAGTGCGGAAGTTGGTTCAAATACGATGGTGCGGGCTGGCGTGTAACTGTACCAACTTCCTCGCGAAAATTTCTCTCAACACTCCGTAGCTTAGGCGGCAGCACGCCGGCCTCTTACCGCTGGGTCCGTGGTTTAAATCCCGGTCAATCCATGTGAGATCTGTGCTGGACAAAGCGGAGGCAGACAGGTTTTTCTCTGGGTACTCCGGTTTTCCCTTTCACAAATTTCATTCCAGCAACACTCCACTATCATTTTCATTTCATGTCATTCATTTAATCATTGACCCAGGGGAGTGCGACAGGCTTCTGCAGCCGGCACAGTTCATATCCTCGTTGCTAGATGGGGGCTTCATTCATTCTATACCCTGACCCGGTCGGTCGACTGGAAGCAGGCTGTGGATTTTCACTACAAACTAGATGATTTCTCGCTGTTGTCTTGCTTGCTGGCAGTTATAATGTAACTGTAAAGTTGGCAGCTTTGGCTGTTCGTTATGACAACATCCTCATTTGCCGATCTTCACCTAACTGAAGACCATCAATATATTTTCACTTGTGTGACATCAATCAATGATGGCAAATTTAGCAATAACAATGAATTGCGTAGTGGCTGGCATTCCTGGCTGTCGCCACAGGTCGAGGCCTGATTGCTGGATGGCGAAGAAATTTAATTCTAGTCTGAGGGCTGAAACATGATCTAAGTGTCCCCGTGAGAAGAGTTGGGTTCGATTCCCACCTCAGCCAACTTAGAAGTGGTTATCATGGGTTTCGGTGGCGTAGTTGGTAGCATGCTGAACTGCTGTGCCCAACATCGCGGGTTCAAACCCAGCTGAAGTTGTCGGATTTTTAAGAGCGTTAAAATCCTTCAGTATGCCTTCCTTCGGAGGGGAAGTAAAGCCGTCGGTCCCATGTCATAGATTTATCCTTCCACAGACTAAACTTGTGTGAAGCTAAATTTCTAGATTAGATTTTATTGGAACGCTCTATCAAAGTTCCAACGTTCACCACTAGGTATCATTGACATCTGGTAGCAAAAGTTGGAAATACTTGAAATTGAACGGAACTTGTAGCTCACCCTGTGGGTGTCCACTGGAAGCAGCTACAGCCTCTGGCGAGCTGGACACTCCCGGCACTAAAAGCCATACTATAAATAATAAATCCCCACGTCTTCTCCAGGTAAATGCTGGGATTGTTCCTTAATGTGGAGGACAAAAGGGTAGCAGAAGACTTTTACCATCCGAACTCATGATTAACTTTTGATAACTCTGATAGATATGTTTTTGTTTTTAAAAAAGAATAAAGAAGAGGTTGAGTAAGATGGCAATGTAACATATTGGTGCCGAAAACTCAATCACTCGTACTGTTCAAATCATGACAACACGGTCATGTAGCCTCGTGTACTTTGTGTGTGTGTAGAATCTGTCTGATAACCGGTGTTAATTGTGATGGCTGTATTAGTGTGTCTTATCTGTTTTTAATTCAAGTAAGGACTGCAGACGATAATTCCAAGTAGTTCCTACTTTTGCCGCCAAACGCCACCGTCAACGTCTTCTAGTTCAGAAATGAGCTACCCGATGCCACCGCAGTCGGCTCTTGGCAACGAACATAGGAACCTAAGAGCGTTGTTTACATTCTTAACCTATACAATTTAGCTTCACACATGTGTAATTAGTGGAAGGTTCTTTAACATGCCATAAATCTATGACTTGGGACCGCCGGCTTTACTTCCTCTCCAAAGGAAGGCATACTGAGGGATTTTTAATGCTCTTAAAAAATACGACGACTTCGGCCGGATTTGAACCTGCTATCTTGGGCATAGAAGCTCAGCATGCTACCAACTACGCCACCGGAGCCGCCTCAAATCACTTACCACTTCGACACGAGACGAAAGGTTTTTAAACCATTCAAGATCGAAATTCGAAGTGAAAGGGGCAGTAAAGTGCAGATTACTGGACATAAGATACGGAACTTCACAACGCAATAGGACAAACGACATAATAGATAATTCCAACACGCATCATAAGTAGAACAATTTCCTATTATATACAGATTTATTTGATAACGCAGCATATTACCAAGAGAACGTACAACATTATTTTCATTAATTGTGTAGAATTGTGGTGCATTTGTGATTGATAACTCATTGTTTACGAGTAGGCGTTTTTATTTGCGATTAGCTCGGACATCTGGCGCCTGCTAGGTGATGCCACGAATAAGTGTGTTACTGTGTGACAGATCTTGGATCTGCACAGACACTCCTCATCATTGTATATTGTCATGTATAATTGTATCTGATGTAAATTTAATCGGAAAGTGCCTAGTTGTGGTATGGAAGTAAGTATCCAGTCTGTTGCATGAGGGCCTTGTGTTCTATATGAAGCGAAACCTACTTACGAGCGACACGGTAAAACGTCGTACTAACGCATTGTTTAGTAACTGACTAGGATCTAGGTGGCGGTGACTAGATATACACACGCTTTGGTAAAGATTCTTTTATTATATTATTGTTTGGTAAGTTATTGAATGGATGCTGCTGTTATAAAAAAAAATACGATGAGATTCTACATGTCCTAGTGAATGTAATTATTTAATAGAGAAGATTCACATCTTTAAATAACGGAGAAGTATCCGTGAAATGCTCCTTTATAAGACGAACCAGAAATGTCGCAAGTTGCGGAAAACAAAGAACACCTGAATACGTTATAACCCAAATCACAAGTAAGCTTAGGTAGCTAATAGAATATGCAATGCACGGCACTTTTCGGTTAGTTAGACAAAGATTGATTCATTAAATATTATACTTTCCTTCATATCATTATACTCTGTAGTGGTTCACAGCACTTTTCGGTTAGTTGGACAAAGATTGATTCATTAAATATTATACTTTCCTTCATATCATTATACTCTGTAGTGGTTCACAGCACTTTTCGGTTAGTTGGACAAAGATTGATTCATTAAATATTATACTTTCCTTCATATCATTATACTCTGTAGTGGTTCACAGCACTTTTCGGTTAGTTGGACAAAGATTGATTCATTAAATATTATACTTTCCTTCATATCATTATACTCTGTAGTGGTTCACAGCACTTTTCGGTTAGTTGGACAAAGATTGATTCATTAAATATTATACTTTCCTTCATATCATTATACTCTGTAGTGGTTATTTGGTCATTTACATATTTACTCCTTACATTTATTATTTCTACGAGAGGGGGGGAAGAGTGTTTTGCCATAAGCAAGCTTATTGTCCTGCTGCCCGGGAGAAGAGTCTTATGTGTTCTGTATTTCTTTCTTGACAATCAATCAATCAATAACCATTTTAGGTTATGTAGCTGGTGATTCCTACCATTGTATTATCCTTTGTATTGATAGAACATTTTATATGAAGCTTTTTTTTTAAATATATATCCTTTATTATAATGTCCCACCGAGTGACCCCGGAATAAGGAGTCCCCTTCTACCAAGTGCCAACGGTCTCCTCAGAGAGCGGATGAGCGTGTAGAGGTCCAGGGCTCTCTCAAGCTCTTGGGGCAGGAAACTTCCCCTAAAGGCGGATGAGCCACTAGTTGGCCAACGGCATAGAATGAAGAAGGCAAAGGGAAACCACTTCATTAAAGATCTATTAGGATATCCCAAGTATCAGCAGCTCAAGATGATGTTAGCTTCTACAGTAAATTTTTCCGGGGGTAAAATAATCCCCCACTCGGATCTCCGGAGGGGGACAGATAAAGAAGCCAATTTAAGAAATAAGCAGAGAAGAATCGGTACCTGGAATGTACGGACTTTACTCCAGACTGGAAAGTTAAAGAACTTGATCATGGAGATGGAAATGATAGATTTACATATATTGGGTATAGCAGAAATGAGATGGCCACATGCAGGAGACTTTTGGAGTGGAAATTATAGGATAATTCATTCTAGTACAGCAAATAATAAACCACGATATGGTGGAGTAGGCATTATATTACATAAAGAACTAGGAAACAAGAGTAAAGGGATTCGTGCAATATAATGAACGATTAATTTTAGTGCGGATCGAAACTAAACCAAAGGATACTGTGACAGTCCAAGTTTATATGCCGACAACACAAGAGGTTGATGAAGAGGTAGAGAAATGTTATGAAGATCTAAGTGAACTTATAGCTGAAATAAAGGGGGAAGAAAACCTTATTTTACTTGGTGACTGGAATGCAATTGTCGGAGAAGGAACTGAAGGAAATGTTGTTGGTAAATACGGATTGGGGAGAAGAAATGAGAGAGGAGAGAGACTTGTAGAGTTTTGTATACAGCATAAATTAGTTGTAACGAATACTATATTCCAACACCATCCAAGGAGGAGATACACTTGGAAAGCTCCGGGAGACCTAAGAAGGGCCCAAATAGACTACATATTAGTAGAGGAAAGATTTAAGAACCAGGTGAAAGATAGTAGAAGTTACCCTGGAGCTGATGTCGACAGCGACCATAACCCAGTCGTCATACGCTGTGAATTAAAGTTCAAAAGATTAAAGAAGAAGAAAATAAACATTGGGATATTTCTAAGCTTAAAGATGAGTCCACTCAAATACTCTATATGGATGAAACAAACAATAACATAAGAGACATTGAAGAACACTTGGCAGTAGAAGAGAAGTGGATCAAAATAAAGAAGAGCATTTTAGACTCAACAGAAACTGTTTTAGGGAAAAAAAGAAAATAAGAAAGAGTGGATAAGTCAAGAAGTTGTGGATATGATAAAGGAAAGAAGACAGTATAAAAACTCAAATGATGAGAATGAAAAGCAAAAATACAAGACCTTAAGAAACAAGATAAATAAGAGGGCAAAACAAGACAAGGAACAGCATTTAATTGAAATCTGTACAGGCATAAATAACAACATGAAATCTGGACAAATAGATATGGCCTATAAAGATATTAAAAGGTTCTTTGAAACAAGGAAGCCAAAAACAATGAGCATTGAGGACAAAGATGGGAAGTTAATATATGATGATGAAATGATAGTGAAAAGATGGAAAGAATATTTGGAACAACTATACAGTGGAAACTGTGTTAACTTGCCCATTGAGAAAGAAGATGAAATAACAGAGGAAGACTTGGGGGCACCTATTACGGAGGAAGAGTTTGAGAAGGCATTGCAGGACCTCAAAGGAAAGAAAGCTCTTGGAGTTGATAACATACCAAGAGAACTATTGCAACAATCAGGTGACAAGTTAAAAAAGGAACTGTACAACTTAATATGTACTATTTACAAGACTGGAGAATTGCCTGAAGACTTTGTGAAATGCATAATAGTACCTATACCTAAAAAATCAAATGCAAGGTCATGTAAACAATACAGAACATTGAGTCTGGCGTGTCATGCATCAAAAATAGTCACCAGAATTATTATGAAGAGAATAGAAAAACAAATCGATGAAAACCTATCTGATGATCAATTTGGTTTTAGGAAAGGAGTAGGAACAAGAGAAGCAATCTTAGCATTGAGGCAAGTGATAGAGAAGCAGATGAAGAAAGGCAAACCTACCTTCTTAGCGTTCGTCGACCTTGAAAAGGCGTTTGACAATGTGAACTGGAATGTTCTATTCAGCATTCTTCATCAAACAGGTATCAACTTTAGAGACAGAAGACTCATCTACAATATCTATAAGCAAGAAGTTGGAATAGTTTGTTGTGGTACCAAGGAAGAAACAGCACACATCAGAAAGGGTGTACGGCAGGGTTGTTCCCTTTCCCCATACCTATTCAATGTATATGTACAAAAGGCGATCGACCAAGTAAGAGAAAAATTTGCCACAGGAGTGAATATTCATGGAGAAAAAGTTGACATGATAAGGTTTGCTGGTGACATAGGGCTAATTGCAGAAAGTGAAGACGACTTACAAAAGATCCTGAGCAAGATGGACAAAATAATGGAGGAAGAATTTAGTATGAGAATAAATAATACAAATAAAACAAAAATTTTGGTCTGAAGTAGAAATGGCGAAAACCAGGCATCAATAGAGTTAAGAAATGAAAAGATACAAGAAGTTAATGAGTTTAATTATCTGGGAAGTAAAATAACGAATGATGGAAGAAGCAGCAGAGAGATATTAAGTAGGATTGCCCAAGCCAAGAACGCTTTCTATAAAAAGAAGAACCTATTTACTGCAAGGAACATGAGTCTTGATGTGAGGAAACAAATGTTGAAGACCTATGTATGGAGCGTCATGCTATATGGCAGCGAATCTTGGACAATAGGAGAGAGAGAGAGGAAAAGACTACTAGCATTTGAAACCTGGTGCTCTAGAAGGATTATGAAAATCAGTTGGAAAGAAATGGTCACAAATAAGGAAGTCTTTAGAAGAGTGGGAGAGAGAAGATGCTTCCTTAAATATTTAAAAAGAAGAAGGAATCACCTCGTGGGCCACATACTGCGACACAATGGACTGCTTAAGCTTATAATCAAGGGAACAGTCGACTGCAAGAATTATAGAGGAAGACCCAGACTGGAGTACATGAGTCAAATACTGAAAGATATGGGTTGTGGCTCATACTGTGAACTGAAGAGGAAGACTGAGAGACGGGAAGAATGGCGAGCTGCTGCCAACCAGCCTCACGGCTGTTAACCACAGAGAGATTTCTTTCTCATTGTGGAAATGAGTGGCGCCCAATAGAATTTGTTTACGGGTTAGAGCGAACACAACTGCACTGCCATCTACCTGCAACTACTGACAGGGTGTCTACTACTTTGGGAAACATGGAAAACAGGGAATACTCAGGGTATTTTAATGACACTCGGGGGATTTTCGTTTTACAAGGTTCAGCCTTGAATAATTGGAAATTATGCATTTAAATTTTGATGGGGGAAAATTATATTCTGGTGATTGTTGTATATGTATGTTCACACTGACGTTAAATCAGTAAGCTCTCATTTCTTGCAAGATCACACACATTACATGTGTAGACTGTGTATTTGTAGGCTATATAAATGTGTAATTGTATGCTTTTTGAGAGCGTTACTATTGACGAGCAACTTTCAATACTCTCAAGTTTTTCTGGATGAAAAAATTAGAAATTGGAAAAATAAAGAAAAATATATTTTTCTGTTTTCATCTTTTCAACTTTGCCATGCTACTCTTTATTGTTCAAGCACTTTTTGAAATGCTCTTGAAGTACAAACTCATTTATTATGGCCCTACTGTTACGCAGTGAATTTTTCTGATGTATCCTGGAAAATCAGGGAATTGTCAGGGAAATCTGTTAGTTGGTTTTGGTAGACATCCTGACTGAAACCTCCTGAAGGGTACAAAGCACACCATCTACACTAGTTCTGCAACATACTGTAGGTCTTCTTTGATTCTTGCCCCCATTTCCCCAGCCTCGTAAATCACTTTCAGCTGACCTAATGACTGATAACGAACAACAACTCAAGAAACTTAAACGGAAATGTACCACTCAGCACACTAATTTTACATGTTTCACAACCCTGCTGAGATCGAGCATATCCACAATCGAGGATACTTAAAATTGTTGCTCACCTTAGATGATTCTATCCATGACCTGTTAAAAGATGAACAATATGAAGCAGATGCACAGACTTGTGAAGAATACTTAGCTCAAAGCGCACCATTCAAAAGGCCTTAAAAAGAAGTAAGATAAACCTAGTATGCTTTCTAATCCTATTTCCAGTTCTGAATCAGCACACTGTTATGTGTCAAACTACCAATGATATGGCTCGAACCGTTCTTGGGTGAGATTTGGTGCAGGTTCTGGGAACAGTTCCAGTTCTTGGTCGACAATATCAGACATTAACAGGCTCGTGTTCTTAAGAGCGTACCTCTTAGGCGAACTCGTAGATGGCATAGCAGTATGCGCAGATGCCTATGAGCAGACGAAAACGATACTTGTAGCATGGTACGGAGATAAGGACAGAATAATCCAGACCCACCTGGACTTCCTGGAGAATTTAAGGCCTGCTTTGTCAGAAAATTGAACTCTAAGCACGTGGACTGTCATAACAGAGTGCAAGGCCATAGGGGAATATGTTACCGTAATTTGTATGGGCGTATATTAGCTCCAAAACTCTTGCAAGCCTTTCCAGCTGAGATATGTAGGCGTTGACTATTACACACAAAATGAGAAATCATCCCAGAAGGTCACATGATGTCATTATTGGATTTTTTTAATAAAGAGGTGGATAAATTGCTAACAACTCAGAAGTTAAAGAGGAGAAACCCTCTATACTCCAACAGCGGCCGTTCTTCGAATTTGTGCAAAAACTAAAAAGAAGACAAGTCCGTTTTGTGTCTTTTGTATAAATAAAGGCCATTGGACACAATAATGCACAGAAATAACCAACCTTGAAGACCGAAGTAAAACTTCCAAGCAATGTTTTCTTTGCCTTAACAGAGTACATATTGTCTGCCAGTGTAACAAGAAAGGAAAAGCATCTTGCTCAAAATGCAAGCAACTTCATCAGTCTGTAACACAAATAACACTCAACCCACTTCTGTCAACAATATTGAAGTTGCTACATCACATTTATCATTTCTTTAAACTGCTTGTGGGAATTTTTAAACTCTCACGATGTCTCCTGGATGCTGGAAGTCAATCCACATTAGAGCACAGGCTCTAAGACGCTCTTCAACCAAACGTAACTGACAGAACTTCAGCAATCTGACGCTCGCTGATCCTGGAACTAACAATGAAGAACTCCCTATTGATGTACTAATAGGCACGGACCAATACTGGAGGATAGTAAAACTTAATGCGAATTACGCCTACACTTGGGCTGCTTCCTACAGTCGTCAGTTGGGTTCTGAAAGGAAACTGATACGGAGCTTCAGTCACATTACGACACACGTCTCAACCACTGACTGTGACATGTCCAATGGATCCATGAGATTATTATTTGCGATCTGGAAAAAAAAATTGGTATTCGAGAGATGCAAGACAGAAAAATGGACGTAAAAGATGCAACTAGCCTACATTAATTCCACGAGACGTATCGCATCCAAGACGGAAGAAGACCCCCAAATCCTGCTCATCCTCCTCGGTTTCAAAATTCAGTTTCCTCTTCTTGCTGCAATGGTTGTACTGGAACTTGTACTCCGTCCACGTCTCTCTCCCATAATCTCTTCCACACGGATTTCCGATCCTTTATTTCAATAAATCTTAAGCCGTGAAAGCCTCGGCACCCCACAGCTATGGAATGTAAACATATCCGTTCAGATGAGCAGGTCGTTAACCAGGAAAGTGAGGCTACTATAGTTCACCACAAATAATCTAATAGACTCAATCCAATAGATTGAAGTTGTGTTTTTAAGATGGAAAATTGTGTAGCTGTGATATTTAAATCTAGGATCGAGAGCAGTAGCTTCCTGGTTCAGATTACACCAATTATTTACCCTAGTTATTAAATCATCTACAAGACTTCTTTTAAACCTAGCTATGTACCCAGGATTGCCTCCGGAGCAACGCAATGATAATTTCAAGTGGGTTACTGCAGGCAATTGTTGTTGGAAGTCTGATATTAGAAGAGTGGGTCGTTGGGACATCTATAATATCCCGTTTAGCTTTCATAAGGCTCTGAAACATGAAATATGTGCTATTCCAATGAGTAACTATGTCCTGTATTAATGTCCATGCATCAAGACCTTGTTCTTTAAGTTTTATTGCAAGCCGGTTTTCTAGATAAGGATTGTGTTTAAAATGTCCCACTATTTTCCTGCACTTTGAAAGTAGCCTAATGTTTCGATACCAGCTTCCATGATTGCTTCATTTAAACTTAATTGTACCTAGTCTTACCATAAATACTGTCACAACTTTTGAGGGTGGCTGTACTTTACCCCTCGTAAGGGCCTCCATAGTCCTGTGTTGTAGCACCAGCTATGAGTCATTCCCAGAGCAGCTGCAGTAGTGGAAAGTTCTTTGTTTGTTTGTTTTTAAGATGGAAAATTGTGTAGCTGTGGTCACGTTGCACAAGGTAGGCAAATCCCCAGGTGAGTTTTCAAATTTCTCAGAAACTCAAAATAAGCAAAAGGTTCGTGTACCGCACTGTCCAGTGCTTCCTTGAGACAGTAACTGTGAAAGACTGAGTAGGTAGACTACGCAATATGCAGACTCCAGAATTGGTAAAAGCAGTGGCGGCTTGTGTGCAAAGAAATCTGGTGCGGAGACAGTCTGTGATGGCTTATGAGCTGAAAATTTCCAAAATGTCTTTGTCTCGCACATTGAGCAGTGACCTGGGACTTAGTGCGTACAAACAACGGAAAGGACACCACCTCACAAATGCGCTGAAGGAACAGAGGCTCTTAAAATCAGAAAGATTACTGTCGCGTTACGCAGAAAATGGTCACCGAAAAATCCTTTTTACTGATGAATAAATTTTCAGTGTTGAGGAGACTTTTAATGCCCAAAATGACAGGGTATATGTCACATGCTGCTGAAAGGGCTCCGAGGATCCAGAGGGGCCATCATCCATCATCTGTCATGGTGTGGTGGTGCGTGAGCTACGAAGGTACCACGGATCTCCATTTCTGTGAGAAAAGGGTCTAAACGTCGGCCAAAGTGTATCAGGAGACAGTGTTGGAGCTTCCAGCGGGATTCGGCCCCAACACATAAAGGCTCAGACATCTCAGGAGTGGCTTGGGGCCAATGTTCCGGACTTTATTTCATCCTCGGATTGGACTTCTGCAATTCCAGACCTAAACCCTCTTGACTACAAATTGTGTCCAAGCTTCAGGAGATGGCTTACAAGAAGAGGCATCCAAATATTGAAAGTTTCAAGTGTTTTCTTTTGAAGGCAGCAGCAGATTTTCCGATGGAAGTGGTGGGTAATTAAATTGGTGAGTGGCCACAAAGACTTAAGGACTGTGTTCGTGCCAAAGGTGGCCATTTTGATTAATTACATGTGATTTTGATTTGTTACACATCCATTTAACTAATATCATTAGATTCCAGAAGAATGGGGAAAGGGATTAATTATCCCGATTTTTAAGAAAGGTGACAAAAAGGAATGCAATAACTACAGAGGGATCACTCTTATCGCTCATGTAGCTAAGATCTTTGAGAGAGTTCTGGAAGGCAGACTGAGGAGGAAGATAGAAGGAGAGATGGAAGAAGAACAGTATGGTTTTAGGAAAGACAGATCAACATTTGACCTAATCTTTGCATTAAGGCAAATGATGGAGAAAAGATGGGAATTTGGAAAAGACATGGTGATGACATTTATTGATATTGAGAAAGCGTACGATAGTGTGCCTCGACAGGTGGTTTGGAATGTATTAAGGAAAAGGAGAGTTAACGGAGCTGATGTCCAAATGTTAAAAGCTATGTACAAATATTGTGTGAGTAGCGTGAAGACCAGTATAGGAGAAACAGAATGGTTTAAAGTGGAAACAGGTCTCCGACAGGGAAGTGTATTGTCCCCCTTACTATTCATCATAGTCATGGATGAAATTCACAAGAATGTTAAACAGAGATTGGGACAAGAGGCAACAAAGGCCATGCTGTTTGCAGATGATATAGTGATATGGGGCGAGGATGAAAAGGAAGTACAAAAACAACTAGATGTATGGAATCAAGAAATAGAGAAATATGGGATGAAAGTAAGCACAGAGAAGAGCAAGACAATGGTAATGTCAAGAGGAAGGAAGAGGAAAGATAGAATTGAATGGGAAAATTCTAGAAGTGGTTAAAAGTTTCAAGTACTTGGGAAGTGTGATCGCAGAAGATGGAAGGATAACTGAGGAAATTGGAAAGAGAATACAACAAGCGAACAGTTTTTACCAGAGCATAAGGGGTATTCTGTGGAACCGAGATGTCCCAAAGAAATGCAAAAATGTATTATATTCAACCTACTACAGACCCATACTAACATATGCAGCTGGAGCGTGGACTACTACAAAAAGAGAGGAGAGTAGAATACAAGCCGCGGAGATGAAATTCCTAAGAGGTATAGAGGGCAAGACCAGAAGAGATAGAGTTAGAAACGAAGAGATTAGAAAAAGCACAGGAATCTTGAAGCTGCAGGACAGGATAGAAACAACAAAGTTAAAGTGGTATGGACATATGATGAGAATGGGAGAGGAGAGAGTACCAAAGAAAACTTTCTGTGAAAAGATGACAGGGAAGAGACCACGAACGAGGAAGGCCCCGAAAGAGATGGGCCGATACAGTGTGGGAGTGTGTAGAGAAGAGAGGAGGAAAACCTGAAGAAGTACTAAAAACAGGAGAGGAGTGGTGGAGAGACAGGAAACGTTGGAGGTCCTTAATTCACAACCTGACCCAGGAAGCTGGAAACGGGAAATGAAGATGATGATGATTAAAATATCTCAAACCATTTAGTGTAAATTTATTGGAAACTTTGTGACAGTATTTATGGTAAGATTAGGTAGAGTGTGGGCTGCATAAGTCCAACCCCTCGTCCACGTCGTGGGAGACGGGCAACGGCACAAAGTAGGGGATTGCCTGTAGGGGCGAAGTACAGTGGGGACTTCGAGTGCCCCGGGACCGTTACGGTAGCTGTGAAGGTCCTACAGGAACCTTGAAAAGTGACGGCTAACGGGGCTCTGGTGAAGCTACGATAGGCCCAGCAAGCCAGTAGTGGATGAAACCAAATGCTTTCAAAAATGGAACGAGCCTCGGACATGATGGATTTAATAGACGACACGGCTGTACACACTGACTAAGATTTGGAACTTTAAACCTAAGAACACTGACGGGGAAGGTGGAGGAGATAGTGGATATGATGGAAAGAAGGAAGTTGGATTTATTGGGATTGGCAGAAACAAAGTGGAAAGGGGAAGGAAGGAGAGAGCTGAGAAAAGGCTATAGACTGTACTGGAGTGGGAACGAAGAGGGAAAGAGGAATGGAGCGGGAGTAGTAGTACAAGATGGTTTAAAAGAAGAAGTGAGGAGAATAAGTGATAGGATGATGAAAGTGAAAGTAGCACTGAGGGGAGAGACCGTAGAAATAGTGCAAGTGTATGCTCCACAAGTAGGCTGCGCCTCTGAAGAGAAGGAGGAGTTTGAAGAGGAATTGCAGAAGCAGCTGGTAGGAAGAAATATGATTGTTATGGGGGACCTGAATGCCCATGTAGGAAGAGAAAGACAAGGTTATGAGAGTGTTCTAGGACCACAGGGTTGGGGCGGAAGAAATGAGGAAGGAAAGAGACTGTTGGACTTCTGCCAGAAAAACAGCCTGCTAGTTGGGAACTCCTGGTTTAAGAAAAGAGAGAGCCACACAATCACATGGTACAGTGATGACTTGACCAGGAAGTCGGTGGTCGACTATATACTGTATGAGAAAGAACTAAATAAGAACATCATGGACATCAAGGTTATACCATCGGAGAACCTGGATAGAAAACCATCGATTGCTGGTAATGAACCTGAGAGGGAGTAGGGAGAAGAAAGGGACTGAGAACCAGGAAAGACGTATAAGGATATGGAAACTGAAAGAAGGGGATAGAAGGGTCGAGTACCTCAAAATGGTAAAGGAAGGAATTCCAACAGATGAAGAAAGAGGGGTGGAAGAGGAATGGACTAGATTTAATTTTAAGAAGACACTAGTAGGTGCAGCAGAAGCAGTATGTGGGAGGACAAGTAGTAAGAAGAGGTGGAAGGAAACACCATGGTGGAATGAGAGGACAAAAGATATAGTAAGGGAAAAGAATAGAGCCTTTAGGAGGTGGTATCAAAATAGGACGGTAGAGACAAGGGAAGAGTACCAGGAAAGAAAGAAGGAGGCGAAGAGAGTAGTGGCTGAGGAGAGAAGAAAGCGGATGGAAGAGTGGACAAAGATGATGGAGGATAGTGAAGGTACAAAAAAGGTCCTGTATGGGATGGGAAAAAATAAGAGGCGGAAGGATCCTACGGATTATGTTAGAATGGTGAACAAAAGGGGACGAGATAGAAAATAGGGAAGAACTGAAGAAAATATGGAAAGAATATTTTGAAGAACTTCTGAACCCAAATGGAAAAGATGGTGAGGAGGAAGAAATCGGGGAAGAGGAAGATGAACTGCAAACAGAAAAGGACAACATGGAAAGAAGTGGAAGATGCAGTAAGGAAGATGAAAGGAGGGAAGGCACCGGGTGTGGATGAGTTGAGTGTGGAGATGGTGAGAGCAGCAGGAGAGGTGGGGATACAGTGGTTGTACCGAGTGATGAGGACAGCATGGAAAGAAAGGAAGACCCCTGAGGACTGGAAAAAAGGAATAATTGTCCCGATCTTCAAGAAAGGTAGTAGAACAGATTGCAGAAACTATCGGGGAATAACACTGATGAGTCATTGTGCAAAGATCTTCGAGAAAGTTTTGGAAAAGAGAATTAGGACAAGGATAGAAGGAGGGATGAGGGAAGAACAACATGGCTTCAGAGCAGGAAGGTCCACAGTGGATTTGATTTTTGCTGTAAGGCAGTTACAAGAACAGCACTATGAGTATGGAACAGATCTACTGATGGCCTTCCTGGACATTGAGAAAGCATATGACAGTGTATGCAGAAACAAAGTATGGAAGTCCCTGGAGGATAGAGGAGTAGAGAAATGGACTATAAAGAGGATAAAGGAGATGTACAAGGGAAGCGTGAGCTGTGTGAAAGTGGGAGGAGAGAGATCAGACTGGTTGGAGCAGAGAAACGGCCTGAAACGAGGAAGTGCACTGTCACCGTTACTTTTCATTGTGGTGATGGATGACATAATGACCCGAGTGGCACAAGTAATTGGGGAAGGAAAGATGAAAGCAATGGTGTTTGCAGATGATTTGAGGATTTGGGGAAACAAGGAGGAGGGGGTACAGGAACAGTTGGACGTGTGGGAAGGAATAATACAAGGATATGGGATGAAATTTAGCATAAATAAGAGTGAGATGGTGATCACAACAAGGAAGAAGGAAAGAACCACAACGGGAATAACAATTGGTGGGGAACAGCTGAAGAAAGTGGAGAGTTTCAAGTATCTGGGAAGCCTGATACAAGATAATGGAAGAAACGATAGAGAAATAAATGAGTGGGGGAGGCAGGCAGAAGCATTTCGGAGGAGTGTGAGAAGCATGTTATGGAGCAAGGATGTCCCTCAGAACAGCAAAAAGATCATATATCGGACGTACTACGTCCCTATCCTGACGTATGCCTCGGAGACCTGGGTTATGAAAGGAAGGGAGAAGAGCAAAATACAGGCCAGTGAGATGAGGTTCTTGAGAAGCAGTATTGGAGCTACAAAGATGGACAGAATAAGAAATGAGAGGACCAGAGAATTAATGAAGGAGGAACCATTACAGGATGTTATAGAGAAATCTAGACTTAGATGGTATGGACATGTAAAACGAATGGAGGAGAAGAGGATACCCAGGAGAGTACACGAGACGAAGTGGGAAGAAAAGAGACCGAGAGAGGTGGCTGAAGGGGGTGGAAGAAAGCGTGAAGAAGAGAGGAGAAGACTGGACAAGGGTGGAGGCTGAGAGATGGTGGGAAGACAGAAGACATTGGAGAGGCTTGTGTTCCAAACAGACCCGGCCAGTGACTGGAAACTGTGCAAGATGAAGAAGTGGGCTGCACACCGAAAATTGTCGTAAGTTACTTTGCTCTTTCAACCCCTAACACGATATTTCTTGTGTTAAACTGTGTGGGACAACCTGTGACCATTAACACCTGCTTTTGTGCTCCAAAAGGAAAGTCTCGTCGACAGATTTCTGCAATGACTGAATGTATGGTTATTGTATGCACGGTCGTGTAAATATTTCTTTTGGCAGTTAGCTGCACTTATTAAATTATTGATATTTCTTGTGTTGTCAGTGCAGATAGCGATAATTTTATCTCCCAACTCCCATTCATGTACTACATCTTGAAACACTTCCGTTTAGGTAGTGGCACTGTTGTTTTCTGTAAAATGAACTTGTAATGTTGAATTACGATAAATTATTCCCAATTTGAATCAATCCAGAGAGCTGTAACCCCTAAGTATGTACGGTTAGATATGGAAGTTTGGGGTTAACATTGTTCATGATTGGTCCGTATTGACGAATGATAGTTTAATATTTGAAAATACACTTTTGTTCCGTCGAGTTAATACTTTAATGTTTATTTACACACTAGAACATGTTTCGAGGCATAATATTTTCTTTGAAAATCAGCTAGTAGATAGGTCAGTCATTGTGATATTAAAATTGATGAGAAATGTTATAAAAAAACTTATGATACAAAGAAAGCTAAAACACTGAATGTACACTTAATTTTCAGCAGCAAACAATCAATCACTGGGAGAAACTACTCTTGTCTATGAAACTTCACTAATTAATATTCCTTTCGTTCATATCTGCGTCTAACCGCCTCGATTGGACTATTAAATCACTGCACTGCAGTCCAATATTTTTTGTCATGAGTATTAGTTATTAAGTTGATGAAGAATGCCTGTTTAATATGTTGCGATGATCAGAACGAGTGTATTCTTCTTTAAGACGTACTGGACCGAATGCATGAAAAATGTTGTCCGAGAAGATAAAATATCAAAAATGCTTTACTTCATGAAATAGGGGTCGCTTGGTGTTAGGAATACAAGGAAAATTGTTCTGACACTGGAGGTACACTCAATTTTCAGTAGCAAACAAACACTCTCTGGGAAAACTGCTCTAGTCCATGAAAACTCCCCTAATTAATATTCCTTTGGTGTTCCTTGCTTTCATTCCTTCTAAAACTTAACACCATCTTAATAAGCATTTCCATAGGCAAAGCCCCCTGCCACCTATTGGTAGTTCACCACAAATAATCTTTTAATAGACTCCATGCAGTGCCCCAGCAATAGGCGGCCATTTTATATCCAAATATTCAGTGACAGTTTGTTGTTCGGCTGTTGTGCTTGTTGGATAGTGACTGTCCAGAGTGCGTGAAGCGCTTGCCTATGCTGTTAGGGAAAACGGAGAGGAGAAGGGGCAATTGGTGGAATGAGTTGTATGTTGTGAGTGCGATGTGGCTGATGGGGGAAGGGAAAACGGGGGGGGGGGGGTTCTATGTTGTGGTTTGCTCTTAAATAGTGTGATTGAATGAAACACATTGTCGTACTTTGGATAATTGAAGATAATTGTCGGGTGATTCAAACTCTCCAGTGCTGCCACAAAAAGTTAGTTACTGTTGTTTTAAGGGGTGGAACTACGAGGTCATCTGCCCCTCTTAACACAGATTAAAGAATACAAATTTTGAATTGAATTTAAAATTTTGAAGTGGACATCTAAATTTAAAAAGACCAAAAATTAATCAAACAAAAAATTAAATAAAAATTATAAAAATAAACAAAATTTATGGAAAAACAAAACATTATCATTCAGAAACGAACAAGTCGTTGAGTCAATGTTCACTGGAATATTTAGATTGCTGGCCCTAACCCACTCTCACTTATAAAGCGGATAACGCGATCAGCAGCCACCGCGTCATCAGCTAATATAAGTTTGAGTGTCATCTGCAAACCAAGGTTTCTTCGTAAGTCTGCAAGATCCACACACTCGGTGAAAGTGTGGGCCACGGTGAAAACGGCTCCACAGGTACAAAGTGGGGGGTCTTCCCTTCTCATCAGGTACGAGTGGGTGGATCTTGTATGACCTATCCTTAGCCTACACAAAATGACGGACTCTCTCCGGGCCCGGAAGGAGCTCCGCCACACGCGAGTAGTTCCCTTGATCGCTCTCAGTTTACTGGGCAGTGGGTCAGCTAGCCACTGACTCTCCCAGAATGCCAGTTCTTGTCAGCGTAACTGAGAGCGAATATCTCTAGCAGGTACCTCCATTGGCCGAAGTGGTAGTGATACCGCCTCTTTTGCAGCTTGATCCGCTAACTCATTTCCCGCAATTCCCATGTGGCTTGGAAGCCACAGAAAGGTGATTCGAGTGTCAGCGTGGCACAGCCCGGCTAGTAGGTCGTGGATTCGCTGCACTAGGGGGGGGGGTGTTGCGGGAAACATGTAGCAATTGACTGCAACGAACTCAAAGAGTCGGTACACACGAGAAAGTGGATTCGTGCAAACTGCAGAGCTTCATAGATGGCAACGAGCTCCGCAGTAAACACACTACAGGCCTCAGGCAAAGGGATCTTGGTAATTGCACCATCAATAACGTAAGCACAATCAACCTTCTCGTGCTCCTTCGAACCATCCATGTAGACTGTACAGAATACCAGCGTCCGGAAATTGGTGAACTATGCTGTGGAACTGCCTCCGGTAAACGGAGGCATCCGTGTTCACCTTAGGACCTCGGGGCAGATCTAACCGAATTTCCGGACGCGGAACTTGCCACGGAGGCACCTTGCTAGATGTCCGGATCATACACTGCCACAAAAAGCTAGACCTCTCCGATAAAGCACAAATAACAGCTATTACTCTACGTACAGCTTCTCGCCAGTAATTGTTTTCACTTTTAATCCGTGTACAAAGGTGGGAATCCAAGTTTGCTTTTCTATGTTGAGATAAAAATGCCAATAAGGCTCTTCTATGCTGTTGGAATTTTCATGATGAGTAATGCCACCAGAAATCTGCCAATGGTAAAATCCATACCCTGCTAATAAATTCGTATTTGGAAAGAATCATTTGCATACGAAGCAGTAGGCTATTCGTGACCAGTTATTTTTGAAGTTTCTCCATTTGCCTTCTTGAAAATCCACAGCCTGCTTCCAGTCGACCGACTGGATCAGGGATGGAATGAATGAAGCCTCCATCTAGCGGCGAGGATATGAACTGTGACGGCTGCCGAGGCCTGTCGCACTCCCCTCAGGCAATGATGAAATGAAATGATAGTGGAGTGTGTTGCTGGAATAAAATTTTTGTCAGGGAAAACCAGAGAGAAAAAAAACTGTCCGCCTCCGTTTTGTCCAGCGCAGATCTCACATGGAGTGACCGGGATTTGAACCACGGACCCAGCGGTGAGAGGCCGGTGTGCTGCCGCCTAAGCCACGGAGGCTTTCCATTTGCCTACTTACTGATAACAATATTTTTTTTTAAAAGTCGTGATTTCTCAAATGGTCCCTCTGAATGCGCACACTTTTCTATCCGAAGTGCAAGATGACTCTTAAAAATACTACGCCTATCGATACAATTCATGAAACTCGATTCAATTGTTCATTTTTCGACTCTTGAATGGAGTCTTCAGCTGAAATCTAATTAATCTATCCTAATTAAAAACTAAGAGTAAAAATAACTGAACTGTAAATAAATGGATATCCTTACACAAGAACAGTAAATCTAAGAAATGAATTGAATTGCTCGTTGTTGAAAGGCACCATGTCCAATTTTTAAAGTTTTGAGATAAACACAAAAAAAAAAAAACTGTTTTTCCGCTCTTGTTCTGAAATATGAGACATAGCTTTTAGTATGTGGAAAGTGCACACAAATGCCGATATAAAAAAAACAACAAAATAGCATTGTTCTGTATGTTAGCAACAATTTTATTAACAAAATACGTAACTGGACTTAGTCCCAAGCAGAACCTTTGGCGAGGAACATCATTCACATTCGTAGTTTATTTCCTTTATTTCGAAATGGATGTATCTGGAAGCCTGCAAAAAAGGTAACACGAATGTAATAACTGTTATTTTTTTCGTGTTGAAACACACTAACTGCTGGACCAAGTTCCTTGCAACACGAAATAACTAAATTGATGGCGTAATAGCACAAGCGCTGCCAGGACATGGTTCCATTCAACACCAAAACATGAATCTTGCTTCCTAGGACGCAAAATCGCGGTAAAAAGGATTTGTAAAAAATGTGGACTTGGTGCCTTTCAACAACGAGCGATTCAATTGAAACAATATAATCTTGAATTGAATTAAAGATGTCAAAAAACTCTTAACTCAAACAGATAGAAAAATGAGAATTTCTTGATTTTTTATCCAATCATCTATTGGAAAACACCTTCCGATTTAGATCTTATGACGCATTGGATTGTTTACTATAAAAAAGAAAATATAATAGACTATTGGTCTCAATACAAACTGTAAGAATTGGGAATCGAATATTTAACAATTAACTTACCGGAAAGACACCATTAACTAAAATTATTTTCAGAACGTACTTCCATATGGTCACTGCCAAAGTGAGGTGGCCACCACTCGTGATAGTGTTGGGGAAACATACAATATTGGTATTTAACACTAGGCATATTCATATTGAAAATTGGAGCTATGTTACCATTGGTGGCCTAATGCAGGACATCATTAGAACCAGGGGCATATATTATTTGTTTATGAATACACAGACATTAAAAACTAATATACTCGTACTTATCATGTACTATTGTTACTAAGTGACGTATGGCAACGTTGCAAAGCAAGGCGACGGTAGAGCAATGTAAACAGTGTGACAATCAGTTTGCTCTGATCTTATGTGTAACAACATAACCTCTTATTACTCTCCTGTGCCTTCGCTCTTATGAACGTACCAGGAGAAGCAACAAGTGCCCTTGAAGCGTGTGATATCCTTTTTTTCTCCTAACTTTCATAACCCTTAACAAACTTTTGGCAAATTTGCCTCTTTCTGTAGCTACCGGTACTGTCGAATGGAGTTTGAGCTGGTTGAAAACATACTTAAGAAATTCTACTTCTGAAAACAGACTCAACGGTCTGGTATTGTTATCTATTCACCGAGACATACATCTCACTGACGATGAAGTTCTAAACCGATTTGGTAATGCTTCAAGAAACCTTGACTTTATATTATAGTGCGAGTTGTAAATAAAAACAGTAACATTAATTCTTTCCATGTAAACACTATCAAGTGAGCAAGATGATTGTAGTAATAAAAACTAACATAAAATGGTCTTACTTGTGTTTGACATTAACCAAACATAAAACATCACATCAAATTGGTTGAAAAAGTGATGCCAGATAACCTTAAAATTCAGCATTTTGCACCAAATTATACAAAAGTTCCCCAGGGAGAACTCCAGATCCCCCAGTCTTTCGGATCTATACCATGCCCCATAACACCCGTTTGGGCACCCCCTCGAAATAAAACTATATACACCCCTGATTAGAACCATATATGGTACTTTTAATGTTAGAATACTTCAGCAAAAAGATATTTCTGATTTAACAGTTGTTAGTTGAATATCAGTAACTTAAATTTCTGAAATAAACTTTAGTGACAATGACCAATCTAATATCACATTGTTGGAATTATCCCACCCCCTCTTAGCATAACATTACTTTCGCTCCAGTAGTGTTGAGGGTCATCCGGGATATAGCCTGTACAAAATGTTGAGACAGAAAGCTACGATTCACATGACACGCACTGGAAATACATCAACATACAGTGCAGACGGACATCTACAATTGACCAACTTCATGGGGTCATTGATAAAGGTCGCAGCAATTTCAAAAAATCATAGCTCAGGAACTATTTGAGATATTAAAACGAGTATTTTTTGTTGTTAAATTCACCATCTCAAAAAGTTGTTTTCATTCCATATAATGTTTCTATGTGCGCTCGACTGTTCCGTCACTCGTTCTAGGGCGTCCGGGGGACGTCTTCATGTCAATGCAGCCAGTTTCCTGAAACCGTACATACAACCGTCTAATGAGGGGGATACCTACCATAAACACGCCGCAAAGTGCGCTGAACAATTATAACATATTTTAACTCCACTAACTACAACACACACTGTGCTTTCTGCTGAACTGTCGCCATTGCAATCACACTCACCGAAACAGTAGCGTGGCACCTTCCTGTCGCGCACTCATTCTGTGCATCGGCTGAAGGTCACGGGCAGAACAGGCCTACAGTCACATCTAAAACTAAAACTCGATGCGTTCCTGATGAGTTTTCAGGTCGAATTATTAATTTATCTTACAACGGGAGATATGATTTCTTGAAATTGATGCAACCTTTTTCGATATTTGTTATTGGTAACTCCACTTGGTAAAGTAAACACATGAGGAAGGTTAAGGAATGATTTGCACCAGACACTTTGTGTTGAAACAAGGTTTATTGTTTGAGCCGTCACTAACAACTTAACAAAATACAATAATACAGTAATAGTTGATGATGATGATGATGACTCACATTCTACAGAAGTAAACACTGACAATATTGTGATGTGGATGCTGGCAATGGCACATGGTTTTGTGCTGTAACCAGGTTTCTAGATGTCACCAAAAACACTAATATTTGCCAGTGTTATTTTCTGCATCAGATACAGTATGACAGGGACTAGAGAATTTTTGTGGTCCAAATAAGTCAAAGATTTGGGGCATTTCATGGTAAAAACACTAAAACTTCTAGAGTACTGAAACTCTTAATCAAGGGAATTCTTCAAAATTATTCAGTGCAAACTGATGCTTTTCTACGAACACGAAGACTAATACGTTTGTACATTTGCTATCCTCGCCTTCCTGTCAGTGTACTGCATTCGATTCCAGTGAGGACTACTCTTCAAAGGATTTGTCTCGCTGCAAATGGGGGGAACAAAAACAAACTGCATCACCTTTGAATGCCCTCGGAGTTAAACGGCACGACATTGGGGCTCAAACATAGATGTAGAACTGTGATTGTGACCTTGAGAAAAGTGGATCTTTATACTTGTGAATATATGGCACTGTATTTACCTTCTCATTTACAAGGAAGGCTCAAGATCTTTCTCCTCCTAGAAATAGCATAATAGTATGATTTCATTCTAAAGAAAGCAAGGATGAATGTTTGCCAGAAGGCAAGAAAGCATTTCATTCCATGAATTGGGCTCTACTCTGAACTGTATTGTTGGAAATGTGAGTGTCATAACATATGGCAGCCTTTTGGAGAATAATATGGCAGTGTGTCACAAAGAGACTAATAATAATAACGTTATTGGTTTTACGTCCTTTTTAACTACTTTTTAGAGACGCTAGGGTGCCGGAATTTTGCCCTGAAGGGGATCATTAACGTGCCAGTAAATCTACTGACACGGCACCCTCGAATGCCAACTGACTGTGCCAGGATTCGATCCTGCAACTTTGGGGACAGCAGGCGAGAGCCAGCATCTCAGGGAGAAAGTAACATGGAGGAGCAGGGAAAAGGGCCAAAACAAAGGTCATGATAATCGGCCAAGTGGCAGTTGTATACTTGGGATGCCTACTTTCCAATTTAGGAGGATGCTTCGACGAAACCAGGAGAAGAATGGATGTGGCACTCACATAGCTAATCCGAATCTGGAAGGGCCAGACTGTCACAAAAAAACACAATTGGTTGATCCTCTTCTCGATGAACCAACGACACTTGGAAAGCTGAAAGAAAATGGAAATGTGGGGGGTATCGGCACAACCTAAGATTCTTGTGGACTGCTCGTCTTGGAAGTGAACAAAGGAGAACCAAGCGATAGATGGAGGGAGGGATTTCATCTATCAGAGGACTGGCAGACTTGGAGGAACCAAGTTAGACGTGCGCTGTTGCCATACCCTTCCAAGGAGCGGATGGGAGGAGGGATTTCATCTATCAGAGGACTGGCAGACTTGGAGGAACCAAGTTAGATCTGTGAGGTCACCATGCCCTGCCAATGAGCAGATGGGAAGAGGGACTCCATCTATCAGAGGACTGGCAGACTTGGAAGAACCAAGTTAGATCTGTGAGGTCACCATGCCCTGCCAATGAGCAGATGGAAAGAGGGACTCCATCTATCAGAGGACTGGCAGACTTAGAGGAACCAAGTAAGACGTGCGCTGTTGCCATACCCTTCCAAGGAGCGGATGGGGGGATATTTCATCTATCAGAGGACTGGCAGACTTGGAAGAACCAAGTGAGACGTGTGCAGTTGCCACGCCCTTCCAAGGAGCGGATGGGGGAAGAGATTTCATCAATCAGAGGACTGGCAGACTTGGAAGAACCAAGTGAGACATGTAACGTCGCCACACTCTTCCAAGGAGCGGATGGGAGGAGAGATTTCATCTATCAGAGGACTGGCAGACTTGGAAGAACCAAGTTAGACGTGTGCAGTTGCCACACCCTTCCAAGGAGCGGATGGGGGCGGGGAGATTTCATCTATCAGAGGACTGGCGCAGATTTGGAAGAACCAAGTTAGACGTGTGCAGTTGCCACACCCTTCCAAGGAGCGGATGGGGGCGGGGAGATTTCATCTATCCGGGGACTGGCATAGACTTGGAAGAGCCAAGTTAGACCTGTGAGGTCACCACACTCTTCCAAGGAGCAGATGAGAGGAGAGATTTCATCTATCAGAGGACTGGCAGACTTGGAAGAACCAAGTTAGACATACGCTGTTGCCACACCCTTCCAAGGAGCGGATGGGGGAGAGATTTGACTCATCAGAGAACTGGCAGACTTGGAAGAACCAAGCGAGACGTGCGATGTCGACACACACTGCCAAGGAGCAGATGGGGGGAGAGATTTCATCTATCAGAGGACTGGCAGACTTGGAAGAACCAAGTTAGACGTGCGATGTCGACACGCTCTGCCAAGGTGCAAATGGGGAGGAGGGACTTCAATCAGAGCACTGGTACAGTCTTGGAAGAGCCAAGTTAGACCTGTGAGGTCACCACACCCTTCCAAGGAGCAGATGGGGGGAGAGATTTTATCTATCAGAGGACTGGCAGGCTTGGAAGAACCAAGTTATACATGCGAGATTTCATCTATCAGAGGACTGGCAGGCTTGGAAGAACCAAGTTATACATACGAGATTTCATCTATCAGAGGCTGGCAGACTTGAAAGAACCAAGTTAGACGTGCGCTGTCGACACACTCTGCCAAGGGGCAGATGGGGGGAGAGATTTCATCTATCAGACAACTGGCAGACTTGCAAGAACCAAGTGAGACGTGCGATCTTAAATAATAAAATGTCATGTATGTTTATGTTAGGTGGTCTGTCACGGTCACCCGAGTGGCTCCAATGTGTGAGGGTGGGTACATACTCCCTTTCTGGCGAGACAGTTGATTTCCCCCAGTGTGAATTGTCATGGTTTGCTAGACAAAGCTCTGTACTTGAACTGTAAAAATACCATCTTTTGTCATCAACTCCTGTGTGTCTTTACAGAACCAATATAAACTATTTACATTTTTACCAATAGAAATAAGTTTGATAATTCCATTGTCTGCAATTTTCAGTCTTTTGTTGGGTATCATTGACTGCAGAATGTGCCATCTGGGCTCCAACAACTCAGCAACGTTCAAAGACTGGAAATTCCACAATTGGACAAACCAACTGAATCTCATAGTTAATATCACTACCTATAACAAAGTAAGGAACTGCTGCGCAGCGACTAGAGAGTATTATGACATCTCCAGGAAACACTTTCCAGTTAAAGTATGTGTTGCTGGAGACGAGTGGTTTTTAAAACCTTTGCTTCAAGATTCTCACATCTGTTCTAAAATATTGCACAAGGCTAAAACTAAGATCACATTTAACTAGAAACTAAAAACTAATGGGACACTTATCACAGAAACATTCTCCTTGAATACAAGGAGTGTTATAAAGTACTACTAGCTTTCACAGCCAAGTAATTAAATAATAATAATAATGAGTTAGCTTTGTTGAACGGATCTTGGGTTTGCATCTGTGTCAGTGGTGTGCATTTAACACTCTCCCTACCAAGCCCATAGTTCGTACAGGCCTCAATTCTTTCGAAGATCACCAAACCCGTAGGTTTTACAGGGTCGCTCATTCAAACAATCGCAAATTCCCTCCCTGGCGTTTCTACGGGCCTGGTTAGCGGAATCTCGTCCTTGTACCGTTGGTAACAACTTTCATCCCAGATGGCATCCTATGTCTGTTTTACCGTGATTGTTCTCAAGGTTAACCCCTTATCTTGTGTGTGGTGGGCAGCACAGCTTGAACCAGCAAAGTAGGAATTTCTGCTGATAGAAATCACCACTGGCGTGGTCGCGTCATGTCATTCAAACTTTTTCACACAAAGAAGCAATTTGATTCACAGTAAATGGGTGTTCTAGATGTATCAAATAGGTGAAACATTCCTTACAAACACATTTCACAGTGAAGATAAATTAATTTCAACAGTATTGTGAACATCGAACATCGACCCCACCAGGGCCTCACAACTTGTGGAACATGAGTCAGCGACCACGGGACCCTAGCTGAGTCTGGCATTGCTTCCATTTACTTGTGCCGGGCTCCTTCCAGTTATCTTTCCTGTCAGCCTCCCTTGGTCACCACTTGTTCTCTTCCGACCCCGACAGTAGTAGGGTATCGGAGACCTAGGTAGTCTCAATTTCCCGCCTTGATTGGCCCTTTTCTACCTTTGGGTGTGGGGAATCCATCGTACAAATAGCCTAAATATGATAGTGTGTGAGTCGAGGCCTTGAATGGAAGTCCTGGAGTCACGCCCCGACCCAGATTACTGGAACCGGGAAATTAAGAAGAGGAGTATTGTGAACATTGAATATTTGTAGACTTCTCTTTTTTTTATTTTTTTATATGTCTATAAGAATTGTAATGTCAAGAGTATTTTAATTCACAATTCAAAATAAAATACATTTCATCAAATTATGTCTGTTGGTTGCGGTGATAGACATTAATTAATATAGTTGAAATTGACTGGTTTTCAGCATTTGGTACAAAATAATAGCCTGGTACGGAGAGTGTTAACCCCTTATTTTGTGTGTGGTGGCCAGCAAAGTAGGAATGACTGCTGATAGAAATCACAAGTATTATTGTACTACCAACACCATGGATATCTCACCAATGTATTATTCCCTTATATATGGCATTAGGGGGTGTAACTCAGAGGAGTTACTGAGGGGTACAGTTTAAAAACACATTCTGGACGTATTTAATATTTTATAATAATTTTATTAATGCAGCCAATGGCCATGTACTTTTCTTTTCAGGACGGGTCAGGGAAGGGATTTTGGAAGGAAATCGGCCGTGGACGAGGTTGGCTAAATACACTAACCGGCATAAAAAGTGAAACACTAAAAATTTCAGACAAAACTCAAAGTTTGACCGTTTCATACCCGATTGTTACTTTGCAGCAATGTGTCGTGAGTTGAGAAGTTTCAGCGCAATAATTAATAAGCATTGCCGATCACAACACCAATATTACCGTTTACCGCCTTTGGGCAACAATAAACACAAACGGCCGTGTATTAAGATTTGTCTACAACATACAGTACAGTACAATGGATTCCAGGTTTCGGTTTATCATTATTGTGCTAATTGCCATATTGTTGTAATGTCACAGTACGGTACTTTAACAAAAATACACATAATACCAACTCTGTGAGTCATATAACGCTTGATGTCATCCCTGAGGTTTGGGTCTGGTCCGAGGTTCACTCAGCTTCTTAAGGCAGAACTGACGAGAGGTGGGTTCGATTCCTACCTCAGTCATTCTGGAAGTGCTTCCCTCTTCTACTCCAGGCCATAGCCACCTCCTTCCCAATCACAAATACACACATACCACAAGAACACGGGTTATCAAATGAAACAACAAAGTACCACAACTGTGCAATAAGTCACATCTACTTCACTGGGAGGCATGAGTATTCTTATTACACAAGAATACATTTTGTGTATCCTTCGAACAGGATACATTGCGACTATTCCCAGCAACTTATATTATACAGGAAATGAATTTGGCACGTATCTGAGCGTTTCCCACTCCACCTGAAGAGGGAAATGGCTCTCTTTTGAGAGTAGACAACAGCAGCGTTTCCCAAACTGTGGTACGCTCGTCCTGCTGCAGTGGTACGCGCTAATGTTACGAAAAATATAAAAAATATTAGATACGTTACGGTACCAAAAATATAAAAACATTGATATGTTGCCGGAGGACATTAAGGCCAAAGACAAGGAGCAGTTTTATGAATTGAATTGTGATTCAGAACTAAGGCAAACTTTTTCAAAAATGACTCTTGAACTTTTGCGTTGAGAGGCATGCAGACTATGCAGACATAGCTGACATAGCAATTAGATTTTTACTGCCTTTCACTACTTCGTACTTGTGTGAGACTGCATTTTCTTCACTTGTTTATCTGAAGAATAAATACCGGAATAGGCTCCTTACAGTGGAAAACTATCTTCGTTTGAGACTCAGCAACCTTAAACCAGATATTCCTAAGTTGGCTTCTAATCTTCAAGCTCGCCATTCACACTGAAGTTGTTAGTTGAACATTGGTTTTTTATGTTTAATTATTACGAGTTCTTTTATAATATTATTTGTACAGTGTCGTTTCTGGATGTTTTAATTGCATATTTATTGTAATAAATAATAAAACAACTGGACGCACTTTTTATTATTTGAACTTTAACTCCAACAGTCTAACTCTTAACAAACACAATTTACAATCCATCTTTTGGTCTACTACATAGTGGTGGTGGTTGTGGGCTATAGTTACTATGTCTTCCAACCATTAGGTGGTACGCGAGAGATTCTCATCTATTAAAGTGGTACACACACAAAAACGTTAGGGAAACACTTGGCTACAGGACATCGTTGGGTCTCGACACCCATCACCAGCTAATCCCCACCTCTCGGACCTAAACAAATGAGGGATATTTCTTTACTTGCATTAGATCAGATTTTTACAAATGGGTTCCTCTAAACAAGAAGAATGCAGTGAATCTTGAACCAAAGTTTTTTCCTTATAAGATCTAAAAATAGTTAAACACTTTATGACATAAATTATGCACTGTTACTTTCGTTATGCCATTTTATATGGCGGGGGACATAACACAGACATAGATTTTATAACAATGACTAGTATGACACATTTGTACATATTGATAATCTCATTGTAACCAAATACAAAATAGGATTGTCTCTTAAGCATAATAATGTTGACTAGATTAAACAAGCGGACGTTGGATGGCACCTCTTGTATGCTATACAGGGTGGGTCAGCTCAGGAAACGACCAAAGACGTGAAAAATGCATAGTATAAAGTACGATGTATAGGAGAATACCACTTGCAAGCCTATTATGTGTGCAAGACCCAGCTGGACTCACGCTTGTCCGTTCCCCTCATGAACGTGCAACCACAGTATAAACCACGCATACGTTTCAGTGCTTCCTGACCTGACTGCCCACCCAGTCATTTGGGGTTTCCACCGAACAAATTCTGGGGTAGCTCATTAATGTCTTGTTGGGGTGCGGATTATGAATCCGAGATACTTACTGAAAATAGAGTTGTAGTTTAAAAGAAAGGAAAAAAGAATGGGGGGAATACAACAGTAACGTGACTTTTCCAGTTGTTTGTTTCCAACTCGACAATTTTTGGTAAAACATTGCACAATGTTAACAGTTCAGGTAACATGTAGATTAAGGCTTTCACGGCCCGGATTACTATTCAAATAATTCATGGTTTTTGGGCTAAAGCCGCGTGAAATTAAATACCAACAAACGTTTCTAAGGAACCTTGCCTCCTTTTTCAATGGAATTAAACAATGTGGCCAAAGAAAGTATATCAATGAGATTACAAAACAAAAACCTAGATAAATTCCTTTGTTCGGTATCAGAGAGCAGCTGCCAGAAATTACTGTATGAATTCAACTAGTATTTTGTATTTTTGTTTTGTAATCTCATTGATAGACTTTCTTTGCCACATTGTTTAATTCCATTGAAAAAGGAGGCAAGGTTCCTTCAAAACGTCTGGTGGTATGTAATTTAATTTCACACAGCATTAGCCCAAAAACCATGAATTATTTGAATAGTTCAGGTAACATTTTATTTCACCTGTGCAAGAGCAGAATCGACCACTGACATTTGAGTCCAGTGAGAAGCAGAATATAGAATCAGTTACCAAATGGCCCAAGAGGAAAGTAGGCCTACGCTTTGTGTCGAAAAAATTGAAGGTCCAACTCAACTCAAATGAAACGACTAAATACGGCCTCTCGCTATAACGAGCAGTGCAAGATGAAGATAGTACAAGTATCCTGAGCTTGTCTTCCACATGGCACAACTAGCTACAGCACCTGCCAAGGATGAGGATGATCCTCCAAGACTGTATCAAAGAAGATGTAACAATTTATGATGTGTGTGAAGAATTGGAAAATTCAGGTCCTTGGAACTCGAAGTACAGTACAGTAGTTTTCAAGTTTGTTCAAGTGCTGGACCTTTTTATTTCCGATAGTTCAATGCAGTTTGCCTAAACAATCCACGTAGTGAATAAAGTCAGAGGGATGACCTTGCTGTTCCATCCCTTAAAACAACAAGTCAAGTCACAGGGATGCAAATTGTAGCAAATTTTGTCCAATTTACTTTGTACTGGGTGATATTTTACTGAAGTAGACAAAAACAAAATAAAAACAAACAACAAAGGAGCCAAAAATCGAATTTACTCCAGAATTTGTAGGGCAAAGATCACCTAAAGACTCACATGTGCAATCCCCTCCATACAACACTGTGTGTTTCTTCGTCATCGGTGCACATCCTACGAGATTTCATCATCCTTTCTTGTCGAGCAAAACAAAGAAAGATGATGAAGGGTTGCCTCGCTCCTGTATTGAAGATTGTTAATCATCTAGTAAAAATGACTAGAACTTGCGAATTTAATTCCGTCTGCAACTGGGATATCTCCTAAACTAATATCGCTGTTGCGGCTCATCGGCTGTAGGACGAGGGACTATGGCTCGCCGTGCGGCTGTGATCGGACCAGCTGCTCCGCGGGGACACGCTGGCGGTGCTCCAGCTGCGACGACTGCTTACTGTGGAGGGGGTGGGGGGAGTGGGGCGGTGGTAGGGGATGGGACGCTTGCGGGCGCTGAAACACGAGGCCACTGCATGCTGTTATGGCAGTCAGGAATCCATGACATACAGGCTGTTTTGGAAGTGTTAGCCCAAAAGATTACACGTGACAGAAGAAACCTATCATCAGTTTGAGTCTCTTCTTTCATGCTTATTGTATTTGGGCACACATTTTCAAAAACCTGGACAATGTTAACTACACTCGAGTAGAAGGGTTCTATTGATGTCACCTTCAAATTTTTCATTTTTAGAAAATTGTATTACTCTTTATCAGCATTTGCTGGAAAAACAGGTTAAATCATGCTATTAGTCAATACCGATAGCCATTCATTTTCAAACCTGGAAGTATGGAAACCTGTTGTGTAGCACGGTCGACAGTAGCAGTTTGTTTACATCAAATAGCACCTTGACAATAATGCATACAGTAAAACTAATTCTTACCAAATCGCTGTCTGAGAGCAAACACTGATGGCGATTCAGAAGGTTTTGATAGACGAACATGTGACCTCTAGCAGTGATGTTAAGTGTTCTGATTGACGAACACAACGTGACCTCTAGCAGTGATGTTAAGTGTTTCGATTGACTAACATAACGTGATTTCTAGCAGTGATGTTAAGGGTTTCGATTGACTAACATAACGTGACCTCTAGCAGTGATGTTAAGTGTTTTGATAGACTATGAACATAACCAGGGTGTCTACTGTAAGAATGAAGTAAAAATTAGCTACATTTTAGTTACCTTTTCATTCAAGATGCGTCTGCGGTCTGCAAGCGTAGAAGTCCATCACGCAGCAAAAAACAAAACAATGAACTTTATTTAAATAAAATTCACTTGCGGTGTGTAATAAACAAATGATAGATACCATATTTAATGTCAAATGAGTAGTTCAGTTAATATATAGTCTTGTGTACATGAAGTTATGATTACCAAGAGGTTGCTCTGCGCTGGCCATTTGAAGAGATTTCCTTTGTCCTCGCAGTAGAGCACAAAGAAATACTGTATATGCGACATTACGTGATTGTCACAGAATTCTCTCTTCGCAGTCAGGTACGGAGAAATATCGAGTAGTTACACGATCGGCGCTGTTCTCAGCTGTTTGACGAGATTCCCATAGTCTTCATGGTAGAACACGGAGAAACATCGCCATTTACACAATCGGTCATTTTTTAGTTGTTTGACGAGATTCCCATTGATCTTGAGGTTGGGTATGGGAAAAATATATCTTTATTACGCAATCGGCGCCGCTTGCTGTCCGTTTGACAAGAATCCAGTTGCCCTCGTCATCAAATGCGGAGAAATATCGCGATGTTACGTAATCGCCGCCACATTCGGTCGTTTTACGAGATTCACATCATCTTCGCGGTTGGACACTGAGAACACGATATTATGCAATCGGCGACACACCCGGCCGTTAATCGATTATCTGCCTGACTATCCGTCCTAGCAGAATGGCGGAGGCAAATTCGAGGTTGGGCATGGTTAAAATTCACGAGCAGCTATGGACATGTTGTATGGTTGGCGCCGCTCATAAGTGGGGTGCCGTGATTCACGCTGCCCCTATGCTGTGGTTGGGATTTCGTGGTGAATCATGAGGATAAATAAAGATCGTGATGCTATGTGGTCAATGTCGTTTTTAAGTGGGTTGATGTACTTCTCGCTCCCCGTACGCTTTTAAGTACCGGTATACGGTCACCGGAAAAGTGGCAAGGAGGTTTTGGGAAGTTTCGCAATGGGTGCCCAATCACCCTTGACAGGATTCCCACAGTCCTCGCGGTCATAAGTTCGCGATCGGGCACGGGGTTTATGATTTTACGCAACCAGTATCGATCTCGGTCCCTTTGATGAGATTCCTGCAGGCAAGTCAGGCGGTCAACCGGCCGCCTTGAGGATGTGATTTTGGAGGATGAACGTTTGAAGTACGAATCTAATATTATGGATTATTCTGATAGGATTGCACGCACGAATAATACCACAAGAGGGCACATCTTTCGAATCACGAATAATACAAGTTAAATAAGTCTTTGAGATAACCAGTTAGATTATATATCCGATGGAAGCAAAGTTCTAAGGAACAATAATGGAATTTCGAATTAACCAGACTGGATGTCGCAGAGACTGAGAGATTTTTAAAATGATGTATTTCGATGTTACTTCGGTTTGTTTTTCGAAACGGTATCATTTCGCAAGATTGTGACATTAAATTATTTCACGTTATTTCTGGACTTCTATTCGAGATAGACTCCAAATTTAGAGGTAAAACATGAGGTTTCTGTTAGAGGTTAGAGTTATGGATGATTTCGCGAATAGTCAGGGTCCCTAATAACACTGAAAAATATTTCACATGAAACCAAAATTCTTTCTTGGTGCCGAAAATATACGTTGAACCGATGTATACCTCAGTATGCATTTCCTTGAGGTCGGGTATGGAAAACTCGCTCCATCGCAATCTGTGAGACTAGTGGCACGAGTTCAAATGATGTAAACTAACCTCAGCTAATTTTCGTTACCTCCAACTATCCAGACATAAAAATTACCTACATTTCATAACTTTCGTTCCCAGTAGACACCCTGATAATATTTTGCTAGATGATTAACATAACATGACCACATGATCAACATGTTGTTCCATGGTTTGAAGAATAATATTATGAAATATTGTCACTGTGAATGTGTAAACAAACTGTCTGATCAAACTCGCTTCATCGCAATCTGTGAGCCTAGTGGCAAGAGTTTAAATAATTTCAAAGTGACGATGGAATAGAACCCTGGTTAGTGGCAAGCTGTAAGACATACAATGGTTAGTTTGGGGTTAACATGGTTCACGATTGGTTCGTATTGATGAATGGATGATTAAAAAAATTGAAATATACTATGTTCCGGCTAGTCAATAACATTTTGTGTTTATTTATACACTAGTACATGTTTCGCTATCTCATATGTTCCAGACTCACGGAAACGTCTTCACTATTCACATCAAGGACAGAACAAACGCGGCTATAAAGGCCATGAGTGACATACGACATCTCCGAACACTGTCATTACAGACAGTGATGAGAATTTTCTCGCTGAAAATCATTCCTGTAGTTGCATATGGTTTGGAGAGTATTTGGCATCACCTTAAGTATAAGCACCTCGTAGAGTTGGAGAAGGTGAAAGCTACCTCCCTGAAAAGGGTAATGTGTCTTTCGAAATTCACTCTTTCTTGGTTGGTGTATGAACTCGCGAAATAATCTCCTTTTGTTGAAGACCTCAGATTTCAGCTGCTCCTACCATCTACATTGGGTTATGAGAGACTAATGCAGGAAATGAAGTTAAAGAGAGGAAGCATATGGCAGGAATTTTATATCACTGATGCGATGACAACGCGGGATTGGACGAGGGGTTTCTATGAGATGAGACACTTGATAACCAGATTCGCGGTGCATGGATTCCACTTCAGGGTGTGTGCAAACAAAATGTACCATCAGCCGGATTGCTGGTGCGTGTGTGCCCTCTGCGGCAAAGCATGCGACAGATATCATGTAATGCAGTGTGATCAGAGGAAGTTATCTCTGCCACAGTTTTGTACTAGTGATAAGTAATTAATGATTAAGATGTTCGAGGAAAAGATGTCATGTTTAATTCAATTGCATATTTTGTGCTCTAATAAATTTATTATATGTTTCCACTACATTTCATCCACATCAACTATTTTTCATTAATTTTTGATGTTCATAGTGACTGGCCATTATCATACTAGCTGATGAAAATTAAAATCCACAGCCTGCTTCCAGTCTCCGACAGGGTCAGGAATGGAATGAATGAAGCCCCCATCTAGCGGCGAGGATATGAACTGTGCCGGCTGCCGAGGCCTGACGCACTCCTCTGGGGCAATGATTAAATAAATGACAAATGAAATGATAGTGGAGAGTGTTGCTGGAATGAAATTTTGACAGGGAAAACCGGAGTACCCGGAGAAAAACCTGTCTGCCTCCGTTTTGTCCAGCACAGATCTCACATGGAGTGACTGGGATTTGAACCACGGACCCAGCAGTGAGGCGCCGGCGTGCTGCCGCCTAAGCCACAGAGGCTCACATACTAGCTGATGAAGGGGCAAATTTCCTATGAAAATAATAAACCTCGAAACATGTACTAGTGAATAAATAAACACAAAAAGTTATTGACTAGACGGAACATAGTATATTTCAACTTTTTAAACTATACAATGGTTAGTCTATCGCCCGGATCTCCAAACTATGAAAAGTGATGTTACACAGGGCCTGGTTCTGTTTCTGGATACAACTTGCAACTCCTAATTGGATATTTGTGTAGTGAACAGTGAAAACTCATGGTTTTATGAAGCAACAGTGAGCCATATGTCGGAGCTAGAGTAATGCCAGTGTTCACTTGATTCACTCGTTTCATACTTTGGAGATCCTTGGCGTACAATAATGATTAGTGAAGACTTGTTCTCACCAAATGCACTCACCTACCATGGGCTTTTAGAAATACCTTTACAGTGTGCCTTTAGACAAGTGTAAAACTTCATGAACAAAATCTTTGTATAAAGTTATCAAGAACTATTTCTTGTGTTAGCTGACTGAAGAGCAGTTCTGTTGCTATTAGCAACGCACCACTCTCGCTGTATGGTAGCGAGAGCTGGGTAGACAAATATATGGGAGCAATGGCAGGAGCGTACTAGAAGAGATAATGGCTACGTTAGAAATGAACACGATGAGCCGACTCAAGATGGTGGGGTCATGTGAAGAGAATGGAGGAGAAGATATTACCTAAGAGGTTAATGAGTTTGGCACCGTAGAGGGGAAGAGAAGCAGAGGTGATGGTTAGATTTGGTGTTGAATGATTTCAATGCGAGAGGTATAGAAGCAGATGATGCCGAATGCTAACTGCTAATATGGGATCATCGAGGTGACTTCTTCACAAACACAGGTTTGTAGGATGCTGAAAGGCAATCCAGTCTCAAATGAAAATGTAATGCATTGGAGGAAGTTCCATCTAATGTCGATGTTCTGCCAATGTTAACGAGTCGTGTTTCAAGTGCTGCACGATTTGCCAATGCCTGCTCCAGCTACCATTTAATGGCGAAGTGTGGTAGCCATCCTCATTTGAAAGTTGATGAACAAAGTCAGTGAAGTAGGATGGCAACTTGTCTCGTCACTGGGCACCTCTAAGCCAGGTAGGTGCATTTGTTAAACATTCCTGCTCACTCATTCTCACATTCACACCAAAGGTTCAGCTAAGCTACGGGGTTGCTCCAAAACATGCGACTTACAAACTATTGGCCCAATTCAACAAGAATTGCTTTGCTTGGTTAGAAGCATTGGACGAATAACTGGATGTGTCAAGTGCAGATTAGATTGGATGTCGTCCAGGGACATCACATGGGGATGCGATACAGGACTACTTGTAATATACAACATGCAAACAAACGCACAATAGCAAGTGAACAAAAATAAAAACTTACCTTTAACTTAAAAACAAATAAGGTGAGGCAGGCTGGGGAGCGGGCAGGAACTGCTGCTTAATACCGTACTCTGGCTCAATGTTAATTGCAGGTAAACCACTTGACCATGAACTGCTTTGCTGCAGTAGTCTCTTCACGCGGCATGTTCAAGTTGGAACCACGAATTGTAACCGAACTTTAGAGTAGGTTACAGAGACTGCTTTTAGTTTCTTGATGGTAGTATTTTTGTTTTGTTTTATCAGGTTGCCAGCCATGGTCACCTGTTGGTGGAGCGCCATGGAGAATCTTGTGTGTTCAGTGCCCATTGTATTCTATTGTGGTGGTCTACCAATAGGTGGCTTTGGCTAATGGCAAAAGGTTTGCTTGGATATGAATAAGTTACTACGGTGATGATTGATAGTTTATGATGCCATGCAGGATGGAAGCTGGTTTTTAGATCTGATAGTTAGGGTAGATGTTTTTTGAGGAAAGAAGAATGTCATGTTCGAGTGGAAGGTGGAATAATAATAATAATAATGAATGGAGCAGAAGAAAATTAAGTTATGTCGGTGGTATATTTTATTAAGAAGATAGTTGTGCATACAGTGTGATAGATGCAGGTAAATCGAAGTGACACATAGGTATTGATAGTTTTTGATGGTTAGAGAACAACCAGAAAAGAAGAAAAGAAATGAGCAGAAGAATATTAATCTTTGTGAGAGGTAATATTATGAAGAAAATTATTGTAGATACTGAAAAGGAGATGCTGGTAAAGGAAGATTGCGTACATGTAGACACAAGGGTAGTAATAGTATTGTATTTCTGACTTCGTTATGTGTGCATCATCATCTTGACCCGGGAGATTATTATGAGAATGAAGATAAGTTTATAAATTTCAAATACCAGTATGAGATAAAAGGTAAGATTTATTTCAGAATGTTCTTTCTAGGAAACTCTAGTACACTGACCATCAGCCATCCATGATTGATGCTGAATTTTTGGAAACCATGGGAATATACGGCATCAGGAACTGTGCTTCATCCATAAAGAAAGTGAGCTGAGGAAAATGACAATTGTCTACACCAGCAGCGTCCAGTGTACTTCAGAATGTGCAAAGCCGCAACACCTGTGAATGTACAGTGCAGAGTCATGGTAGGCGTGACGCCTGGTCGGTAGACAACGGTGAGCGCGTATTATGGGAGGGACGTATCCGGCAATGCTGCTCGTTGTGAAAGCGCTAAGTTTGAAAATTACGTATGTGCTCTCAAAGACGTGAAAGAGCAAATTGTAAACAGATTTCAAGAACATTCAGCTTTGTTTCCTGTGTTTGATTTTTTTGCACGGACATTTTCTATCTCAGTGAATAGCGCACCAACTAACTTACAAAATTGGAATTAATTGATTTACGCACGGTTGAGGGCCAAGTTCTTTGCTGCAAGGAACTTGACCGAATTCTACGAAAACTTTCCCCATAATGAATTTCCTCGTCTTCATCACGAGGCAGCCAAACTTATGAGTATGTTCGGTTCTACCTAAGTATGTGAAAGACTTTTTTCGATATTAAAATGTAACAAACAGAGGTTCCAAGCAGGCATTTCAGATGAGAATTTGGTAAGTTGTTTACGCTTGTCTGTAACATGTTAATTTGCGCCTAATTGTAACAAGCTTGTTAACGCACACACACAAAAAAAAAGACTTATTGTAAATGAGATCAGCAATTAACATTATGTGTATCAGCCAACATGTACGGTACTAGTTTTTAATTGGTGTGAGAAATTAGTTGTACGTTTGTCATTGTAGAAATGTATTTTGTTTTTCAGTAAAACTGTTATTGTGCGATATTTGGCAAGCGGAAATAAGTTGTCTTTTTCCCTTTTGCATAGGAAGGGAGACATGTACATGAATGACTATACATTTTGTGCGTGAAACAGTCCAGAGTTAACCTGGACATAATTTTGAAAGGAAACGTTTTGCCGCTCTTTCCGAGCCCCTTCCTTCATATGACAAGCAATTTGATTATTGCAAAATAACCTTTCATGAACAATACATTCGGTGTTCTTGCTATGTAGCCTGCAAAATAGACCTCTAAATGTTTCTTGAACGATGACAACCCCCACCGCGCGGAGTGGAGAGGAAGTAAGGACGTACGGTAAGGGAGGGGCTGCCCACCTGTTATTCTGAGAGACACACTGTCTGCACCGTGAGGCTCGATCTTGGACAGTGCTGGTCTACACAATGATGGAGAAACCATGTAGCCTACAAAAATTGACACGTAGCGCAATATCTGTTGGACTCGTAGCTCTTCAATGTTGAAAGTGTGGCGCACCTGTGGTGACACTAAGTGCTGTACTCAACAGTGACAAGTTGTCATCAAGTACGTTCCTCATGGGATTCACAGGGTGCATAAGAAGCATCTGTGATTGTTGACGATGAAAGTTTTCTTCAGTTGCTATCCTCCATTTAATATCATTGTGCCGTGGCTCTTGCTCCGACAGTATTGGCCCTCAGGGGCTCAAAAGCAGGGCAGGGACACAGGTAGGTAAAATAAAAGAAATAAAAAGCAAAATAAAAACATCAATAATGTGCTTATATGGGCTATCTTTTTTTATTACATTTCTATACACTGAAGTTCTACTTCACATAAAAAAAAGTACAATCAAGAAACAGGAGAGAAGAACTGATCATCTCAGCTTAAGGTACAAACGAGAGGGTGCATCATAACACCTGATTGCTTTTCCCCACAATATTTTAATTTTAGAGACAAAACAGACTTTCGGACCATAAGACACTGCAAATCCTGATATTTTTATGAAAATTTACGGAAAAACACAATTTATATTTTCAATGAAAATTTTACAGAAATAACTTTAATTTGTATACAAACACAAATTAGGTAACGTCTATCTTTCCTTGTCTAGATATCGGCTCGTAGCAGCCAAGGTTCATGCATAGAACTGTAAGGATACTCAGTATCTAAATTCTGACCATAATGCCCAGTATTTTTAACAAAAAGTATGTCTTATGGTCTAAAGTTGCTACAGTCCCAGGACCCCATTCTTGTCCATACAGGAACGGACAAAAAAACAACGGTTTCCTGAAGGATCCAGGATATTTTTCACTCCCAATGAGCAGAACAACAAGTTGATGAAAAATAAACCTAAGTATTTTTTCCTTTTTAAACTGTGTCCTTATTTCGCACATTCCCATGTCCTGGCTTGGCAGAGGCGGGAAAAGAATGAGCTGAAACACGAACCCTGCTGTAATGTACCTTAAGATGAGGCGATGAACTAAACATCAAGCTACACATGCAATATGTCATTAGGCTCATCTAGGAAGTATTGTACAGAACCCCTTATATCTCACTAGTCTTGTGAACATTGGCAATTCACTCCAGTACATGGAGGAAAGAAAGGAAGGAGATGCCTTCGCTGCGCTGCCTAGCGCAAGCTGCTGAAGCCAAACGGCACGCCCACTTTGGTTGCAAGAAAATGGCTGTCCCTATGCTTAATGCCGTAAACCACTCCAACTAGTAATGGATTTTAGTGACATAAAACTGCAATGACAAGTCAAGATTTTTTCTTGGATAGGCAGAATACACTCTGAACATCACGGTACTTGGCATAAATAAGCTGCGTTATAGTTTTAGAAGCCAATTTAAATATAAATATGAGAGCACCTTTGCGAGGCTAGTTTTATAAGGAAGACGCGGCAAAACGTAATAATACGCTGAAACACTGATTAAATTGAATACAGGTGTCTGAAGATGCGAGAAGGAACATCTTGGGAATTAATGATGCCGAACTAATTACGGTATTTACACCAAATTGAGTTTTATGTTCTTATTGGTGTTGAGGCATTCATCAGTTTTTAGGCCTAATTTCGAGCACAGCCACTTTCACTCATTGGTCGTACACATTTTGATATTCAAGAATACGAACCTCAAAATTAATAAACAGAACAATTATTAAAAGGACACAGATTTGCACAAAAATACGGTATAGCCTATACGTTTCGGTACCGTACGGTATTTTCTTTGAGGGGGGTAGAAACTTTACGATTAGCCTCGAATTGATTAATTACGTAGGCCTACCGTAATTATTGACCGACAGCCGTTAGATAATTTGGAATTTCCAGAGGAATGATTTTTATTTTTTGGTATAGACCTATAGGGTAGGCCTACACATGCTGAGATTAGAATTGAAGAGTTTTTTTTTAAATAACTTATCACTATTGTTATTAAGTTTCCAAAGTTGCGTAACCGGTGCACGATAGAAACCAGGGCCGAAATAAGGTTTAGCCATGCACAATGCCTCGTGCAAGTCACAGAACACCGAATAAGAGTTAAGGTTACGCCCACTTTGGTTGCAACGCTTGGCTTCACTCATACGAGCTCAGGGCATCTCCTCTTATTCTTTCCTCCATGCTCCAGTAGCTTTGGTGCCAACATGACAACAAGTAATAGTGTTACCATCTCTTGATGAATGTTGGCACAGGCTACAGCAAAATGCGTCTTAGTCTCGTGTAGTAATTTTAGGGGCTTGGGACAGCAAGCCCATGTAGGTGCAATCTTGAAATTTTTCTAATAACCTCTTCTGTAATAACATGGGTCCATCCCAGCATTTTCCTGGAGAATCTGTAGAAAGCAGACTGTAGAATGCCACTAATATACTTCACAGATCTATTAGAGGAAATAGAAATTCTCAATCTATCACTGACAATTCTGTCCCCCCCCCCCTCCCCCGGTCCCTCCGCAAAGTGCTCGTTCCTTTTTTGCACATTACTGCCTATTAGACACTCCTCTACTTCTACTTCTCTATGGCCTAAATTCCTTGGTATTTCTTTACTCCATCTTCCCTGGGCCGTTGTTCTGCCAAATTGAATATGCCACAAGTTTCTTGACATGCCGTACTTGGAAAGTTTTAGAACATGCTTTGACAATATGGTGCAAGGATTTTGCACAAAACAAACATGGCAGCCGCACCGGGAGGTGATGTGAACTAAATAATACCTCTATTGTTCCTCAGAGTGGTATTTTCCCCACATCCATCGCCTGGAAATCTTGGCCCTAACAAACCTTGATCCTGAGTGTATTTACGAAATAGCAATTCATACAGAACATGTCCGAACGCGTCTCAGTGCGTGTGCAAGAATCTAAGCTTAACTGTTCTGTTTATTTAAATTAGGTACCATAAACTGATTTTGTATTGCACATGCAGTACCTAGTTTGTGAGAAATATGTGCACATGATCTGTTTCCATCATACTGCCTGCTGGGAAATATCCATCAAATACAGTAATGAAAATATTTTGGAATAACTGTTTACCAGGATGTTACTCTCTCTCCAAATGAGTGTAATAACACATCATCAAATAAAATAAAAATAAAACAAAATCCTGGATCCATCCGGAAACCGTTACTTCAATATGGATAGCCTTAGTGGGCTCGTGGCAGCATGCACCATACCAACTGACTGGCAATACTGAATCAAGCTAACCCGATCAATTTTTCGATATCTTTGAAATTTGATGTTGAATATTTTTGCCAAAGGCAGCTTTAGTGCGAGTTTGGTTATTCTTTGTAGATACGGTGCCAATTTACTTCCATCGCAAACACACGCATAGGCTAGATTAATTCGTGCTTTCCCCGACCACCACTTGCCTTTAGGAGTGAATAATTTTACCTAAGGGTTATTTCCCGACTAATCTTTTCAATTTGATACTAATTTGGAGTCCACCTAGTCAAGGTGCATTGCTAAGACACAATAGAATGTTAAAACATAAACTTGCTGAACATGATAATTTAACATTCATCGTATTACGGTCGCTAGAAATATTTCACAAGTGTTATTTATGAAATAAATAAATGGTATTGACTAAACAGACATCCAATTACAATTAATTTGTTCTTTGTACTATGTACCATTCAGACGATTCTCGTCTCTTTTATTCTAGCCGTTTTACAACTGGAGAAACAGGTTTTGGTGAAAATTGTGTATTTAATATAGGTTTAAATCGAAAATTGCGTAGTCGTAAAACAGTACTTGAAGTGCATTCTCAGCATTTGCTCTCGGTGCATCGTGAGAGGAACTGAACAAGCTGGACGTTTGTTTTAGAGGATTGCCCTTGACCTTGAAGCTTGCGAGTGAGCCTGTACACAGTCACTCTATCGCTCTCTCGCTTCTTAGTTGTCACTACCAGTCTCATGTAATGAAATTCCAGACTTTGAGTATGCTACGACACCACCGTGTAGAAAATTACAGTCCATGTCAAAGTATTGTGTGACGCGGAAGTACACGTTCAATACAGTGGTCTGCCATATTATTATACTCGGAAAGAAAATAAATTTGGTAACTTTTTGGCCAGAAAAAATATATTTCTGATAAATGTTAGTGCATTTTCTTAGCACGGTATATCTTCATACAAGCCTTAATATATTGACTAATTCAATGGAATTTTATGAGAACTTAAAATGGCGGCTGTGCAAAGTTTTTAAAATTTGGTATTTCTACCAACCTACCTTGATTAGGACACGAAAATTAAAAACGAGATTTTAAACATTTTGCAGAGCCGCCATTTTAAGTTCCCATAAAATGCCATTGAATTAGTCCTCAGTATATTAAGGCTTGTGTGAAGATATACCGTGCTAAGAAAATGCACTAACATTTGCCGGAAATATTCCTTTTCTGGCCAAAAAATTACCAAATACTTTGTTTTCTTTCGAGTATAATAATATGGTAGACCACTGTAGTTACGAACAGAACACAATCATATTTGCCAATGACTGTACTTCAGCAGCAGCGAGCGATAGTTTTGTCTATCATCTGACCGCATGGGGCAGGAGACAACTACACAACACAACTCGCCTCCAGGCTTCCATTAGGATTTTTCACTCGTCTAAAGCAAACGTCCGGCCTGTATCAATGTGGTCAAGGGCATGGCACAATCGGCTCTATATAAAAGCATGAATGCTGTTGTGCATGTTTGTCCAGTGCAGTGATCTCCTTTAATGAAAACAATACTTGCCTTCTTACATCGTTGTGCCAAATTTCCGAGTCCAGGCAAATGTTAGCCTACAATAAGTAAAACCTGAATTTCCCGCCAAATCAATACTTTACTTACAGAAAATCTCGACGGGTACATGTTTCGGAAACCTGCTTTGTTTCCTTCCTCAGCCCTCATTTGGTACTAAAATATCATACAACACTCGAAATCCTCATCAAACAACATAAAACACAAATCATCAATTACAATACTAAAACATATTAAAAACTACGAGTTTAAGAAATACACTAATTAGAATATCAACAACACTCTTAAATATAGCATGCAATGCTCCACGCATATTCAGTCATTCGGTCCTGCGTTTGATTTGTATCATTAGACACATTAAAATATTGCTTATGAACAAACACTTAATTGTTAAAAGTGTCTTCAATGTCTGAAATACATATAACCATTCTATGGCGATTCTTGCGTTCAATAATGGACCTCACTGGATGTAGTATGGGCTTGTTGAAAAATCCAGTATTTGCCTAGTGTCAATCGACACCTATTGTTTGAGATAGGACAAAAATGATTAGTGTGTTTCCTTTCTGAATACTTAAAAACATGCTGTCGTGAAACGACTGTTGCTTCGTGGATAACAGTACATTTGATAGCTGGTAAAAAATGAAGGCAGTCAAATTCAAAGCTTTTTAGTTGATTGTTAACTGATGGTCAGCGGCATCGATTATAGAATATTCATTACTGTTGTATTTGGTACGAGGAACATTGACAAGTTGACTCCTTGTCAGATTCAACGTGGATTGTTGGATAGCTCCAAAATTCGGACTTAAATTACCTTGTCAAAAGTTGATGTTATTTTCTTGTTTAGTTAGTTTGTGGGAAAAATGAGTAACGACTCCTCGAACTGCGAGTTTGACGCTCCTCTGCATGTTGACTCCATAAATTCAAATTTGGACGAAAATGACGGAGCTGATAGCGTTATTGGACATTAGAAGCCAGAAGAGGTGTCGACTAACATAATGAAACAAAAAACTGATTTAGTGGGAAGGCGAGAGATGGGAAAAACTGTCGTAAATGCAGAGGCATGTCACTTAGGTGTCCCATTATGTAAATGGACACCAAGTAATGCCACCGTGAAGCCATTCTCTTTTGAAGAGAAAAGAATTACGACAGTTTTTCCCATCTCTGGCCTGTGTAATCTTCTCTTTTCTTTCCAGCGTCAATTTGTCCCTCTCTTCAAAAGGGAAAAGCTTCATGGCGGCATTACTTGGTGTCCATTTACATAATGGGACACCTAAGTGACATGCCTCTGCATTTACGACATAGTTTTTCCCATCTCTCGCCCCACGAAAATCAGTTTTTTGTTTCATGATGTTAGTGGACACCTCCTTTACTGGCTTCGAATGTCCAATAACGCTACCAGCTCCGACATTTTCGTCCAAATTTGAATTTATGGTGTCAACATGCCGAGGAGCGTCAAACTCATAGTTCGAGGAGTCGTTACTCATTTTTCCCACAAACTAACTAAACAAGAAAATAACATCAACTTTTGACAAGGTAATTTAAGTCCGAATTTTGGAGCTATCCAACAATCCACGTTGAATCTGACAAGGAGTCAACTAGTCCAAGTTCCTCGTACCAAATACAACAGTAATGAATATTCTATAATCGATGCCGCTGACCATCAGTTAACAATCAACTAAAAAGCTTTGAATTTGACTGCCTTCAATTCTTTACCAGCTATCAAATGTACTGTTATCCACGAAGCAACAGTCGTTTCGCGACAGCATGTTTTAAAGTGTTCAGAAAGGGAACACTCGAATAATTTTTGTCCTATCTCAAACAATAGGTGTCGATTGACACTAGGCAAATACTGGATTTTTCAACAAGCCCATACTACATACAGTGAGATCCATTATTGAATGCAAGGATCACCATAGAATGGTTAAATGTATTTTAGACATTGAAGACACTTTTAACAATTAAGGGTTTGTTCATAAGCAATATTTTAATGTGTCTAATGACACAAATCAAACGCAGGACCGAATGACTGAATATGCGTGGAGCATTGCATGCTATATTTAAGAGTGTTGTTGATATTCTAATTAGTGTATTTCTTAAACTCGTAGTTTTTAATATGTTTTAGTATTGTAATCGATGATTTGTGTTTTATGTTTGATGAGGATTTAGAGTGTTGTATGATATTTTAATACCAAATGAGGGCTGAGGAAGGAAACAAAGCAGGTACCGAAACATGTACCCGTAGAGTTTTCCTGTAAGTGAAGTATTGATTTGGCGGGAAATTCAGGTTTTACTTATTGTAAACACAGTCAGTACGGAACCTGGAATGAGTGCTGTTCCTAGTAAATGTTAGCCTATTCGAATCTGGGGCCTGTTCCACGAATAAACTTTGCAACTTTTCACTTTGCACTTTTCAATTCTTGCAAAGTGCAAAGTCTTTCTGTTCCACCATGATCTATGTATTACTTTTCAATTTCTTTGCAAAGTGAAAAGTCTTTGCATAGGAATGATCCGATCATGTTTATTCCATGAACAAACTGTATATTTATTCCATGATTTAATGCTTTATTTTTCATGGTGAAACATGTCCCACTAATGACCACACAGTGATCTTAATTAATAAAAGTATTGATCAGGTGGAACTTTTAACCTGTCTATACTAAAGTGAGGTTATGAAAATTCATCTTGTCTTTGTTCGTCTTCTTGTTGGATTCTTCATAACTATCCTCACTTGATGATTTAAAAAAGCTCCTGCGTAACATATTTATAACACTAAACCAAATTCTGCGCCGAGAAACTAGTGTAGAGACTTGTTCATTAACAGCTGAAAAGGGAATCGTCTCTTTGCAAAGATTTCTGAAAACTTTTCAATCATTCCTTTGCACTTTGCATTTCTGCACCAATGGAGGAACATAACAGTCTTCTAAAGTGAAAAGATTCCTAACTTTTCACTTTGCAAGACAAATCTGAAAAGTGATGGTGGAACAAAATCTGAACTGAAAAGTGCAAAGAGCAAAGTGAAAAGTTGCAAAGTTCATTCGTGGAACAGGCCCCTGGTCACTGTTTCGAACGAGGCATTTTGACATTACCCATGTCCATCACCTTGATGCTTTGATCACTTTATTGTATGCTTCTCATTCTTACTGGGCTCATTTTAACTGGCATGGATCAAGTAAGATATCTCTCGCCATTTTGTCGCTGCTGATAGCCCTGCGTTTCTGCAATGCAATTACTCAATGACATTTTACGAAAGTTCGTAAATGCATTATCACAACTGCAAAAGGGCGGAATATTTTGAAAACTCAAATTCAGGTTAAAAGAATATTGTTTTTAATAGCCGCGATAACATGAAGGAAGATTCACACATGAAAACAACTTTATTTCCTAATTTTGTCGTCTAGCGTCTCCGTTTCAGAGTCTAGCCTATTCCGATCCAGCCTGCATTGTGATATTGCTGAATTCATTTTCGGGCTTAGATTCACTTTATAGTAAGCACAATCACAATTCTTCTCAACTTGTTTCCCGTTGACACGAAAGTTGAGAATTGGAGGTGCCCTTGCTGGCCAATGATTGACTTTGAAACTTGTGTCAATAGTACGCCATTTCTGAAAATGAATATTAGTTCAGTTAAAGCCAAACGTAAGAAAGCGGCTTAGAATGCTTAATTCTCGCATATTTTGGCTGGGGCCTAATACTTTCCCTCCCGGAACTCTTTAATAAGGAGTGTTTTGAACATTTCTCCTGCATTCATCGTTTCTTTATTGGGCAGGGTCTCGCAGATATCTCAGTGAAGCTATGTGAGGCACTGGCAGTGAGTGGAGCAGACCATGGAATCAATGCCTTGGGAAATCTTTTCCAATGTTGACCAATCTTGTCTTGCATCATCATCATCATCATCATGTTTATCTACCTGATGGCAGGTTTCCTCAGGGTCGGTCTCTCCACCTTATCTGGTCTTCAGCAGCACGTTTCATCAGCTCATAAGATTTATCTTGATGGAATCCAGACTCTGAAAGCTCCCTCTTCCTCTTCGGATTTTCCCTTGGACTGTCCCTTCTAATGCACTTTTCACCAAATCATCTCCTCTTAGGCAGTGTCCAATCCAATGTATTTTTCTTTTCCTTATCTTCTTTAGCATCATCCTTTCTTCTCCTTTCTTTAATACTTCCTCATTTCTCTCTTTGTCCTTCCAACTTATTGTCTCCATCCTTCTCCACAGCCACATTTCGAAAGCCTCTATTCTTCTCTCGTCTTCTTTCCTAAGCGTCCCAGTTTCTGCTCCATACATTGCTACACCCCAAACAAAACATTTCACTAATATCTTCCTTAAGCTTACTTTCATTGCTCCACAAAATAATTTTCTTTTCTTGCTGAAGGCTTCTTTTGCTATTGCAATCCTTGTGTAATTCAACTTCCTACTATTTAAAACTATCTACTTGTTCAATTTCATCTTCTAATTTTATTGTAATTTTGTTACCTTTTCCACCAAAGACCATACATCCCCCCCCGCCCCCATTTATTTTAATCCCAAATATTTTACGAATTTTATCTACATCTTTCAAAATTTGTGTTGCTAGTCTTTCACTCTCACCCATAACCACCATATCATCTGCAAAATGAATACACTCAAATCTTTTACCTCCTATGCATACACCTCGTTTTCCATCAAAACATTCTTTAATAATTTCTTGCAACGTACCAAATTAAATGGCAGATGGCATTGCTGTTCCACCCCCTCAAAACAATAACTAAATAAAATATATGATTCTGTACAAGCCCCTTCCATGAGCATACTGACATAATATGAGTGTAATTACTAGTTATGGACCTATTGTGTTTGTTTTCACAACTGATTGAGTTGAGGTTACAGAGCTCATTGAGCATTTTCAGCTCGTAGCAAGAATACTTCATGCGCTGTGTGTTGCAATGGCAATCAGGTCCACAACTAATAATTACAGTATACACAATACGAGCAAAACAAGAAAAGTAGTGCAAGGAGTCAAAAATAAATTAACTCTATTTGTGGTATTCTCAAGTGCGTTACAATATCAAGCTTTCGGGAGGGGATACACAGGTACAAGGGTCAGCACACACACACACACACAATAGAGAGAGTTTTAGCGCCAGCGTTTGCCTCTCGAGTCCTCCGAGTGATACGGACTTCTTGAAGACCTGGAGGGTGAACTTGACTTGGAATTGCTGTGAAATGCAAATACAACTCTTAAGAGACAGTCAAAATTCTTCAATAAAAAGACACTTTTTGTAAAAGATTCACGGAAAATTCAAAGTTCCCAGCTAAGAGTGGGGTAAATATTCTTGAATTTTGATGGAGAGTGGTTGGGAGTTCTCCATACACCGTATTTGCTCGCGTACAGTACATTTACATGATGTGGCCCTTGATGGCAAGCATGTTCATCCCATCACCTAATGGCGAGATATTTCTCTTTTGGATTTGGCATACATTTCAAGTAACAACATACTGTATTTACTCGGCTATAAGACCCCCCTTTTTTTTCTAAATGTTTAGTTCCGAAATTGATGGGGGGTACTATAGACGCGTACTTTGCAAAAATCCATTATTTTGGGATAGGGAGAGAGGAAAATTAAGGTATTTTATTTTGATGCTACATAGTACGATATATTTAATCTAAATAAACAAAGTTTACATCTTTAATCAGCCCATTTTGAGACTGCCATAACCTCACTTTCCCGGCTATCCCCCAATGACATCACTACTATCCCTTGCTAAGTAAAAATCTTAGTATCAAAGAAATAGGATTAAATGGACAAAGTATCAGACATGGAAATGCAAACTTTATTTTTATTTGAACATAGGGAGGGGGAATGCATCAATTAGGGAATGCAGGATCACTTCTCCCTAACATTTGTAAACACAACTGAGCACGTATTATTCACTTATTTCACATTCATATACCAATAAAGTTTCACACACACAAACGCCGATGGTTATTGCAACAAATGAAATGTGTTTAAAATAAAACTAAGGAGACTGTCGTAAACGCAATCGAATCTCAACATAAATAATACTATTAACAGAAGAATGCAAACAAGATGAAACCATAACTTTCATTGGCGGATGGCGCTTCTACTTGGCCAATAGTGTGGCATCTTCTATTGGATATCGGGTGAAGCCCATTGGCTACACAATTCGATATCCTGCCCAATTGCTTTCGCTGTGCGCAAAATGGCGGTCATATACCGTAACAAGAAAAATATTTTTGTCATAAAAGAGAATGAATTTCAGTTGTAATTACAGTGGAACATCGTTTATCCGGAATAATTGGGACCGAAAGTATTCCGGGTAACGAATTTTCCGGATAATCGAACATGTGTTTATTTCATAGTACAACCATACTACAATAGTGCAGTTTCTAATGCAATAAAAGCTTCTCCATGACTGTCTTCCTTCATCTTTCTCATCTAGGCTTTCATCCTTTTCGTCCTCCCCACTTCTTGAATCAGAGAAGGAATTTCGTCATCATCTAAGATTTGAAAACCTAAGTCACTGTCACTTTCCAACTTAGCTTGAGCGCCTTCTCTATCACAGTCGGAAAATCCAGCAACTTGGGGGAATAACTCATTTGTCACTGCATCCAAATCTTCATCAACAGTGTCTGTGTCTTAACGGTCCCTTGTTCTCATACCAATTTATTCAATCCATTTCGAAGATTCTGTGGTGTTAAAGTGTTCCATCCATTAGCGATCAAGTAACAGTAGTCCTTAATAGGAAACTTTTTTGAAAAAGATATCACTCTCTCCTCATCTTCTGCCAACAGTAAACGATGTAAAACTTCCTTCTTGTATATCCGCTTAAGCTTTTTTTAAAATTTGCTCGCCCGGACAATTGACGTTCCGATTGTTTGACGTCTGGATAAACGACGCTCTACTGTATAATTGTTTTAAAGAATTCGTCAATTTCCAAGAATGTTGTATTTGGACTCTCAATAATTAAGGAGGGGGTACTATAAGCGATTTCCAAGAATTTTTTATTTTGGCTCTCGAAAATTAAGGGGAGGTTACTATAGGCGAGGGGTCTTATAGCCGAGTAAACACGGTACTCTTATTCGTTCCAAATACTTTAAGCTTGATCCTAATGGTGATCATGGCAATAATAATTGTGTAAATGAGCTACGAGCACTCCCTTTCCCTGGCACTATCTTGCCAGTCTCGCTCAGCGATTTCTTTGGATTAGTGTCAACTTATTGTTTTTATTGTTATCTTTATAAATATTTTTTTTATTGGACTCAGTCCCTTGCTCCTAATCTTTTTCTTTCGCTCCTAACTCTCTTCCTCAATCCATTATCTCACCAATCTTTGTCAAGCATTTTATGCAGATTTCCTTGCACTTTTTCTCACACATATCGCAATCAAGGCTAGCTGTGCTGTCTTTTCGAACTACAACTCTAGATGTCAACTTGAATGTCAAGTATCTTAAAATATGCTACTTTTTATATTATCATCTTTTGGCAAATTATTGCTCAAACTTATACTTTGTGGCATGGCATCTCGAATTATCCACGTCACCCCCCTGCCCTGATCTTATACTCTTTTTTTATTATAGTTTTAGGGTTTAAGGTTACTCCTTGTTAGTAGCCCAGCTATTTTTAATCACTTTTTATTCTTGGCAGCAACTACTGATGCCACATGGAATTATGCCCCGTATTCTTTGTTGTGCTAAGAATAAACTTATTTGCTTAAGCACCTTTCTTTCAATTAAGTTTGTTATTTCCTTTCAATATTTCAAATAGTTTGTTGGAGTTGCAATTTGCTTTGCCAGCTCCCTATAAATAAATAAATTTATCTACACTCTTAGTTGCTTTTTTCCACAAGCAAGACTGTAATTTCTTCCTTATCAATCATGCTACTATTAGTTTTTTTTTAAATTAGTATTCTTGCCTCTTGAAGGCACAACAAGGTTATTAATAACTTTTCAAGTTTAGCCTTTTTAGTGCCAAGGCCAATGTTCGTCACTCCCAACGTAGTGTTTTTCAGCCTTGTGCAGCTCTATTCTCATTCTTTATGATGCTGCTGCTGCTGCTGCTGCTGGCAGCACCTATTAGTGTTCTCAATCCAATTTGTTTGCTTCTTGCTTTAATAAATCTTTGTTTGGGTTCATCCCTTTTATACCTGATCTTTTGCTTTCACTCCCAAGCTTACTTCCCCTTCTCACGTCATCTTGCTTCAGGCAGTGGCCAGGCTTCGTCCTGTCGCTGGGGTGCCGGAATTTCTAGCCAAAGGGTATCTTTAACGTGCCAGTTAATCTACTGACACGGCTCCCTCAAATGCCAGGGCCTTGCGCACAGCAGGCGAGAACATTACCGCTGAGCCAAGCAGCCAGCCTGGTATACTGCATTTGTGGGCTGTTTTCTCTTTCTCCTTAAATATGCCAATCAACTTTTATGAGATGTCATATTTTATACTGGATTATGTCTTGTGTCCTATGCGAGCAAATAAGGTGTACAACTCAGTTTCAAATCAGATGGTGTTTAAATAGCTAAAAACACTAAATTAGGGAATTCAACTGTCACCTGAAACCTGACTGAACTTTCCTGATCACAATCTAATGCCAGGATCACAATGCACTTTGGGACCAATCAATGCAGCAATAAGACTACCCAATGTGTTTTAAACAGGAGTCATGTCCCATTATGTTAAGTGCACCATTATCCCGGCAAATTCCCAAAGTAATAAACATAAACAAAATTCCAAAATCTGACAACTTAGTATAGAAGCAGTGCAATCAGCTTCCCTCGGTTGCTTCTAGCGACTGAGGGAATTTGTTTTCAGTGTCAGTTATCAGTATCCAGGATTGCACTCTACCTGGTGATGCGCCGCCGGTCCAGAAAGCTGGGCGACCCTCTGCGTCTGGGAATGGAGGGCGACCGGCTGCGAGAGGAGTGGCTGCTCACGGGAGTATTGCTCCGGTAGCTCTTGTCGGAGTGCGAGGCCCCGCTCGTGCTGGGCGTGCTCCCACGGGACCGTGACGGCGACCTACTGCGAGATCTACTGTGGGAGCGACTCCGAGATCGCCCGGACACACTGGCCGCGGACCTGGAGCGAGACCTGGAGCGGCTGCTACTCGACGAGTACCTCTTAGCGCTGCGTCGGGATGAACTGGGTTAACATAAAGGTTATGATTACTTGGCTTGTTTTATTACGGTAGTTTTTTTAAAACTGTTATGGCACTTTTTGGTAACTGATTGTAAATACTATAGAATATATTTCACTATATGAGCGTATTAATTAAAGTAGATATAAAACATCTTATGATGTTTATTGCCCCATAAAATAAGTACTGTATTGTACCCACCAGTGGGAACGTGTCAACTAGAACAATCACAACGTGGGGAACGATATATCACAGATCTGTAGATCTTGTGAATATGCACATAATACATTGATGGTAGGAATGTATTGATGGTTTATTTTTGAGGGAATGTCACGCATTGAATCGAGATCACATACTATTTGTCGTAATTTAAAAATGGAAGGTAATAAGACATTAGGCTGAGAAGGAACATTATAATATGGAGGAGTAAGTTGGAACTTATGGGCGAACCTAACAACTAGAAGATACAAAAGATGAGCGGCACCATGTAGAAGAATAACTACTACTTCCTCGGTGCTACAGCCTGGGGTAGACTTTGGCCTCTCTCACGATTCCTCGCCATTCGTCCCTTCTATGAGTTTTTTCCCACCATCTTCCAACCCTCATAAAGCCTGTTCCACACTGACCAGTTCTTACTTCAGGACCACTGTATAACATTGTATAGTCCTTCTTGTCAATCCTACCGTTTCCCCTCCATCTCACTTCCTGTAACGCTACTATATCCATTCCATACTTCAAAACTTCCTCAGCTACTTCTGCCATTATTCCTATCTGCAACATCGTTCGTACGTTCCATATTGCCATTGTCAAAGTCATATAGTTTTTCCTTGTCCTTAAACATTTTCCAGGTTCATCATCGTTAATTCCGTCCAAATTTCGAGGCTTCGTTGAGAGTTTTGTAACTTTTGAGGTTTTACAGTGTAGGGTTGTTAGCCCCACGCCCAACCCCCAACCTGGAGGACCAGGGTACCGCTCATAGTCTGGCTCATCACTTTAGACCTGTCCAGCTTGGGTGACCCTACCAGGAACTTAAGCTCCCGCTGGCATAGCTCTGAAGATCATTTGAGCTCGCAAGCCCCCAAAACACCCTGCAATAACAAATTGCCTTCATCAAGATGGCAGTACCGGCAGGGGGGTAGAAGAATAACAGTAACGAGTATTAGTAAAGCCTGGCTGATCGGAGCTAAGATTGAGTACACTCCTGTAGGAGAGATAGCTATGATGGTAGAGGAATGTTTCAACAGGAAGAATGAGCGAGACTAGATGTTGCAGAAGGTAGAAGAGAACGAGGAGCAAGTTAATGAAGAACTAAGAAAGGTGGAGATGAAAGTAGAAAATAGCCAGAGTGCATTCAGGAAGGAAATCAGGGAAAATAGAGGTTACTAACTGAATACTAGAATGAACAGGATACAAGGCGGACTTACCAAAGTCTTCTGGAAGACAGAGTAGGCCCATGGATTATCTGAATCTAGTCAATCACTTGCGAGAGGAAATAATTGATTGGGATAGTGGGCCAAGAGATATTATCTGTAGCTGTCATAGACGAGTCAAAATCTTGGTTTCAAGTATACAAAAGTGGCTAGACTAGTTTACAGCATATCAAAGAAAAATTTAAGGCTAAATTATTGAATGAGAGTGTACAGGGTGCAGAGTGAGACAAGAAAAGTATAGGCCACAACCAGGAATATGATGATGATGATGATGATAATAAGGGGCCTAACATCGAGGTTATCGGCCCCTAATGATCTGGGTGATAGCGAAAATGATAATGAAATGGAAACCAGAACAAAATTATCTGAGACGGAAAATACGTACAAAAAGGAACGTAGATGGAAACAACTCACAATATGGTCTTACAAAAGGGAATTTAGAACGAAAAGTTGCACAAAAAGAATAAACCCCGATTTAGCGTGATCTCGATTTAGCGTAAACCCGCATTTAACGGAAGAAATTACAAGTCCCGAAAATATTCCATAAGTGCAATGCAATTTTATATTCGATTTAACGTAATTCGCGTTACGCCAAAACCCGCATTTAGCGTTAGGAAATGTTAAAACTTGCGAGTATTTATTTCGATTCGTTATGGTTATGCGACATTAAGAACCTATGAAAAAGACGTTATAAGCTCGTTAAGGATGATTCAAGGCAGAAAAGGAACTCCAGCATTTATATTGGATACGATCGATCATCTTCCATATCGATTCGTCGCTACATGTACGAGCGAGCACAATCTTACCCGACCACGGCTGAAGACACAATGTAGGCCTAAAGCGTGCTAACAGTCATGCCGGCGACGCATCGCATGCTTGCGCGAGGTCTGTCCGAGTTTGTACGTTCGTAGCGGCACTACAGTATAGCGTCAGTTTACCCAAGTTTGCATCAGTTCGTGTGTTATGGTTATGCGACATTAAGAACCTATGAAAAAGACGTCATAAGCTCGTTAAGGATGATTCAAAACAGAATTTAGAGCGCAGACGCGTAGCGATCGATATCTTCCATATCGATTCCTCGCTACATGCCCGAGCGAGCTCGAACTTAGCCGAGCGCGGCCGAAGCGTGCTAACACCCACGAGGCGCCGCTTTACATGCATGCACACGGCCGAGCTCTGAAGCGACGCAATACGTCAAGACGAAATCATTGAGATTCGAGAAGACTGAACTGAGTTTCTCTGTGATGTAACAGTAGGCCTACTTGCGCAATCTTCGAAACATACGAGCATGTTGGCGCGAGTGGTATAGCACAGATTTCCTTATCTTCAAAGCCCAAACAATACAAGAGGAATGCACTTCACACTCGGAACCTACCCTACCTTTGCCAACAGCTGATCTGCGAGTTGTGAAGGATGGATGCGTGGACAGCGTATTGTAAACAGCGATTATTGTCGAATGGCGCAAACTTGGGCGACACCGAGAGCGTGTTTGATGCTCTTCATGCAGTCAACAAGTCATGGGAGTAAAACACCGCTACTACGCTCGTACATAAGCAAGGGCAAGTTAGACGTCGATAAAGTCGAATATGATTTAAGACATGAAAGCAAAGAAGAAATAGCACGGAATTTGACTGTTGGTTAGGAAAACTGAAATCCAGTTGATATCGAGTGCGGGAGTGATGCTACGGAAATCCCGAGAATTTCACACAGTCAAGCTAGTGTCTCTAGTTACACTTATCTCTTAATAGAAAAACTAGATGAATTTTAGTTCTCATATAATGTTTTCTTCTGAAATGTGCAATCGAAAGTTAGAATAAACGATCTAAGAAACAGTTTTGTTTTTTCTAGGTTTAACAAAAATAACTGCGGATAATTCGCGGTTTTATTCACGGAAGTTCGTGCATTAATTACCGCGAATTATCGAGAGTGCGCTGACTTTTGTTGTTCTTAAATATTAATGTAGGCATAATCCACATAGGCCTACCTCTAGCCTAGCATGTCTTATAAGACACTACAATCAAGTGTTATTATTTTCCATGTTCAAGCCTATTTCTATATTTTAACCAATAGTTTTGTTTTTCTAGGCATAACAAAAATAACTGTAGATAATTCGCGGTGTTCAATAATTCGCAGAAGTTAGCGTATTAATTACCGCGAAATAACGAGAGTGCACTGTATGTGGAGTGAGTGCTGCAGTTAGTGATGAAACCTATCGAAACCTCGATTTGAGGTAAATCCCCATTTAAGGTTAAAAAATACCGGTCCCTAGAAAAACGTTAAATAGGGGTTCTACTGTAGATTGAAAAAACACCCACAAGACGGTAGGCGAGATTCAAAATTCGTACAAAATGCAATGTAGCGTCGAAATACTTACAAAATGCAACTGAAATTGAAAATACACAATGCAATTCAGATTGAAATAGGCCCTATCCCAGTTCCAATCCAAATTATTCACAAAGTGCAATTGAAATTCAAAATACTTACAAAATGCAATTGAAATTGAAAATGCTTACAAAATGTACGGTAGATTCAAAGGACTCTTGTGGATTGACAATACTTACAAAATGCAATTTAGATTGAAAATACCCACAAAATGCAATTGAGAATCAAAATATGTGCAAAATGCCCAAACAAAATGCAATTTAGATTCAAAATTCGTGCAAAATGCGGTTTTGGTTGAAAATACTTACAAAATACAATTGAAATTCAAAATACTCACTAAAAGGCCCGTCTACCTGCATTGAAAGACTTACTAAAAAGCAATTTAGATTGTCAATCTTTACAAAATGCAATTGAGGTTGAAAACAATCGCGAGATGTAATTTAGATCGAAAAAACGTACAAAATGCAACGTAGATCAAAAATGCCTTAAAAAATCGCTGAAAGGGAATTTAGATACACGGTGAACCAAGTAACAAAAACAGTGCGGGAATCTTAAAGAGAAAAGGAAATATAATGAAAAGAGGAGAGGAGAGGGGAGAGAGGAGAGGGTCTGCCCCAAAGGTAAGGGACAAAAGTGGAAAACGGACCCAGCTCAGGAATCCCTCGGGGTCGCCAACTCCCGAACTCACCAGCCGTGAGCCCCTGAGGGTGTAGCATTATCTAGGGTGCACCAGAAGTGGTGGGGCTACATATACCCTGCCTCCTTAAGGGCCTTGAGCAGAAGGCAGGAGGTAAAAGGAAAAGAAAAAGAAGGCTGACCCCTCACAGAAGGAGGGTATCAGGAAAGATGAAACAAGGGCCAATTAAGGCGGGAAAGTGAAAGACTCCCTAGGCCTCGGATAACCTAATACCAAGATTAATTGGAGGATTATCCATTTCACAAGGTCCGTATTGACGTGTACAATAACGATTCTAATGGGTTGAGTGCGGAGACCCCTCTCAACCCATTAGAATCGTTAACCTAATACCGTCGGGGTCGGAAGAGAACAAGAGTTGACCAAGGGAGGTCGACAGGAAAGAAGACGGAGAGGAGCCCGGCACAAGTAAGTGGAAGCAATGCCGGACTCAGCTGGGGTCCCGTGGTCGCCAACCCACGTCCCCACTAAATGTGAGCCCCTGGGGGGACAACCAGGAATAGCCGGCCCCGTGGTGTTGGGGTAGCGCGCCTGTCTCTCACCCGGAGGCCCCGGATTCAATCCTCGGCTCAGTCAGGGATTTTAAAACTGACGTGAGGGTTGGAATGGGGTGCACTCAGTCTCGTGAGGACAATTGAGTAGCTGTCTGACAGTGAGACAGCGCCCCGATTACGAATACCAAGATTAACGGCCGAGGGGACCCGACGCGCTGATCACGCGTCACCCCAATATCTGCAGGCCAAATGGCTGGGCAGCGGTCGCTTGGTCGGCCTCAGCCCGTCACGGGCTGTATAGTTGCCAGGGGTTGACTTTTTTTTTGACAACCAGGAATATCTTTGATAGCATTTTCTGTCATGTGTTGATTTGGCAGAATTTAGACGGGCTAGAATCAGTGTGTTAATGCTAAGTCACTTTCCAGGTCGGATAAAATAAGTTTCCTGTAATGCAGCATGGATAGATTCGATGCTTTAAGTAATGATTTAGGTAGTGCTAGCAATTATCTTAGAGAGGAGGAATCAGCATGAACACGATCAAGGGCAGGTACAACAGCAATCAGTATTATGTCGAGGAACTTTGACAATAGGCAAGTTAGATAAGAAAAGTATTCAGGAAATGCGGGGGGGGGGGACCTAGTAATAATCAGCAGAATCAAGAGTAAAAGTATTATGTACACATAATGTGTATTCCACCAATTGGATGTGAATAGATTGAATTATATATGAAAATAATTAATTCAAGGGATCGTTGGAATACAGTATATACTTATTCCGTGGGCATGGTGGATGTAATAATGGATGAATATCGTGATAATATAATATCATCGTATGGCCTCGGGTAGTGATGTAAAATGTCTAGGTATTTATAAGTCGGGGCAAATGTCCAGGATAAATGTCCGGGCAAATGCCCAAAACCCATAAATGCCCAGGCATTTTGGGCATTTACCTCTTTTAAAAACATATTCATAATGCAACGCTTATATAAATATTGTTCTAGCCATACATATATCTACATATATGTATTCTATATATTTATCCATAAAAACAGGAGTTGAGGCCAAAATAGGCTGCGGAAGTTGTTGTAGGAATTCACTGAAAGAACTTGATTTTGGTTCTGAGGCTGAGCTTGAGCTTGGTACTGCAGATTTGTTGTTGAAATCATCCACTTCAATTAGTAAAGGTTCATAAGGGGGTTTTCTTTCGAAAAGGTTTTTCAACCACTGAAATTGTGCCTAACTGAAGCACTTTTTTTAAGATCCTGAGGGCACTTAAAACACGTCTTTATGTGCTTTTCTATTTTGTTACAATGTGACTGTTAATAGTCCTTATTACAATATTTACAAGATACTCTCTTTCCCTTTCAAATTAAAAAAAATTCCAAATAGGTCCTCATTTCCTAAGCATTTTGTAATTTATTTATTTATTTATTTATCTATTTATCATATGGCTTTTAGTGCCGGGAGTGTCCGAGGACATGTTCGGCTCGCCTGAGTCTGTAGCTGCTTCCAGCGGACATCCTAAAGGACGAGCTACAAGTTCCGTTCAATTTCAAGTAGTTCCAACTTTCGCCACCAGATAGCAATGATACCTAGTGGTGAACGTTGGAACTTTGATAGAGCGTTCTGACGAAATCTATTCTAACAAATTTTGCTTTACACAAGTTTAGTCTGTGAAAGGATCTTTTACATGCCATAAATCTATGACATGGGACCGCCGGCTTTACTTCCCCTCCGAAGAAAGGCATACTGAAGGATTTTTAATGCTCTTAAAAAATCCGGCGAATTCGGTCGGGTTTGAACCCGCTATCTTGGGCACAGCAGTTCAGCATGCTACCGACTACGCCACCGAAGCCGCTTTTGTAATGATTTAATCTAACACTTAAAAATATAAATAGCCTAAGAAATCTCAGACCCGACCACTCAACAGACAGCACAACTAACTGGGCTGGGCTGCTGGTGGTAGAATGGCTCGCCAATTTCAAGGCCACAACCACCCTACCTCCATTCCAAGATCATAGCACAATGGCTTCCCAGGGCCTAGCCCACACACCCTCCTCCCAAATCCACTATTCACACCATAATCAAAACTCCTACCTAATTTTCCTAAATATAAATGAGTAGGCCTGCAGGCCTAACTCAGTAATACAATGTTTTATTCAAACCAGATATACATAATTCCCATTTAGATCTTATTGACAACATTGACACAGGATACTTAAATTATTATTAGCAATATTCAGGCATTACTAGTTTATCCATGAAATGTACCTTTGATTAATGGTTTTGATTATGTTTTAGATGCTCTAGGAACAATCACAAGTAGTAAAAAGTAAAAACAAGAAGTTTTCTTAAATGCCCAGATTTTGGGCGTTTAAAATTGCTTTGGGCAAATGTCAATTTATAGATGTCCTGCCCACTGGGCATTTGCCCGGCCCACATCACTAGCCTCGGGTGCCGGGTTTGTTAATTGATGCCCAGAAGGCGACTTGTATGTCGAATTTTATCGCTCCTTGAAGGGCTATGAAAGTCAAGAAGGTTAGATATCAAAGCTCCTTGACACTATAGCGCTTTCTAGTAGAGAAATGAGGAACTTTGTGTTGGCGGAAAATCCCTAGATTAATTTTGGCTTTATGAACACAGCTAATGGGTTTTACCAGTGTGTGAGAGGTTTAGTATGGAACCAGGAAGTCCCAGAGAAATGCCAGAAAGTTCTATTCTCAATGTATTACACACCAATTTTGACATATGGAGCAGGTACTTGGACCACAACAAAACGCGATGAAAGCCGAATCCAAGCAGCCGAGATGAAGTTCCTTAGAGGAATAATTGGGAAGACACGGAGGGATAAAATCAGAAATGTGGACATTAGGGAGAGAACTGGGTTCCCAAAACTGCAAGACAAGATAGAAACCAGTAAGCTGAAGTGGTACGGACATATGATGAGAATGGAAGAATATAGAGTTCCAAAAAGAATATTTATGGAGAAAATACCAGGAAGAAGACCACGAGGAAGGCCCAGAAAGAGGTGGATGGATATGGTGAAGGAAAGCATAGAGAAAAGAGGAGTAAAAGAAAAAGAAGTATTGAAAGAAGGAAATGAATGGTGGAGGGATAGACAACTGTGGAGGTCCTTGATTCGCAACCCGACCCAGGGAACTGGAAACGGGAAATGAAGAAGAAAAACACGGCCTACTGAATTCAAACGGGTTCTTTAACATGCCAACATCGTATGACATGCGTATAGTGATTTTTGTCGCCTTTCAAAAAAATCACGTACTACGGCCAGGAGCGAACCTGCAAGCTTGGGGTTGGCAGTCCAACACGATAACCACTCACCCACCGTGGCAAGCAATACCGTGATAAAGGTAGATTAATCTTTCAGCAAGTGTTTCTTCCGTCTATAAAGGGTGCACATTCGCTTTCAAGCGCCGAGTCATCTCTGGCATGTTCTGCCATCTGTTGGGAATTATGTACAGTGAAACCTCTCTTAACGGACACCCCTTCAAAAAGGACGATTTTCTAGGTCCGTGACCAAACCCCTAATAAGTATGTCTGTTAGGTAGTCAGCCCGAAGGCTGGTTGGATCCTCAAAAAGCACCGCCGTTACGTTATGTGAGTAGATACCCACAAAAACCCAAGGCAGCGCTATATTAGTAATTAATCTCTCTTATGCGGACACTCGCTATTACGGACACGGACACCCCGGCCGCATTAAAAAGAATCAACCAAACTCTCTTAGCGGACACTTGTTTTAAAAAGGAATCCCATCTCTGAGGGTCTATTAGTCTTGTATGAACACACTGTTGTGTTAATGTACTTTCGACATATCCTGCGTTTCCTGGAAGCCAGTTAGCGCTGACCCTCGCATCCCCTATCTTCTGCACTGCTCCAAAAATAAACCTAGGCCTAACGGTATCGCTTTCATTGTTCTCTTGAACTTAAAATGGTTGGGATACGGGAATTCATACTTTCACTATCTGGTCAGTTTTACCGTGAAACTTCTTAAATCTATTGTAGGACCTGTGTGTTACAGTAGCAAGTGAGTGCATTTGAAATGGCTCCTTGTAAACGTTTAACTTTAAAAGAGGAAGTAGACATCGTAGATTATCACAAACGTGAGAAATATGGTGAACGGAAACCATGTGAAGTGTTTAAGATTGGAACGACACAGGCAGCAGAAATTGTGAAAAATCAAGAAGAGATAATTAAGGTATGGTAATGAGCTGCAAATTAGACGGTTTCGAAGTGGTAATGGTGCTGTTATTGATACATCAGTGATAGAGTGGTTCAGCAAAATAAGAAGTCAGAATGTCCCTGTGTCCGGATCAATGATACAAGCCAAAGCATTGAATTTCGCGACAGAATTAGGTATCAGAGATTTTAAAGCCTTGAACGGCTGGCTCGAGAATTTCAGAAAGTGCCACGATATAAAATTTAGAGCAATTTGCAGAGAATCCTCTACTGTTGATATGGATAGAGCTTCAAGCTGGGAAGAAAAATTGCCTTCCATCACTGACGGCTATTCACCGGAAAACGTTATAAATTCGGATGAAACTGGACTGTTTTACCGCGCGTAACCCTACGTTTTCATGAAAGTACACATACTGCACAAGTACATGTGCCAAATTGCAATCATTTTCTCTAACCCTCTCTATAGTGAACACCCCTCTTTAGCAGACAGTATTTGCGGTCCCAAGCGTGTCCGTTATAGAGAGGTTTCACTGTCGTACTACTTGAGTTTGGATTTTTGCTTCCAGAAGTAACTAACAGAGCATTTTGTTGCTGTCTATCCTGTACAGCTGAATAACAAGCAAATTCTCCACGCCGCGTTATGACTTCGGATCAAAACACTAGTAAGGAGTAACGAGTCTGTTGACTTTAGGAAACAGTCTTATTTTGGACCCTTTAGATCATAGGTGGGCAATGAGAGAGCACAGCTCTTGGAGCAACTGCATGAGCGCGAGCGGAGCCAAGGAGCAGGGACCTGTTGACTGCTCGCTAACAGTTTGTGCTAGAACAACTAGATGGCAGTATGCGCAGTCAAGGCGCAAGCATAGGTACATTATAGCATTGTACCGGGCTGAGTAGGCCTATATTATGTGTACGGCTGTAAGCTAAATATGAATAACGAACAAGCTTAGCGCATTTTTATTAACAGTTTTCGCAAACAGATTTCCCAAACATGCACAAAATGACTGCCAAACTTCTATCAATGTTTGGTTCAACATATCTGTGTGAGAAACACTGTTCTCTCTAATGAAGATAAATACATCTCCACAAAGAGCCACTCTAACTGACGCACATCTCACTGCCGTTCTTCGAATTCCAAGTGCAAGATCGATCCAAATGTAACCCGTCTGCTTCAGCGAAAGCATACGCACACCTCTTATCATATGCAGAATGACAGTTCATATATATATAAGAACACACAGGCCTATGTTTTGTTTATGGTGAATGATATTTATTCCTTTATTTATTTCTGTACTCCTAGAGCAAGTTTTCATTCCTTGTGTTATAAAACAAGTTGTTAGGTTGGCTTATTGTAGTTTCAGGACTATCGGTAGAGGGCAAAGGAGTGTGTACTTATCAGCTGTCAAAGTAATTATTTATGTTTCCTATACAGAACCCAATAAAAGGAATATAATGAAGCGTATGTACACAACACCATACTCTAATCATCTAATGCACAACAAACAGGGCACAAGTATAAAGCTGTTGTGATACGCCACTTGTAACTGGAAGCTGTGCAAGCAGCTACAAGGCTAAATTCGGTGAGAGCGCATACTTGGCTCTTTATCCTGACAGAGCGGGAGCGCTGCTCAATGAGCCGAATTGCGCCCATCTCTGCTTTAGATGGTATGGAAATAACGCGAGAACGAACACAAGAAATGTAATTTCCATTCCTCTCGAAATGAAAAATAATGCAAACATAGGATTTTGAATTTACATTTAGATTAATAAAGACATATTTTAAGCCCCCCACCCCCCTCTACTTCTAAAATTGTTTTAAATGCAAAGAAAAAAACTCGGCACTGGGTTGGCAAATAGCTAACAGATGTTAGAAAATGCATAGAACCGAATAAAACTTAAACACGTTAAGCTAGTTTAATTTTGGTACCACATGAGAAATAGGGGAAAAGGAGAATAATAATTCATACTTGTTAAACAACAGAGAAAATAAATTGATTGTGATACCAAAAAATAAGTAAAGGCTTTAAGAAGAAATGACAACAAAAAGTTCCACTGGGTATGTGGTCAAATGATCTGTTATGACACAGTTAAGTGCAGTAGGTAAATTATATTATGTGGTGGTATTACCCATTCAAGATTTGATTGCCGCTGAGCATGGCTGTGCCAGCGTTTGTTGTTTAATGTACCGGCAGCTCCGCGGGGCGTAGCGGAGGACACAGCGATGACAGAGCAGTCGGCATATAAGTCAAGCAGTATTGCGTCAGATAAGCGTCACAGGAGCACATGTCACCACGGACAGTTATACGATGACAGGCTACTGGAGCTGAGTCATATCCTACTCGCGCAACTGTACCTGTCTACGAAGTAGGCTGACCTGTGACAAGTAAACAAAGAATAGTTCCCATCTCGACCACCGGCAATCAATTCGTGGATGGGTAATACTGGTAATGCATACCTTCACAATGTTCAGAGAGAAGGATTATACTTCATTCAAAGCAAGATACCAGCAGTCCCCGTATTGACCTTAGGTGTAAGCTTACCCATGGCTGTAAGTAGATCGTGAGGAGCTCCGTGATTTCCGAGATTTGGGTATTGATGGGGACCGTGACCTAGACCGGCTGCTAGAATTTGAGAGTCGCCGCCTCCTGTGCTGACTCGGAGATTGTGATATCTTCCGGCGTGTCTTGGTCAGTTCTTGTGGCACAGGAGAATTGTCAACTTCCTCTGGTTTGGTCGTAGTAATGGCGAGCTTCACATCGTCCGTCTCTACTGGCTTCTTGTCCTGAACTTCTGCTGATGATCTCTTGTCGACTTCGATGATAATCTTTTTGGGCAACTCCAGTGTGGTTTCTTTGGGGATATCAACAGGTACACTTTTGGGGGATTCACTCCGAGTGGACGGTGAGTGTGGTGGCGAGCCGGGTGGTTTAGGTATGGTCTCTGGTTCCAGCGGTGGTGGTGGGTGATCCGGACTCTTAGGGAGCAAGGCTGGAGTGGGGAGGGAAGGCGGAGGTGGGGGAGATACCGTCTCTGTGACCACGCATTCTTCTGCGGGCTCTATCTCCACTGGCTTACAGCTTGGCTCCACATCCGGTAAGGCTATGTCGGAAATAGCCTCCACTTTAATGGCTGGCGGAGTTGAGGGTGCGACTATCTGTACTTCCTTCTCCACGGCTGGCTTCGACTCCTCTTTAGCACGATGCTCTGGAGATAATTTGGACAGTTTCTTTTCCAAGGATTCTTTTGCTTTCTCTGCCAGGCCCGTTTTAAGTATTTTTAATGTTTGTATTTCCTTCTCCTCCTCTTTGTCCTTTTCTTTGTTCTCCTTCTCTTCCTCTTCCTCGTCCTCTTCTTGGCTGGATGACCTCAACCGCACACGAGGAACCACTGCTGGTGCAGCTCGCCGATTCCTCGATTCTGAGCGAGATCGTGAACGGGATTTAACAGTAGAGGAACTGGATTTCTTCAAAGATTTTTCAACTTTCTTGACAATACCAGCAGTTTTCTTACTGATTTTGCTGGTTTCCAGAACATCACGGTATCTCTCGGGATTCTTCTCCACGGGCGAATAACTCAGACTCGAGCTACTGTCACTACTGTCAGAGCTTGCACTACTACTCTTATGACCTATCTCTGCCCCTTTTTTGGGCAATGGTGGTGAAGCTACCTTGGCATGACTTTTCTTAGAAGGCGGTGCTCTTCTTGAGGCTACACGATTATTCCTTTCCGGGGATCTACTCTTACTCCGCATCCTTTCCTTCCGTCGACTGAAGGAAGGTGAGGGTGATGCTTTCCTCTTGTCTGTGACGTGATTTCTAGTACGGGACCGGCTTCTGCTTCTGGAGTGATTATGGGCTTTTGATTTAGGAGAAATGGATGGTCGGGAAAGCTTTCCTAATCTGTGACTCTTTACTGGAGATCTCGATCTACTCCGGGATGACAATCCTCGTCGTCTAACGTCAGGAGATACAGAATACTTGGACCGCTTTCTTTTTGGTGAGGGTGAATGATGGCTTGAAAACTGCTTGATTTCCTTGCTGCTCTTTGACTTATTATTCCTTGTGGAGGATGATCGGGTGCTGCTGATGGAACGCCGAGGACCTCTCCTTGGTTTAGGGGAAATCGGCTTGGCTCTACTAGTTGTCTTTCTAGTCTGTGACGGAGATCTACTCTCACTGACAGATCGATGTTTGGTTTTCCGTCGAGCTTTTGGTGAAGGAGACCTGCGAGTTGCCTTGCTACTCCTGACTGGTGGTGAAGGGGTGTGGTGCCTATTTCTAGGAGACGAGGAATCGCGAGTAGGTTTGGTATCTCTAGAACGATGACGCCGGACGGGAGAAGAAGAATGACTCTTCCTGCGCCGAGATGGTAGCTTTGGGGGTGTATGAGATGTCTTCTGAACTGTATTTCCTTTCCTGGCAATGAAGGGTGGTGAATGGTGAATGCGACGATCCCTTTCAGTAGACTTGCTCCTTCGTTTCCTAGATGGAGGAGATGATGATCGAAGAGCCCGCCGATCCGAAGATACACTTCTCCTCTTCTTTGATGTGGGTGATGGAGAGCGACGATTCCTCCTATCGGATGATATACTTCTTCGTTTCTTTAACACTGGAGAACGAGAGGTATGTTTCCTTCGATCAGATGAGAAACTTCTACGTTTCTTAGTCGATGCAGAGGGGGAACGGTGGTTTCGTTTCTCTCTGTCTGAAGATGTGCTCTGCCTCTTCTTGGCAGGTGGTGTACGAGAACGTTGTGGCCGCCTCTCCCTGTCAGAAGATACACTATGACGCACTGTTTCTGTGGTTTCTTTCCGCTTTTTGCTGGCTCTGTTGGGTAGCCTCTCATCCTCACTGTCCACCACAGTTGTCTTCTTGCTCTTGTCCTTCTTGCTCGGTGAGGTGATGTTACGATGTCGCTCTTGTTTCTTGCTGGACTTGCTCTCTGTTTCGGGATAGCTGCAACAGAAACAGTTAATGTATTTATAATGATGCCAACTGTCGAGACAGGATTGGATTCTACTCAATTGATCTGGAAGACATTGGGCTAGATTGGGGATTACTCATGAAGACCAACTATTCTTGGGCAGAAAGAAGTGGACAGGTGGTGATTAATATGATGATTTAATGAGACAAAATTTAATATCATCCGTATGATTATTTTAAGCTCTATGTTAGAATTAAAATGAGTTTTTGAAACAGTCCACTTTTACAAGATTTTGTTCTCATTCTTTCGGAGTCAAGTCTATTTGTTTTTCTGTCCTGCTGTGCTAAATAGTTTGCAGAGAAAACTTTTGCTGGTGGTACACGCAAATGTTTCACAGCTAAACTTCTTTTTAGTTTTGGAAATGTTGAATTAGTCTTTTAGTAAGATATGCACTAAAGAGGTGACAATCGTCTTGACATATGCAGCGATTTCTTCCAGGGAATTGTCAACCGGCAGAGAATTTGACACATTTTCTTACATAATGTTAATGTGCGGGTACCACATTCCAGCAATTTCTCGAGCTTTAAAGTATGTGACATAAAATAAAGATAAGGTTCATGAATGATGGATTTTTCTTTTTAAGAGTAGGTCAGTATTACATGATTATTCCCACATGTCTGAACATCTGCAATAAAAAAAATCTTACCTCCTCATTTTTGGATGCAGGACATTCCTGTTTAGCAATGTCCACCAATCAGTCTTTAGCAGATTAGAGAGCAAAACTTGTCCTTTTAAGCAGGGATCCAACAGGGTTGCAATAAAACATTTCATTGGATTGGAGGAGTAGAAGTAGAAAGAAAAACGGAGGTGTGAGAATTTTAGTTAGGGACTATCTGAAATTTGTCAAAGTTCATTTAGGCTTATACAGCTCTGAATGAGATGGGGATTTAGGTGTCGTCGCACATAGTTTGTGGAGATATCCACGGACCGCTAAACTTGTGATGACATGCCAGATATCAATGATACCTAGTGGTGAACGTTGGAACTTTGATAAGAGCGTTCCGATGAAATCTAACCTAACAATTTAGCTTCACATAAGTTTAGTCTGTGGAAGGATCTTTTACATTCCATAAATCTATGACATGGGACAGCCGGCTTTACTTCCCCTCCGAAGGAAGGCATACTGAAGGATTTGTAACGCTCTTAAAAAAAAAAAAGTTCAGCCGGGTTTGTACCTGCAAACTTGGACACAGCAGTCCAGCATGCTACCAACTACGCCACCGAAGTCGCTTTAGATGGGAAATTTATCTATGATAAAATAGTTGAGGCGAATTGTTAGCTTGTACAGATCTCCCATGTATTTCTGGAGAATGTTGAATTGGCTATGAAAAAAATTCTAAAACCAATACCAAGGGGGGAGGGACACTTTGTTGGCGCAGCGTTCAAGCTGTTCGACTCTCGCCAAGTTGGACCAGGTTCGATTCCCGGTCAATGCATGTGAGATTTTGGAAGTGAAATGCCATGTCCAGTGGTTTGGATTCCACGTAAAAAGGAGTTCCGGTGGCTCATGATTGTGAGATTAACGGTCACTTAAAACTACAAGCTTCCTTCCTTATAACAATCTGTGGGAATTATAATATTGAAATGGGAGAGATAGATGGGCAAATTTCAAGAATATTTTTGAACCTTATATGAGCCTTAAATTTGAATGAATGAATGAAAATCCACAGCCCGATTCCAGTTGACCGACCGGGTCAGGGAATGGAATGATAGAAGCCCCCATCTAGCGGCGAGGATATGAACTGTGCCAGCTGCCGACGCCAGTCGCACTCCTCGGAGGCAATGATTAAATGAATGACAGACTAAATGAAATGATAATGGAGAGTGATGCTGGAATGAAATTTTAGACAGGGAAAACTGGAGTACCCGGAGAAAAACCTGTCTGCCTCCGCTTTGTCCAGCACATATCTCCCATGGAGTGACTGGGTTTTGAACCACGTACCCAGCGGTGAGAGACCAGCGTGATGTCGCCTAATCCACGGAGGCTCTCGTCCATAAATTTTAAAAGTACAAATAAATCTCCAAAACGCAGTAATGCTTGTCAAGTGATGCATACAGTGCCAGGGTAGTTGGTGGATCATTTGCAGATCATTCGAGTAAGGTTTGAAAGAACACATTAACGCTGTCAAACATAGGAGATACGGGACAACACATGGTCGATAACAATCATAATTTCACTGACATAAATAAAGATCTCAGAATGAACATCTTGGAAAAACTTGAAATTTATATTGACCAAAAGTTTTATCTAGACTAGATCATAAACGAAAATAACCCACTATTCAATATTGCACTAAATGATATAAAAAAGATACGCAACTTAAATAAACCGCCGTGAACTAAACAAAAGACGTTTTAAACCTCTCCTGCGTCCAACTTACCTCTCCTCCCCAGCCTTAACTTTCCATTCCACAAGTGCATATACAGTACGGCCTTTCGTACAACACACAACAAAACCTTGCTGTCGGGGTAAGTGTTAAGTTTTCTTCAACTTTTCAACATTATTTACGTACAATCTTATTTAACTCTTTCAATGCTGTTTTTTTTTATAATAAAGAATATGCAATTATTGAAAAATTGCTTTACATTGTATCCTATTTCCAACCTCTTATTCACTGTCACTGTCGTCCAAGACATTATCCGTGTCACTAACAACGAAAAACTGTTCATTTTCATAATTTGCCAAGGCATCTCCCCTTTCGGAGCGCAGCCATTTTGGTTGTTGTGGTTGGAAGCACAGAAGATTATTTCATCATTGCTAGGAAACTAAAATCCTTATGTAAAGGTGCAGAAAAAGTGAACTATCACTACTTTAGAACTTTCTTGAACTTCTGGCGCCCCCATTTGAACTGATCGGATGCTTCATGTATTTTTACGGGTTTAGCATTCAAGGGGTTAAACAACATTTTCTTTTGCACACAGTTTTAGAGTTTAAATACATGTACTGGAGAAGGTCATGAGAGAATGGAGAAAGAAATGCCAACCAAACATCAAGATTGGTAGAAATATTAAACTAAACTGCCTGGCATTTGCAGACGATCTTGCACTACTGGCAAATGGTGTGGAAGAGGCTAAAGTCCAAATTGAACAACTGGAAAACATTGCAGAAAAAGTGGGATTACAAATTTCATTTGAAAAGACAGAGATTATGCCAACCTTCGAGGTGGACACTCCTGTCCTTCAACTAAATGATAATAAACAAATTAAGGTTGTAAAAAAGTTCAAGTATCTTGGGGAAACTATAACTTGGAACCTAAATGAGAAAGCCGCAATAGAGTACAGAACAACAAAACTGAGACAAGCACAACGAGTCACATGGTCAACTTATAAGAAGAAATCTCTCTCGATGAATGCCAAATTCAAACATTATGGTTCAGTAGTTAAACCTGAAGCAACTTATGCAAGTGAAACCCTGTTTAAGATGAATACCAAAGCAACAACAGATAAAATCCAAAAAATAGACAGAAGGATCATCAGGACAATTATCAATAAAAAACATCAAGTAAATGGACAATGGAGACTGCTGCCTAATGAAATAGTCTATCGGGAAAATGAATCAATTGTGGATACAATGCGAAAAAGGAGACTTGCTTTTTTCAGCCACATAGTAAGACTACCAGACACCAGACTACTGTAACAATTATTCAATTTCTTTTGGAAAAGTAAAACCAAGAACAACTGGTTCGTTGAGGTCCAGAATGATTTAGACGAGCTAAATATTACAATGGAACAAATTGCAGAGAGAAAAGAGAAGAGGATTCTGAGAAGTAGGGATACAAGATTGAAATTAAAAACAGTCAAACGAAAACAGTACACCATTACAAATGAAGAGAGGGCGGCCAGGTCGGAGAGATTCAAGAAGCTCTGGGAGAAGAGGAAGTTGAGAAGCCATTACAACTCTAATATTGTAAAGACTGTAGTGTATATGGATTGATTTAAGTGCTCCAATGTGGGCGTAAACTATGTAAATAAATAAATAAGAATGACTAGCGGACCCGTGTTCATAAATAACACTTTCCCCATTAGGTTTATAATGAGAGACTGAAGGAGAAAGGTTGTTATGTTTTTATTTCAACCAAATGATTATAGAACACTATTTACATTTCAGTTAGAATTCAAAGTTCTACGTTCCCTAACTTAAGAAGGCAGTCACTGAAAATTGGATCATCATAACACTCACCGGTTATTCGATATTTATGAAACTATACGATTCGAGTACTCATTCCTTTGATTTACCGTTTCTGAAATCCATGCGAAATGACAAAGGAAAAGACCTCAGAATGTTAAAATGACATGAAACAGGCATCACAGCGGCTAAAATGTGAAGTGGACAGCAATTATGGAGCATATTTTTCTACAGCAACAGTATCTGCAAATCGCACACTTCGTAAAAAATTTTAAAGTCATTTTTTGAATAAATTATATATATTTATGAAGTTAGAGTGCGATTAGTCACTGATAATGTCTATTCTCATTCATTTGAACGCTCATTTGTCACGAACAGTTGCTTGTGAGCGCTGCAGGAGGGATCTATACTAGGGATGGTTTGCGAACGGAGTAGCGAAGAGTCGAGACTGCTGCCCCTGGAACCGATACACTCGACTCCACTGATGCACTAACGCCATCTATCAACTGTTTTCGGAACTTCTTGAACCTACAGTTCCACTTTCCTTCCTCAATTGCTTGATACCTTGTGTTACGATGAATACAAGAGGATTATTACCCAGCAAACATGAAAGATTGTTTCGGGTTATTATCATCGGTAATGTTGTAGGCGTAATTGTTATTGATATTGTGTCTAATAATACATCCTGCCTAAGTGCAATAGTACAACAATTTGGTACAATTATTGTAAATAATAATAATAATAATAATAATGAGAGATTCGAAGAAAACACTCTTATAAATCACCAATATGATCTGCAATTACATAGGAACAAACAACATTGAGGAAGTTACGTAGAGTAGGCAATAGTATCGCAACCTTTATTACCCAGTATTCTTAATAGCAATAATAATATAAGATGACGACAAAACTCTAAAATAATTTGGACTTAAATTACACAATACTCTGCAATAGTGAATACATCCCTCCTCATTGAGTTGGTGTCAGGAAGAACACCCGGCCGTAAAACATGGCTAAGTCCATTGTGCGACACAGTCTGCACCCATGACCAATGAGAAAAAATGGTAGATAAAGCTGGTGGTATCGTTCATAGACTGGACGTGCCTTACTATCCCATATGGAATATGCTTTTCCTCCCAGGTCGGCTTCACCTCTGGACTGTGCGGGGTATCCAACCTCTACCATCGTAAGGACGGTGTCTGGGAGCTGAAGTCATATTGTCAGCTACAACTGGGAATGGTGACAAGCCGATTGCCCAAACGACCACAAGCTTGGGTCTTGTTTTTAAGGAAGGGATGGAGAAAGGACGAGGAAAGGCTGTGGCCGTGCATGACCTTACATTGTATTGTCCGCGCTTTAGACATGCTAGCAGCCCCGCAACGTGAGTCACGTTAGCTTGGAGTCGCGAATCATCATGCAAAGCGACCGTTCGACCACGCAATATGCATCAGGTTACCTTGGAGTCGCGAGGCTTTACCGGTGTTCGGAGTCGATGGAGTCGACACTCTCGATTCCAGGCTTCAGTCGCGCCCATCCCTAATCTATACCACTGAAATGATATATATGATGCGAGTAAACTAGGACTATGACACGCGGATCGACCTCATTTCACACTGCAAAATCTTGTTCAAGTAAGTCAGATTATCTTTTCTTCAAAGATTACATAGTTTTTTTTGGTCATTTTTAAGAAAGCAATTTCCTTTCTTTTTTAGATCACCGAGCTGCCACATCAAGAAGCATTTTGGTCCCGCATTGACAAACTGTCACACCAACTGTGAATTTAATGTATCCAAAGTACATAAGAAAGAAGCCACGACAATTTGACAATGGACTTGTCAATAACATATTAATCAACGTATTACCATAGATCGTCTGAACAAGATAACATTCAGTGAGATTCTTTTGCTGCAGCAGGGCCGGCGACCGGCTGCCGGGCGCGCCATCTGCCAGCCAACCGAGCTCGGGCCGCGGATAGCGTGCAGGCGAGATAACCAGGGTCATTAAAGTCAATAAGTCACTAAACTTTCATCAACGAGGGTGTGAAGTGTCAGCGCACATATAAGAACGTGACATAAACAACAGCTTCTTGCAAGATTCAATTAAAAAAGCACACATGCTTTTTTATTTCTTGGGAATCTGGTCGACGTCACGTCAAAAGCTGACGGACAGTAACTTGGGAAGCTACATCGTTACATTATGTAGCTACTCCTGGTCCCCCCCTGCGTGTTGACTGTAATTAATCGAAGCACGGACCTAAGCTCGCTTTATGTTTAATTGTCGGGTAATTTAAAATACAATGTGTACAGATCAATCACCCATATTCTAGTGGAGCTGGAGAACAATATATGGCAGCAGATATCCCTAACAACAGAAGGGAATTACAACGTTTAAACGTTAATTTATTTACACGGTACAACGGCTGTCTGTCAGCTGAAGGAGAACATTTTCAGAATCTTCTGTGAAAAGGTAAGTTCTTTAATCATGATTTGCTGGAGAATTTACCATTAATTAATGTACTTTGTTACGGTTTCCACCTACGCGGTATCTGCGACCCAAGCTCGGTTGGCTGGCGGTAGGCGCGCACGTGTGCCCAGCAGCCGGTCGCCGCTCCAGCAAAAGAATCTCCCTGTATTAGTTAAATGCAATTTTTAAAATAATTTTATGTAATGAGCATGTCTTAGTGATGTTTATGTAATGTGTGCAGTGCTGAAGATGAGTCAGACTGACTTGAAACAATAGACTGAATTTTAAAATTACAAGTATTGACTGGGTGGAACTCTGAGTGTTAGTTTAAAGTACAAATTTGTAGGTCAATACGGAACACCAAACAAAGACACCTTTCTGTACTGCGGCTTCGCCAACCAAAGCAGTCCATAAAACGGATCATTAATTTGGTTCTGAAGCCTGTATAAGCTGTCACATAACACTGAAAATTTTGGAATTGCGACTTGTTAAATGAAGAATCGTACCTGTCCGACGAACTGTCTGGTGTTGACTCAGTTTTCTTTTTGGTTCCAGTAGTGGGCCGTTTTTTCTGCAGGCACAAAAAAGAAAGATGCAAGTTATAATCAGTTGTATCATATATCACATGACATGCATGTTTCAGGTTAATGTTTACCATAAGATTGCTCGATCACATCTGTCTGTATCCAATATTGAGTATACGGCTATTAAATGTCATTATGGAACCAAATAAGTGGACCCTGCCTATTGGGGGCCCAGTATAATGACAGGTCAGAGCCAGTTCTATTGTCATTTGCTCAGGTTTAATGGAAATGGGAGAATGTTGAGACCACTACTACACTATCAAAGAAATTTGTCAAAGATATTTGATAGAAAATATGACATAAATCATTTTAAATGTATGAGCTTCAAGTTACATCGTATAGCTAGCTTGCCACGATGGGTGAGTGGTTATCGTGTCGGACTACCAACTCCAAGCTTGAAGGTATGGCTCCTGGCCAAGGTAAGTGATTTTTGAAAGGCAACACAAATCACGGCACTCATGTCATACCTATGATATTGGCATGTTAAAGAACCCATTTGAATTCAGTAGGCCGTGCTCATAATGGAAAACAATCGAAGATTTTTCCGTCAACACAAAGTTCCACCTTTCTCTACTAGAAAGCGCTATAGTGTCAAGGAGCTTAGCTTGACTTTCATAGCTCGCCAGGGGACGACAAAATATTCGACATGCAAGCTGCCCTTCTGGGCGTCAAATAACAAAGCTTGCACCTGGCATCCGAGGCCATACGATATTATTATTATCTTTTATAAAACCAAAACAGCTGGAATAACACCACAACAAAGATCAGAGTTACATAATAAATGGTATGATTGTAAAAGTGTAAATAATACCCTGATAGTGTACTTCAAAATAGCTGAGGCTATAAGTGCTGTACTTAAAGGATGCAATTTTACGATAACAAGAAGAATTAAATAGTTAGCCTAAGTATGCTTCACTCATGGTATTACCAGTAACAGAATGAAACAACTAAGGGCCCTCTTAGAGCTGGACTCTGATCTGAGGAGGGACAGGGATCGAATCTTTATACTTGATATGTTTCGTTTACTGGACTCGGAGACTGGGAATTTGGGACATAAAGTTCGAGTATTACAGCTCATTCATGTGAGTAACGCAGGAATGTCCATCTTTTGTGCTCAATCATGAAATGAAATAATGCTGTGGATAACTTAAAAGAAAAAACATCATAAACTTTTTTGACAGAGTATAAAGATTTTCACAAAATTTCCTATAAGCCCTATACTGTATTATAGATCTTCAGGGTATTCTCAGTAATGTTTCCAAACTGTTGAGAGGAAAAGAAATTAAGAACCCACTTGTTTCAAGTGAATGATAAAACATGAGGACACAACAGGAGACATTTCACCTAGAAAACCCCAACTTGAAGCATGGCCGTCACACAGTGGTAGTAGCATACTGTCTGTGCTTGGTCCACGAGAAGAAGATTTAATTTGTTGGTATTCCTCGAGAAGATTTGCTATATAGCTCCCTGGTAAAGTAGTCAGTGTGGCTGGTACTGGAGAAGATTTGCTATATAGCTCCCTGGAAAAGTAGTCAGTGTGGCTGGTACTGGGGAAGATTTGCTCTATAGCTACCTGGTAAAGTAGTCAGCGTGGCTGGTACTGGGTAAGATTAGCTGTATAGCTCCCTGGTAAAGTAGTCACTGTGGCTGGTACTGGGGAAGATTTGCTCTATAGCTCCCTGGTAAAGTAGTCACTGAGGCTGGTACTGGGGAAGATTTGCTCTATAGCTCCCTGGTAAAGTAGACACTGAGGCTGGTACTGGGGAAGATTTGCTCTATAGCTCCCTGGTAAAGTAGTCACTGAGGCTGTTACTGGGGAAGAATTGCTATATAGCTCCCTGGTAAAGTAGTCACGGAGGCTGGTACTGGGGAAGAATTGCTCTATAGCTCCCTGGTAAAGTAGTCACTGAGGCTGGTACTGGAGAAGATTTGCTATATAGCTCCCTGGTAAAGTAGTCACGGAGGCTGGTACTGGGGAAGATATTGTATAGTTTGAGTGAAGATCCTTGAGTAGCTGTTGACACTTTAGTTTGAAACAAATCTTTGCTGAAACAGTTGTGCACTTGTTTTTTGAACACTAAATTGATTCTATGAACAAATCGTATTAAGTCTACTTGCAGGTACATTATTTTTATGTTAACAGTATTTATAGGTGACTAGAGTAGGCACTTTTTGTTTTTGCTGAGTTTTAAACACAAAACAGGTCCTTGGTTGGTACGTGTTCAGTATGATGTTTGATTTAATGAATGGTTTAGCAAACTGTCTACAAGAGCACTATGTAATGGCACCTTCTCGTCTGAATGTATTATTAGTCAGAGCTCGTGGTCCAAGGAACAGCTAATAAAAAAAATATCAGAAAGTATTGTTTTCTGTAATTTGTTTCATTTACACAATTTTTATTGCCCAGAATCCTTGAAGTTTTATTGGGCACAAAATAGCTTCCATTTCAGTCCCAGGGTCCAAATCATTTTTACACAAGACCTAACACTGCAAAGGTTTCTTAAAAATGTGGGTGTAGGGGGTATGAATATATATTCAATGCTAGTACAATAAATAACATGGGGGAGCTCGTGTTTGTGACATCACTCATTTCCCTTGCAAGACTTAGTGGAGGAGTTAGGGACATTTTGGTGATCAGCCCCATGTATGTGACATTTCCGGCATTTGCCTCGAGGAAGTGAGGATGTAAACCACACTCCGGATGGTCTTGAACAACTGATCTCTGCAGCTCCTCGTTGCAAGGTTTTGACACAAAGAACATTGCATGTATGTGAGAGAATATTCAAATCAACTACCATACCATCATTGCCTTAAGATACCAGAGAAATGAATCTAGGTTCATAGGTCTACTAGGAACAAAACAAAACAAAACAAAGAAAAGTTACCAAAATTACCACAAAACATGAAGAGAACAACAAAAAGAATCAAATACACACTGAAGGCTTCACACTTACAAAACAAAGCAAAGCTAGAAAGAATCAGTTTACACTGTACATGAGATCATGCAAGTGTAGTGGCAAACAACAAGATGCTGACACTTTTCACAAATTGCCCAATAGTCAGTGGATACCATGAATTGACAATTCCTTGGCTTTTGGATAGTGAAATAAAGATCACTAGCGGACCCGTGTGAGAAAATTCGCAATGTCATAAACCAGAGGTTTATAAAGAAAGACTCAAGGAGAAAGTATTAGGTACAGCACTCATTCCAGGTTCCGTATTGACCGTGTTTATAATAAATAAAACCTGAATTTCCCGCCGAATCAATACTTTACTTAATAGAAAACTCTATGGGTACATGTTTCGGAAACCTTCTGTCTCCTTCCTCAGCCCTCTTTTGGTATTAAACATCATAAAACACACTCGGAATCCTCAATAAAACAATATAAAACACACATCATCATTTACAAATCTACAACATATTAAAAACTACGAGTTTAAGAAATACACTAATTAGAATATCAACAACACTCATAAATAAAGCATGTAATGCTCCTCCTGAATGACTGAATATGCGAGGAGCATTACATGCTTTATTAATGAGTGTTGTTGATATTCTAATTAGTGTATTTCTTAAACTCGTAGTTTTTAATGTTGTAGTTGATGATGTGTGTTTTATGTTGTTTTATTGATGATTTCGAGCGTGTTTTATGATGTTTTAATACCAAAAGAGGGCTGAGGAAGGAGACAGAAGGTTTCCGAAAATATGTACCCATAGAGTTTTCTATTAAGTAAAGTATTGATTCGGCGGGAAATTCAGGTTTTACTTATTGTCAAGGAGAAAGGTTGTTATGTTTTTATTTCAACCAAATGATTAAAGAACACTATTTACATTTCAGTTAGAATTCCAAGTTCTATGTTTTCTAACTTAAGAAGGCAATCACTGTAAATTGGATCATCATAACACTCACCGGTTATTCGATATTTATGAAATTATACGATTTGAATACTCATTTCTTGGAGTTACTGTTTCTAAAATCCATGCAAAATGATGAAGGAAAGACCTCAGAATGTTAAAATGACATGAAACAGGCGTCACAGCGGCCAAACTGTGAAGTTGACAGCAATTATGGAGCGTATTTTCCTACAGCAACAGTATCTGCAAATCGCACAAAAAGTCATTTTTAAAAGAAATTATAGATATTTATGAAATTAGAGTGAAATTCATCACTGCCAATGTCTATTCTCTTTCATTTGAATGCTCATTTGTAACGATTGGTCGTTTGTGAGCGCCGCAAGAGGGAACTGAAATAATATATATGATGATGAGTAAAGGTCATAACAGGAGATCTTATCTTGGTGGCAGTCAAAACCCATCAACATACCTTTCAATGCAGTCCGAAAAAATATACACATGGACGAGACCAGGTTATACAGAACGATTCCAAATTGACTAGTATAGTCAAGTAAAGATTCCGAAACCAGATTTTGAATTGCAAAACATATCCTAGGACCAACATAAACTTTGACCACTATGTGTTGGTTATGAAATGCAGATTAAGGTTCAAGAAAAGTCAAGAGCCATAAAAAGGTGGGCAAACTGAAGGATTCAGGAGGGAGGACTAATAACGAACTTAAAATGCACAACAGTGGGCAGTTTTGAATACCCAAATTCGCAGAGGAAAACCTTTGATTATATACTAGAATCTGCCCACATTCAAAACCAACTGTTGTAAGTACAACTAACACTTTAATTAATGTAACTATTCATATAATTATTACGTTCCCACATTTACATTTCATAATTTTATTCGCGTGCAGGATATAAAAAGTAGGTTGGCTCAGGCAAGGAAAGCATTTCAACAGAAAAGGAATCTGTTGACATCGAATATAGATTTAGGTGTTAGGAAGTCATTTTTGAAGGCCTTTGTCTGGAGTGTGGTGCTCTATGGAAGTGAAACTTGGACTATTGGTGCAGCAGAAAAGAGGAGAATTGAAGCGTTTGAAATGTGGTGCTACAGGAGAATGATGAAGATCAGATGGGTAGATAGGGTTACAAATGAAGAGGTATTAAGACAAGTAGGAGGGCAGAGATGTTTCTGGCGACTGCTAATGAAGAGAAGAGATAGGTTGGTAGGATACATACTGAGACACTCAGGAATAGCAAGCTTAGTTATGGAAGGAAGGGTCGAGGACAAGAACTGTAGGGGTAGACCAAGGTTAGAGTATGTTAAACAGATTGCCTCGGATGTAGGGTGTGGTAGCTATGTAGAGATGAAACGATTAGCTCAGGACAGGGAGGCATGCAGAGCTGCATCAGACCAGTCAAAAGACTGAAGACTCAAACAACAACAACAACAACAACATTCGCATGCGAGCTTCCATGTGCTTAGGACATATTTTATAAGTCTGTATCTGTTCCATGTTATGCCATAGGCAAGTTTTGTAGTTTGGTTATTGGTCTTTTTCATTACGCAACTACGTACTTTTGAATCTCTAAGGGATTGTGCAAGACTCTTGTTTTTGTCTTACATCTCCTGATTTCCTGTCATATCTTACGAGAATATGTGATAAGGTTACTGATTTGTATCACTCAGCATCTTCTGTGTGTCGTGCAGATGACTTCATTTCTGCTAAGCATATTAATTGAGTATACTTTCAATTTTTATAGTATTCATGTTAAAATTTCATTTTTGAAGGAATTTTGCATATTTCAATTTTCTTTTCTATTGAGTTATCTCACCTGATGTCACCTATTGTGTTTCACATGCCTTCCCCATCCTAATGCTCATGTAAGCATGCAACTTTAACTTCTTGTCTGGTCTGCTTTGAAGACGGACCTGTTTTGTTTCTCATCCTTGAGTTTTACTTATAATTAGTTGATTGGCTTTTGGAATATTTATGGTTAAATTTTTGTTGTTTGAGTTTAGTTTTTTAAAATATTTGTGTCCATTTCATGATATTGTGCAACTCGTGTTATGTTCAAGTCAATACAAGTCTTTTGAGTTATTTTCGTCTCGTTTTTCTCATTTTAACTTTAAGCATCCTCCATCTACTTTTTCCCATTGTTAAGTATTTATTTCATTTTGTCGGTCTTGGCTTTGTAATTGCTACACCCTCTCCCTGTGGGATACTTATTTAAATTCTTGGGATTTTTCTCTAACGATTAGGCTTATGCAATTTTACAGTCTTATTTAGGAGATCTTCCTTCCTCTTGCTTAACTTTCAAACAAGGGCCCAGTGGTAAGTCAAATGAGAATTTGATCCATTTGTGTTTCTCCTATTCTAAGAGGAGAGCCCCCAGGCGATCTTCCACTGCGACTACTTCAGTTAGTAACCAACAAGTAAGCTTACATGATAATAATAAATAGCCTTACAAATCCCATAAGGGCTATGGCCTTCTGCAATTTGCAGGGAATTGCTCAGTTTTAACTCATCAGGTGAGCAAGTCCTGAGGAGCATTCGGGGTCATTCTTTCTGATTGGGCCTACTATATAGATGTGTAGCTGATTAAAAATTAAGTAAATTATATTGCGCTGGTATAACATTCGCTACAACAATCTGTTATATAGAAACATATTCGTTCATTGAGTCTGGTGATATCGTTCCACGAGCTCTGTTCGCCGTGCATATGACTTCCCACAAGTGCTACAAGTGTATTCCTTCACTCCAGTTTGAACAACACTGTGCTTCTTGAGGTCACTGCTCTGTGAGAAGCCTTTATTGTACACCGGACATATGTACCGTTTTTGCTGCATGTGCACCGAACGGTGTGTTTCTAATTGATGCATTGTTTTATTGGTCACTGCATGTGAATTTCCCTAGGTCTTTCCACTCCTGCCTCATCTTTGCTGTTCTTGTCCATTGTTTTCCTCCCCATTTTACGAACATGTCTGCCCATCTGATTCTTTGTCTCCCAACGTTTCGTCTTCCCGTTCTTGGGTCCCACATCGTCATTCTGTACGTCCATCGGTTGGGAAGGAAGATACTTCATGTCTCACTGAGAGATAGAATACGGAGCGAAGATATAAGAAGGAGAACCGGCATGAAAGATGCTATGACATTAGCAGACCAGCTTAAATGGAAAAGGGATGGACATGTAGCTTACATGATTGATATTCAAATCATTTCAGTGAGGGTTGAGATTTTTGGTTTCTTGGTTTGCTGGACTTTTCTTTCTCGATTCCATGATCCTGATGAAGATAGTGATTTTTCATTTTGGTTTCATCTTTCGTAGGGTTACGCGAGCTCATATTAGGACATTCTTGTGTAGATATTCATGTGTTTCTTCAGCTTTATTAATTGGGATTTCATCTTGTTTTACTGCGATAGATACGGGAGGGGAGCTGCGACTGAAGGATATTTTGATTATTGATTTTAGAATTAATTTTGATTTTCATTTTTGTTGTTCGATCTTGTCAAATCATGTTTAATGTCCATGTTATTGTTTCCTTCCATCCTAGTTAGTCAATTGTTGTTTTAAGGGGCATAACTACGAGGTGAGGATCAAAGCCAGTTTTGCCTCACGAGGCTGAGATACCTTGTTTTATGATTTATTTGACGGGTAATGTGACCTCTGATTTTAAGAAGAATACCCAAGAAAGCAGGAGCTGACAGATGTGAAGATTACTGTACAATAAGCTTGATCACTCATGCTGGAAATACTCTGACAAGAACAATTTACAACCGAGTTGCGCGAAGACCAGTTTAGTTTCAGAAAAAGCATAGGAACAAAGGATGCTGTGCCAAGTCTTGGGCTAATCTTGAAAGGTAGAATAAGGAAAGATACGGGGATGTTCATGGCATTTATAGACTTAGAAAAGGCTTTTCATAACGTTGATTGGAGTAAGTTGTTTGGTAGTTTGAAAAGGATTGGAATAAAATACTGGAAGGAGTACGAGGGTGATATACAGTACAATTAATTTATACAGAAACTAGACAGCTGTTATTAGAGTCTACAGAGGACAGTATTCAGAAATGTGTAAGGCAAGGCTGCACTTTTCAATCAACATATTGAACAAGCAATGAAGGAAATGAGAGAGACATTTAAAATAGGAGTCAAGGTTCAATGTTAAATTATTACAATTTCTATTCACCCGAGATGGTATGGACACAGTTGTAAAACGATTGCCAGATGAAAGTCTAAAGAAAGTAGGAGAATTGTGGGAAGCACAGACTTCGTCTAGAGCAGTAGTTCTGAACCCGTAGAAGTCTGCGGACCCTCCCCCCGCCCCCCAATAACCGTATCAGTTGTAACCTGTCCTCAATAACACTTATGTTAAAAGATACGTCAATTCAAAACCTGATAGTCATCACCGCGAATACATTCGGACAATTCTAATCCAACGCACATCGTTTTCGAAATCCCCATTTATTTGCCACTTTTTTATACGTGCTGGTGGACCCTTCTCTCCCGTGGACCACTCCCGAGGCATTAACGGACCACCGGTTAAGAACCAGTGGTCTAGAGTGTGACACTTGAAACTTGCACTGTTGGTGCAGCATCTGGCAAGTAGATTTAACTCAGCAACAGGAGGAAGAGACATGGTATATTCTGATTCTTACTGAGTTATAAGGTTTGATGAAAAGAATCAGCATCTTTGTTCAGAAAATAAATGAAACCAAATTTAAAAAAATAGAGAATAAAATACATGGCATGTGCAATTTACAATGTTGTTGTCATACGACCGCCACCAGAATTGCAAAATACTTACTCACTGACTTAGGATCCTATGCAATGGTGCGTGGTGTGTTAAACAAGAACAACTTTTATTGCTCTAGCTTCATTTTGTCAACACTTCACATAGACAGAGTCAGACACACCTTGACACATAAGCTATGTTCATGGCCCAAGGGTTTTATTTTGTGTCAACATAATTCCCCAAAAAACTTCACATTTGCCACAACCAAAAATTTAAAAAATTTAGCAGTGTGCTCTTAACAGAGTTTGAGCAAATACTTGCGACACGTTCCTACTCCTATCAAAGTTCAGGGCGCCAGGAAATGTTCTCCGCAGTGACTCTGCCTGAAGTAGCATCAGCAGTTTAGTTGGCAGCACGGTGTGCTTGACAGGGTGAATCCCACACGTGTGGGCTGTCAAAATCGGGTGTGTATTGCAATAATAATAATAATTAGGGCCCGGATGTTGTTGACTAGTCATCTTTTTACTGAGCAGTCTGAAACAATGCTGAAGTACATAGAAACTCCGGACGGGCCACCCCGTCTTCAAATATGTCATTCTATTATGCATCATTTTGCATTTTTTGCTATTTTTTCATTTTAAGAGCATTTTCTTAAGTCTGGTAGATTTTTTTGGTCTTATTTTAAAGAAATCAGCCATTTAAGGTCTTTTTTTTTCTTTCTTTCTTTCTTTCTTTCTTCAATTTAGTCATGTCATAGCTTTATATGTGGGAGTTACATCTCTCAGAGTTACGAAGAAGCTAGTAGCTATGAACATAAACCTTTTGTTAAGTGCTAGAAATCTATTTTGATTGACTTTTCAGTTTGAGCTACAGATGCCATTTTTGAAAATTTGTTAGTTTATTATTATACGATCATTTTCTCCATTCTATTGTGCATTTTTCGATTTTTAGGTCATTTATTACAGTCATTTTTGAAAATTTTAAGTGCATTTTTTAAACTTTTTTACGGCATCAAAATCTGGGCTTTAATAATAATGTTATTGGTTTTACATCCCTTTTAACTACTCTGGCTTTTAGAGACGCCGGGGTGCCAGAATTCTTCCCCGAAGGGGATCTTTTAACGTGCCAGTAAATCTACTGACACGGCTCCCTCGCATCCTTAAATGCCAGCTGACTGCGCCAGGATACGAACCTGCAACCTTGGGCCCAGCAAGCGAGAGTGTTATCGCTGAGCCACGCAGCCAGTCAGTATTGCAATAAGCGAGCGTGTGTGTCATCAGCACTTCTAGCATCAGGAAACGAGTGCTCTCCTAGCTCTGCATTTTGTGCGGACCTCTCTCCGCACATCCCAAGGCGCTGTGCGGTAGTGTTTTCCTAGCTCAGCAATGCGCTGTGTCTATTTCAAGTTTTCATTAGTTAGAGAAGTGAGTGAACATGAGCTCTTGTCCTCCGAGTAAGAAACAAATAGCGTTATTGATGTTATTAGAAGAGGAAGAAGAGATCGAAGATGAAATTTACTTCATTGTTGGTCGTCTTTATAAAGTGCGGAAATCTGTCAGTTCCATGTACACACCTCGAGAGCAAGAAGGAGTGTTTAAACTTTTAATCCACAAACATTTGCTTGACGACTAAGTGAAGTTCAAATCTTACTTCAGATTTACTAGGTGTCAGTTTGAATACCGTATTTGCTCGCGTATATCTCGCACTTTTTTGACCGAAAATATGTGTGAAAATTTTCGGTGCGAGATATACGCGGGGAATGACCGTATTCCCGAAAATACACAAAATTTGCGATGTAACAGTACGCCTATTTGCGCAACTGTTGTGGCGCGCTAATCGCTAATTCGAACGTGTCTCAAGGCGGTGAATTTAACCAACTGCGGCCGAAGAAGCGGCGAACGATGTACAGCGTGCTAACACTCATGCTGCGCCGTATGCTTGCACGCGGCCGAGCTCTGATGCGGCGCATTGCGTAAAGACGAAATCATTGAGATTCGAGGAGACTGAACTGCGTTTCACTGCGATGTAACAGTAGGCCTACTTCCGCAACTGACGTGGCGCGCTAATCGCTAATTCGAACGTGTCTCAAGGCGGCGAATTTAACCAACTGTGGCCGAAGACGCGGCGAACTATGTACAGTGTGCTAACACTCACGCTGTGCCGTATGCTCGCACGCGGCCGAGCTCTGATGCGACGCAATTCGTTAAGACTAAATCATTTGAGATTCGAGGAGACTGAACTGAGTTTCTCTGTGATGTAACAGTAGGCCTACTTCTGCAACTGACGTGGCGAACTAATCGTTAATTCGAACGTGTCTCAAGGCGGCGAATTTAGCCAGCCGCAGCCGAAGACGCAACAAACGAACAGCGTGCTAACACTCACGCTGCGCCGTATGCTTGCACGCGGCCGTGCTCTGAAGCGACGCAATGCGTAAAGACGAAATCATTGAGATTCGAGGAGACTGGACTGCGTTTCTCTGCGATGTAACAGTAGGCCTACTTCCGCAATGTGGTGCGCTAATTGCTAATTCGAACGTGTCTCAAGGCGGTGAATTTAGCCAGCCGCGGCCGAAGACGTGACAAACGATGAACAGCGTGCTAACACTCACGCTGCGCCGTATGCTTGCACGCGGCGCCTTGAGCCCTAATCGGCTCGTATCGAAGTTCGGATCAACTCGTTCCTCGCTCTTCCTGTTAGTAACGCTTCTGGTAAGTTCCTGGAAAATGACGACTGTTGTGGCGCGCTAAATCGAACGTGTTTCTACCTCAAGGTTATTACGGTCATTTATATGATGGCGTCAGTAATGAATGCGAGATATATGCGAGTACTTTTTTCCCCCTGAAATTTCAAATTAAAAAATGGGGTGCGAGATATACGCGAGCAAATACGGTACTTGCCGAGTTTGGTAGAAAATTATCTTGCAAGCGAGTCATGCAACAGGATTAGAAGACCGATATCAGCGGCGGAGAAGCTGGCGTTTACATTGAGGTAAGTTTGTAGAATTTATTTATTGGAAAATTTAAACAAGCTAATTTATTAGGCCTACGTCTAATCAATTAACTACATTTGTCTAATTAAATTAAATTAATGTATCTTTCTATGAAAAATAGGTAACATCATTCTAGAAAATATTTCTTTATTTAATAAAAATCAATAGTATAATTTAAAAAAATATAAAATGGGTAAAAAATTTCGTTTCTTTGGACAAAGTTAAGCTGAACTTAGAACTACTGTGCAAACTCAATTAGTTCTTTTTGAATTTTGTGGCAAAGAAAGAAATCTACAGTACACAAGAGAAAACTGCCCAAATACTCGTATGTTGTGAAGCGTGGTCCGCACTTGACTGCTCTCAAAGGAGTCGTCCAGTTGCGCAGAGCGCACTGCGGAGGGGTGTATTAAAACTATGCTGTCTGATTCCGTATTATTGAGTTGGCTCCGCACTGCGGACTACGCAGTGCGTTCCGCACGAAATGCGGAGCTAGGAAAACCCAGCTTTATGAATGGCTGTGGCGAGTACAAAGTTTACGGTTTGTTCTGATACAAGCGACAGGCGTGGTGCCAACGTAACTACTGATGCTAGTCACTGCGGAGAACATTTTCTGGTGCCCTGTATAAACCAAACATTGGTAAAATTGTACTAATGGATGTCTTCCTCACAGAGTTTGAGCAAATAATTGCGACACATTCCTATTCCCATCAAAGTATAGGAAAATAAACCAAATAAAGGTAAAAATGATAGTCAAAGCATAAAGAATACAGATATTGTGGCCACTTCTTGTGAACCAGGTGAATCAGCTTCCCCTAATGCAGTCCAACTAGCATTGTCGGGAAGTTTCACATTTTTCTGCTTGCATCCCGTAAGGTACTAATGCACTGCAAGTAAACGATACTGAACACTATTAAGTATAATAAAGTATAATAAAATCGGGATATCCGCCTGATCAATACACAAAATTTATAATTGGGTCTATATTAAAACCATTTGGTACATGTTTCGGGACCTATTATGATGGCACCATAACATACAGATTATCAGTAAAATCATAGGATACATTGATAAAAGGTAAAACTAACATGTAAAAAGAATGGATGAAAATGGAACATAATCATGAAAAGATGATGTGGTGATAAAAACACTTGACTGTGACAAAATTACAGAGACATTTAAAAAAAGTTAACAGGCGACATATGAAAAAACACATTAAAACAACATTTTAAAAGGGGGGGGCACTTTAACTGCTTGTCAAGACAAATCTTCCATTTGTCCATACGAAAAATACCAGCAGGGTATCGTGTCTAAAAGCAAAAGTTCATTCCATGAAAATCGTTAAATATGTTTTACCAAACCAATCCTACTGGACCTGGCTGTCTTGTGACTCCTATTAAATGGAGGATTGTTGTTAGTTCGAAGATCAATATTTCGCCTATGACGAGGATCGAAACAGGCCAAGTTAAACCGAGCCCCTTGAGAATAGAAGCAAGGGGAATTTCTTAAAACTTGAAGACATGTATAGATCAGTCTGTATGTTATTGGCTGATGAAGGGGCCATCATAATAGGCCCCGAAACATGTACCAAATGGTTTTAATATAGACCCATATATAAATTTTGTGTATTGATCGGGCGGATATCCAGATTTTATTATACTTGATTGTCAATCAATACGGAACCATGACTGAGCCTACCGAGTCTATTGAACACTATTAGTCTGTGGACACATCGAGGGAGAACCTTATGGGATGCAAGCAGGGAAATGTCGACCTTCCCGACAACACGTGGTAGTTTGACTGCATAAAACAGGGGCAGCTGATTCACCAAGTACAAGAAAAAAACACATCAATGACTGGACTGCGATAGGCTAGCAGATCCACTGAATCCTGTGAACCATGTTGTAAACACAAGTATCCATAGTTCTTTAAGGCAGAGCTTCTTTTTTCCTGTAGCAGTAGATATAAGGACTGGAAAGACTCTTTGACCATTTATACTGATATATCAAGGTGTGTCAGGGAATTCTGTAGCATGCAAACAGAAGGAAAATGGCAGGGAAAAACTCTCAATAATTATCCAAACTCCCACGTATTGTAGTTTCAGACTGGACTGTTTAGGACAATTCACAGCTACGTGGGAGAGAGAAACTATCCAAGCAATGAAATGAAAAATACCCAGCAAAAATTTCATACAATATTGGTTGGTCAGAAAGAACACCACACCCTTAAAGTTCTCTACACAGGTGCAGGTCCTGAGCCAACAATTTCCAAGCTATACAAACTCAATTTTGAGAATATATACTTTTTTAACATGTTATAATTCGATCTGAACTTATAATTCTGTATCATGTCACTGATTTTCAATTACGGTTCTACAAATAAATTCAAGGGATAATTTTTAAGTAAGGTCCGTTTTTCAATATAAACCGAGCTGCCCGTCATTTGTTTATTTATAATTTACTTTTTATCACATTCTTTGCTTGCCACTGTGGGTGAGTGGTTATCGAGTCGGATTACCAACACCAAGATTGCAGGTTCGCTCCTGGCCGTGGTAAGTGATTTTTGAAAGGCGGCAAAAATTACGACACGCATGTCATACAATGTTGGCTTGTCAAAGAACCCATTTGAATTCATTAGGCCGGGTTCATAATGGCAAAATTAATCTCAGGATTTTCTTCCAGCACAAAGTTCCTCATTTCTCAACTAGAAAGCACTATAGTGTCAAGGAGCTTCGATATCAAACCTCCTTGACTTTCATAGTGCTTCAAGGAACAAATAAATTCGACATGCAGACTACCCTCTGGGTTTTCGTTTATCGTATGGCTTTTAGTGCCGGGAGTGTCCGAGGACATGTTCGGCTCGCCTGAGTCTATAGCGGACACCCTTAGGGTGAGCTACAAGTTCCGTTCAATTTCAATTAGTTCCAACTTTCGCCACCAGATATCAATGATACCTATTGGTGAACGTTGGAACTTGGAGCGTTTCGACGAAAAACCTAACAATTTAGCTTCACACAAGTTTAGTCTGTGTAAGGATCTTTTACATACCATAAATCTATGACATGGGACCGCCGGCTTTACTTCCCCTCCGAAGGATTTTTAACGCTCTTAAAAAATCCGACGACTTGGGCCGGGTTTTGAACCCGCTATCTTGGGCACAGCAGTTCAGCATGCTACCAACTACGCCACCGAAGCCGCTTACCCTCTGGGTGTCAAATAACAAAGCTTGAACCCGGCACCATACGATATTATTATTATTATCACATTCTTCACATCCTAGGTGCGAAAACGTTGAGGTGGTAGTCGCTATTGAGTCACGTCGAGATGACAAACGGACCTGACTTAATTTCTTGCATGTGGTGCTTGGATACATACTGTACAATCCACAATATCAATAAGCTCAGGAAAATGGGCTCTTCACCAAAAGGCTTGTAAACTGACAATTATAAATGACAAACACCTCACGAAGCAAACCACTTCAATGGCTTTAAAGATTCTCTTCTAGTAGTCACATCCTCCTCTTGCCCAACTACCATTTTTACTACATCACAGGAAAACCAAAGCTTAATTACCCAATTGAATCGGCCAGAGCTGAAAAGCATTAAGTCGGTTCTCACTACTTTTCAGGACACAGATAAAACGTCATTGACAGAGCAGAACTTAAACACAGGGCCGGTTCCATCAACCTTGCGTTAAAGTCGGCTAACAAAACGTTAGTTAACAAATCGTTATAATTTTAAAAATCTGTTCTAGATTACGTGATCCACAGAATGTTTTAACAAGTCCGTTAACCCTTTGTAGGGCAAAAGACTGAGGGTATAAAATATATATGTATTTTTTTTTTGCACATTTGTAAGTGGGAGTGATCGATGAGTAGGAATATGCAACAATTTTATGGGTGTGGATTCTATTTTATGAAATATGGGGTGGGAAATTATTATCCCATTGCCCACACCCGACAGTATGTTTCCTTAAATGAGAAATGGGGTAATAATCTCCCACCTCCAAATTATGATGATACTGTGTTCATCACTCAATGTGGTTTATTTAACCTTTACACTGCTACGCCCGAGATATCTCGTCGGCAACTTCATCTGAATAACAAATTTAAAAAAATGTATTCAGCATGGAGGGGTTTGATAGCCTCTCACAATATTAGCAGTGAAAAGGTTAACAGGATATAATATATAAAAACACCCATCACGCTCTATAATTTAAAAAAAAAACTTAACTCCCAACGCAACACAAGGTCAGTGACCTATATCATCTTTGCCGAAAACTGCATAAAAAATATGAAAGTGATTATGGAATGTTAAAAGTTAGTATATTCGAATATAATTCAATAATTTCAAAATAGTATTTACTAAAAACACAGAAAATTAATTTTAAAATTCTTCTATTCTATGGCAAACACCCCGAGCAGGATAATTATTTCCATTATAGCTGAAATATATTTACTCAAGTGACCAAAACCATTATTAACAAAACCATTATTAACATTGAATTTCAGTTATATACCAACGTTTACAAATCTCTTATCTTCAATAAAAACACCTTCTTCTGTAAAACAATGCATTTCTTTCACTCAACACAACCGAACTGGCGAGCACGGACACTGTGCAGACCACTGGGATAAATGCTTCCCATCTTTGGTTTCTGATGACAGTATACATCAAATTAATGGTTTTTCAATATTTCTCTGCATCTAGCTTGTGGATGCATGTGGAACTGCTTGAAATGAAAGGGGTGGGAAGATTCTCTCCCTAACACCGTTCTATAAATACATAGTGGGAAGATAGTAACCCAAGGACCCATAAAGGATTCAAACGATGTGTTAAATGTTGCTTGCTGTAAGAATCAAGCAAGCAGTGAACGGCATGGATGGTATTCCAGACTTCCTAACGGTGTCTAGTCAACTTATATTCATTTGTTTGCTATTATGGATGTGTTTTCGTCTACCAAAATTTTACCCCCCCCCCCCCCGTGACGTTAACGATATAATTTATGTAGAAATCTATTCCAATCCATGACACTTAATCTTAACTACGTGAAAATAAAAACTGCAAATCAACACCCATGTTGTTGGTCAACTGAAAGCTTACTACTTTGGATGCAAATCAAATGGCTGTCGTTTCCACTAGTTTTGTTTATCAGTTCATAATGCATTCAGTACAATAACCGTTTGTGCACTATAAAACTACATTATTGACCATTGAGTATTGATGTTGCCGTCTACCAATTTCATGACATGTAATTTGTAGGTTAGGCCTAAGGCTTATCATTTAAGTGGCCGGTTAAGTCCTTACTGCATTTATGCACACATATCAAGGTTTAACTATTGAAGCAAGGTACCTACATGCATTTCGTAGATTAATCGAGTATTCAGACCATAGACGGGTCTGTTGTAACAAAATGACACCAAGTAGTTTCTCAGTCTGGTAACTTCTCGGATTTGCTTGAGATAGATTGTAGAAAGCCTACTGTATTTATAGTAATACGGTATATTATTAACCTGCAGACCGAGATTTTTTAAAACGTGCACAAGTGAATAGCGAAAGACCTACGCAGTCCCATGCTGAGTATTGGAAATTGCCTCTTCCAGACCCCATACATCCGATCCACACAGTTCCTAACTCTTTAGTGAGCTCAGTTGTACCTTTCTTGAGCTCTTGTTATTGGATTTAGGTACTGTAAGATGTCAATTGGTATGTTCTCAAAGGGTAACCATCGTCACACAAGAGAACCCCATTATTTACACGTCTCGTCTCAAAATCAGCTCTAATTCTTGAGTTATTAGACTAAATACTGTACTATTGTGTACAGAGGCTGGCCAACATGCAATTATGTCCCTTATAAGGAGCTCTGGATCACAAACTGTCTGGATATTTAATGCAAAATATCCTTTCCTGTTCCTGTATGTTTCTCCTCTGGCACGACCAGGAGACTGAATTGGAATGTGACTGCCAAAGCACGTAGACCACCAGGAAAATGAGCACTTTCAAAGAAACCTTGCATCATTACATTATGTTATTCTACCCGAGGGAAAGATTAAGTAAGGGTCGTAATGTTGCTATTGCAGCAGGAACTCTGTGGACTATTCTACTTACTGTTGCTTTAGATACTCCAGCTTTGTCTCCCATAACAATATGAAACAACCCTGTTGCATAAAACTTTAGTGCAATACGAAATTGCTGTGTGGGTGAAAGAGGCAATTTTTTTTCTAACCTCTCTCGAATTTCTTCTCACATTTTTCTCACAATACATTTGGACTACCTATACTCCCAGAAACTTCTTTTCAGACATTTGCAGCATGTCATTACACCTTGGCAAGAATTCCTGTTCTGTAACATTATTCAAATAGTCCAGAACGCACGAAACGCATAATATTTGCTTGCAGCCATTTTTAACACTACCGTATGTTAAACTCCTAACTGAGCATGAATGGGATGTTAAAATAACAGATAGGTTAACGATTTGTTAGCAGTAATGTTGATTGATGGAACACCATTTCTGTTAAATTACTTAAACGTGTCGTTAAACTTTTAACAAATGTTGATGGAACTGGCCCACAGTGTATTAGTCATCTAGGTTTTAGTTGTGTTAGCGGAATATTAATTTTAATTTAATAAACATATTTTCCAAATCAATTTTGGAAACTTGACTTAATGCCTTTCAGCTCCTTGGGCAGTTCACAAAGCCATCCAGAATGAATATGCCACATGAAATTTTATTTTAAAATGGATTTCAAACATAAAATCCAACTAAACCCTGTACAAATGTAATTTACAATAGCACTGTAACACTCAGGAATCTTGCAGTGCAGCCAACATTAAGTACGGAATACGGCGCTGAAAGGCAGCAAGTCATTGACTCAATGCTTTTCTCCTCTGATCATACTACACGCAACAGTGGTTTCTGGCTTAAACAGAAAGCTGACTTAATTCTTTCCTATGCCGTTCCAAGCCCCTTGGGTCCATACTTCACAATACTAATTCATTAAAAAAATAACCATTTTTGACCTAATACTTTTCAGCTCCGACCGATTCAATTGTAACAGAAACTTCGAGATGCTCCGAGAAAATTTGCTAACTTCTGTAGTCTTAATGCATATTCACATAAATTTATGCTTCAATCCACTGAAATGAACTTATTCGTTAATTTAATGCCATTTGAAATTCCACAGTTACAAATCTTAAATGAAAGACCCCATATCCAGTTCTATTTTTAGTTCTTTACAAAACAAACCATAACTATACTTACAATTGAGAACAATCCTGGGAAACGTCCATTAATATGTTAGCAAAATTCCATGAAACACAATTTAGGATGAAAATTAAGGGGGAACAAGAGGAAACTGAGGAAACAAGAGGACACAATCGAATGGAAGAAGAGCAACTTTATCATGAATGTTTTGGCCATCACATTTTATATATAACCGAGTGTCACCTGAGAGTTGTCTGTGTTTATCACCTTGCGCAGGTAGAGTCAGACCACTGGCCTTAAAGCCTTAAAAGCATCTTAAAATTTCCATTTTTGTTAATTTATACATTTTCTAAATTAGCACACAAAAATTTCAGAATCAAAATTGTTGTTGCAGTGTCAGAAAAAGAAAAAAAAAAATGGTTTTGCCATTTCCTCAGCGAACTGACAGATTCTGATCAATTCCGCAGAAGCTGGAACCACCGCAAGACACCAGTGGTCACTATTAGTTGCAAGCCCTTCCGTATTCATTGCATTCTATTTCTCAAAAACAAAATAAGTTTTAATAATTCATGGCATGATTGCCGTAGTGTATGCCACAAGCTGTCATGACCTGTCTCCGCAATGACACACATGCATTTGCGGGCCGGTCGGTTACCCCCACTCCTATGTTTTCGCCACTTCCCGCCATGTATTCTCCAATTCGCAGTAGTGATTGCTGTGTTGAGTGGTGTATGTTAACGTGCCAGTTCTGCCAGTGGCGTAACTACATGGGGTGTTCAGGAGGAACAATCCCCCCCAGAGCCGAATAATCAACATATGACATTTCTTGAAGTTTATAATTTTTATTAAAACCACTCGGCGAATTAATGACAAATGATTGAATTGTGTAAGTTAATGCTTAAGCTGGCTGAAGTGGATGATCACAGAATAGCTAGAGCACCTTGTGCCCTGTACAAATGCTCAATTAGCAAAGAACTCTTGACTCCACCTGCCCAATAGAAACACCAGACAAAAGATGCCAACTGACAGTTTGAGGTACACTAAATACACACACAAATGGTCACTATATCCTGACAATACTGCACCATTCTGATCTGTGTCAGAGGACAAAGCTGCCAGTCATTTTGAAATCTTTCAATTTAGAATATTACAAACATAAAAACCTTTGAGTTTTGAAATCCTAATGTGCTCTACTAATTAATCTCCAATCTCCACCTATGACAGAACAAACTGATTTTGATGTGTTCATACCTGCCGCAACACAACATTTGGGACATTACATAGATGGGCAAACATCCAAGACTTAATATATTATTTTTATGTATTAAAGGAAGAGTTTAAATATATGACTTTATAATCAATACAGAAATACAAGCAGGGATGGTCAGCAAAGATTAACAAACCCATCAGTGAAGGCTGGAAGGAGGGTAACATGCAGTCATCCTTACCAAGATACCTCCTGGCCATGCCTTCCTAATAAGTTACAAAAAACACTGAAATATCAAAATCAAACAGATTGAACAGAAATGAAACTATATGCAACTGAATGTTCCTTTACATTAAGACAGTGGTCCTTATCAGAAATATTGAAGAGAATCCAATACATAAGGAAATAATCTTGATTATTTTTTTGGTATAACTTTTCTTGAATTCTTAATAATTTAAAACATTGATTGTATTGATAAGGTGGATCAAATAAAATAATTATTAAGTATTCATCAGATGTCAATACAGATCAAAATGACAAATTGTATAGCTATGGATCACTTGATACAGTTCCAGCGACAGTCGACAATCAATAATTTTCTAGGTCCCAGCAAAAAGCCTATGGGCGAGTTCAGCAGGCACACTAGCAAACGGTTAGCAGTTTCTGCTAGGTGCCATCCAGCAGGCTTGCTATCGGATGTGACATAATTAGCAGGGTGCAATTTTGTCAGTAATTATAGATTCAAATAATTTGGGTATAAACAAACTTTTATTATGACAGTGTTTTAACGAACTTTTTAATGTGTTATTTGAATCATCCGTGTGTTATTTTTGGTTGGTTCTTAAGTTTAGGGGCTGCGACAACGCAGCCCCGTGTACTTTGGGTGTGTGTAGCATCTGTCTGATAACCGGTGTTAATTTTGATGGCTGTATTAGTGTGTGTATCTGCTTTTTAATTCAAGTAAGGACAGCAGACGATCAATTTAAGTAGTTCCTACTTTTGCCGCCAAACTCCACCGTCAACAACTACTAGTTCAGACCTTACCTACCAGACGTCACCGCAGTTGGCTCTTGGCAACGAACGTAGGAACCTAAGAGCGTTGTTTACATTCTTAACCTATACAATTTAGCTTCACACAGGTGTAATTAGTGGAAGGTTCTTTAACATGCCATAAATCTATGACATGGGACCGCCGGTTCTACTTCCCCTCCGAAGGAAGGCATACTGAGGGATTTTTAACGATCTTAAAAAATCCGACGACTTCACCGGATTTGAACCCGCGATCTTGTGTTATTTTTAATAAGTACTTTTATGGACTAGTAATGAATGTTGTTGAGTGCTACCAAAACCGTAGGCTGATGGTGCCAATGCTATAAGACACCGAAACATGTACCAACATACTTAAAGATAAGTGATTATGTCACGATAAAATCTTTAGGCGGAACCATAAAAAACTTTGTTTATTATTAAACAATAATTTACAAATAGCTCTATAATTCTTAAAATTGGAATTTGTCACCATCTTTCAAGACAGGAGTTACATAGCCACTCTTTAATATACATATCAGGAAATTTACCAGTTCCAAGAGAGAGGCTAAGTAAGATGAATAATGGTTCTGTTATAATGAATCGACAAGATTTTAATAGAAACGGTGGGAGACCATCAGGACCAAACGATTTGAGAGTTTCTCTGATTTATTATAAATATCACTCTTTTCTACCCGGCAGGTGAAGACTTTAATTGAAAAGAGTTTCAAATATTGGGGTCCTATTGGTTCCTTATAGACTGAGGAGAAATGTTTAGCAAAAAGGTTGACCATACCTGGTCCATCACTTTTGTTCACACTGTCAAGATAAGCTGTACCAGGAATACCGGTACCTTTTTCATTCTTTATTGTCTTGATAAAAGCCCATAAGCTTTTTGGGTCACTGTATAGATTAGATCTAATTTTTTTAAATACTCAGCATAACATACTTTAGACAAGTGTTTACATTTGGCTCTAAGCTCTAAGAAAGCGTAGTAATCATAAGTGCTGCCCGACTTTTTGTATAAGGCATGGGTCGCTTTCTTCTGTAAGACACTGGCTCTTAGTTCACTGTTAAACCACTTTGGGAAACATGGGTCCTTATAATAAGCAAGAGGAATAAATATCAATGCCTTCATATAGAATAGAGTAAAAGATGCTTACAGCACAATTTATGTTTGTTCTTTCAATGCAGAGCTCCAGTCTATTGTAGCTAAGTAGTTACAGTGCACTCATTATTTGCGGTAATTAATGAACTTCCGCGAATAGTGGAAAACACCAATTTATCCGCAGTTATTTAAGAATGGTAAAAACAAAACTATTGGTTAGAATATTGAAATGTATTTTTTGAACACGCAAAAAATAATTATAACACTTTATAACATTGTATTGTAAGTTATACTATGCTAGAAGTGTCTGGATTACGCCAACATTAATATCTAAGAAAAGAGACTTATCACTTTTTGTTTCTTAGATCGTTCTCTTTTCTAATTGTAGATTGTACATTTCTGAAGAAAACATAACGAAATTTCATCTTCATTTTCTACGAAAGAGATACCATAAGTGTGTGTCTATAGACACACTAGCTTGACTGTGGGAACTTCCGGGATCTCCATTGCATCACTCCTGCACTCGATATCTACTGTATCTCCGTTTTCCTCACCGACAGTCAAATTCCGTACAATGTCCTCCTTGCTTTCAAGTCGGAAACCATAATCGTTTTTATCGATGTCTAACTACCGAATGTCACTTTCTTCTGCATCTCGGCATTCATGCAGGTTTTACCTTAATGTCATGGTAGTGAGACCACCTTGTCCGTTCGGAATATCGTCGTCACAAAAGCCGGCAAACGCTTGCTTTTGTGCGAGTGTAGTAGTGGTAATTTTCTCCCATGACTTGTTGACTGCATGAAAAGCATCCCGCAAACACTCTCTCGGCGTCTCGCTGGTTTCCGCCATCAGGTAATAATTGCCTGGTCGTGATTTTGACGACTAAAAACCATACATTTTGTTTTATTTACATTAATATGGAGTCAAAATTCTTGAGATGTTGTCCTGATATTGTCTAGTAAATTGTTGAAGATCTTCAAGACTATCACAGATGATCATTGTGTCATTAACTCACAAGGCTTTCTGTTACATTGGATAATTAATGAAACATTATAATAAAAAAATTGCTAATTAAATACTTTAAGTTCAAAACCAATAAATAATATCTACATCCATACTTAAATGTGTTATTGTCGTTAATAAATTAAATTAAAAATGGCTTATCTCAATACCATGTAAAAGATTCACTTTTGACGTCAAGCTATTGAAGGTTGTTGTAAAACATTTTGCACCGGATTGTAATGGAGAAAGGTTTGTCGTATTTAGCGATGTAGGGAGAGTTTTGTGGCTACACTAACTTCTTTCTTGCGGAATACTGTAGATTGCAAATGAGAACTCGCTAGCATTTCTGCACCTCAACTCTATTTCCTTTCCCATACATCCATCCATCCTGATAAAAAAAAAAAAAAAACCTTGTTAGTCACAAAAATGTAGGATTAAGAGTGAGCTTTGCACGATGATAACCCAAGAGATCGTATACATTTGGAGGCGACAAGGATGAAACGCCAACCTGACTGTAGTTCACATTTCCTGACCAATGTGCAACAAGCAATAAGCATTGAATGTTGACACTGCGCACGCTTCCCTGGACGAATGATAAACTCACATGTTGGAGTCTTCAGTGAAATGCAGCTCTCCATGCCGCTCAGTTACCACAATCTGTTTAGCATATTCCATCATTCCCTAAAGTTCTTGTCCCTTTTCCCTTCCTTCCATAACTAAGATCGTAATTCCTGGGTGCCTTAAGAGTCCTACCAACCATCTCTATTAGCAGTAGCCAGAAACTCCTCTGAATACCTCTCCTTGATTCTCTTGTAACACCACATTTCTCCTCATTTCTGCTGGTCAATGCAGATTACATAACACAATCAAGTGAAAAAGAACAGGAAAACATTCAGTTGCAAAAGTTTAATAAAGTTGGTAATGCAGTTAGTCAAGTATGATGGGTACCACTCTGCGGTAGGCCCCTTTTACCTCTGAGTGAGACCGCTTGTCTTTGGAGCTGCTCTCCAAACGCTCACTGCTGCTCTTCGCTGGCGGCTTGCTGCCTCGCTCCTTCTTCTTGTGGTGTTTGTGGTCTTCGCTCGAGCCTGAAGCACTGGAATGAAATAGCATTTCAGTTGGTATAGCCTTGTAATGAATTCAGTGTTAACCATGCAAGTCACCATCTTTACATACATTCTCAAGTATTTTCTGACCACCGGTAAACCCATGAAGAACTCAGTAAAGAAATTCTAAAAAACATAAGATAGACAAATAGAAGAAAAATTAAATAAATAAATAACACACGTGATTGTAACTGGTTTGGTTTCACTTTGTTTATTTTGAAAGACAAAGTTAGCAAATACAGGGTGTAAGAAAAATGTACGGCACAAAATACTGGACTCATTCCTCACACGTAGACAAAGAAATTATGTTATATGAACATGGGTCCGGAAACACTTTCTTACCATGTTACACCTCATTGTCTCCAACTCATTAAGCATGGGAATCACACAAGAACATAGAATCGTGGGAAACTTGCACTCTTTGTTATGTTGTCATTATCGTAGGTGCACCACCAGTGGTTTGTTTTACATGGCACTGTTGCCATGCGACTTAGCAGATGTGCTTTTAGCTATGCGACAAAACATGTACTTCATGCACGATGGAGCACCTCCTCATTTTAGTGTTAGTACCCGTTGGCTTCTAAATAACAGATTTGGTGACAAATGGATAGGTAGAGGTGGACCAATTGCCTGGCCTCCACACTCTCCGGACCTAAAATCACTGAACTTGTGAGGGCATTTGAAAGTTCTTGTGTATCGAACCCCAGTACAAAATGTTCACAGTCTCCGTGCCCGTATTATGGAAGGCTACGAAACCACACGCAATACTCCAGGGCTACATCAGCGCATCCGAGATTCACTATGACGGGTTGATGCATGTATCAATGCGCAAGTTGAGCATATTGAACATCGCGTGTGAGAAAGATTTGCATGTGGTATACTGGTACGTTCTGTTCTTGTATGTTTCCCATGATAAATGAGTTGGAAACAATGAGGTATAACATGGAAACAAAGCGTTTCCAGACCCTTGTTCATATAACATAATTTCTTTGTCTACGTGTGAGGAATGTGTCCTGGATTTTGTGCCGTACATTTTTCTCTATATCCATATACAGTAGAGCGTTGAAAATGCGAACTAATTGGGACTGAGGGGTTGGATTTTCGAACTTTCTCTACATCTCTCTGGTTAACAGCCGTGAGGCTGGTTGGCAGCAGCTCGCCATTCTTCCCGTCTCTCCGCCTTCCTCTTCAATTCACAGTATAAGCCACAACCCATATCTTCCAGTATTTGACTCATGTACTCCAGTCCGGGTCTTCCTCTATAATTCTTGCCGTCTACTGTTCCCTCGATTATAAGCTTAAGCAGTCCATTGTGTCGCAGTATGTGGCCCACGAGGTGATTCCGTCTTTTTAAATATTTAAGGAAGCATCTCTCTCCCACTCTTCTGAAGACTTCCTCATTTGTGACTTATTTCTTTCCAGCTGATTTTCATAATCCTTCTATAGCACTAGGTTTCATGCTAGTAGTCTTTCCCTCTCTCTCTCCTATTGTCCAAGATTCGCTGCCATATAGCGCGACGCTCCATACATAGGTCTTCAACATTAGTTTTCACACATCAGAACTTATGTTCTTTGCAGCAAATAGGTTCTTTTTATAGAAAGCATTCTTGGCTTGGGCAATCCTACATAATATCTCTCTGCTGCTTCTTCCATCATTCGTTATTTTACTTCCCAGATAATTAAACCCATTCACTTCTTGTATTGTTTCATTTCTTAACTCTATTGCTGTCTGGTTTTTGCCATTTCTACTGCAGACCGAAATTTTTGTTTTGATTTATTTATTCTCATACTAAATTCTTCCTCCATTGTTTTGTCCATCTTGCTCAGGATCTTTTGTAAGTCTTCATTTTCTGCAATTAGTGCTATGTCATCAGCAAACCCTATCATGTCAACTTTATTTCCATGAACATTCACTCCTGTATTCTTCTCTTACTCGGTCAATCGCCTTTTGTAGATGTTGAATAGGTATGGGGATAGGGAACAACCCTGCTGTACACCCTTTATGATGTGTGCTGTTTCTTCCTTGCTACCACAACAAACTATTCCAGTTTCTTGCTTATAGATATTGTAGAAGAGTTATTGTTGCTTTAAGGGGCGGAACTCCGAGGTCATCTGCCCCATTGTAGATGAGTCTTCCGTCTCTAAAGTTGATAACTGTTTGATGAAGAATGCTGAATAGAACATTCCAGTTCACACAGTCAAACACCTTTTCAAGGTCGACGAACACTAAGGAAGTAGATTTGGCTTTCTTCATCTGCTTCTCTATCACTTGCCTCAATGCCAAGATTGCTTCTCTTGTTCCGACTCCTTTCCTAAAACGAAATTGATCATCAGATAGGTTTCCATCGATTTGTTTTTCTATTCTCTTCATAATAATTTTGGTGACTATTTGTAATGCATAACACTCCAGACTCATGTTCTGTATTGTTTACATGACATGCATATATATTTTTTTTTTAGGTATAGGTACTATTATGCATTTTACAAAGTCTTCAGGCAATTCTCCAGTCTTGTAAATATTACATACTAAGTTGTACAGTTCCTTTTTTAACTTAGTCACTTGATTTTTTTCAATAGTTCTACTGGTATGCTATCAGCTCCAGGAGCTTTCTTTCCTTTGAGGTCCTGCAATGCCTTCTCAAACTCTTCTTCCATAATAGGTGCCCCCAAGTCATCCTCTGTTATTTCATCTTCTTTCTTAACAGGCAAGTTAACACAGTTTCCAATGTATAGTTGTTCCAAATATTCTTTCCATCTTTTCACTATCAATTCGTCATCATATATTAACTTCCCATCTTTGTCCTGAATGTTCATTGTTTTTGGCTTCCTTGTTTCAAAGAACCTCTTAATATCTCTATAGGCCCCAACTATTTGCCCAGTTTTGATGTTATTTATTCCTGCACAGATTCTCATTAAATGCTGTTCCTTGTCTTGTTTTGCCCTCTTATTTATCTTGTTTCTTAAGGTCTTGTATTACTGCTTTTCATTGTCATCATTTGAGTTTTTATACTGTCTTCTTTCCTTATCATATCCTCAACTATCGACTCTTTCCTATTTTCTTTTTCCTTTTTTCCTAATACAGTTTCTGTTGAGTCTACAATGCTCTTCTTTATTTTGATCCACTTCTCTTCTACTCCCAAGTGATCTTCAATGTCGCTTATGTTATTTTTTGTTTCATCCATATAGAGTATTTGAGTGGACTCCTCTTTAAGCTTAGAAATATCCCAATGTTATTTTTTCTTTCTTCTTGAACCTTTTAAATATTAATTCACAGCGTATGCTGACTGGGTTATGGTCGCTGTCGACATCAGTTCCAGGGTAAATCCTAGAAATTCCTAGTTACACTAAAAATGTTAAGATAAATAAAAATAAACACTTTATGTACTTACATATGTACACACTGTACGGATTGTACTTTGATTTATTTGTATCTTTAAATCCATAAAAATGCACTCATTTTACAAAAACAATTCACTACACATTTACAAATGTATGTACTGTACGTATGTATAAACAAAAATATAAACACAACTGTACGAAATAGACTGGCCCGCTGGGGAAAAGGGGAGTGGATGGCTCAAAACAAACCCTCCCAAGGTCATTGTTCTCTCACAGCGCCGTGAAAAATACAGTTCACTTGTTTAAAACAAGCGTTCGGATTTTTGACGCTCTACTGTACGGTGAAACCTTGATCCATCGTATTTGGCGGGACCCCATGAAATAAATGATGTATGTCAGAAAACTTCTAACTTTCTAACAGCTTACACAAAATTAATATTTAATCATTCTCAATTTAATAATTTCAATACTCTGAATATCAAATGGTATATTTTTGACCAACAGCAACCTATTATTTAATAGATCGCAGGACCTTAATGTCCAGAAGTTTTAGAAGAATGGTGATTGTGCCGAGTAAGAATGAGGAGTGTGTGATCAAGCTATCAAACAAAACAAAACAAAATGCATAGAGTGATTGTCTAGGGTTCTGATTTCGACCCTTTGTCGACAATATCACAATGCATTGAAACAATGAGCAGGATTTGTTCCTTGACTTGCAAATTTGCCATAATGGAAACTTGAGAACACAAATTGGAACGGCACAAGAGCATTGGATGCTGATGGCATGCCCTTCAAGACCATGGACGATGCCAAAGCTCAGCGTTCGTTACGTGGGTTTACAATGGATGCACTTTGCTGGTGAACATTATACGGTTCATGAAGAGAGCTGGGAAATAACATTTGGATAATTATTCGGTGATTAAAACAGGGAGATTATTCAAGCCTATGCATGTACTTGCGATTCTAAAACAAAATAATAATAATAATAATAATAATAATAATAATAATATCGTATGGCCTCGGGTGCCGGGTGCAAGCTTTGTTATTTAACACCCAGAGGGCATCTTGCATGTCGAATTTTGTTGTTCCTTGGAGCACTATGAAAGTCAAGGAGGTTAGATATCTAAGCTCCTTGACACTATAGCGCTTTCTAGTAGAGAAAGGGGGAACTTTGTGGTGGCGGAGAATCCAGAGATTAATTTTGCCATTATGAACATTGCCTACTGAATTTAAATGGGTTCTTTAACATGCCAATAACGTGTGACATGCGTGTCGTGACTTTTGCTGCCTTTCAAAAATCATTTACCATGGCCAGGAGTGAACCTGCAAGCTTGGGGTTGATAGTCCAACACGATAACCACTCACCCACTGTGGCAAGCTGATTCTACAACAAATAAACACACTTTCACAATAGCTGTAGCTGCCTTTTTGTGATCATCAGCAGGCTTTAGGACGCCGCCGCTCGGTTCATAGGGTCACAATGCTTAGCAACGAGTAAAATGACTCGTGATTATGTGTATGTACAGCGAGATTCTTTTGCTGGAGCGGGGCCAGCGGCCGACTGCCAGGCGCGCGCATCTTCCGCCAGCCAAACTAGCTCGGGCCGCAGGGTTGCGCGGAGGCGAGCTAACCAGGGTCATTAAAGTCAGTCACTCAACTTTCATCAACGAGGGTGTGAAGTGTCAGCGCACAGATAAGAAGGTAACATAACACCTTCCTGCAAGATTTAATTAAAGAAGCACAGATGTTCTTTTTATTTCTTGGGAGTCTGGATGACCTCACGTCACCTGATAAAGGTTACAACATACCATAAGCGGCTTTGGTGGCGTAGTCGGTAGCATGCTGAACTTCTATGCCCAAGATAGCGGGTTCAAACCTGGCCGAAGCCGTCGGATTTTTTAAGAGCGTTAAAAATCCCTCAGTATGCCTTCCTACGGAGGGGAAGTAAAGCCGGGGGTCCCATGTCATAGATTTATGGCATGTTAAAAGAACCTTCCACTAATTGCACCTGTGTGAAGCTAAATTGGATAGGTTAAGAATGTAAACAACGCTCTTAGGTTTCTACATTCGTTGCCAAGAGCCGACTGAGGTGGCGTCTAGTAGCTAAGTTCTGAACTTGGCCTAGTAGTCGTTGACGGTGGTGCTTGGCGGCAAAAGTAGGAACTATTTGAAAAATTCTAAGTTGCAGTACTTAAATTTAAAAAAAAAACAGATAACACACACTACTACAGTCATCACAATTAACACCGGTTGTCAGACAGATTCTACACACCCAAAGTACACGGGGCTACATGACCGTGTTGCCGCAGCCCCTAAACTTAAGAACCAACCAACCAGAACATACCATTTCACAGAAGATGCTGAAAATGTACTCCTACAGCTGATAGACAGTAACTTTGGAAGTTACATCGTTACATTATGTAGCTACTCCGGTACCCTCCTGTGGGTTTACTGTAATTGATAAAGCACGGACCTAAGCTCATTTGATGTTTAATGGTGGTGTAATTTAACATTCAAAGTGTACAGATCAATTACCCGTACTCTAGTGGAGCTGGAGAACAATATACGGCAGCAGAAATCCCTCACAACAGAAGGGAATTAAAACGTGTAAACACTAATTTATTTACACGGTACAATGCCTGTCTGTCAGCTGAAGGAGAACACACTCAGTAATTTCTTTAATCATGATTTGCTAGTGAAATTACCATTAATTATTGTACTTTGTTACGGTTTCCACCTGAGGGCAATCCGCAGCCCGAGCTCAGTTAGCTGGCGGAAGGCGCGCGCGCAAAAGAATTTGCTCCAGCAAAAGAATCTCCCTATATAAAGGGGTACGGAGGTTGGGAATCGCTGTGTTAATCGATTATGTGTGGATTGGATCCTCTAGACTTTGGTGAAAGCAAGGCAATGTGATGTAGGACACTCACACCAGGAAAAATAATATCAGCCAGTGGAAAAGACACAAATCTTGTAGTTTTATGTTAACGTTCTATATGTAGAGAAAATAAATAGATGAATAATGCAATCACCTGCTGATGTCTGACTCATCACTGGACGACGATGATGAAGAACTTGAGGATGAAGACGACGATCTCCGCCTTTTATGACGTTCCTTGTCTTTCTTTTTTTCTTTGAGGGTCACCTTCTTCTTTGAGGGTTTGGGAGACTCAGATCTATGTAACATATACATGAAGTGAACCTAGGTTAGTATGTGACGACAGCCAATGAACACAACACATGAAAAAAGTGTGATAAAAGCTAGTTTACCTGTCTGCACGCAGGAGGCCTGACTTGTAAAACAAGCACACACAACATTGTTGTAAAGAAAACACAGAGCAAACATCTTCAGATCCTAGTTAATTGGTAACTTTCCCCTGTGAGATGAAATTTGTCATACTTTTGGATCAATACTTATGTTTTGTTTCATAAGACAGACTGATGACACAAATCATCTGCTCCACAAATACAAAAGAAGAATAAAATCTTATTTAGTAACTGTCACCGAGTAAACTCCACATTTATCTATTGCCAATACAGGAACACTTGATCATCCATGCACGGATTATCAGTTTGTAGGGGGCGGCAAACAGTCAGTTTTGAAGTAATAAAAAAATTACTCCTTGCGCAAGCTTACATTTAAGCGGCGCCAATAGGAATGTATTTACCCCAGCCAGTCTGGTTGGGCATTGACGTGACACTCTTCAGCAAAGTGATGTTTTATTTATAGCAAAGAAATAAGAAATGGGACCTAATTTAGAAAAGAGTGAAGTGATAAAAAAATATTTGTGTGGATGTACAATGATGTGAACAGAGTGAGCGCAAGAGGAAGTGCGATCGAGCGAAGACGAGACGATGGTTAGTCACACGGTCTTTCTATTACATGTTTGGTGCAACATTGTGCTGACTTCACCTGGATGGTGAGAAATGGAATTTACTGTCATAACTCGACTTCTCCTCTCATAAGGTCTCTTCATTACTGTGTGGAAGTTACCACCAGCTGGACTAATTTCAATATGTGGTGACAAGCTAAAGAAAGGTTCAGGAGTTCATTAACGTGAAACAGCATTAAGATGAACCTGGATAGTAAAATCACAATATAAAAACAATTTCACTCTACTATTGGATTTTTAAAATTATGGATACCCGAGTTTAGGCCTTAATTACAAACCAACAGACCTATTGTTCCTTCCCATTTGAGCCTAGGTAATGAAGAGACCTTATGTGGACCACAAAAATGCTATGAAATGTTTTGGCTGTGAAACATGGATACAGAAGCAAGAAGAAGTCGAGGGAACAAAACTGGGGTAGAAACTAACTGACACTATTGCAGTTCCGCTGTAACATTTCAGTTGGCAAACCTGATGTTGAACAAATGAAGAACATGATGCGCTGCATCAAGATGTGTTGTAGACATGTCATCAGTCATTATAGCATGGCTATAATGGTCACCAGAATTTGAAAGAAAAAGCAATAAACACTCATGACGAATCAGTGCAGTTAGGACCAGGCTGGGCTGTGTATAGTCAGTCAAGGTACACCTTGTACATTACCAGTAAAAAATAAGCCAAATTAACGGAAATTAGAGCAATTTCCAAATTCTTGTAAACTGAAAGAAAAAATGGTGGGTCATATCAAAAATTCTCTCAGACAAAAGTTTTAGGTAATTATTGGAGGAATATTGTCCGTTTTGTATGGTTTTGATATTGTGCCCATTAACAGAGATATGATTAATGTTTCCCAAAAATCCCACTTTTTCCCACCCCTTTGGTCAATGGTTGGTGCTATCAAAAAACTTTTCAAACATAAATTTTAGGGCCTTATCCGACACATAGTATGAACTTTGAATGGATTCAATATTTCAGATATTAAGAGAGTTATAGCGATATTTCACTTTTTCGAAAAAAGCCTCCCATTTTCACCCCCTTTGACAGATTTTGCCCATTAACGAACTTGACCGAGATTTTAAGGGGATACGTATTATGTAAAAAATTCAAAGTGATTGGTGCAAAATTACGGCAGTTATCGTGTCCACAAGAAACTGATATCTATACATACATATATATATATACATACACACATACATAAATTATATATAAACTTTTGAACTGACGGTGGTTTAGGGGTCTAGGGGATGTGAAACGCGAAGATATGTCGAAATTTTCCGGAAGTCTAAACATGGTACCCATTGCAATAGTTAGCTTTCTAATGAAATCTACCTAATTGAAATTTGAGAAACATGGCACAATGATAGATTTGTTAATTCCCCAGGTCTGGTAAAACTATTCCTTGCACTGCCGTATCATCAAATGCAAATCGACTTTTTTCCAAAATTTCGTACATTTTAAACAAAACAAATAAAAAATAGTATTTTGTTTACATTTCATATAATGCTATGTAATTCAAAACCGCCTTGTCAAACACTAAAGAATGTAGTTTAATTACTGTTTATACGTACATGTTTCAGTGTTCAATGACACCCTCGTCAGCATAGATTGAATATTAAAATAACCTTAAAACTAAGTTTTCAAAGACAAAAGAGAAAATGGATATCCTTACAAAACACTATAAGAAATTTAAATAAAAAGAAAGCTCACAAAAAGAATTACATAAATAAGTAAGAATGGAATGAATATTAATGTACCTTAAAGGACTGCTTGTAAATCTATAATATGGTTCGATTATAGTGAATCCATACATTACATTTTGGCTTGGCAATATCCAAATTGTTTCATATGACTTATACATATGAAATACATAGTCAGTTGGGTTAAGATTATGTACTGCATTACCAAATTTGACAACTAATTTCAACAGAACAATCCAACTATACTCTGCATTTCAAAAAAATGAACGTGAAGGAAATGGCGGGAGCTTGGAACAGCTGACCGCCGCGGGCTCCTATTGGCTGGATTAAGACAACTAATACCATATGTTGCCAGCTTACTGTCATTCATTCAGTCACCTGTTAACTGTGTCGGAGTTTGTTTCATTGCCATCGTTTCATTTACTTTAAGCATCGAGTTAATGAGTTGTAAATAGTACCGCAGGAAGAACGTGGGAAAATGCTGGAAATACAGCTGGAGACCACGCGCACCAACCTGTAACGGCCGGCTATCGTTCATTTCGACATCAAACTATTTTCATGGTTAGCCTTGTTTGTTCAATTCAAATTTAAATATACTTAATTTAGAATGCATGCGTGACGTACAAAATAGGCTATGCACATTCAGTCTTAATGTTTACGTATCCAGTAAGGTTTCATTGCATACCATAATGTTCAAATTAACGCTTGTCATTCAATAACCTACAAATCGACAATGTAAAATCACTGCAATAATATCGCCACAGAGCAACTTGTTTGTGTGCTTGGTGCTATATACTTTACCTTAACATTATGTATGTGGAGGCTATTATTAACCGTACCGAGTGAGTGAGTGTGCTTGGTATTGTCATGATGTTATTTCTGAGTTCTGTGTTAACTGCTGTAAACTGTGAATGACCTTCACCCAAACTCTTGTTTCATCTTGAAGGATATAATCATTGCATGGTGAGTGTTGATATATTCATCATCAGATTACTTTGTGTTTGTATTTTGTATTATATTTGTATAACTGTTGAGTGTTTGGCCTCTTTCTCGTATTTATTGAATAACGGTGACAAAGGTAGCATAGCTTCGGTGTGTTATTTATTCATTTTATACCGTATTTCTCTATTTGAATGTCAACGGCGTCGACTCAGGATCGACATTTGCATTATATTGCGCATAATAGTACCGAAATAATATCCGAAGTGTAGCCCTGTGTATTATTCGAATCAGCTGTTCTACATCGACAATAAAAACTTGGCAACACAGCTCAGCTATTCCAAGTTCCCGCCATTTCCTTCACGTTCATTCTTTTGAAATACACAGTATAGTAGGAATCTTCTGGTTTATTTCAAGGTTAGATAATTTTATACCATCAAAATTTTACGTATTTCACCAATCTATTAACAACATCATATAACTGACAAGTACGTCTTTCACCAATCTGATAACATCATCATAACTGACAAGTATGTTTCATCTGGAAATTTTTCCAAGGTTAGACCACATCAATGTGATACAGACTACCGTATCCATTAACCCAGTTATCCCGACGTCCTTCCAGAAGGATGAACGAATAGGTCAAGTTCGGTGTGCTCTAGTGGTAAAAACAAGTAGCTATCTGCACGCATGCGTGTATTTACAGTCCTGCCAATAACTTGTCATCAGTTTGTGACAGAATGCACAGCCGTGCAGACATTTTGTTAGCAACAATAGCGTTAAAGGTGAACCGATGTTTCTGTGATGGGCGAATTAACTGACATCATTATAGAAGGGTAAGTATTACAACCACAGGTATGCCTGGATGATTAAAAAACATTGTCACACAAACTCTATGGATGTTGTCCGACATATGTGATGTTTTTGTTCGCTGTACCAATATTAGTTGAAGTTATTGTTACCTAAAACTGCGGATCCTTCCAGAAGGACGTCAGGGAAATATGATGTATTTTTTGTTTTAGCAAGGTTCTTACTCTGAATGAACTCCTAGCGATCATTTAAAAGAATGACACCCCTGAACTTGAGTCATTTGACTCAGGGGCGGAAGTTTTTGCTACAATTGATCATTTTTCAGGTTCCCAACTGCAATCAGAAGCATTCCTCAGCATCTCAAATGCTCCCTCGCTAATCGAGATTATACCTGTACGTCAGTCTTTGTATATGCAGAAAATACTAAATATTAAATATTTACATAGTAGGTATCAAGGGGGAGGCGGTGAGCTTCCAACTGAAAGGGAGTGGGTTCGATCCCCATCCAGGTAGTGGATTTTAGAAACAAAACTACTACTTTCGGAAACGCAAATAGCCCTGGGGTTTACTCAGTCTACACCAGAAATGAGTACCTGGGTAATTCCTGGGAGAAAAGACGGCCGGGCGTGGCGCTGATAACTCCATCCCATCTAGTGCCGATGTCACAGAAAGTAGAAGTCTCTACCTTCCACTACTCCCAGGGCCTCCATGGCCTGTACGGAGTTGGATTTGCTATAGTTGGTATCACTTTATTCCATTAAGGATATAAATCACGTTCATTTCTTGTTTTTAAGTTTGCAAATCTGCTCGAATCAAGAAAATCAGGGTAAATGTAAGAAATTTAGGAGAACGCGCAAACGCCCCAATCCTGCGGAGTATAACTGGAGCAATAATGAGCTAAAAGCTATAAATGAAAACACCACTCGAATACAGTATATCAAATTATTCTTTGATGAAGAAGTTGTGCAAACAATAATAATTTTTACCAATAAGTATGCTGCAAAGAAGAAACAGTTCGTGATGTGTCTAATGCTGAAATGTGGTCTTTCATCGGCATACTACTAACTTTGACAAGTTCAGTCCCTTGAGTAAGGTATCCCGATTTTCCCGCCAGCAGAGAACAATAATATCCGTACCTCAGCCAGGCTTGCTTTCCCCTTATAACAACGAAATGGGTGGGATTGATCTAACTGATGAAAATTTGTTACTTTCAGAGTATCAATCAGAGGAAAAAAGTGGTATTTTCCCACAATACACAGATGCCTACACTAACAAGAAGAAAAAACAACTTCATTGCAATCACTGCACGAAAAAATGCACTTCAAGGTGCATAAAATGTGACTGTGCTTTGCATGTTTCTTGCTTTGTAGTATTTCATACAAAGTTGTAACCATTCAATTGTTGTTTCTTAAATAGTTCTAGTGTAAAATAAAGTTTTATTGTATTTTATGTAATAAAATATTTTACTCAATGAATATTATGAATTAATTCACACTGATTTCATTTTGATAGTGAATATCCCTGACGTCCTTCTGGAAGGATGTCTGATTTCCGGCAAACTGGGCATGGCACGTAATTAAAACCACTTTTTCCGGCCTCCTTACAACTTCAACAGAAGATCTTCATGGAACAAAAACAAATCTCAACAAAAAAAAATCAGGGTTATCAAGGTTGATCTATAGTCACATTATGTCCGATTAACCATAATATTAAACCACACTGAGGGATTGTGATATAACTAGTAGCTACATCCTATTGGCAACTCCAGCTATCTGATATGACATCTAGCGGTAAAAACGAGAAACTTACCAAGTACGGTACATTTGTCACGTGGTGACTGTATATGGTTTCTTGTATTGGTAAGCCGATCGTGGTAAATTCTTCGTGTTTATACATAAGTAATAAGTTTTACTCGATAAGAGTGCAAAATGAATAAAAGCAAAGTATATTGCTCAGTTTACGGCTGTAAGTCGATGTATAAGAGGGCTGCGGATATAAGTTTTCATCACTTTCCAAAAGATGCAAATAGAATAGCAGAAAGGTGACGATACCAAATAAATACGAGCAACAAGAGCGGGTTGGACCACTCACCACTACACTCACTGACGACAGGACGGGTTGTTCACTTACGACGTGCCAAGCAGCACCTAGACAGCCAAGCCTAGTCTCGCCGAGCCAAGCCGTACCAAGACAGCCAAGCCTAGGCCTACACCAGCCGATGACAGCCAAGCTTCAATGAGTCAGGTATCCTTTCCCGCTCCCTAGTTCATTTCCAATAACCCTACCAACCGTCATCACCTCGCTCTGCGATATCCGAGCCATTCCACTACGAATTATATAGGCCTAATTTGACTTCGCAAGGTAAATATTTACCATCCAAATCAAGCAATTCCTGTCTACCCCGAGTTTTAATACAAGTTAAACTCATCCCTTCGCCCAACCAAGCAGCAAATAATTTCTAGAGTCTATGGTACAATGAGCAAACTCAAATATAGCTTTAAAACGTAACAGCGCCATGACTCGAACTGCACAAAAACAAATACCAGCAGACAACCGATGCTTGATAACATACAATTGACACATAAAATCCAGTGGAACACACAAATTAGATCACTTGTATCGCACAGTTATACATATATACAATTGAAAATAACACTCATTATTTTAGGGACCACATTTACTGATTATAACCGAAAAATAAAAAGTGTTCCATATCAAACGCGTGTTATTGAGTATTTTTACCCTACTTATCCAGACGACCGCAGCGCCCCAAGTGTTAGTTTGAGTTGCCAATAGCAGCGACATCCAATTCACTATAATCGAACCATATTATAGATTTACAAGCAGTCCTTTAAGGTACATTAATATTCATGTTTTCTAATTCTTTTTGTGAGCTTTCTTTTTATTTAAATTTCTAATTGCATTTTGTAAGGATATCCATTTTCTCTTTTGTCTTTGTAAACTTAGTTTTAAGATTATTTTAATTCAATTTCCGTTGTTAAGCCAGAAGCAACATATGCAAGTGAAACTAAACACCCGGTCAACAACTGACAAACTACAGTAGGTTGATAGACGGATCCTTCGGACAATAATCAATAAAAAACACCAGATGAGGGCCAGTGGAGACTTTTGCCCAATTCAATACTTTACAAGGAAAGTGAATCTATCATTGACACGGTGCAAAAACTAAGAATTATTAGAAATATTATTCATTTCAGGTTCCGTATTGACAGCAATTATGAAGAATAAGATTTTTCAATTTTCTGCCTATTTAATACTTTAATTTTTTACAACATTTCAGGGGTACATGTTTCAAGCCCGGTTTCTTTTGGACCCTTCTTCAGCCCACAAACTTATATATAGAGCCCATCTAAACACAAAAAACATCGAAATCTTTACGATGACATAAAATGCACATACATAATAAATGGTTAAAAGCACTGCAACAATATCTAAAAATCTAAAAATAGCGTGCATAGTTCACAAGCTTCAGGTACACGTTTTTGTACTTGTTCTATTCTATGTAAAACGTCATTTGGCACTGTATAACGACGGACACATTTGTTGACGGACGATGTCTATAATTGGTGTACTGTAGGACAACTTCTATTGGTGTGGCTGAAGATGAGGTTGGACGGCGACTAAACCTTTTATCAAATTCTTGTTATAAATTTGGCATTTGGCAATCTGTCTTTGATAGATTGAAAAATCTTCTGTCACACGGTATGGAAAAACAACAAAAGAATTTGGCATCTTGTTACTCTTGACCCGAAGTCAAATGAAAACAGCCCTGCGAGATCATGTGGAGGTCAGGCTCCGCTTACCGAGAGCGGCTTGCTATGTATAAGTTTGTGGGCTGAAGAAGGGTCCAAAAGAAACCGGACTTGAAACATGTACCCCTGAAATGTTGTAAAAAATTAAAGTATTGAATAGGCGGAAAATTGAAAAAATCTTATTCTTCATAAAACTAAGAATTGCGTTTTTTGGACACATATTCCGCTTGCCAAATACTAGGCTCCTGAAACAACTTTATGACTTCTTTAGGAATAGTAAAACAAAAATCACATGGTTTAAAGAAATACAAATGGTTTTAGACGAATTGAAAATTACTAAGCATCAAATTGAACATAGAGAAGAGAAAAATCGGCTTCTGAATAACAAATACACTCTACTAACATTCAAAATTTCACAGCGTAAGCAATATGTTATATCAGCAGAAGAAGGAGCTGCAAGATCTTCCAGAATGAAGAAGTATTAGGAAAGAAAAAAATTATCAAGTATTAAGAACTGAACTTAGTATATGAAGACTTTGTATATAAGGTTTAATTTTTGGTGCTCCAATGTGGGCGTAAACAGTGTAAATAAATAAATAGATAAATAAATAAATAAATTCAATCTACGCTGACGTGGGTGTCATTGAACACCGAAACATGTACGTGTAAGCAGTAATTAAACTACATTCTTTAGTGTCCGACAAGGCGGTTTTGAATCACATAGTACTATAAGTCAACAAGGACCATTGTCATAATGGTTAATGCTTACGCATTTTATTTCATATAATGGTAATGAATACAAATTAATTTGTGATTTTGCTTTTTTTTTTTCCTGTGAAAATTTGCCATATTTTATGTGGGTCTTCCATAAATTCTGTCAAGGCTTTATGGTAAATAAGTAAGCACTTTTGCCCATCCGTCTCTACTACCTGCAAACTATCATTGCATACCAACTGATAGCCCTGGGAACTGGAGGGCCAAATGCAGAAAGGATCATAGTAGGATTTATTTACGGTCTGTTTGTCGATTGTGATGGACAGCTATTTCTGGAGTAACTTTACCCAGCATAACTTTTATTCCTTCGTCATTTGAAACCTGCCTTTCAATGCAAAGTTACAGCACTATCAGATACTGCACATTGGCAAGGATTTTGAAACCTGCCTTTCAATGCAAAGTTATAGCACTATCAGATACTGCACATTGGTCAAGGATTTTGAAACCTGCCTTTCAATGCAAAGTTACTGCACTATCAGATACTGCACATAAGTCAAGGATTTTGAAACCTGCCTTTCAATGCAAAGTTACAGCACTATCAGATACTGCACATTGGTCAAGGATTCAGGCTGCTCCATCAATGGATTGGGAAACCACCCAGCTTACAAAGCAACATATCGGCAATATTGGTGTTATGTTTCTGCACAATGGTTAATCTGATATTATAATATACAGTGTACTCCCGATAATTCGCGGGCCTCCAAATATATTTTTAAATAGAAATTCTCACGGCAACTAATCATCATGCTAAGTAAAGCAATCTCTCCGTCATTTAAAAGAATGTTCGTGCAACGCAATGCGTAAAGACGAAATCATTGACATTCGAGAAGACTGAACTGCGTTTCTCTGTGATGGAACAGTAGGCCTACTTGCGCATTCGAAACATACGAGCAGGTTGCCGCGAGTGGTATAGCAAAGATTTCCTTTATCTTCGAAGCCCAAACAATACAAGAGGAATGCGCTTTCACTGGGAACCTACCCTCCCTTTCCCAACAGCCACACTCAAAGGTCGCTGACCTGTGAGTTGTGAAGGGTGGATGCGCGGACAGCGTATTGTAAACAGCGATTATTGCGTAATGACGTAAGCTTTCGCGAGACCGAGAGCGTGTCTGTTGGATGCTCTTCATGCAGTCAACTAGTCATGAGAGAAAAATACCGCTACAAAAGCAAGCACTTGCCGAAAAAAACGATAATGTTTTAAGACATGAAAGCAAAGATGAAATACCACGGAATTTGACTGTTGGTGAGGAAAACTGAGATCCACTTGATATCAAGTGCGGGAGTGATGCAACGGAAATCCCGAAAGTTTCCCCACAGTCTCTAGTCACACTTATCTCTTATATAGAAAAACAAAATGAATTTTTGTTCTCTTATAATGTTTTCTTCGGAAATGTGCACTCGAAAATTAGAATAAACGATCTAAGAAACTAAATGGGATGACTTTTTTTAAATATTATTGTAGGCATAATCCACATAGGCCTGCCTCTAGCCTAGCATGTCTTATAGGACACTACAATCAAGTGTTTTAATTATTTTGTGTTTCAAGCATATTTCATTATTTTAATCAATAGTTTTGTTTTTACTAGGCTTAACAAAAATAACTGCGGATAATTCGCGGTTTTCAATAATTCGCGGAATTTCGTGCATTAATTACCGCGAATTACCGAGAGTGCACTGTATATCAATCTGAACTGGATTACCCCCTCATTACTATACACCCAGGCTGGATTTAGGACCTAAATCCACAAAATATTAACGGAGCTTAAACTATAATATCGCTCATGCAGCACCTAATCAGGACATCCCAGTTTCAAGGATGCAATAAATTTTAATTTTATCAATATACCTCCTATGACTAATTTCAATATTAAGATATGTGGTGACAAGCTAAAGGAAGGTTCAGGAGTTCATTAACTCGAAACAGCTTTAAGATGAACCGGGATAGTAAAATCACAATGTCCAAACTGTATATGCACCTCAGCAGGATAACAAAACAACATAGCACATTGGCAGCACTGTAAAACGCCAGGCTCATTCATGTTTACAATAATTTTACATAAATTATTCTTAAAATTCCTAATGTAGGCTCACTTTTCTCAAAACTACATTTGGGCAATTGTAATGTGCAACCTATAGAACTTGAACTAGATACATAACAGCTGTTCACACATGGGGAGGACGCTGAACTCGTTTCGAAACTTGGTCCAGTACTCTTATCATTTATGAGAAGGAACCAATACACCAAATGACATACTGGACCACATTGTATTCAAGACGAACAAACCATGCAGATGTTAACCAAAAAACAACAATGACTTGGTTTTCTGAACCGAAGCTCTCCGCTTGGCAACGGCACAACAGCAGGGACTACTTTTGGCTTGCACTTCTTGTACGGTATCAACGTGGTTAGCAACAGGGACACAACAGCAAATGAAAGACACAGTTTGCTGGTTAAGTTAACTAATACAATGCAATCTGCTACTTGTGTTTGTACTGACATGCTCTTTGTTCAATACATTGGTTGGTTGGTTCCTTAGTTTAGGGGCTGCGACAATGCGGTCATGTAGCCCCGTGTACTTTGGATGTATGTAGAATCTGTCTGATAACCGGTGTTAATTGTGATGGCTGTATTACTGTGTGTTATCTGTGATTCAAGTAGGAGGACTGCAGGCGATTAATTTTTTCAAGTAGTTTCTACCTTTGCGCCCAAATGCTACCATCCACGACACCTAGCTACAGGCGTGGCTACTAAATGTCATCGCAGTCAGCACCTGGCAGTGAACGTTTGAACTAACAGAGCGTTATCAAACTAACCTAAAAAGTTTGGCTTCCACAAGTTGCGTCCTGCTGCACGGCTGAAAGCAACGGGAAACTACAGCCGTATGCTATTCCCGAGGATATGCACCTCTCTATGCATAATTACATGTGATGATGGCCTCCTCCCTTGTAAAATTTCAATCCGGAGGTAAACTAGTCCCCCGTTCGGATCTCCGGGTGGGGACTACTCGAGAGGGGGTTAACATCACAGAAGTGACAAAGAGGAAATCTGACATTCTACGGATCGGAGCGTGGAATGTTAGAAGTCTGCTAGGAAGTGGAAGGTTAGAAAACTTAGAAAGGGAAATGGATAGGTTGAGGTTGGATTTGGTTGGGATTAGTGAAATGCGCTGGCAGGAAGAACAGGACTTTTGGTCAGGAGACTGTAGGGTCATTAGCACTAAATCAAACAATGGCCAAGCAGGGGTTGGCCTCATATTGAGTAGGAAACTTGGACAGCGCGTGGAATATTATGAGCAATATAGTGAACGGATTATTGTAGCAAAAATCAATACTAAACCTACTTGCACCACAGTGGTACAAGTCTATATGCCTACCAGTCAAGCTGATGATGAGGATGTTGAAAAGGTCTACGAAGAAATAGACGAAATTCTGAGGTATATCAAGGGTGATGAGAATGTTATAGTAATGGGAGATTGGAATGCTGTGGTAGGAAAAGGGAGAGAAGGGAAGATAGTAGGAGGTTTCGGATTAGGTGAAAGGAATGATCGAGGAAGCAGGCTGGTAGAATTCTGCACCGAGCATGAGTTGGTCATAGCTAACACCTTATTCAATAACCACAATAGAAGAATATACACATGGATGAGACCAGGAGATGCAGGGCGTTACCAAATCGACTTCATTATGGTCAAGCAGAGGTTTCGAAACCAGATTTTGGATTGTAAAACATATCCTGGTGCTGACATAAACTCTGACCACAATCTGGTTGTAATGAAATGCAGATTAAAGTTGAAGAAACTGAAGAAAAGTCAAAAGCCAAAAAGGTGGGCAATGGACAGACTGAAAGAGAAGGATGTAAACGAAAGATTCAAGAAGAGTATAAAGGAAGGACTAATGAAAAACCCTAAACAAACTTCAATTGCAGACGAATGGGCACTTTTGAAGAATGAAATAACAAAATCCGCAGAAGAAAACATTGGTAGGAAAGAAAGAATAGGTAGAAAACCGTGGATCACTCAGGATATACTAGAATTGATGGATGAAAGGCGGAAACACAAGAATGTAAGAGATGAAAAGGGGAAAGCAGAATACAGACGTCTGAGAAATGAGGTTAACAAGAAGTGCAAGGAAGCAAAAGAAGAATGGTTGAAAGAGAAATGTGCAGGTATAGAAAATTGTCTGAAATTAGGAAAAGTAGACACAGCTTATCGAAGGATTAAGAATACTTTTGGGGAAAAGAAGACAAAGTGCTGTAATATTAAGGACAAAAATGGAAAGCCTCTAACAGATAGGGAAGAAAGGGTTGAGAGATGGAAAGCTTACATAGAGAGTTTGTATAAGGGAAAGGAGATTGAGAATCATGTAATGGAAAGGGAGGAGGAAATTGATGAGGATGCAAAAGGAGATTGAATATTGAGATCAGAATTTGATAGAGCTTTGGAAGACTTAAGCAGGAACAAAGCACCAGGCATAGATGATATACCGATTGAGTTGCTACGCTGCATAGGAGATGAAGGTCTGATCAGGTTATTTCACTTGGTGTGTAGGATTTATGAGACAGGTGAGGTACCCCCTGATTTCAAGAAGAATGTAATCATCCCTATACCAAAGAAAATGGGAGCTGACAGATGTGAAGATTACCGTACAATCAGCTTGATTACTCATGCTTCAAAGATCCTGTCTAGAATAATTTACAAGAGGATTGAAAGCCAGATAGAAAGGGAGTTGGGCGAAGACCAATTTGGTTTCAGGAGAAATGTAGGAACAAGGGAAGCTGTACTAAGTCTTAGGCTGATTTTGGAAGGTAGAATAAGGAAAGATAAGAGAACGTTCATGGCTTTTGTAGACTTAGAAAAGGCTTTTGATAACGTTGATTGGACTAAATTGTTTGACATTTTGAAATCGATTGGAATAAAGTACAGGGATAGGAGGGTGATATACAATCTATACAGAAACCAGACAGCAGTCATTTGAGTTGAAGGACATGAGAGAGAAGCTGGTATTCAGAAAGGTGTAAGGCAAGGCTGCAACTTATCACCCATACTTTTCAATCTTTACATTGAACAAGCAATGAAGGAAATTAGAGAAAAATGTAAAGTGGGAGTGAAGATTCAAGGAGAAATAATTTCAACTCTGAGATTTGCTGATGACATCGTCATCTTGGCCGACAAGCCTGAGGATTTGAATGAGTTTTTGAATGGTATGGACTCCGTCTTACGGAAAGAATTCATGATGAAAATTAATAAATGTAAAACAAAAATACTGGAATGCAGCCGAAATAAATCTGAAACCTCTATGGAGATCAAATTCACAGGTGAAAAGCTGAAGGAAGTAGGAGACTTCTGTTACTTAGGAAGCAGAATAACCAGTGATGGACGAAGCAAAGAGGATATAAAAAGTAGGTTGGCTCAGGCAAAGAAAGCATTTCTACAAAAAAGGAATCTGCTGACATCAAATATAGATTTAGATATTAGGAAGTCATTTTTGAAAGCCTTTGTCTGGAGTGTGGCGCTCTATGGAAGTGAAACTTGGACTATTGGTGCAGCAGAAAAGAGGAGAATTGAAGCATTTGAAATGTGGTGTTACAGGAGAATGATGAAGATCAGATGGGTAGATAGGGTTACAAACGAAGAGGTATTAAGACGAGTGGGAGAGGAGAGATGTTTCTGGCGACTGCTAATGAAGAGAAGAGATAGGTTGGTAGGACACATACTAAGACACCCAGGAATAGCAAGCTTAGTTATGGAAGGAAGGGTCGAGGACAAGAACTGTAGGGGTAGACCAAGGTTAGAATATGTTAAACAGATTGCCTCGGATGTAGGGTGTGGTAGCTATGTAGAGATGAAACGATTAGCACAGGACAGGGAGGCATGGAGGGCTGCATCAAACCAGTCAAAAGACTGAAGACTCAAACACAACAAGTGTAGTTAGTGGAAGGTTCTTTTGCATGCCATAAATCTATGACATGGAACCGACGGCTTTACTTCTCCTCCGAAGGAAAGCGTACTGAGGGACTTTTAACGCTCTTAAAAAATCCGACGACTTCAGCTGGGTTTGAACCCGCGATCGGGCATAGAAGCTCAGCATGCTACAAACTGCGCCACCGAAGCCGCCGTTCAATGCATTGATGTTGCTAATTCATCTGATGGGCTTGGGACATCTTGGTCATCAGCCCCATATAGTTGGGTGTGTGTAACTGTATTACGGACAGGGATGAGGTAGGTGCCTGGGACTTGAAGTAAGTAAGGTACTATCCCAGCATTTGTCTAGAGGTTAGCCGCTGTCAGCGCCGGGATTAGAAACTGCGATATCCGGACTTGCTGCAGTTCTCCTCGAGCCTGGGGTGCATGAATTAACGAGCTTGGCTATGCCACGGAACGAGTTCAAAACAATGTTTAGGAATACACCGATTCAGTTTGGATCCGTATCAACTATCTGAGGGTATATAAAACAATTTCAGCCTTCCATGGGATTTTTTTTATTATGGATACCCGAGTTTAGGCCTTAATTACAAACAAACCAACAGACCTATTGAAAAATGAGTTATACCAATATGTTCCTTATTTAATTCTGCGTTAGACCTTATAAAGCCAATTATGCTCAAGTTTTTTTTATTTTTTTATTTGTGGTTGTATAAAAATTGTCCGGGATTTTGGAGTCTTTTCTAGGAACCGCTCGCTTAAAACTATATAGAACGATTATCGATACAACGATAATCCCCTCTGTAACGATAAAATATTGTGGTCCTGGCATAAATCCCATTGATATAATGTTATTTTTTTCTTGATGCAACAATACTCTCTATAACGAAAAATCTCAACTTCCATCCATTTTTCAGTTCCCTCCGACGAACATCCCCTCTGTACTACGATAATTGAAGCACGAAAATTATCAGGACCATCTGTAACCGCAATATGAAGAACAAACTTTCCAATTGCGTAAGCAAAGGAAGCAAGCGAATACTGTAGCTGCTTATCTGAGGGTAGATTTCTTGTGCAACTCTGCGAATTCAGCAGGTATAGAATTCCAAGAAGGTATGGAATGCATACCTTTAGGATTTAAACGACAATAGCTGTGGAATAGCTGTCCGAAACCGTAGCACCCTCATTAGTGACCTTGTTTTGACACTTGTCGTGTTTCGCTCTGGAGAGGTAGTGCAGGTGTTTCAAAGTGCTCTTTTCTGTACTAAACGTACATTGTTTTTGACAAAATTGGCTTCACGTTCCCAGAAACAAATAAGTCTACAGCAGAAATTAACGATAATTAATGAAATAGATGGGGGAATGAAAGAAACAGACGTAGCAAGAAAACGTGGCCTTTCGCAATCGACAGGAAAAAGGAAACGTTAAAATCAAATTCTGTAAATTCCTGGAACAAAAGCGCATAAAAACTGACATACAGTGACGTAGATGCTGCAACGTTGAAGTGATTCAATGAGAAAAGAGACCTGACCATTCCAATTAATGGGCCACTACTTTGTGCCCAATCTAGAAAGTTTGCTAACCTGCTGGATGTAGACTACTTTAGAGCCTGCAAAGGGTGGCTAATTAGGTTTAGAGTGAAGTGCTGCAAAGTGTGAATAACAAGTACTGCATGTGTATGAAAATGAAATTACATGGTCAGTATGACTGTACTCTGCTGAACGTGCTGAAGATACTGTAGTTTCGTATTTCTTTCTGCGTTTCTGTTCTCCCAAATCTTATGAACTGTATTCGTTGTAATTAAATGGTACCATGTGGTAGGTATGTTTGTCTAACCCTTATTATTCCCGTTTTTACAACGGGGTCGGGGACGAGATGCGATGGAAGTCTTTGTGGCGAGGGTTTTTACGGCCGGATGCCCTTCCTGACGCCAACCTCATGAGAGGAGTTAAGGAGAGATGAAATGAATGATGGTGAATGAAACTGGGCAAGGATGTGGAAGGAAGCGGCCGTGGCCTGCCAGAAAGTACCGTCCCAGCATTTGCCTGGTGTTGAAAATGGGGAAACCACGGAAAACCATTTCAAGGACGGCCGACGGTGGGGCTCGAACCCACGCGTCTACCGAGTCAGCAGAGAGCTTGGTCCCATGATCCAATGCTGGGCTTTAGCCAGCGTAGCCACTACTGTCGGTATACCATGTGGTAGGTAATTAATGTAATTCAATTTCTGTTCTACATATTCATCCAGACATGGCCCAAGACCGAAGGAAATGGAGACTACGATCCCACACCGCGGACCCTGCCACTAGGCGGGACAAACGCTAATGAAAAAGAAGAATCTGTTCACTAATTGACCTGAGAAGGTGTTATTCCAAATTCTCTTTATATTATTATTATTATGTGCGTATGGACCCTATTGGATCGCGCATTACATTTATGATTCGCCTTTCTAACAGACCATATTGCTTTCATTCTTTCACTGTGCGCTTGTTTCCTTTCTTGTGACCACTTAGTCCCCGATCTTCTGGGGACTTCATTCTCTGGCTGTACCACGCATTTATTTATCTTCTGACGGTAGACATTTCTGTCTAGTATTTCTGACGTTTCTATCCGGGCCTTTTCCAGGTAATTTTTAACATCTTGTATCCAAGATACGTTCTTCAGTTTTCCAGAGTATGTCAAAATCTTGTGAGTTAACCTTGAAGATGAGAGTCTGAACGTGTCCATAGAATAACTCCTCTACAACAATACTTTTTGGGTCCGCAAGGTATCATTGTATCGAGATTTCACGGTATACATGGAAAATTAATTGTCTGAGGGTAATTAAATTTTTATTACAATATGTTATTGGCACAAGTATTGGTAGTGTAAAACTCAAGTTTCATTTTTTCCAACTATCCAATAAAAAGTTGTTATACTTTTTCTAAAGTAACTTTTTCTCAGTCCAGGATGAATGTAGAACAGGAAACTTGGCCTCATTTTGAAGCCCTCATTCATGATTATCGGAAACTACAACCACTGCGAACGCACAAAGTGATACCGAATTTATGAACAATGTTATTGATGGAAGGTTTTGTGCGCGCTGGCTCGTCCGATTAAAATCAGGTGGGCTGGCGAAATCGGGTGCAGGGTTGCCATGCTAAGCTTGCACCACAACGAACGAACATGGGTTTACTTTCAGCCTTTGATTTTATATCCTCGTACACATTCCATTTTCCATCATCTTTGGACCTTCAAAGGCAGGTTTAAAAATGGTTTGCTTCCTCATTTGGAAATGTCATACTACAAAAGTTTTACAAAGGCTATTTACATTATTTACATATCTTTACAATATTTGATTCTGTCAGTCTCCTTCATCTAAATTGTCACTGATTCCATTAGCAATGGGTTCCTGCTCAGTTTTTTGAATCTGAATCTCAAACTCTTAACTACTGTCAAAAGTGGAGAAATTGACATATCGGGAAAATCATTCATATTTTCTGACAGTTTCTGATGATAAACCCTTATTAAAAATAAATTACATAGTTGAGGGAAATTATATATGTTAAATGTATGTTAAAAAAATGATTATCTAAAATAAACAACCCAGTCGAAAAAGTAGCCGATTGGACCGAACGTTAAAATACTGCAGGTTCACACAGTTATCTCATTTCGCGACAAGCAACCAACCTAACCACAAGTTTCCTTCAAATAACAAGTCTTCAACATTTTTCATTATCAGGTTAATTGGAGTTTCGGCTACCGTATTTTTTATATCAAGGTTATTCCAAATGGAGCATTGGGATTCTGCCACACTTACGTTAAAATTATTTGGACAACATCAATCTATACTAGGACGAGTTACTTACAAATGACCACCAGTCAAATGGAACTTTTTTATGCAGAAAAATTGTGAACCTGCAGCATTTTAACGTTTGGTAAAATCGGCTACTTGTTCGACTGGGTTGTTTATTTTAGATAGAGAATCAATTTCTTTACATTAACATAATAATTTCCCTCAATTATGTAATTTATTTTTAATAATGGTTTATTATTTTAATTAACGGCCCTCTATTGAGAGCATAAATATCTACATCATGTCATAGGATATCTATTTAAAAAGGAAACTAATTCTAAATATTTCCTTGAATACATATCCACAGTTATAATGTATAATTTTCCTGACTTCCACATATTGTTATTAATTTTTATAAGGAAGTGTTTTTTGATGATTTTAGTGAAGGTTTTTGGGGAAACAAATGTATGTCTATTTTGGAATGTTTATGCCAAGAGATTAGAAGTAGAGGCTGATGAAGAGCTCTTGAAACATGTACTTGTGATATTTTATATGTTAATGGAAAAATTGTTTTTGGTTGTATACCCTCAGATATAAAAGCAGTGTTTGCATCGACATGCTCCTTGATCCTGATACATCACAAAGTTCAATATGCTATGCATATTCAAAATGATTGGCGATTCTCAAATATGAAATATACACTCACCGGCATAAAAAGCGAAACACTACGAATTTCAGACAAAATTCAATGTTGGACGGCTTCAAACCTTGTACAAATTGAATATTGTGACATTGTAGCGATATGGCAATGTATCGTGAGTTAATTAGCCCATTTGAGAAGCTTCAGTCCAATAATTGCTAAACATTGTTGATCGTGACAATCACAGCACCAATATTACAGTTTCCCGCCTTCGGACAAGAATAACCACAGACTGCTGTTTTATGGTGTGAATTCTCGTGCCGCATATTTTTGTGGACATTACGGTTAGTCTACAATATTTATTCTCGCTCCTAAGTCAGATCATAATGGCTCTTTCTCCTGAAACCGCTGCAAGAGCAGTGGCATTAGTGGAGGATGGGCGCAGTATACGCTATGTGGCAAACGTTATAGGCACATCTTGTTCTAACGTGTACAGGACTGTTAAAAGGTACAGGGAGGACAATATCTACTCCCGAAGGCCCGGTTCTGGTCGTAGGAAAAGCACTACTGAGCGCTTTCTCGCAATGCAAGTTCTTCGTAATCGGCACACAACAGCTGTGGAGGCCAGAAATCGCTTGCAGCAAGTACGGGGCAAGAACATCAGTGAAAGGACAGTAAGAAGGAGGTTGTATGAAGTGTGTTTACAGTCCAAGAGGCCCGCCACAGGACCTCTCCTTAGACGTGAGCACCATGTCACTTAGATGCAATTCGCCAACGCCCATCGAACTGGACTGTGGAGCTCCGTGCTGTTCACGGATGAATCCCGATTCTGTTTGAGGGCAACGGATGGGAGGGAGAGAGTATGGAGAAGGCCCGGGGAACGTTATTCACCCTGTACCTTCTCTGCAAGGACACCGTTCAATGGAGGCTCTGTGATGGTCTGGGCTGGTATTACCTCGGATATGCGCACGGAGCTTGTGTTCGTTGACAATGGGAGCCTGACAGCCCACCGGTACATCGAGGAGATTTTAGTACATCACGTCGTCCCTTTTGCACCTGTCATCGGAGAGAACTTCATCCTGATGCATGACAACGCTCGCCCACACGTTGCCGTCTGTGTACGTGATTACCTGGATGAAGTCTGAATTGAGCGCATGGTGTGGCCTGCTTGTAGTCCCGACCTAAACCCGATAGAGCATGTCTGGGATATGCTTGGGAGACGTGCTAGGAGTCGTTCTCCTGAAACATTAGCTGCGCTCGAGGAAGAATGGGAGCTCATACCACAAGAGAACATTCGAGATTGCATCCTGAGCATGCCTGATCGAATCAACAGCTGTAACTGCCGCTAGAGGTGGAAATACCCGTTATTGAGCCAATGGAAATGTGCTGCAAACATGTGGACAAACGGACTAAGTCATAGAGTAATCATTCATAAACATACAGTGTAACAGGTGTGAGGACAGTACGATGGATTCCAGGTTTCAACATTTCCTAATTCGGGTTTCTGAACAGTTGTGATTGTTATGATGAATACTGTATATCAATTATTGTACCAATTAGGGTAATTAACTTATGATTCACTGCCATGTTGTTGTAATGTCATATTTGATTAATACAAGGTTGTGAGTTAGCCGAGGTCGTTGCGGCATGACTGTTGGCAGTCGCTCACATCCGGGAGGCGAGGAGGTTCGAATCCCCCCGCCGGCAACCTTGAAGATGGTCTTCTGTGGTTTCCCATCTTCCTTCCAGGCAAATGCCGGGGTTGGTCCCTAACTATAGGCCACAGCCGCTACCTTCCAACTCCTCGACCCTCCCATCCAACATTCCTCCCCAACGGTACTTGTAGCTCACCCATTGGGTGTCCGTCTCGAAGCAGCTACAAAACTGGCGAGCCGAACATGTCCTCGGACACTCCCGGCACTAAAAGCCATACGCTAAAAAAAAAAAAAAAAATTACAAGATTAGAAGCAATCCAACATGGAATTTTGTCTGAAAATCGTAGTGTTTCGCTTTTTTTGCCGGTGAGTGTACTTTACCGGTAAAAGTCGTCGTTGATTTCTTTTGAGGATTTGCAGCATCGTGTGTGAAATCGGTCTGCTAACCTGTGTCATTGTGATGGCTGCAGTAATGCATGTAGTACGGTATAACTGAGGATAGGATTGGTGGATGAATACAAGTATCACTTCTAGGACAGTTCGACCACACCCGAGACCACAGAAGGCGGTTATAATTTTAAATGTTTTCTAGAATTGTGAATTTTTACAGCTGTACAGATGAGTGGGGCTCTTAATAATCTTCAAGAATAAATTGAAATTGAGCCAAGCATGACATAAGCATATCAGTACAAACACACTCCCTCATTAGCACCCACTGAGGCGACATGCATTCCTTTCTTCTTACACAGGATATAACACAAAGGAATTTTTTTAAAAAAAGAAAGAAAATTTCTGACTATACTTACACACAAAGACATGGTCAGTGAATGCTGAAAATAGGGATGGAATTACAAATGAACATCAGCATACAAGATCGTGGAGTAATTCATCATTACTTAAGTTTTGATTGTGACATTTACCTGGAGAGACAAGCCATTAGAGAATATTGAACAGACCATTACCTGTCTTTCTTCTGTTTCTTAGATTTTTTCTTCTTATCCTTCTTGGCTTCAGGACTGGAGGAGCTGCAAGGACAGAGAGTTTAGTTAGTTATTGTTGATTCATGGGGCAAAAGATTAAATTATACAAATTTAGAATACTTTAAAATTTCAAGGAGGACACCTAAATATAAAAAAAGGTCTTAAAACTAATAAAACAAAATATTAAATTAAATAAAACTAATAATTACAAGATTTGCCTTTGGGAGTGGCGACCCCATCGTAATAATAGCCTAAATGGAAATGGCACTTCCAATGATTCGGAAAAGGTTAGGGCGTACCCTGCAGGCGACGCGCAGTTCCTTTGGTACTGGGGGAACTGTGAGAAATGGGCGACCAGTAACCGAAATGAAAGTGGGAATCATGAATGTCATGACCCTGACAGGCAAGGTGGAGGAGGTGGTAGACTTCATGGAGAGGGAGAAGGTTGGAATGATGGGGCTGAGTGAAGTGAAATGGAAAGGTAAAGGAAGGAAGAAATTGAGGAAAGGATATACATTATACTGGAGTGGTGGCCAAGAGGCAAAAAATGGCGTGGGACTGATAACCTCGAAACAACTGGAGGAGTATGTTGAAGTGGTAGAGTGTGTGAGTGACAGAATAATGAAAATTAGAATGAAGATGAAGAATGACGTGATGGACTTCATACAAGTGTATGCACCACAGACTGGAAACAGAGAAGAAGATATTGAAGTATTCCTGGAGGATGTAGAAAGAGTAATCTCAGATGTAGAAGTGGTGATCATGGGAGATATGAATGCACAAGTCGGAAATGAGAGACAAGGAAAGGAAGAAGTCGTTGGACCATATGGATATGGGAAAAAGAACCGGGAAGGAGAGGAACTTGTAAACTTTTGTGAAAGGAATGGACTGATAGTGGGTAACTCATGGTTTCGGAAGAAAAACAGCAGGAAAATTACGAGATATGGGTGGGGTGATAGAAGAACAAAATCAGTAATTGACTACTTCCTGGTGGAAAGGACTAATTGCAGAAACATGATGTATGTGACAGCTTTACCAGGAGAAGCATTTGATGGGGACCATAGAACTGTGGTGGCAAAATTTAGATGGGGAAAATTGGAAAACCTAAAGGAGATCAGAGAAAGTAAAATAAAAGTATGGAAATTGAAAGACAAAGCTGTACAGGAAGATTTTCAGGAGAGATTGAAGCAACAAATCCCAGTTACTGAAGTGGAAAATGTAGAAGAGGAATGGTCCCACTTTAAAAAGGCATTTGCTGGTGCAGCAGAGAGTGCTTGTGGTAGGACGTCAACAAGAGTGAAAGAGAAGGAGACACCGTGGTGGAATGAGGAAGTGAGGAAAGCAGTGAAAGAAAAGAAGTCTGCATGGAAAGAATGGAACCGAGATCAAACAGAAGAAAGCAAAAGGAAGTATCACGACAGCAAACGGAGGTGTAAGAAAGTGGTAGGAGAAGAAAAGTTGGGAAGAATTTACACGAAGAATGGAAACAGATGTAAGTGGCAGTAAAAGGATGCTGTATGGGCTTCTAAGAAGTAAGAGGAAAGAAAGGGTTACTACAAAGCTGGTGAAAAAGGAAGATGGAGAGTTGTTAACACACCCGGAAGAGATAAAGGGACGATGGAAGGAGTATTTCGATAAGCTATTGAACGTGAGCAATTGTACTGGTGAGATCGAAGTGACACAGCCTGACGACTCTATAACAGAAGATGATATAACAATGCTGGAGGTAGAATTAGCAGTACAGAAGATGAAGATGGGAAAAGCAACAGGGGTGGATGAGATCAGTGTAGAAATGATAAAGGCTGCTGGACCTGTTGGTATGCAATGGCTGTATCGACTGCTAAAGTGTGTGTGGAAACGGAAATGGGTACCAGAAGACTGGGTGAAAGGGCTAATAATACCAGTGTTTAAGAAAGGGGACAAGAAAGTGTGTGATAACTATAGAGGGATCACCCTCATATCACAGATAGTAAAAATACTGGAAAGGATATTAGAAAGAAGAATGAGAAGAAAGGTGGAAGGAGAGTTGCAAGAGGAACAGTATGGCTTCAGGAATGGAAGATCCACAGTGGACCCAATCTTTAGCTTGAGGCAGGTGATGGAAAAGAACTGGGAATATGGAGAGGATTTGATCATGACTTTCATAGATCTAGAAAAGGCATATGATAGTGTCCCCAGAGAGAAGGTATGGGAAACCATGGTTAGACTGGGAAGAGAAATGTTGGAAATGGTGCAAGCAATGTACAACAACTGTGTTAGCAGGGTTCTGACCCCTGTTGGAAAGACAGATTGGTTTAGGAACAAGACTGGACTAAGACAGGGGAGTGTGCTGTCACCTCTTTTATTCATAATGGTAATGGATGAAATTGTAAAGGAAACAAAGGAAGCATATGGACATAAAGAAATGAAGTTACTATTATTTGCAGACGATATTGTGGTCTGGGGAAGGAACACCGAAGAAGTGCAAAAACAACTAGATGCACTGCACGAAAATATTCAGAAGTATGGCCTGAAAATCAGTATAGAGAAAAGCAAGACCATGGTGATGACAAGAGGGGAAAGACAAGGAAAGGGCATTGTGAAAATTGGAAGTCAGAGTTTGGAAATTGTGGACACGTTCAAATACCTAGGAAGTGAATTGATGCAAACTGGTAGGTTGGACATGGAGATTGGCAGGAGGGTACAGCAGAGCAATGCATTCTATCAAAGTGTAAGAAAACTTGTTTGGGATAAGGAAGTACCAAGGAAAAGCAAAGAGGTAATGTATAAAATGTACTATGTACCCATATTAACGTATGCAGCTGAGACTTGGACCCTGACGAGCAGGCAAGAGAGTAGAATCCAAGCCAGTGAAATGAAATTCCTAAGAAGTATGATAGGTAAGACAAGGAAAGACAGAGTGAGGAATGAAGATGTTAGGAAGGAAGTTGGGATGGGAAAACTAAATGAGAGAATTGAGAAGAATAAACTAAGGTGGTTTGGACATGAAAAGAGGATGGAGGAAAATAGAATACCAAGACAGATGCTGGAGGCGAAGTGCAAGGGTAAGAGAGCAAGGGGAAGACCTAGAACAAGGTGGATTGATTCAGTGAAGAACAGCGTGAGAAAAAGAAATCTGGACTGGGACAAGATCGTGGAAGAAGAATGGCGGAAGGAAAGAGGAAAGTGGAGAAGTGCCATAAATACCCCGACCCGGCAGAAGCTGGATAAGGGGAAATGATGATGATGATGATGATGATGATGAATTACAAGATTTGGTGATTTAGACAAATTAGAGAAGACTGAAAGACGAATTCTGAGAGAAATACTGGGAGCTAAACGAAATAATAACGCAGAATATAGGTTACGACCAAATAGAGAGTTATATTTGAAATGTGAAAAATTAACTGATATAATGAGAAAGAGAAGATCACAGTTTTTTGGGCACATTTATAGAATGGAAAATAGTAGACTAACTAAACAGATCTTCAACTTACTGACTAGTTAAAAATCCAAACCCACATGGTTCATTGAAATTGACAAAGATTTGACAAACTCCAGAATTCAGACAGACACAATAGCAAACAGATCACTCTTCAGAGAAGCTATTCAAAAGGCAGAATTTCAAGAAAGAGAGAAACTAACAACTCGCAGAAAGTTGACTCAAGAGGAGAAAGATCAACACTCTAGAAGGATGAAGGAAATTTGGAAACAAAGGATATATAATACAATGGACAATAGCCAAAGTTGATTCATTGTACCCCCCAAATGGGTTATTCGAAAAGAGAAGGAGGAGGATGAGAAGAAGAAGAAGAAGAAGTAGAAGAAGAAGAAGAAAAGAGAAGAGTGACAGTCAGTCTGAAAGACTAGACTTTATATCATTTTAAATGCTACAAATGCTGAAAAATGATGGGTGAAAGCCTCATGATCATGCAGCGAACTGCGTGAACTCAAACTCCATTAGCAAGTGCAAACCAAGGTCAAAGGAGGTAGCTGGCTGGATGACGTCACGCTCACCGGAGCTCACCGGGAAAGGAGGAAGCTCAAGCGGCACTATGACGTCACACACCTCAGTGCATTCTTGGTACATTTCGTCCCGTCGCCGCAACGTAATGCCAGACCTCAGCTTAACGACGAAGTCGACAAGATCATTTAAAATGATGAAACTAGTAATTATAATAATAAACAAAAATTACGGAAAACAAAAATGAACAAGTTCTTTGAGTAAATGTACACTTGAAAATTTACTAAAGAAAGCTTCCCAGTTGGTCGACACAAATTGTGCCTAATTACATCAGGCGGACTATTTATACGCCCTAAGCTGAAAGAAATATTAAACAAGATATTTATCACAAAAAACAAAAAAAGACGCTTTTATGTACAAAAATGGGGGGGGTATTAATTCAATTCAATTCTCGAAAAAGGTGAAAATCATACAGTGCTGGATTGGACTAAACGACTGATGGTCCAAAACTTCGCATATGTATTCTTTGAAAAAAATCTAACGTAACGTTGGCACAGTGCGGTCGTGAATGATTTTCACCTTTTTCGAGAATTGAAGGTATGGTTGGGTGGCAATGCCTCGCCAAAAAGGAAAAACTTCAGGAAACTCTCCAGACGTACCCACCTCAGTGGCGGCAGAATTTTTTGTCGAGGGCATTGGAAAGCTGGTGTAACAATACGACAAATGTTTCAATCGTTTTGGCGATTATGTTGAGACAAGAATAAAACAATCAAACATCTAGTAGTCAAATCAGTTTGGTATGTCAATCTTATTTTTATGCAGTCCGCCGGGAAAAAAACACGCCCTCATATCATGTCAGTGCTGTAATTCTAAGCTTTCTCGATAGTTCAAACACCAAATTACCGACCATCCATCGAGTCATCATGTACATCGTTATCCCAGAATTTGCCTCAAGACAGTATTTTGTACTCTTTAAGGGAAATACTATGTGGTGGTTAGACCAAGTTGCATGGAACTTTGAAAAGTGAATGAGAATTTTACTGTAGGCATCATTAACCTTTTCCTTTATTGGCAAATTAAACACTGTTAGGCCAACTTTCGTATATTTTTCAAAATGATGCAGAGTCTACAAATGTACGAGGATATTACGTGTGTCAATGAGATTCATTAGGTGGGAAGATTTATATCTTCTAATTTAAAAAAAAACTTAAGTTGGCCTTGATTCAACCTCCATAGAATGATGACACCATGAGACCCACCCGGCAATACTTTATAGGGCAAAAAAGTTACAAAGAGATAGAGTTTGTCGAAAACTCGTCACGCCAAGATTTGTGACCTATGAGATGTTTCAAATGCACAATTATTTATTTTCTGCTAAACATGATGTTAAGTCTATGCAGCCTTTGTAAAATAACATAAATCCTGCTTGGAAACATTCAAACCAAGTACAGAAAAGTTCTTGGGGTGTATTGGTTAGACCAATTATTAAAATTGTACGTAGTATTTGACATAATCCTTAAAATTTCCTATCAATTGGCTACAAAATCTGATATGTTTTGGATAACGACATATTGTATCATCTAGCGATTCACTAGGTGTTGTCTCACATGGTTCCTAGAGACATCTTCAGCTGATGTAATATGGCCACGTGTGAAAGACATTCTTGTGATGTCAAAATAGGTTGCCAAATGTCTTTAAGTATTAACCAGCATCCACGACTGTAATATGGCATACAACCAGATACGCTCTCCAATTCTTTGGCATCGTTAATGCTGATATGATGGCATGCAACGTTTAACAGTCTGATGCCATTCAAACTGGGATTGCGCATCAACTGACCAAGGCTGATGTACCTCGCTCTTTCTCCACCTTATCAGATGGGTGAAATGTCCTGTGTACCATACCAACTGTTGAGAATAAGGAAATATTCTTTCATTAACCGTGGTATTGATAATTGGAACTCATTACTTGCCTCAGTCTTAGAGCCTTTCCCCAAACATATTGATGTGTTTAAGAGAAGATTGAAATTTTGTGTAAATACTGTTACGGCTGTGAGTTTGTGTCATTGCTCGCCGCATGAGTCACAACTGCCCCAGGGCTGGGCTTTGCCCTGCCTCCTGTATTGCGTGCGCCTTATGCAACAGGGCTACTAGGACAAAGGGATAGTCCAGAATATTCGTGACTGGACCAGCGATGGAAACCTCGAGAAGCCGTGAACCCTGGATGGATCTAGAAGCATTCATTGAGTCACCGACCTGCTATATAAGGGCGACCTGTCAAGCAGTTGTCATTGTGTTTTACGAGCTAGTGTGAGCGATTATCCTGAGCGACAGAAGTGTGGAGACTTGCGAAACCCCTAGTGGAGCGGGGAAGTGAGACTCCTACAGAGGAACTGTGTCTTGAGCGAGTGTGTTTATTTCCAGTGCGACAGAAGTGATTGTGCTGCATTGTGAAACAGTGTGGAGGACGGTGACAGGCTGAGTGCAGCTATTTCCAGCTAGCGTACGGGACCGGACTCATTAGCGAAGAGGATTAACTGTGGTCTGTTGACAAGTGAAAGGGGAAGTGTTCTCGCCGTAAGGAAACTGGAGAAAGGTAATAATTGCTGTTGAGTAGTGTATTTTTCTGGCTGCAATAAAATTAATTATTTCTTTAAGCAGTAATTGGTTTTGTGCTTTATACCCACCGTAATCTAGTTAACAAAAGTGCCACTAGGGGGGTGGCACGTAACAACTGGTGTCAGAAGCCGGATTACGAACTCAAGCACAACACCTGACGGTCCTGGTTTCAAAACCCGAGCAGGTCATTTTCTCTAATTTTCCTGTGAGTGCATGCCCTTTACAAGACAAACAACTAAAATGGAGGAGAAATTGGCAGCACTGCTAGAAAAGTTAAATGGCATGGAAACCAAGATGGAGGACGGCCAGAAGAATTTAACCAAAAAGCTAACTGCCAAATTAGAGGAGGACCTGAAGAAGATGGAGGACGGCCAGAAGAAGATGGAGGACGGCCAGAAGAAGTTAGCCGAGGACCTAACTGCCAAACTAGAAGACGGCCAGAAGAAGATGGAAGACGGTCAAAATAAGCTAGCGGAGGACCTGAAGAGGATAGAGGACTGCAAGAAGAAGATGGAAGACGGTCAGAATAAGTTGACACAGGACCTGAAGAAATTAGAACTGGGTCTGCGTGAGGAAGTCACGGCAGTGGAAAAGAAGTTCGACGCCTTACAAGTGGAAGTTGCCGAGCTGCGCCAACGCCCGCTGATGGGGGTGGAGGAGAAATTCAACGTCTTACAAAAGGAAGTTGCCGAGCTGCACCAACGCCCACTGACGGGGGTGGAGGAGAAATTCAACGCCTTGCAAGTGGAAGTTGCCGAGCTGTGCCAACGACCGCTGATGGGGGTGGAGGAGAAATTCAACGCCTTACAAGTGGAAGTTGCCGAGCTGTGCCAACGCCCGCTGATGGGGGTGGAGGAGAAATTCAACGCCTTACAAAAGGAAGTTGCCGAGCTGCGCCAACTCCCACTGACGGGGGTGGAGGAGAAATTCAACGCTCTACGAGAGGAAGTTGCCGAGCTGCGCAAACGCCCGCCCACCGTTACACCGGGAATATTAGGAACGGGACATAGCAGAGTGACGCCCCCAACCTTCGACGGAAAGGTCCCGTGGAGCACCTACTTACGTCAGTTCGAGGCGGCTTGTTCCATAAATAACTGGAACAACACAGAAAAGGCTACAGCTCTCATTATAGCGCTGAGAGGTGACGCCCTTAACGTCCTTCAGGCCATCCCGACTGGATCCCAGGACTACGCTTCCCTGATCGCCCATATGGAGTCCCGATATGGAGATAGCCATCTTCAGCAGGCCTATCAGATGCAGCTCCGGACCCGGGTACAGAAGAACGCGGAAACCCTGCAGGAGTTCGAGATTGACATCGCACGACTCGTAAGGCTCGCCTACCCAACAGCGCCGGCCGACTTTCTGGAGCAGATAGCGACGCAGACTTTCACCGACGGGCTACGGGACTCAGACACTCAACAGGCGCTGCGTCTCGCTCGCAATAAGACCCTGGCAGATGCGCTGAGCCACGCACTTGAGTTCGAGACGGCAAAAGAGGCATCCAGAATGCACGCACGGGTGCGTCAAGTGGACGTCGACGAACCAGTAAAAACCAACGAGACCAAGCCCCTGGCCGACGAATTAATGGAGGCGCTAAGCCGTTTCTTCGATAGTCGCGGCACCACCAGCAACGACACAGCCGGAAGGCAACCGGAGAGGCGGCCCGGAAGAGGACTACCGACCTGCTGGACCTGCGGTAAGAAAGGCCACCTGAGCAAGGACTGCGGTGATCGCCGCCGCCGAGGGTATCCGACGGGAAATCAGTCGTCTGAAAACCGCGCGACCCAGGGAAACGAGTATTAGCCAGCCTTGGGGGGCAAAGGTTGGCTTGTGACAGTCGTCAAGCCCCGGCAGTCCAGGTTCGTGTGACGAAGTTACGGAGGGACAATAGCAGCCTGATAGTCGACGGAGTCGTCAACGGAGAGAGCTGGCCCATGCTAATCGACACAGGAGCATCGAGGACCATCGTCAGTCCCACCGTGATCCCGAAGTGGAGAGTTCAACCCACACAAAGGAACCTCCAGCTAATAACCGCGACCGGAGAGACCGCACCGGTACATGGCGAAGCATCATGGCGAAGCATCACTGGAGTTCGTCATTGGTCGACGGGCGATAAAGCATCCAGTGCTTGTGGCTGACGTATCACATGAAGTGATCATCGGACTGGACTTCCTGGACCAGAACAACATCATCTTGGATCTGAGTACCAACACTCTGCACTTCGGAGGTAAGGAACTTTCTTTGCAACCAGCACACGAGGCTGTCACCACACGACGAGTAAGGCTGAGAGAGGACGTCATCGTTCCCGCCAGGATGGAGGTCAGCGCTGCCGTAATTGTCGACGGAACTGCTGAGGGAGTGGCGGCTGTCATCGAGCTAAAATATGAGGACATCCAGACAAAAGGATTGCTAGTTGCCAAGACCCTCATAAACACGACGTCTCGGCCGTACGTCCGCCTGTCCAACCTGAACGACTACGACATTACGGTTCACCGGGACACCGACCTAAGAGTCTGCGAGCCCGTTACCTGGATTGCCTGCATCACTGGTAAGACGAACGGACACCTGCAGACGGACAACCGAAGAAGACGCGCACTGCCAGAAGAACTACAGAAGCTGTACCAAGGATCCCAGGACCATTTAGACGAGGAACAATCACGCCAACTTCAGGACCTGCTACGCGAATTCCAGGATGTCTTCTCCGTGGGGAGCAAAGACTTCGGCAGGACAAGCTTGGTCCAGCACAGAATCGACGTTGGGGACAGCGCACTGATTAGGGCCCCATTCCGACGTGTCCCGCTCGCCAAGCAAGCCGAAGTCGACCGGATGGTAGAAGAGATGAAGGAGCAAGGGGTGATCGAGACATCACATAGTCCTTGGAGTTCTCCGGTCGTGCTTGTGAAGAAGGACGGTTCCACCAGGTTCTGCGTGGACTACAGGCGGGTGAACGACGTCACGAAGAAGGACAGCTACCCTCTACCCCGGATCGAAGACACGCTGGATACCATATCAGGGTCAAGGTGGTTCTCCACCTTGGATTTGAAGAGTGGCTACTGGCAGGTGGAGGTCAACCCTAAGGACCGCGAGAAAACGGCGTTCTCTGTGGGCAGCGGGCTCTGGCAGTTCACCGTCATGCCATTCGGTCTGTGCAACGCCCCTGCGACCTTCGAAAGGCTAATGGAGTCCATTCTGAGGGGACTACACTGGAAGACCTGCCTGGTCTACCTAGACGACGTCATCGTTCTGGGGAGAAGCTTCGAGGAGCACTACAGCAACCTGAAGGAGATCTTGTTGAAGCTACGGGCTGCCCAGCTGAAGTTGAGCCCCAAGAAGTGTCAGCTCTTCCAGAAGCGGGTCCAGTACCTTGGGCATATCGTCTCCGAGGAAGGGTGCGCATCGACCCAGAGAAGACCGCAGCTGTGAGGGAGTGGCCAGTTCCGAAGGACAAGTCCCAACTACGAAGCTTCCTGGGACTCTGCACTTATTACCGTCGCTTCGTGAGGGGATTCGCCGACATCGCCAAACCTTTACATCGACTGACTGAGAAGGACCAACTCTTCACGTGGACAGCAGAATGCCACAGTGCCTTCGAACAACTCAAGCAGGCTCTGTGCACCGCGCCTATTCTGGCCTACCTCAGACCTGGAACAAGGTTCATCGTCGATACCGATGCCAGCGACTTTGGCATAGGGGGAATCCTGTCGCAAGTAGTGGACGGCGAGGAGAGAGTAGTGGCCTACTTCAGCAAGGCCTTGTCAAAGCCAGAAAGGAACTACTGCGTCACCAGGAAGGAGCTGCTCGCCATCGTGAAGACCATTGAACACTTCCACAAGTACCTGTACGGGCAAGAATTTCTCATCAGGACCGACCATGCATCCCTGCGGTGGCTCCTGAACTTCAAGCAGCCCGAGGGTCAACTCGCGCGGTGGTTAGAGAGGCTTCAACAGTACAACTTTGAAATTCAGCACAGGAAAGGCCAACTGCATTCTAACGCCGACGCCCTGTCACGAAGACCGTGCCCCGAAGACTGCACCTTCTGTGCCCGAAGGGAGGAGAACACCGGGATACTGTGCCGACGGACTACTGTGGAACTTCAAGGGAACTGGAGCCGTGAATCTTTCATGCGGGCACAAGCAGAAGATGATGACCTGGGACTGATAGCCGAATGGAAGAGGGCCTGTGTCCCCAGACCCGGGTGGAACATTGTGAGTGACTGCAGCCCAAAGTTTAAGTCCTACTGGGCACAGTGGGACTCGCTGATTGTAAGGGAAGGCCTCATCTGCCGTACCTGGGAGAGCACCGACGGGAAGATATCTCGGGAACAAGTCGTCGTTCCAAAGGCTATGACGGAGGAAGTCCTGAAGGAAGTTCATGGAGGATCATCTGGTGGACACCTAGGGATAAAGAAGACCCTGGAGAAGCTGAGAGAGCGGTTCTACTGGATCGGATGCCGAACAGACGTGGAGAACTACTGCGCGAGGTGCCACGATTGCGCAGCCAGCAAGGGCCCAGGACGAAGACGACGGGGTCCACTGAAGACCTACAACGTGGGCGGCCCCATGGAGAGAGTGGCCATCAATGTTGCTGGGCCATTCCCGTTAAGCGAGGCAGGGAACCGCTACATATTGGTCGTCAGCGAATACTTTACCAAATGGCCGGAGGCGTATGCGCTCCCTAACCAAGAAGCCGCGACGATTGCAGAGACCCTGCTGAAGGAATTCGTCAGCCGGTACGGAGTACCCCTGGAGCTGCACTCCGACCAAGGGAGGAACTTCGAGTCGCAGGTGTTCCAGAACCTATGCCAACTGCTGGGAATCCGGAAGACAAGGACAACGCCGCTACACCCTCAGTCCGACGGGATGGTAGAGCGATTCAATCGCACCATCGAGAACCATCTCCGAATAGTCGTCAGCGAGCACCAGAGGGATTGGGACAAGCATCTTCCACAATTTCTCCTGGCCTACCGCGCAGCCGTGCATGAAGCCACCGGGTGCACACCAGCCCAGGCCATGTTTGGGAGGGAGCTCCGTCTACCTGTCGATCTTGCCTTCGGCCGACCTGGGAATGATCCGATCCCGGTAAGCCAGTATTGTCAAGAACTGGTCGACCAACTGGAGGACGTGCACGCGTTCGCGAGGAGGAAACTGCTGATCGAGACCGACCGAATGAAGACCCGATACGACCAGCAGACGGATGCCGGAGGATTCCACGAGGACGACCTGGTCTGGCTCTTCAACCCATTACGGAAGAAAGGCCTGTCACCCAAACTGCGGAAGTCCTGGGAGGGCCCGTACCGAGTCGTGAAACGGATCAACGATGTCGTCTACAGGATCCAGCGGAGCCCGAGGGCGAAGATGAAGATCGTGCATCGAGATCGCCTGGCAGCCTACGGAGGGACACAGACGGACCAATGATTGATCGGGACGATCAGCCTTTTTAGGAAGGGGGTGGTGTTACGGCTGTGAGTTTGTGTCATCGCTCGCCGCATGAGTCACAACTGCCCCAGGGCTGGGCTTTGCCCTGCCTCCTGTATTGCGTGCGCCTTTTGCAACAGGGCTACTAGGACAAAGGGATAGTCCAGAATATTCGTGACTGGACCAGCGATGGAAACCTCGAGAAGCCGTGAACCCTGGATGGATCTAGAAGCATTTATTGAGTCACCGGCCTGCTATATAAGAGTGACCCGTGAAGCAGTTGTGGTTGTTGTGTTTTACGAGCTAGTGTGAGCGATTATCCTGAGCAACAGAAGTGTGGGGACTTGCGAAACCCCTAGTGGAGCGGGGAAGTGAGACTCCTACAGAGGAACTGTGTCTTGAGCGAGTGTGTTTATTTCCAGTGGGACAGAAGTGATTGTGCTGCATTGTGAAACAGTGTGTAGGACGGTGACAGGCTGAGTGCAGCTATTTCCAGCTAGCGTACGGGACCGGACTCATTAGCAAAGAGGATTAACTGTGGTCTGTTGACAAGTGAAAGGGGAAGTGTTCTCGCCGTAAGGAAACTGGAGAAAGGTAATAATTGCTGTTGAGTAGTGTATTTTTCTGGCTGCAATAAAATTAATTATTTCTTTAAGCAGTAATTGGTGTTGTGCTTTATACCCACCGTAATCTAGTTAACAAAAGTGCCACTAGGGGGTGGCACGTAACAATACTATGATGTAATTACTAGGGCTCGGATTTTTAGGTAAATAAATATTTTTTATGTAAATACATATTTTAAGCATTTTTTCTATAAATCCATACATTCCTGCTTCTCACTTATTAGCACATAAAATGACATAATATTGACATTTTTTAAAATCAGTATGCTAGGTCTTTCAGTTAATTGAATTTTTGTTGTGTTACTTCAACGGGCAAGAACCTGTGAGCTATCTAATCTTCATGCAGAGCATATGTCAGCTTGCAACTGTGATATTCTTAACTTGTCGTCCAGTGCCACTCACTGTGGGAGCCGGGGATTTCCTTCTCCATTGCCATATTGCACCAGGTGCTAGGCCTTCCCCCCACCCCAGCTACCTGGAACCAGTGTCAATCACATGCAGTTCATTTCTGGCACTGTGAAGTGTAAGGCAGTTCCACAAAGCCTAAAGTAAAAACAACTAACAACTACAAGCCATCGTCTTTTGCATAATTTAAAGATAATTTTACTTCTGATGGGGGCGTTCTGTTCTGCCAATCAAGTGGGAAAGCAATCAAGGCTGAACAGAGTTCTCAAGTTACACCACACCTCGAGGGCAAGAAACATATTGCCGCAGTTTCGCGCCTTAGGAAGAAGTGTTTCGCGATAATAGTCGGTCATTTGTGATGGACAACCTGAAGATATATCTCGTTGTGTATTGTAATGCTTCAGAAGTCAGTGAGGCATAACATAAATTGCATTAGTGAGTACTGCATATTATTTATGTTCACATTAATAAACTAAATTATAATGAAATATTTTTACTTTTGGTCACATATTTCAGGTATTTTTAATACGTAAAAAATAAATATTTTCCTGAATTTAGTACCAAAAAAATCCGAGCCCTAGTAATTACTATAGTTCCTAAATTGTGTATATTGTGTTTGATGTTATTGTTGGTAATTTTCTGTATTTGTACAATTTGCCACCGGGGAATTACCCGCATTTGCAAATATTATATAAAATAATAATAATGAAAACGCTGCCAAACCAGTCTCATTGGAATTTGATGAAGCTCACCTGTCCCTCGCCTTCCTCTTTCTCCTCTTGGCCTTGTCCTTGTCCTTATCCTTGTCGGGCTCGGTGGCCGGACTGGGGGTGCGCACTAGCGTGTACTTCTTGTTCTGCTGGGCCGCAGCCTTCGCCTGAGCCTCCTTCATATGGCGTTGAGGGTCCAGGCTGCTGCCCTCCACAAAGTACTCCGAGATGCCAAATGCTTCTCGCAGCTTAGCATTCTTCTCTTGCTGGGCCTCCGCTATCTGGTGAGTCTCTCGCACACTGCAAACAAATTTAGTAGGCATACTTATTTTGTTATCGTTTTAAGGGGCAAAACAGTAAGGTCCATCTGCTCTAGGTATACTTAAAATAGGCAAAAGAGGATGTCTACCAAAACCAACTAACAGATTTCCCTGACAATTCCCTGATTTTTCCAGGATTAATCAGAAAATTCCCTGAGTAACAGTAGAGGCCATAATACAGAGCCTACCAAAAGTTTAAGACCACTAGCTTATTTTCGACAAAAGCTTCCAGGTCTTATATGTTTGATTCAAATTTTGCCAAATATGTTATTAAAATACTTTGATCTAATAGACATCCACCTGTGCCAAGAACATTGTAATATGGCTTTCAGTTTTTGAGGTACATTTTTTTTTTAAATTACAAGTGGAGTATCAAAGATAAACCCAATTTTCAACCACAAATTAATTTGTGGGCACTAAACCAATGGGGTTACCTTATTAATTATTTTTATAAGTATTGTAGTGTATACAAACGTTTTGGTAAATGAAGGGAAAATCCCAAAAATTTTCTTGCCATTTGGTAGTGATTCAGAATAGGCGAGGGAAACTGATTCGAGGTACTCTTGAGTGTTGACCTTGGAACTGTCTCTTTATTTGTTGACAACATGCTGTGGGGTGCTTGGTGAAAGTTTGGGTCCGCTAAGTCAACCCTCACAGAAGCTATTAACCAGTGTACGCTCATCAGTCTTAGCTTCAATTCGTTACCTTTTACAAAAAGTACAAAAAGCACTACCAATTGTAACTCAAATCTGAAAGCCATATTACAATGTTCTTGGTACAGGTTGATGTCTATTAGATCAACGTATTTTCATAAAATATTTGGCAAAATTTGAATAAAAAAATATAAGACAAGGAAGCTTTTGTTGAAAATAAGCTAGTGGCCAAACTTTTGGTAGGCACTGTAAACATATAAAACAAGAGTTTGTACTTGAAGAGCATTTCAGAAATGTTTGAACAATAAAAGGTAGCATGACAAAATTAAAAAGACAAAAAGAAGTACAGAAAAATATATTTTTCTATATTTTGACAATTTCTAAATTTTTCATCCAGAAAAACTACTGTACTTACGACTATTGAAAGTAGCTCGTCAATAGTAGTGCTTTTAGTATTTGAATGGTTCATTATGGTTCCGTATTGATGAAACAATTAGTATTAATATTTTGCAAAAATTCTGCCTAATCAATACCTTTATTGTATTATGTATAAATGATCACTTAGTGGTCACTGGTACATGTTTCGAGGCCTAATTGTTTTGGCCCCTTCATCAGCCTATATAGATAAAATGTGGTTGGACTTGGATAGCTTAACACTAATAAACATTCCCTTCAAAAACCCTATTATGGTGCACCATAATGAAAGGTGAAAGATGTTTACCCCAAAGATACATAAGGAAATAAAATACATAAATAAAGAAAGAAAGAATGAAGGAAAGAAAGGAAGAAATAGTTGGAAAAAAAACAACAAAACAATGTGAACACATTTGCAAAAGTTCCGCCTAATCAATACCTTTATTGTATTCATCATCATTTCCCTTATCCAGCTCCTGCCGGGTCGGGGTATTTATGGCACTTCTCCACTTTCCTCTTTCCTTCCACAATTCTTCTTCCACGATCTTGTCCCAGTCCAGATTCCTTTTTCTCACGCTGTTCTTCACTGAATCGATCCACCTTGTTCTAGGTCTTCCCCTTGCTCTCTTACCCTTGCACTTGGCCTCCAGCATCTGTCTTGGTATTCTATTTTCCTCCATCCTCTTTACATGTCCAAACCACCTTAGTTTATTCTTCTCAATTCTCTCATTTAGTTTTCCCATCCCAACTTCCTTCCTAACATCTTCATTCCTCACTCTGTCTTTCCTTGTCTTACCTATCATACTTCTTAGGAATTTCATTTCACTGGCTTGGATTCTACTCTCTTGCCTGCTCGTCAGGGTCCAAGTCTCAGCTGCATAAGTTAATATGGGTACATAGTACATTTTATACATTACCTCCTTGCTTTTCCTTGGTACTTCCTTATCCCAAACAAGTTTTCTTACTCTTTGATAGAATGCATTGCTCTGCTGTACCCTCCTGCCAATCTCCATGTCCAACCTACCAGTTTGCATCAATTCACTTCCTAGGTATTTGAACGTGTCCACAATTTCCAAACTCTGACTTCCAATTTTCACAGTGCCCTTTGCTTGTCTTTCCCCTCTTGTCATCACCATGGTCTTGTTTTTCTCTATACTGATTTTCAGGCCATACTTCTGAATATTTTCGTTCAGTGCATCTAGTTGTTTTTGCACTTCTTCGGTGTTCCTTCCCCAGACCACAATATCGTCTGCAAATAACAGTAACTTCATTTCTTGATGTCCATATGCTTCCTTTGTTTCCTTTACAATTTCATCCATTACCATTATGAATAAAAAAGGTGACAGCACACTCCCCTGCCTTAGTCCAGTCTTGTTCCTAAACCAATCTGTCTTTCCAACTGGGGTCAGTACCCTGCTAACACAGTTGTTGTACATTGCTTGCACCATTTCCAACATTTCTCTTCCCAGTCTAACCATGGTTTCCCATACCTTCTCTCTGGGGACACTATCATATGCCTTTTCTAGATCTATGAAAGTCATGATCAAATCCTCTCCATATTCCCAGTTCTTTTCCATCACCTGCCTCAAGCTAAAGATTGGGTCCACTGTGGATCTTCCACTCCTGAAGCCATACTGTTCCTCTTGCAACTCTCCTTCCACCTTTCTTCTCATTCGTCTTTCTAATATCCTTTCCAGTATTTTTACTATCTGTGATATGAGGGTGATCCCTCTATAGTTATCACACACTTTCTTGTCCCCTTTCTTAAATACTGGTATTATTAGCCCTTTCTCCCAGTCTTCTGGTACACATTTCCGTTTCCACACACACTTTAGCAGTCGATACAGCCATTGCATACCAACAGGTCCAGCAGCCTTCATCATTTCTACACTGATTTCATCCACCCCTGTTGCTTTTCCCATCTTCATTTTCTGTACTGCTAATTCCACCTCGAGCATTGTTTCCACCTGGAGCATTGTTCTGGGTGTGTTAACAACTCTCCATCTTTCTTTTTCACCAGCTTTGTAGTAACTCTTTCTTTCCTCTTACTTCTTAGAAGCCCATACAGCATCCTTTTACTGCCACTTACATCTGTTTCCATTCTTTGTGTAAATTCTTCCCAACTTTTCTTCTTTTCTTCTCCTACCACTTTCTTACACCTCCGTTTGCTGTCGTGATACTTCCTTTTGCTTTCTTCTGTTTGATCTCGGTTCCATTCTTTCCATGCAGACTTCTTTTCTTTCACTGCTTTCCTCACTTCCTCATTCCACCATGGTGTCTCCTTCTCTTTCACTCTTGTTGACGTCCTACCACAAGCACTCTCTGCTGCACCAGCAAATGCCTTTTTAAAGTGGGACCATTCCTCTTCTACATTTTCCACTTCAGTAACAGGGATTTGTTGCTTCAATCTCTCCTGAAAATCTTCCTGTACAGCTTTGTCTTTCAATTTCCATAGTTTTATTTTACTTTCTCTGATCTCCTTTAGGTTTTCCAATTTTCCCCATCTAAATTTTGCCACCACAGCTTTATTGTATTATATTATATAAATGATCACTTGGCCCCGAAACATGTACCAATGACCACTAAGTGATCATTTATATATAATACAATAAAGGTATTGATTAGGCGGAACTTTTGCAAAATATTAATTAGAGTGCTCTATCTTACAAGAAATTAATTTCCAATTATTCAAGGTTGTATCTTGTAAAACTAAATTTTTTTGAGTGTCATTAAAATACCCTGATAATTCCCCGAGTTTTCCAGAGATGAAAAAATCCCTGAGTATTCCCCGTTTCCCATGTTTTCCAGAGTATACTCTGTGAGCTGCCAGAATAGGATTGACAGTTCTCGTCTCGCCATGTGGTCTTAGAACGAGATTGCCAAACTGTACAAGCCAGAGATTCGGCTGACCAGGCACTGAAGAACGTGGGCTGTAATATTGCAACGCAGAGTATTATGACATCAACTATGCGAACATGGATTGGTCAAGGCGCTGAGGGGTGATGACTGACGTGGAATTTCCTGCGAAATGTCAATCCTATTCAGGCAGCTCACAGAGTATAGTAGACACCGTGGCCAAAAGTAAGAAGAAAAAAAAAGGAACATGCTTCTGCTACTGTGAAGCGGAACACTACAGCAAAACATTTCACCAATGTACAAAATGGCTTGTGCTCCAGACAAATAGCATGACGTTGTGGTATTCCTTAACATTAACAAGTAGCTGAAGGAAGTAGGAGACTTCTGTTACTTAGGAAGCAAAATAACCAGTGATGGACGAAGCAAAGAGGATATAAAACGAAGATTGGCTCAGGCAAGGAAAGCATTTCTACAAAAAAGGAATCTGTTGACATCGAATATAGATTTAGGTATTAGGAAGTCATTTTTGAAAGCCTTTGTCTGGAGCATGGTGCTCTATGGAAGTGAAACTTGGACTATTGGTGCAGCATAAAAGAGGAGAATTGAAGCATTTGAAATGTGGTGTTACAGGAGAATGATGAAGATCAGATGGGTAGATAGGGTTACAAACGAAGAGGTATTAAGACGAGTGGGAGAGGAGAGATGTTTCTGGCGACTGCTAATGAAGAGAAGAGATAGGTTAGTAGGACACATATTAAGACACCCAGGAATAGCATGCTTAGTTATGGAAGGAAGGGTCGAGGACAAGAACTGTAGGGGTAGACCAAGGTTAGAATATGTTAAACAGATTGCCTCGGATGTAGGGTGTGGTAGCTATGTAGAGATGAAACGATTAGCTCTGGACAGGGAGGCATGGAGGGCTGCATCAAACCAGTCAAAAGACTGAAGACTCAAACAACAACAACAACTAGCAGGTAATATCTACTGGTGTGTTCAAAAGCTATGCTCTTAATATAGGGACATCAGATTCAGGTTAATGCTCTATCAATAGTCGCAGCTCTGTGTAGCTACTCCTACTGTGTTCAAATGTTAGTTAGCTTAGTTATTGTTGTTTTAAGGGGCAGAACGACGAGGTCATCTGCCCCTCAACACAGATTAAAGTGCACAAATTTGGAATGGAATTTAAAATTTAGAGGTGGACACCTCAATTTGAAAAGACCGGAAAGTAATAAAACAAAAAATTAAATAAAATCTAATAATTATAATACAGAGAGTTTATTTTGTATCTGACGGAGACCCTCGCTTGCCCGCTCGCCCGCGGCGCGAGCCCGTCTCCCGCCGAGCACTTGGCCGTAATCCGCTTCTTGGCGGCACAAGTTTCCCTCCTTTGCAGTCTGCTGAGAGTTTTAACAGTGTAAGGTTCAGTTTAGTCAATTGTTCACGTGTTTAGTGCTCAGTGTGCTGTTCCAATGCGTTTTTCATTACGTGAACGTTTGTGTATATATATAATACCTTCATAAAGTACAGGAAATCTTGTGCAAAAACACGACGGAAATTCCGTCAGAAATTTCCAAACAGACCCCCGCCTAGCGTCAATACAATAAAAGATCTAGCAAAAAAGTTCAACAGACAGCTTAAAGACTATATTACAGCTGAAATACAGTCAATCGGTGCTGAGGAACTTCAGAAAGTAAATGCCAGTTTCATAAAAAGGTGCCAGCGATGAGTAGCAGTGAATGGAGAACATTTTCAACACCAGCTGTGAACTAGGTAAGTACAAATTCCTATACTCAATGACTCAGTGCCGCGCCAGCGCCGCATAACGGCAAAGTGCGTGGCGGGAGACAGGCTCTCGGCGCGGGCGAGTCTCCGTCAGATACAAAATAAACTCTCTGTATAAACAAAGGTTACGGAAAAACAAAAATCATCATTCAAAAACGAACAAGTCTTTGAGTCAATGTTCACTGGAAAATTGAGATTGCCGGCCCTAACGCACTCTCACTTATAAAGCGGATGATGAGATCAGCAGACACCGCATCATCTGCAAACAAAGGTTTCTTTGTAAGTCAGCAAGATCCACACACTCGGTTAAAATGTGGGCCACGGTGAAAACGGCTCTACAGGTACAAAGTGGGGGGTCTTCCCTTCTCATTAGGTACGAGTGGGTGAGCTGCTGAAATACCATATGGTAAGAATGATGACTGTCTGCACATCCTGTTCAGTAGTGCTTTCAAATGTTGAACTGTGGGGCACTTAACAACTGCTATGTTGGAGCTACAATCTGCCTCAAGACTAGCACAAGAGCTCTCGATGCTGATACCAGCTACACCAAGCTGAGGTCTCAAAGAAATCAAATTGCCTATGAATGGTAAATCAGACAGCCGAGGTTGGAATAATGACCATTGTTGTTTCTAGATATATGTTAGTAGATAACTGACCATTAATTACTGAAGCATAATTCATTAATCGTATTTGAATTAACAGCGCCCAACTTTGACTCCATGAAATAATATCTCGCATTTCCAAAGGAATTGTCCCTGCCAATTTTCAAAATGTGAGAATCTTTTGCTTGATCACCAAACCTTACAGTGTGTCTGTCCCTGTTTTAAGGGGTGAACAGCAAGGTAATCTGCCCCTCTAAAAGATGTGAATACTTAAATCTCTACTTAGTATGAAACAAAGTCCCCGATTCTTGGATGTTACGGGTAAACTCGAGAACCACTCGATGGATTTTGATGCGGTTTTCACCATTCTGTAAAGGATACCTCGAGGATGATTTCTGTAGAAAATAATTTATTTGTGATCAAAGGAAGCCGAGCAGTAACGATTTCAGTGGGAAAGTAAAAAAAAAAAAACTGGTGTCCGAGCGCTTTGTAAGCTTACGCTGGGCAAACCGTTAACAATATCTACACTATGAGTAAGAATTGTTCAGCATGAAAAGTTCTACAGAAAAGTCCGCGAGGGCGTATGTCTATCTTCAATACATCGCCCACTATAAGTGTTTTAACGTTTCAATTTATTCCGACCATGTCCATTCAACTACAGAGGCGACAGTTAACGAGCTAGCCAAGGGCGAGTCTATCATCCCTGTTACAGCCTAGCTAGCGGGCGAACTTATTGCCCCAGATACAGCCAGCAGCAAACCGTTGAGTCGTGTTGAGTTAAGACTTCTGAGAAGGATGGTTGTGTTTGAAGTTTCCCAGGAGTGCAAGTCAGGTTTTCTTAAATTCGCCTGTGAAACACAGTCAAGTTAAGATTGTACGGAAGGGGGATGTGAGTGTCATTCATCTCGCCATTCCGAGGAAGTGCAACTCTCATTTCGCCTGTGAACTTTTCGTTCCGCAAAATTCACAGTCTATTTAAGATTGGACGGAAGGGGGATTATATAATATTAAATTATACTGATAGGCGTATAATCTCTACTTAGTATAAAACAAAGTCCCCGATTCTTGGATGTCACGGTTAATCTCGAAAACCACTAAATGGATTTTGATGCGGTTTTCACCATTCAGTAAAGGATATCTCAAGGAAGGTTTCTGTAGAAAATTATTTATTAATTACCAAAGGAAGTCAAGCACTAACGATTTCAGTGAAAAGGCCGAAAAAATACTGGCGTCCGTGCGCTTTTTAAGCGTACGCTGGGCAAACCGTTAAAAATATCAATATACAATGAGTGTAAGAATTGTTCAGCATGGAAAGTTCTACAAAAAAGCCCGGGAGAGCATATCTCTATCTACAATACAACGCCTACTATAAGTGTTTTTACGTTTTCATTTCTTCCAACAATCTCCATTCAGTTACTGAGGCGACAATTTAAGAGCTAGCTAGGGACGAGTCTATCACCCCAGTTACAGCTTAGCTAGCGGTCGAGCTTTTTGCCCCAGATACAGCCTGCAGCAAACTGTCGAGTCGTGTTGAGTTAAAAACTTAGAGAAGAGTCTGGAGTTTCCCTGGAAGTGCAACTCGGCTTTTCTTCATTTCGCCTGTGAACTTTTCGTTCCGCAAAATTCACAGTCAAGTGGGCGGAAGGGGGATTTGTGTTTCATGCACCTCGTCATTCTTAAATTACGTCTGACAAGAATTTGTGGCACATGCATCTCCATGATAATGTAATTAATAGTCCAGTCAGTGATTTTAACCCATCATGCCGAGACGTAAAACGGATATTGGTCGTCGTTCATTGAGAGAGAAAAAAAACCGCTTATCACGTAATGCATTCATAACTGTGTTCCCGGGCGAAGCTGGGTCGGGCGACCAAAATAATATGTGTACTCGAGTTTGAAGGTTGTTTGTGAAGTAACCAATAGACTTACATAAAATACAATAACATCATCATTTTCGTCGTTCTATTTTACGTTAGTTCATGTAGGTTTGGAATTTTTAATTTATATTTTAATATTTTTATCGCAGTTGGAACAAAAAAGTGCTCGTTTTAAAGCGTGTTTCAACCATGCGTCACATTTAAGAATTATTATCTAACAAACCCGTCATCAGATCTAATCCAAATTTTAACATAATAAACATTGGAATGTTGTATAATTGGTTTATTAATTTCAAAATGTTGTGTGTCCAAGAAACAAAGTTGTTATTTTTTGTAAAGTAACTTTTTCTCGGCTCAGGGTCATTGGAAAATGTAGTTCTTGGTCGCATTGAAATCCTTATAGATCAAAAAGTTATGCTGCATGACTGAAAAACGTAAATTAATTCAATTATTTTATATCGGTTTGTATTTGTACGGGGAAATAAAGATATGGTTCACCAGCTAGCCGCTCCGGGAACAGCTGTACAGCGTTGCCAAGATGGAGCCCATCAAGCGTCATGGCGCGCCTCGCTCGGAAGTGAATGGCTCCATTTAACCGCAAATTAACGTTCAAAATTCGCAAAATCTTACTACAAAAGAGACAAGAGGCTAACAAGAGACCACCTAAAGGCCTTCCGAGTGTCAGAAAGATGTTTTAGCGAGCGCAAATAGTGACAATAGGTACCGTATCGCGATGTTTTGGCGAGTGAAAATAGGTACTGCACCGCGATGTTTTGGCGAGTGAAAATAGATACTGCACCGCGATGCTTTGGCGAGTGACAATAGGTACCATATCGCGATGTATTTGCGAGTAAAATTAGGTACTGCACCGCGATGCTTCGGCGAGTGACAATAGGTACCATATCGCGGTAGTTTGGGGAGCGACAATAAGTACCGTACCCGGCCGAAGTCGTCAGATTTTTTAAGAGCGTTAAAAATTCCTCACTATGCCTTCCTTCGGAGAAGAAGTAAAGCCGGCGGGCACATGTCATAGATTAATGGCATGAAAAAGAATCTTCCACTATCTACAATTGTGTGAAGCTAAATGTGTACGTTAGATTTGATTAACGCTCTATTAGTTCCAACGTTCGCCACAAGGTGCCGGTTGCGGTGGCATCTAGTGACCAAGTTCGCAGCTAGGTGTCGTTGACGGTAGCATTTGGTAGCAAAAGTAGGAACTACTTAAAATTGATCGTCTGCAGTCCCTACATGAATTACAGATAACACACACTAATACAGCCATCACAATTAACACCGGTTATCAGACAGATTCTACACACACACAAAGTACACGGGGCTACACGACCGCGTTGTCGCAGACCCTAAACTGAGGAACCAACCAACGAAATGTTCATGTTCGAATGGGTTGACACTTTACTCTTCTGTTCTTCCGTGATAAATTAGGGCCCGGATGTTGATGACATGTCATCTTTTTACTGAGCTTTCTAAAGCAATGCTGAAGTACATAGAAACTCCGGACGGCCACCCCGAATTCAAATATGTCATTTTTATTTTGCATCTTTTTGCATTTTTTGCTATTTTTCCATTTTAAGAGCATTTTTTAAAGTTTGGTAGATTTTTTTGGTCATATCTTAGAGAAATCAGCCTTTTAAGGTCATTTTTTCCCCCAATTTAGTCATGTCACAGCTTTATATGAGGGAGTTACGTTTCTCAGAGTTAGCAGCAAACGACCTTCCTCACTTCATGTACGCTCCAATCACATCAGTTGATGTTAAACGCAGCTTTTCGAGATATAAAAACTTGTTGGCTGATAACCGCAGATCATTTACATTTGACAACAGCAGAATGACATCCGTAGTGCAGTGCAACTCAGACTAAAGTGAACATAAACCTTTAGTTAAGTGCTAGAAATCTATTTTGATAGACTTTTCAGTTTGAGCATAAGATGTAATATTTGAATTATTGGTGAGTTTATTATTATAAGATAATATTCTCGATTTTATAGTGCATTTTTCGAATTTTTGAAAAATTGGTGAGTTTATTATTATAAGATCATTTTCTCCATTTTATAGTGCATTTTTCGAATTTTTAGGTCATTTATTACAGTTATTTTTGAAATTTTAAGTGCATTTTTTAAACTTTTTTTTACGGCATCAACATCCGGGCCCTAGTGAAAATGTAACGTGTTCCATTGTGGTCGTAATGAAGGAATTACAATGTATTTCTTTAGAGACGTTACATTCACCCAAGCTAGTGACTTTTATTATATTTCGGTATTTAGTCTTTAATTTGAGTTAGTTTCATTTCACAGCGAGATGTCACGCTTTATAGTTTAGAAATGTATTCTATGCTGTTAATATTAAAATAATAGTAATAATAGGCAACTAGCGGACCCGTGCGAGAACTCTCGCATAATGAGTTGTGTGCGCCCCGTGTGTACAGACGACCCGCCCGGCTCTAGTGCTATGCGGGCTGTACGCGACACAGTTCTGCCAGGGGCTATCGTCTTGTTTATTTGTTTAAAAGCACTTTATTAAACAAATAAATACATTTCCGTTGACTTATCAAGAAATGCTAGATTTTTCCTCTTCTATTGAGACAATTTGGAAGATTTGGTAAAAACCACGCCTTCTAACTCCTTCCGGTTTAGGAGCTTGAGTTTTGTGAAACATACAACTTAGCGCATTATAATAAGATAAGATGGATATAATATGGTGGCCACTCAAATCGGTCAACGATTTTCCAGGAGTTTTCCAGGAAATTTCCAGACTTAAAAATAAGCGCGAGTCGGGGGGGGGGGGGGGCCTTTATCGGTTGCCTACTTCAAGACCAAAATAAAGCAGTTGTGTTTGGTTTACTTATACAGATGTTGACAAAAATTAGTGGTGATTGCGTTATTGATATGCAAGCCTACAGACAGAGGATTTCATTGTTGTTTTAAAAAAGCCTTTGTGACTCAAATATCCGCTTTTAAAACTGAAAGAGAAAAGAATGCCGCCTGCAATTTTATTGTGGTGAAGTTGTCTATACCCAATATGTTTTACAAAAATTCTATCGCGTGCTCTCACACACAGAAACCGGTAGCCAGAGGAAATTTCTTCGGTTAACGATAGAGTGCTCACCCAAAACCGCAGCGGGAGTATAAAGATAAAACACGGCGCGTAAATTTCCGGTTAAAAACAAACAGGGTTTGCAGAGCGACCGCTAGATGGCCCTTACTACCCCATCCGCGATATCATGACGTCGAGGACTAAGAGCGGACTGGGAATTTTAGTAGTGGATGGAAAGCTCTTATTATATAATACGCTAAGGCTAAGGCTAAGGTGTATGTATCACAAAACTCAAGCTCCTAAACCAGAAAGAGTTAGAAGGTGTGGTTTGTACCAAATCTTCCAAATTGTCTCAATAGAAGAGGAAAAATCTTGCATTACTTGAAAAGTCAACGGAAATATATGTATTTGTTTATAAAGTGCCTTTAAACAAATAAACAAGACGATAGCCCCTGCGAGAACTCTGTCGCCTACAGCCCGCATAGCACTATCGCCGCGCGGGTAGTCTGTACACATGGGGCGCGCACAACTCATTATGGGCGAGTTTCGCACGGGTCCGCTAGTGTATAATTAATTAATTATCCAGGAGTTTTCAAATTTTTCGTTATTTTCCAGGAGTTTTCCAGACCTATTAAAAATCCAGGAGTTTTCCAGGATTTCCAGGTTTTCCAGGAGTAGCGGCCACCATGTGGATACCAACAATGTTGCTTGCCCAAAATTACAGAAAATCTCCAATAGTTGCTGTTTTAACGTTCCACTAAACGCTCGCTCGACTTGTGGAGGGAGCACCTCGCAATACGATCAGAAAGGAGCTTACGCCTGTCAGCCAAGCCGAGCCGAGCCGCTTACCTGCGTGAGAGTCGCCAGCTGGACGCCCATTTACAGGTGCACTGAAGTACAGGCTACCCCTCAACTCTTACGTCATATTTAACATAGGGTTGTTTTAGGGTCATCAGCCCCATTTACTTGGGCTTGTGTTCGATTTGTTTGCTAACCTGTGCTTCTGTATGGTGTGTCACCCCGACAATTACCCGGAAAGAGTGTGCTACAGCGCCGTGGGCCTTGACAAGAGTACGATTTAGCTCACAAACTGACCACGAGTCAGCACAATTCTCACGGTGGGTGTGTGGATATCGTGTCGGTCTACTAACCCCAAGATGGCAGGTTCGCTCCTGGCCGTGGTAAGTGATTTTTGAAAGGCGGCAAAAATACGACACGCATGTCATACGTTGTTGGCATGTCAAAGAACCCATTTGAATTCAGTAGGCCGAGTTCATAATGGCAAAATTAATCTCTGGAGTTTCCGCCAACACAAAGTTCCTCATTTCTCTACTAGAAAGCGCTATAGTGTTCAAGGAGCTTAGATATCTAACATCTAACCTCCTTGACTTTCATAGTCAAGGAACAACGAAATTCGACATGCAAGCTATTGGCAACTCAAACTAACACTTGGGGCGCTGCGGTCGGTCTGGATAAGTAGGGTAAACATACTCAATAACACGCCTTTGCTATGGAACACTTTTTATTTATCGGTTATAATCAGTAAATGCATTCCCTAAAATAATGACAGTGTTATTTTTAATTGTATATATGTATAACTGTGCGATACGTGATCTAATTTGTGTGTTCCACTGGATTTAATGTGTCAATTGCATATTATCAAGCATCGGTTGTCTGCTGGTATTTGTTTTTGAGTAGTTCGAGTCATTGCGCTGTTACGTTTAAAAGCTATATTTGAGTTTGCTTACTGTGCCATAGACTCTAGACATTATTTGATGCTTGGTAGGGCGAATGGATGAGTTTAACTTGCATTAAAACTCGGGGGAGACAGGAATTGCTTGATTTGGATCGTTAGCAGGTGGGTTTACTCTGCGAAGTCAAATTAGGCCTATATGACTCGTACTGGAATGGCTCGGATATCGCAGAGCGAGGTGATGGCGGTTGGTAGGGTTATTGGAAATGAACTAGGGATCGGGGAAGGATACCTGACTGATGGAGCTTGGCTGTCTTGGTACGGCTTGGCTCGGCAGGACTGGGCTTGGCTGTCTAGGTGCGGCTTCGCTCGGCGTAACAGTGAACAACCCGTCTGTCGTCAGTAAGTGTAGTGGTGAGTGGTCTAACCCGCTCCTGTTGCCCGTATTTATTTGGTATCGTCACCTTTCGGCTATTGCTATTTGCATCTTTTGGAAAGTGATGAAAACATATATCCGCAGCCCTCTTATACATCGACTTACAGCCATAAACTGAACAATATACTTTGCTTTTACTCATTTTGCACTCTATCAACTAGTAAAAGTTATTTCTTATGTATAAAGACACGAAGAATTTACAACGATCTGCTTACCAATACAAGAAACCATATACAAACAGTCACCACGTGACAAATGTACCCTACTTGGTAAGTTTCTAATTTTTACCGCTAGATGTCATATCAAATTGCTGGAGTTGCCAATCCTCTGGGTGTCAAATAACAAAGCTTGCACCTGGCACCCGAGGCCATTCGATATTATATTATTATTATTATTAGCACAATTCTGTCAACCTCAACATAATTTTCGTTAAAAATAATTAAATCAACAACAAAGCTTGTAGTTGACGAGGCCGTTAATCACTTCGAATTAATCAATTCTCTACTTGTCCTAAAGACGGCGAAGACATTGAAAACATTAGCCAACTAACGGCTAAGCTGCGTAATGCTTCACGGCTGAAAGCAACGGGAAACTAGAGCCATAGCGTAAGGGAGAGGACGTGTTCGCAGTTCTCTTTTCACCCATAAGCCAACTGAAGAGAGTGCTGGTCTGACCACCAGCAGCACACTATCGATTGAGACGGCAAGAGATGAGACTTGTCATTAGTGCGCGTTACATTTGTGTCAAGTTACCGGAATTTTTATTGCTCTCCATTTAGGTACATTGCTACATAGCTCTTGTGCCTTTAGACAGAGTGTTTCAGCGCGTGCAAAATGTCCACTTGTTTTGTACCCGGCTGTAGATCTGGATATCGATCGTCTTCAGATAGTCATTTCTTTAGGCCCACTTAATATTCCAGTATTTTTTCTGAAATGGGAGAAGGCTATCCCAAAAACGACAGGACTCATAACCGTTTCGTGCGTGATATTCATTTTTGCGATAACTTAATAAAAGTAGACTGATTTACGGAGAATGGTGAAAAGAGTAGAGATACCAAGACAACGATGGAAATTATAAACAAACATTTTGCCCGTTTATTTCCTAATCTACCCAAATATCTCTCTAATAAGACAGTTAAAAAACGTGACTCTCCCGTAAAGAGGCAATCCTCTCTAATATAAGTCCTGATCAGAACGTGCATGTCAGTGATCAGCCTGTATACTTATAACAACAGTTGAAGATAATCCTGAATCCGCAAATGCTAGGAAAACAACTGCTTTATTACAGATGAGACTGAATAATCACAAACTTAATTAGAACACAGAATAAACTCAATGTCACTAATAAGACAGTTAAAAAACGTGACATTGGTATAGGGCCGTAATGGCATGAATGATCATACCACTGCTGCCATTGCACAATTTCTTAATGGAAAGGAGAAGCATGAACGCCAGGGGATACTTATATTTGACGAGGTAAAGCTTAGAGAGGAAATTCGCTTTAACTCTGATTCGTTACAAGTGAATGGTTTTGTTGGTTAGGGAAAACTTACTCCTGAGGAAAACAAGAATCAGTGGGAAAATGATGTTTTCGTGTTTGTTCCATTTCTGTACAACTGGATTCAACCCATGGCAATATATACCAGCCGGAACGCATCCCCTGGTGACTTAATTGCAAAAATTCTCATTCAGGTTATAATACAATTAGAGCAAGTGGGTGTAAGAATCATAGGTTTCACGTCAGATGGCAACCAATCGAATAAATAGTTACGGAAACGTTTGGAAATATCCGGCAACATGAAGAATCTCAGATATTGTATTTCCAATCAGCTGACTCGAGCTGAAAACTGTGGGCATTTTCAGACGAGCCTGTAAGAAATAATTTCCATGGCAAAGTAAAAGTAAATTAAAATGGTGAAATTTATTTTACAGGAAGGTTTATGAACGTGACACATCTCCATTTACGAACAAACTAAAACTTGCTTTATCATCGCGGGATTCGGCGACACGAGCCATCTGTACGGCGGTTCATGACAACTCGTGGAGATCCTACACTTCTTCCATACGCTATGCTTGGACATCCAGGAAACGTTTGAGTCCACAAAAACTATAGGTTGGGAAAAGGGTTAATCTACGGTTGAATAGCTTACTTATACCGTTCTTCTCCTAAGCCACCATTTCAAATCCCGTCCCATCGAAAAATTTATAATATTTTAGACTCTTATAGTGATCTTGTGAGTATCAGCTTCTCTGTTTCATGTTTGTAGGATGTCTGAAAATCCCTCATTGATTCATGTTTATTTTCAGAATTCACCTACACATCGCTCCACTTCGGCCGTGGTAACATTCACGAGCTTATAAGTTTAGCCACTCGTAGCGCGGCGGTGCATTTATGACCCCAACGCATGGAGCCTATTTGATATCAAGAGACTATAATAAAGCCATCATTATTTCCAACTTGACGTTTCAGTGTTGCCGTAGAGTTATCTGGCTGTCAGAAGGAAATTCACTTGAACTAGCCAGTTACAGGCAGCCATTCAAATCGATATATCACAACAAATCGAGTTTCGTTCGTGATGGCACTGAAACGTAAAGTCGGATGTAATGATGGCTTAACTATAGGGACCGGTCACACCGTCAAACGACGGCTCGTCTTGGCGCAAATATGAAAAAAGAAAAACTCGTAAAGTAAAATCGTAAAGTATTATACTTCAACCGTAAAATACACTCCGATTCCGTACATTGCATGTAGGCCTAACTGATAGCAGTTCACTGTACATGACTTGGACTATGAATATATATGATTTTTGTCATTATTCTAGATTTTCCCGTAATGATTATGATATATTACACCAATATCCACTTTACAATACAAACATGTTTTTATACGATGTCCTTACACTCTTTGATACATGTTTCGGCTCTGTGAGCCTTCTTCAGTCACACACATTAATGATTCTCATATGACAGTCTATGTGTTATCATGTTCAAAAACTTTTTTTTAAAATTCTTTTTACAATCGTCAACGTTATTTAAATAACATGATCAACACATAAGCTTGCCACGGTGGGTGAGTGGATAGCGTGTCGGTCTACTAACCCCAAGATTGCAGGTTCGCCCCTGGCCGTGGTAAGTGATTTTTGAAAGGCGGCAAAAATACGATACGCATGTCATACGATGTTGGCATGTCAAAGAACCCATTTGAATTCAGTAGGCCGAGTTCATAATGGCAAAATTAATCTCGGGAGTTTCCGCCAGCACAAAGTTCCTCATTTATTTACTAGAAAGCGCTATTGTGTTCAAGGAGATTAGATATCTAACATCTAACCTCCTTGACTTTCAGAGTCAAGGAACTACGAAATTCGACATGCAAGCTACCCTCTGGGTGTCAAATAACAAAGCTTGCACCAGGCACCCGAGGCCATACGATATTATTATTATTATTATTATTATCAACACATACTGTCGTATGAGAATCATTGATGTGTTTGACTGAAGAAGGCTCACAGAGCCGAAACATGCATCAAAGAGTGTAAGGACATCGTATAAAAACATTTTTGTATTGTAAAGTGGATATTGGTGTAATATATGACTTTGACTATACAATGACGCCACGCCTCCGATTCACTTTTAGGGCTCGGGATATTTTGGACAACAGTCCTATACACTTAACCTGTGTTTCTGTGCTGATTGTGGGTCTAGGACTTGAAATTTGCCTGCAGGGAGTGAGGAAGAAAACACACTCAGGATGGCCGCTATCAGTCGACCAATACAATGGTTCACCTTTGTTTCAGCGTGGAAGAGGTTACGAGCCGTGTTTAATCGCCCGGGGTTCAGGTGTACTAGCCGAGCGATCACACAGTCACCGTGCTAAAAGGAATAATAGCCTATTGTTCTATTGTTTCGGTGACAGACCCTCAATCCGCATTCTCCGACGGCTGAGGGCATTTCTTTTCTTCCAATAGCTCTACTAATGTCATCATTAGAAGACTCACCTGATGACGGAGCGCAAAGTCCTGCGCGAGTTGAGCAGACATATCTGCAGGTTGGCGAGCGGCGGCGGGAAGGGCGGGGGCGGCACGCAGTGGCAGCAGCACGTCGGACGGTGGTGCTGCACTCTCCGTCGTCCGCTGCTGCTAGACGCCGCTCCTGATCCGACGCCGACGACGCTGCCACGCTGCTCGGCCACGATCGCCTGAAAAGTGCCGCGCCACAACCGCTCGAAGAGGACGCGCTCGTTGACGGGCGGCCGTCGCTGTCCGGCGCAACGACCCTCGCCTCCGCCGGGGGTAAACAGCATGGCACATCCACCGAATCGCACGCACTGATCAAGTTAAATGAGTTTCGTACCAATCAGCATCCAGATTCACTTCCGCTTCAACTCAAAGCTGATATGCACCGATCGCAAGCACTGATCAGGTTATATGTGTTTCGTTCCTATCAGCGTCCAGATTCACTTCTGATTCAACTCAAAGCTGATATACACCGATCGCAAGCACTGATCAAGTTAAACGTGTTTCGTTCCAATCAGCATCCAGATTCACTCCTGCTTCAACTCACAAGCTGATATGCACCGATTGCAAGCACTGATCAAGTTAAATGTGTTTCGTTCCAATCAGCATCCAGATTTACTTCTGCTTCAACCCAATGCTACTATTCTAAGTTTTGGCAAGTGTCAAAAGTCAATAGTTGCATTTCATCGGACGTCAGAGTCACGCTTTCACTTTAAAAACCATTCATCCACTGTGAAACATACCTTAAAAATATATCTTCAGCACAGATTTCAAATCCATCGGAAATATTTTATGCTTAGAAAGCTTTGCAAATCGATTTCGCGGAAACCAGAAAAGGTTCGTTAAACAAACTGAACACAATTTACAAACGGACCGAACTTGAAAAGTTACTGAAGATCGACAATTGAGGATATTCATGAATGACAAGTAGAGCTGTATAAGTGTGGAACAATGCGCAAATCAGCAATACTACACAATACTCTCCCTTTTAGAAACATACAAGGTTTACAACGTTGAAACCCCAAATCACGTGAGAAAACATTTCGTCCAGTCGTTCACACACCAGAAACACGCGGAGCATTTGCACTATAAGTTAACAGTGCTAGGTGATCACTAACAAGTCAAAACTAATTGTTCGCGACGAAAGAAAAGAGTTTGAATACACCAAATCAATGTTCACATACGCTACGCGAATACACTAAATGTTTCCTTTCATTAACAGCTAGATATAACTCGCTTCTAAAAAAATCGAATTAGAACACGATGTTCCAATAACAATATCACTTTATTTGCAGGACTGTAATCGTTTTAAAATGGAAGTGGAGATATAAATTGCAGTTATCAATATAAATACTTTTCTGCGTCACAATAAATACAAGTTTCTTGTCATAAAATATAATCGAGATAAGAGCAGTATAAACTCTAGCTCTTGTGTATGTTGGAAGACATATTTCAGGCACACTGTTTAACCACTGGAAGACATTGGATTTTTGTGCAAAACGTTTCTAATTGCAGCAGACTACATTCATGGTGGGCGTTGGAGACTTCCGCAGATTTTCTGCAGCACCAGCTTCATGGCGAGAAGCAACAATCACTACTCTTCCTGTTCTCTCGCTCCGAGGGGAGGCGAACCGGCGCGCCGACGCAGCTTCCAAACCAGACCCGACATTGATCCTCCAGCGCCGGCCCCTCTATTATCAATTTACACAACCACTAATAGACTACCTGTTCGTTTTTAATAATATTTTCTGACGTTCATTCTTTCTCGACTGGGATTGGGGTAGGCATCTTCCTGAGGATGGTCGCTGGTGACTTGTTTTACTTGAAAACCCAAGCAGCCGGCAGAGTTAATACACTACACAGGTACAGGGTGTCTACCAAAACCAACTAACAGATTTCCCAGGCAATGCCATCATTTTTCCAGGATAAATGAGAAAATTCCCTGAGGAACAGTAGCGGCCTTAATCTCTACTTAGTAGCCTATAAAACAAAGTCCCCTATTCTTGGATGTCACGGGTAATCTCGGGAACCACTGTATGGATTTTGATGCGGTTTTCACCATTCTGTAAAGGATATCTCAAGGAAGGTTCATGTGGAAAATAATTTATTTATGATCAAAGGAAGCCAAGCAGTAACGATTTCAGTGAAAATATCGAAACAAAAACCTGGCGTCCGTGCGCTTTTTAAGCTTACGCTGGGTAAACCGTTGAAAATATCAATATACTATGAGAGTAAGGATTGTTCAGCATGAAAAGTTCTAAAAAAAAAGTCCGCGAGAGCATATCTTTATCTTTAATACATCGCCCACTATAAGTGTCTAGATTGGACGGAAGGGGAATTTGTGTTTCATGCACATTGCCATTATTAAATTACGTCTGACAAGAATTCGTTGCACATGCATCTCCATGATATATAATTAATAGTCCAGTCAGTGATTTTAACCCATCATGTCGAGACATAAAACGGATATAGGTCGTAGTTCATTGACATAGAAACAAGAGCGCTTATCACGTAATGCATTCATCATAACTGTCCCCGGGTGACGCCGGGGTGGGTTGCTAGTAAATATATAAAACAGAGTTCGTACTTGAGCATTTCAGGGAGTGCTTGACATAGTTGGAAAAGAAAAAAAAAACCAGCAAAATCCATTTTTCTATACTTTGCCAATTTCCAAAATTTTTATCTAGAAAAACTATTGTACGTGTGAGTATTAAAAGTAGCTCGTCAATAGTAATGGTCTCTAAAATCATACAGTTGCCTATATATATATATATATATATATAACTGCGCGCAGTTCGTCACTCCTGTGGGGGTCCGGGCGGGGACACCAAGAGCCCGACGATGAGCCAGCTTGGTGTCCTAGGCAAAACCCCACACAAGACACGGCACAAACCTAGAAGAATTGCTGAGTTTTAATTCACCGGCCGTGAAAGCAAATATACTAAGATATGTGGTGATGAACGAAGATGAAATAAGGGTTTAAAAATATTTTCTATTTTGAATTTAAATTTTGAATTTAAAAATAATAAAAACTTAAGTTAATGATACAAATGAAACAACGTATCAATTATTATGTATCATCTAATACGTGGCGGCTTCGGTGGCGTAATTAGTAAAATGCTGAGCTTCTATGCCAAAGGTCGCGGGCTCAAAACCGGCCGACATCGTCGGATTTTTTAAGAGCGTTAAAATCCCTCAGTATGCCTTCCTTCGGAGGGGAAGTAAAGCCGGCGGTCCCATGTCGTAGATTTATGGCATGATAAATAACCTTCCACTAATAACACTTGTGTGAAGCTAAATTATAGGTTATATTTGATTAACGCTCTTAGGTTCCAACGTTCGTCGCCAGGAGCCGAGTGCGGTGGCATCTAGTAACAAAGTTCAGAACTAGTTGGTCGTGGACGGTGGCGTTTGGTAGCAAAAGTTGGAACTACTTGAAAAAATCGAATGTCTGCAGTCCTTACTTGAATTAAAAACAGATAACACACACTAATACAGCCATCACAATTAACATCGGTTATCAAACAGATTCTACACACACCCAAAGTTCACGGGGCTACATGGCCGCGTTGTCGGAGCCCCTAAACTGAGGAACCAACCAATCTAACTGAACATTTAGAAAAATAAGAAAGGGAAATCCCCAGGTTTGCCCCAGCGTGCATAGAGGCTCGCGAGTTATACCAATATTTCACACACCATTAGAACAATAATAAATGCTATTGGTTTTACGTCCCTTTTAACTACACTGGCTTTTAGAGACGCCCGGGTGCCGGAATTTTGCTGCGAAGCCAGTAAATCTACGGACACGGCTCCCTCGCATTTGCTCACCCTCAAATGCCAGCTGACTGCGCCAGGATACGAACCTGCAACCTTGGGCCCAGCAAGCGAGAACGTTACCATTAGAACAAGAAAATTACAATTTTATGGACATATTCAAAGAATGAACAATGAAATACTTACTAAAAGGATATTTAATCATGCCTCCTCATTAAAATCCGAGAATAACTGGGTAATAGAAATTGAATATGACCTTCAAGAAATCAAGGTAACAAGAGAAATTTTATTGGCCAGGCCTAGATTTAGGGGCGTATATAAGGGGGAGGCCAATAAAAATTAAGAATGGGCTGCTTTGGTAAAAGTATAAAATAGGCTATTGTAAATTTGGTTGTACCCTAATCTTAACTCATTGGCTAAGTTAAAAACAATATTTATATTGAAATTATACTACCTCGTGGTGTAGCGGCTAGCATTCTTGGGCACCACCCCAGAGGTCCGAATTAGATTCCTGGCTCTGCCAAGAAATTTTAATTCTGGTCTGAGGGTTGGAACGGGGTACACTCAGGCTTGTGAGGCAAAACTGTGAATTCCACAGTACGGTACTTTTGAGAAACAAATTAATTTATAAACAAACAAAACTGTTTACCTTTCTGCTTAGTAAATTGATAAATATTTAGATATTTGCCATTCATACTCCATAGGCCATAATAGAAAATTCATTAAGTATACAATTTTATTTATGTTCGACCCTAACTATTATGTGTCAGAAAACTGTATCATAATGAGGCTCATTATAACACTATTTTTCATTATGAAACAGTTTCTCCCACCAATCAGAGCTCAAGAAACAGTTGTATGACCAATTAGATAAGGATACCTTCGCGCATGCGCTCAAAATCCAACATGTCTATATAAATTACCGAAATTGCACCGTCCATATGTAAATAAACTGGTGAATATGAGACAAGAAATGGCACTGTACCTTAATATCCCCAAAATCAATTTCTACACAGCGCGTGGTTTTGAAACGACTTCGGTGACAGTTTTACTGAATACTGGAGCACAATCTGAAGATATGGCATTTAAGCACACAGAGCGCATGCGTCGGTTGTCCAGAGAGCTTGGAAAACGGAGATATACTACCCACCGCAGCACCCGATCACAACATTCTAGTGACTGAACAGATATTTATGAATATTTCTGTAAAAACATATAATAAAGTTATAATTATCGTCGAACATAAACAGTCGTATGCAACTCGCCTATGATGGTAATTAAGACACTCGTATGGAAATTTATAAAACTAGCATACGCTCGTTTTATAAAAATACTCTGTCTTAATTAGAGCCATTATAGGCTCGTTGCATAATGTACTATTATGTGTTGGATTTTACAACTTTTTTTTTTGGTATTGCCACTAATTGTAGGCTATATAAACTTAGAATTTAACAATTAACTCTTATCTAAAATAATTACACAAAGTTATATGAGTCGTCGAGTTGCAAAACTCGTTTAATCCACTTGTGAATAAGAATCATTTTCATGAGAAACATTTCTCTGGAATTTGCCTCACGTATCTTTTGTGTTTGTTGTTTTCTACTTTTTGCTTTGTGTTTTTAGTTATTTTGGTTTTGTGTTTAATTTGTGCTTCTGCTATTGAATTTTACTTTTTTCTTGTCTTTCTTGTTTTTGGTTTTGTGTTTGTTTTCTGCTTTTGCTTTTTTGCTTTTAGCTTTGTGTTCCTTGTTTTTTGTTTTGTTTTTTGCTTCGTTTTTCTTGTTTTGTGTTTGTTTTCTGGAAAATAAACAAAACAAAATAAAATCAAAATAAAACAAAACAAAAAACAATACAAAAATTAAACAAAACAATGTTAAATAAAAAAATAAAAAAATTAAATTAAACAAAGAAAAACAAAATAAAATAAAATAAAATAATAAATAATTTTACGACATGATCCTTATTCACAAGTGGATTAAACCAGTTTTGCAACTGGACGACTCATATGCTCTCGGATATTGGTTGATATTTCTGGGTATTTTGCTGTGACAATCCCCTGAGAATACTCACAATTGTCCAGGATAGTCAGCCAGTCCCTCCCCCCACGAAAAAAAATGTATATACGCCCCTGCCTAGATTCAGATCGTCGGTGAACAAACATTATTTAGCTGCAACACCCCAACGAGAGCCGCCACTGCATGGATAGCAGAAAGGAAGAAAAATCCTCGTGAGAGAATGAAGAGATTTTGGGAAGAGGAGAAAGCTAATTGAAATTCATCTGTGAAATAGTGTTCCTTAGTTGGGCATAACGTCGTAAATAATAATAATATTAATAATAATGGAATCTAGGAGAAATAAAGTTTAATTGGCCTTCCAATTTACGAAGGACACTTATAACAAGAAGTCTTTCTCCTGGAATACCAAGATAAGACATTATAACTCGGTAATTAAACCAGAAGCCTTATATGCAGCCGAAACATTGTCTCTCACCAACCAGGGACTGCTTGAAAGGCTGGATGATGATGATGATGATGATGATTTATTTATTCAGCATATGTTACAAAACACATCACAATACATGTTATAATATAATGATAAATACAGTAAAACAGCATGAAACAAAAAGAAAATAACTATATACAAGGCTGAACACTCAGATAAAGATCACAATGTCAGATTTGCATCCATATAGTCAATGCATTTTTGTGTAGCCATCAGGAACTCAACTGAAGCCCCAGAGAAGGCAGTTAGTAGACAATCTTGTGTGATATGCTGAATAGTTTGTCCATCAGCACCGCAGGTACATTTCGGAGATGGAATTTTCCCCCGCCTGTGAAGAGAGTCCATGCATCTGCCACCATTTGTTCTTATCCTATTTAGGGTGGACCAAATTCTTCTAGGAAGCTCAAAACCAGGAGGCTTGGATGTGATGCATGGCATAGTTTGTTGTTCCGGTGAGGCAGAGATCGACCAGAACTGCTTCCAACGGGCAGTCACATTGAACGAGCCTTTGTGCAGTAGTCAGAGGAGGGTGGCGTGAGCGAAGTCTATTCCTACTAATATCAGGAAAATCATGGTGCACGGGAAGATGAGGATTTTTGCAGATGGCGCTGTACACCTTCATAAGTCCATGTTCTCGTCTCATACTTGGAGGTGGAATGTGACTTAGTACTGGCAGCCAATATGTCGGAGTACATCTAATTGTTCCCGAGATGATGCGCATAGTTTGGTTGAGCTGAATATCAACAAGCTTGGTATGAGCACTATTCATCCAGGTGGACGCACAGTATTCAGCTACTGGATACACCAATCCAAGGGCAGAAGTCCTCAGTGTAGAAGCAGATGAACCCCACGTTGTACCACACAGTTTCTGTAGAATATTATTTCTAGATCTAAGCTTAGCATCCAGGTTATCGGCCCCTAATGGTCTGGGTGATAGCGAAAATGTCAATGAAGTGGAAACCAGAACGAAAATTAAGTGAGAAGGAAAATACTTACAAAAAGGAACTCAGATTGAAACTACTCAGAAAATGGAGAGCGGTAATACTTACAAAAGGATATTTAGAACGAAAATACTCACAAAAGGAATAGATTGAAAAATACGCACAAAATGTAGTTTAGGTTCAAAAGACGTACAAAATACAATGTAGAGTCGAAATACTTGCAAAATACAATTGCAATTCAAAATACTTAAAAAATGCAAATGAGATTGAAAATACGTACAGAATGAAAATGAAATTTAGATTGAAAAACGCACATTTCATATACAAAATACTCACAAAGTTCAATTGAAATTCAAAATACTTACAAAATGCTATTGAAATTGAAAATGCTTACAAAATGTATGGTAGATTCAAACTACTAATTTGGATGGACAATACTTACAAAATGTAATGTAGAATCAAAATACCCCAAAATACAATTGAGAATCAAAATACTTGCAAAATGCCCACCATACAAAATGCAATTTAGATTGAAAATACTTGCAAAAAGCGGTTTAGGTTGAAACACTTACAAAATGCAATTGAAATTCAAAATACTCACAAAAGTCCCAGACCCTATATTGAAAGACTTACTAAAAAGCAATTTAGATCGTCAATCCGTACAAAATGCAATTGAGGTTGAAAATACTAGCAAAATGCAATTTAGAACGAAAAGACTTACAAAATGCAACGCAGATTGAAAATACCTACAAAATGGCGTGTGGATGCAAAAAATCGCTAAAGGGAATTTAGATACACGGGGGAGACAATTAACAAAAACAGTGCGGGAATCTTAAAGAGAAAAGGAAATATACTTAAAAGAAAACAAGAGATCTGACCCCTCGAAGAAGGAGGGATCAGGAAAGATAGACAAGAGCCAATTAAGGTGGGAAGGTGAAATACTCCCTAAGCCTCGGATACCCGAATACCGTCGGAGTCGGAAAATAACAAGAGTTGACCAAGGGAGGTCGACAGGAAATAAGACGGCGAGGAGCCCGGCACAAGTAAGTGGAAGCAATGCCGGATTCCCAATATTTTTTCTTTTTACGTTAACCACCTCAAAACTATCATAAAATTGATTTACTATCTCAGAAACATTCATGGGAGCGTGCTCAACAACTCACCAAAGTTTCATCGCAATGAAATGAATGGTATATGGACGCATACGGGTCTTTGTTTAAACGATTCGAGCGCCGTCACCCATTTGTTGAATGTACTCGTACGCTACCTATTGTAAAATGGATTAACTAAGTCTAAAACCTTCCCAGGCGTGTACACAACAACTCATCAAAATTTCATCGCAATGGAATGAATGGCATATGAAAGCATACGGGTATTTTGTTTAAACGCTTCGCGCGCCGTCACTCATTGGTTGAATCTACTTGTTCGCCACCCATTGAAAAACGACAAAGTTGAAAAGAAAAAAAGAACAAACGAAAAACAAACAACATATTTTTCTATATTTTGCCGAGTTTCTAAATTTTTCATCCAGAAAATATGTAAATAAATATATAAAACAAAGTCCCCGATTCTTGGATGTCACGGGTAATCTCGAGAAACACTGGATGTATTTTGATGCGGTTTTCACCATTCTGTAAAGGATTTCTCGAGGAAGGTTTCTAAAAAAAAGAAGCCGAGCAGTAACAATTTCAATGAATCGAGTCGAAGAAAAAACTGCCGTCCGTGCGCCTTTTAAGCTTACGCTGGGTAAACCGTTAAAAAAAATATCTCTCTCTATATATAAATATAAATACTGTATGATTGCAAGAATTGTTCAGCATGAAATGTTCTACAAAAAAAGTTGGAACTACTTGAAATTGAACTTGTTGGGAGCCCTCGGGCATTCAATCAAAAATGCCCAGCTTATGGCCATCGGCTGCAATTCATATATCATCATCATACATCATCATTTCTTCCAACAATCTCCATTTAGTGGAAATTTAAATTATTAGAACTCACAGGCCGTGAAAGCCAGTATACCATCTTTTTAAATTACTAGCCTCGGAGCGAGTTTTCAAGCTAGCGATCGAACCTATAGCCACATCTTCGGCCAGCATCAAACTGTCAAGTCGAGTCGAGTTAAGACTTCAGAGAAGGGCATGTGTGTTTGGAGTTTCGCTGTTTTTTTTCCTGTGCAATACTGAATTGCGTCTCAGACTTGCCGTCCGTGCGCCATTTTAAGCTTACGCTGGGTAAACCGGGCGAAGCCGGGGCGTGTTAGTAAGTAGATAAATGTAAAACAAATATAAAATTACCTAAAATTCACTACTCAATCGAAAAGCTAAAATAATTACCAAAGACGAAAAGCTCTCTGTATATAAAAATGAATGTTTGTCTGTTTTTTTCGGAATTTACACGGAATTTTGAGTTATTAACGCGTTTCAGACTCGTTTATGACGGTTGCGCGCAAAAACAAAATTTTTGTCTGTCTGTCTGTCTGTCTGTCTGTGTACAACTTTGCACGCGCATCACTCGAGAACGGCTGAGTGGATCAACGTAAAATTTGGTACAGAAGTCCATCAGAGGCACGAAAGTAATCGTTGATGTAACTCTTCTCCGTACCTCTCATAAAGGAGGGCCTAACCCCTTAAAATGCATGCTGAAATGGGCGTAGAAAAACGTGAAAAAGCTCATTTTCAGCGTCTCAATGTGAGAAACAAAACTCGTGAGCCCTACGGGCCCCGAAGACCACATTTTAACGTCCTAAAACCAATAGTTTTTGAGATATACCCAGAAAACTAATTTCATTTATTAAGCTACTAGCCGAAGTACCCGTTCTTCGAACGGTGTTCGGTGTTAACACCAGACATAATAATAATAATGTTATTGGTGTTACGTCCCTTTTAAGTACTGTTGCTTTTAGAGACGCACCAGACATTATCAATTGAGCTACTGTTGCAATGGTTAGCGGCTTGTAATTCCTTCATAAGTTTATCAAAACGAAGTTAGTTTTCTGGGAATATTACACACACTGTTAATTTAAGGGCCTTATATTGTGGTTTTCGGAGACCCTTTATAGACTCGCAAATTTTGTGTCTCACATTGAGAAGTGCAACATATGCTTTGGTCGCCCTTCTAGGATAATTTTTATATTTCGCCTATTTTAGCATGTATTTTGAGAAGTTTTTCCCTATATCCACCCTTCTACTGTATGAAATGTACGGTGAAGAGTTTTATAAATGATTGGTGTATTGACTCATGTTTACCATACCTAATTTTATGATGCACCAAGCATCCGAACATGAGTTATAGGCATTCATAAGGATACACAGAAAGACAGACAGACAGACAGACAGACAATACTATTGTCTACAACATATCACCCAGGAATCCAAATATGGGTATATCTACCACACAGTATCAAAGAAAATCATCCTTACGATGAACCCGTATGTCGACAAAAAAGATTTGTTAAAATGTGCTCTCAAACTAAATTCACCTAACGTGTACTTCCTGACATGAAATAGAATTGAAAGCCTTGTAGATGAAACGCAATACACGTCACATAAAAACTGACCCTCTACGTTGTGTTGGGTCCCCATATACAGGAAGACCTCTATCATAAATTATAATAGCTTGTGGTGCATGAAAATTCAGGTTCTTTAGTCTCAAATGGCCCAAATTCCTAAGAGTAGCAAAAAATGCTGATTCAATTCAGGAATTTTTGAAAATAATGTTCTTGTTTGGAGATATAATAGACCTTCTGTACTATATGTCGCAGTGAAAATTGCATGAAAAAATCCTAGGTTACCCCTTGATCCCCTTAATTGCATTGATGAACTATACAGTCTACGTTGGTTCCGTGATAACCTTATATTTGCAAACTTTCACAGAAATGTAATAAATGTAATAAATTGCTTCTTACTGAAATAGATGGAAAGTTGTATGCCACCCCTTGAGATAATGTTCTCATGGTTACCGATTTGCATTCCTTCATTAGTTTGTTAAATTAAATTTAATTAGTTTTCTGGGAATGTTTCAGAAACTGTTGGTTTTAGAGCCTTATAATGTAGTTTTCGAGGACCCTCGAGTTTTATTTCTGGCACCGAGGGGCTTTGTCTCGTCGTTGTTCGCCATAATATAATATTAATAATAATAATATAATATAGGGATAGGAATATAATAGACCTGCCATACCACACCCGCAGATGTAAATCGCGTGAAAAAATTCTAGACTACCCCTTGACCCCCTTAAGCGCATTTTACGTATTGATGAAATTTACAGCTTAATTTGGTTCCATAATAACCATCTAACCGTTTGCAAACTTTCACACTAATGTAATTAATGCAATTGTATTGCGTCTTACAGCAATAGATGGACCTCGGAGAATCTGTTGCCATGGTTATCGGCTTGCATTCGTTCATTAGTTTATTAAATTAAATTAGTTTTCTGGGAATATCTCAAAAACGGTTGGACGTAGGACCTTAAAATGTGCTTTTAGGGCCCCCAAGTTTTGTCTCTCACATTGAGGGGCTGAAAATGAGCTTTGTCTCGTCCTTCTACTCCTATTTCAGCATGAATTTTAAGGGGTTAGGCCCTCTTTTATGAGATGTACGGAGAAGTGTTACATCAATGATCAGTGTCGTGCCTCTGATGGATATCTATACCAAATTTTACGTTGATACACCCAGACGTTCTCGAGTTATAAGGGAACAAAGTTGTCCACAGACAATCAAACAAACAGACAGACAGACCAAAACATTATTTTCGCGCGCATCTATCATACAACAGTCTGAAACGTGTAAATAACTCAAATTTCCGTAGAAATTCAGAAAAAAAAAACCAAATTTTCTTTTTTTATATATGTAGAGATATACTGCACCGCTCGGTGTTGACCGTGTTCTATTGCACACATTTAGGCTTTACTCGCTAACCGTCGGAGATACACGAAAAGTGATAAGAACCTTTTGGATAGAAAATTAAATGCTAAAGCTCGTGTATACCATCAAAAGTTTGCTATTTCTTAGCGTTCTCTTTTTATTTGAAATGGAAATATGAAATTTAGAAACCAAAGGGTGTAGTGACGTCACAAAAGTAGGTTTTACTCGCTAACCGTTGAAGATACACGAAAAGTGATAAGGACCTTTCGGATAGGAAATTAAATTTCAAAGCTCGTAGTGCCATCAAAAGGTCGCTATATCTTAGCGTTCTATTTTTATTTGAAATGGAATTATGAAAATAGTCGCCATTTTTCAATAGTGCAAAATATCGTAATCAAAAGTATCCTATATGTAAACCTGGTAAATCAGCTACATCCATGCAAAATTTAAATTAAATCGGACCAGTGGTTCTTGCGTTATTGAGTAACAGACAGACAGACAGACACACACCATCTCATTTTTATATATTAGTATGATGATGAAAATATGAAATTTTTAAACCAAAGGGTGTAGTGACGTCACAAATGTCGGTTTTACTCGCTAACCGTTGGAGATACACGAAAAGTGATAAGGACATTTCGGATAGAAAATTAAATTTTAAAGCTCGTAGTGCCATCAAAAGGTTGCTATATCTTAGCGTTCTCTTTTTATTTGAAATGGAAATATGAAAATAGTCGCCATTTTTCAATAGTGCAAAATATCGTAATCAAAAGTATCCTATATGTAAACCTGGTAAATCAGCTACATCCATGCAAAATTTAATTTAAATCGGACCAGTGGTTCTTGCGTTATTGAGTAACAGACAGACAGACAGAAAGACACACACCATCTCATTTTTATATATTAGTATGATGATGAAAATATGAAATTTTTAAACCAAAGGGTGTAGTGACGTCACAAATGTCGGTTTTACTCGCTAACCGTTGGAGATACACGAAAAGTGATAAGGACATTTCGGATAGAAAATTAAATTTTAAAGCTCGTAGTGCCATCAAAAGGTTGCTATATCTTAGCGTTCTCTTTTTATTTGAAATGAAAATAGTCGCCATTTTTCAATAGTGCAAAATATCGTAATCAAAAGTATCCTATATGTAAACCTGGTAAATCAGCTACATCCATGCAAAATTTAATTTAAATCGGACCAGTGGTTCTTGCGTTATTGAGTAACAGACAGACAGACAGAAAGACACACACCATCTCATTTTTATATATTAGTATGATGATGAAAATATGAAATTTTTAAACCAAAGGGTGTAGTGACGTCACAAATGTCGGTTTTACTCGCTAACCGTTGGAGATACACGAAAAGTGATAAGGACATTTCGGATAGAAAATTAAATTTTAAAGCTCGTAGTGCCATCAAAAGGTTGCTATATCTTAGCGTTCTCTTTTTATTTGAAATGAAAATATGAAAATAGTCGCCATTTTTCAATAGTGCAAAATATCGTAATCAAAAGTATCCTATATGTAAACCTGGTAAATCAGCTACATCCATGCAAAATTTAATTTAAATCGGACCAGTGGTTCTTGCGTTATTGAGTAACAGACAGACAGACAGACAGAAAGACACACACCATCTCATTTTTATATATTAGTATGATTAAAAGAATGCAGGCCGGTAACCATGGCAACACGATCTCAGAAGTCCATCTATTTCTGTAAGACGCAATGCCATTCCATTTATTACATTACTGTGAACGTTCGCAAACGGCTATACGGTTATCACGGAACCAATTTAGGCTGTAAAATTCATCAATACATATATAATGCGCTTAAGGGGGTCAAGGGGTACTAAAGAACTATTATATCCCTATCCACATATTATTAAATTATAATAATTATTATTATTGTATTATGGCGTACAAGGACGAGCAAAACTCATTTTCAGCCCCTCAGTGGCTTGGAGGCTACGAAGTTTTAAGGCTCTAAAACCACGTTTCTGAGATATTCCCAGAAAACTAATTTCATTTAAACTAATAGTTTTTGAGATATACCCAGAAAACTAATTTCATTTATTAAGCTATTAAAAGAATGCAGGCCGGTAACCATGGCAACACGATCTCAGAAGTCCTCGTGTCGCAGTGGCTAGCATTGCTGGCTGTTACCCCCGAGGTACCGGGTTCGATCCCCAGCTTTGCCAAGAATTTAAAAGTCTTGGTATGGTCTGGTACGGGGTCTCCCAGCCTCGTGATGCAAAATGGGAACTTGCCGGATGCTATGGTAGGAGGAGGAGTTGAAAGGAACTGGCCAGCCTATCACACGCAAACTCCGGCTCGGGATGCCTGGATAGTAATCCCTTGACTTAGTCAAGGGCTCTTATTCAGGTCGCCTACGTCCCTGGAGGGGATATGGCACTCTTTTATTTTATAAACTAATAAATAGATGACGAGTACAGAAGAAGACCAAATCAGGAGCTAGATAGATATACTGAGAAAATCACAGATGTGGCCAGGAAGAGACGTCTGGCTTTCTATAGACATGTCTCATGGAAGAACCCAACAAGACTAACAATCCGGCTTCTCAACTACTGGGGGAAGAGAAAGAGTGTGGCACCGTCGCTAACAGTAGTTAACAAGGATATCCAAGAACTGGAGATAATGAAAAGTGATATTAGAAGCCGATCGCATCTCAGAAAGATACTTAAACAGAAGAGTTTTCAGGACAGACCACCCTGTAAGAAAACCGGCATCATCTGGAAAAAGGAGAGGGGAATGCGCGAATATTGGGCAAACATCAAGTCCCTCGCCAAGCTGAAAAGTTGAACGTAGTGGTCCTTATCTGGCCCATCCGAAAGAAGAAGAACAAGAAGAAACTAATGAAGTAATGCAAGCCGGTAACCATGACAACAGTATCACAAGAGGTGACATCCAACTTTCCATCTATTTCTGTAAGAAGCAATGTCACTCAATTTATTAAATTTCTGTTAAAGTTTGCAAATGGCTATAAGGTTATCGTCGAATCAAACATAGACTGTAAAATTCAACAATGCGATTAAGGGGGTTAAGGGGTACCCTAGAATTTTTACACGTGACTTACACGTGCGATATGCGATATGTTGCACAGGTCTATTATATCTCCAAACAGCAACATTCTTTTCAAAAATTCCTGAATTGGAATAGTTTTTTTGTGTGCAGCTTTTGGGAATTTGGGCCATTTGAGGCTAAAATCCCGAGTTTCCATGCACCACTAGCCTTTATAATTTATTAAAGGGGTCTTCCTGGGGATGGGGACTTTCCACAACGGTGAGGGTCAGTTTTAATTTGAAATACATTGCGTTTCGTCTACGAGGTTTTCAATATTATTTTCACGTCAGGAAGTACACGTTAGGTGTGAATTTAGTTTGAGAGCACATTTTAAGTAATCATATTTTTGTCGACAAACGGGTTCATCGTTAAGATGATTTTCTTTGATACTGTGTGGTTGATATATATTTATGTTTTTGTACGCCTATAATTCATGTTCGAGTGCTTTGAGCATTGTAAAATTAGGTATTGTAACCATGAGTCAATACACCAATCATTTAGAAAACACTTCAACGTACTTCTCATAGAAGGGTGGGTATAAGGAACAACTTTTCAAAATACAGTACATGCTAAAATAGGCGAAAAATAAAAATTCTCCTAGAAGGACGACAAAAGCATACGCTTCTCAATGTGTGATACAAAACCAGGGAGTCTATAAAGGCTCTCCGAAATCCACATTTTACGGCCCTTAAATTAACAGTGTCTGCGATATACCCAGAAAACTAACTTCGTTCTGATAAACTTATGAAGGAATGACAAGCCCCTAACCATTGGAACAGTATCTCAATTGATAACGTCTGGTTATTAATACCGAAGACCGTTCGAAGAGCGGGTACTTCTGCTAGTACTGTATAAGGTTCCAAGACCAATCTTCACTAAAATCCGAACCCATCATCTCGGAAGAAGAGAGGAAAAGAAGATCAGAATGAATGGTTGGTTAGTTGCTCAGTTTAGGGGCTGCGACAACGCGGTCATGTAGCCCCGTGTACTTAGGGTGTGTGTAGAATCTGTCTGATAACCGGTGTTAATTGTGATGACTGTATTAGTGTGTTATCTGTTTTTTTTAATTCAAGCAAGAACTGCAACTTCGAATGTTTCAAATAGTTCCTACTTTTGCCGCCAAACACCACCGTCAACGACTACTAGTTCAGAACTTGGCTACTAGACGCCACCGCAGTCAGCTCCTGGTAACGAACGTAGGAACCTAAGAGCGTTGTTTACATTCTTAACGTATAATTTAGCTTACACATGTGTAATCAGTGGAAGATTCTTTAACATGCCATAAATCTATGACATGAGACCGCCGGCTTTACTTCACTTCCGAAGGAAGGCATACTGAGGGATTTTTGACGACCTTAAAAATTCCGACGACTTCGGCCGGGTTTGAACCCGCGATCTTGGACAAAGAAGCTACATGAAAGAAATCTAATGACATCAAATACAGATTTCGGTATAATAAAAAATAAAAATAAAATAAATAAAAAAACATTTATGAAAGGTTTTGTCTGGAGCCGGACGCTACATGGAAACTTGGACTGTTGTTGCAGGAAGCTTGTAGTATAACGTGACCGTTAATTTCGCGATCATGGGCCACGGGACCTACTGTTTACATGGAATCCGAACCACAGGACATGCCATTTCACCTAGAAAATTTCGCATGCATTGGCCGGAAGTCGAAACCGGGTCTGCTTTGGTGAGAGGCTAACAGCTTGACCACTACGCCCCCTGTTGATGCAGGAGAATGACAACTATTACATGGGTAGATATAGTAGCAAATGAAGACGTATTAAGGCGAATGGGGAAGCAGAGATATTTCTGGCGAGTGCTAATTAAAATAAGAGATAGATTGACCGGGAACATCTAGCTCAGGATCGAGGACAAGAACTGTAGATGGGCGGCTTCGGTGGCGTCGTTGGTAAAATGCTGAGCTTCTATGCTCAAGGTCGCGGGTTCAAACCCGGCCGAAGTCGTCGGATTATTTAACAGCGTTAAAAAACCCTCAGTAGACCTTCCTTTGGAGGGGAGGTAAAGCCGGCGGTCCCATGTCATAGATTTATGGCACGATAAAGAAACTTCCACTAATCACACTTGTGTGAAGCTAAAGTATAGGTTATACTTGACTAACTCTCTTAGGTTCCAACGTTCGTCGCCAGGAGCCGACTGCGGTGGCATCTAGTAACAAAGTTCAGAACTAGTTAGTCGTTGACGGTGGCATTTGGTAGCAAAAGTTGAAAATCGAATGTTTGGAGTCCTTACTTGAATTTAAAAACAGATAACACGCACTAATACAGCCATCACAATTAACACTGGTTATCAGTCAGATTCTTCTTCTTCTTCTTCTTTTGGTTCCTATCCGTTCCGGATGTTGGCTACCATCTTGACTGTGCTGTTCCTATCACTTGCAGCTCGGAATAATTCAGTAGATGTTTTTGAGGTCCAGGCTGTGAGATTTTTTAACCAGGATATTCTTCTTCGTCCAACACTTCTCTTCCCTGGTATTTTTCCTTGAAGAATAGACTGTAGGAGATGGTACTTGGTGGTATTCCTCATGATGTGTCCTAGGTATTGGATTTTCCTGATTTTCACGGTGGTTAATACCTCCTTAGTTTTTGTCATTTTTTGGAGAACCTCAACATTTGTCACATGGTCCGTCCATGGTATCCGCAATATCCTTCTGTACAGCCACATTTCAAAAGCCTCTAACCGTTTACATAAAGACTCTGTCAGAGTCCATGTCTCAGCACCGTAAAAAAGAGTAGAGAACACATAACAACGCAAAACCCTGATTTTCGTAGTCATTGTCAGCCCATGATGTCTGAACAAATTCCGCATCTTATTGAAAGTTGTCCGGGCCTTCCCAATTCGAGACTTCACCTCATCAGAAGGGTCCCATTGGTCATTTATGGTAGTGCCAAGGTATAAATACTTATGCACTTGTGCAATGGGTTTCTGGTCTATATTTAGTTTGCATGCAGAGACTTTGTTTTTACTAATGACCATCAATTTTGTCTTCTGAGGGTTTATATCTAAACCATATTCATGGCTTTTTTGGATAACTTTATCAATGATATGTTGTAGGCTTTCTTGACTATCCGCAAAAATCACAGTGTCATCGGCATATCGAATGTTATTTATCCAGTTACCATTTAAGAGCACTCCCATCTCAACATCCTCTAGAGCTTCTTTAAAGATATATTCCGAATAGATGTTAAATAACAATGGAGACAATATACAGCCTTGTCTTACACCTCTTAGAATATCTATATCTTCCGTGTTCTCGTTACCCAACCTCACATAAGCAGATTGATTCCAGTACAAGTTCACAATTATTCGTAAATCTTTATCATCTAAGCCAATCATTTGTAAAATTTCTATCATCTTATGATGTCTTACTCTATCGAAAGCCTTTTGATAGTCAATAAAGCAGGCATATATATCGCAGTTCACATCACGGCACCTTTGAAACAATACTTAAATGCTAAATAGGGCTTCACGTGTGCCAAATGCGTTTCTAAAACCAAATTGTGTAGAAGAAACTTGTTCTTCACATATTTTGTATATTCTGCGATGAATGATCTTCAGAAATACCTTCAAGATGTGATTCATGAGACTGATTGTTCGGTACTCACTACAAAACTTAGCTCCGGGTTTTTTAGGTAGTGTGATGAATTCCGATTTAAGCCATTCCTGAGGAATGTTCCCAGAATTGTAAATGTCGTTGAATATTTTAGTCAACCATTTCACATTATCTTCATTCAAAAGCTTTAAAAATTCAGCATTCACATTGTCAGGGCCAGTGGCTTTACCATCCTTCATGGCTTTTATCGCGGTTTGTACTTCATCTACCAGAATTTGGGGTCCTGTTTCACCATTTATTCGAGGTGGCTCCTGTCGAGTATCATAAAACAAGTGTTCTATATATCTTTGCCACGTATCTTTAAACTCTTCTTTTCCAACAATTAGTTTTCCTTCAATATTGACCAATCTATTTCCTTGTCTAGTTCTATAATTCCCTGTCACTTCTTTAACTTTTCGATGAACATTGAAGCTGTCATGTTTTAATTGTAACATCTCTATTTCATTACATTTTTCTTGGATGTCCCTTTCCTTAGCTAATCTTATTTCTTTCCTGATTTCCCTGTTGATGTTCTTATATTCATCAGGATTACCCTTTGCTTTCCTTCTCTTATCCATCATTTTAAGAATCTCTTCAGTCATCCATGGTTTCTTTTTAGTGATATCTGTTACTAAGTGATCTTTCTTCATAGATTCAACGGTATTAGTTAATGTTTTAATTTTCTCATCGGTACATAAGGCATCAGATAGGGATCTAAGTTCATCATTGAGCTGCTCTTCTACATTTTGTCTTACTGAAGGTTCAATTAATTTACGCATATTATACTTAATGGCTCTTCTCTTTTGAATCTTTTTCATTTTGATTTTAAAAACTCCAACTAGAGGGATATGATCGGAATGAATGTCCGCACCGGGATATGTTTTCATTGAGACACAGCTGTTCCTATATCTTTGATTTATCAAAATATAGTCAATTTGGTTCCTTATAATTCTTTCACCTGAATCCCTAGGAGACTTCCAAGTATACAAACGTCGTGGTGGTAATGTGAAGAATGTGTTCGTTACTACAAATCCCCATTCTCCTGCAAATGTGCAAAGTTGATCTCCTCTCTCATTTCTTTCACCAAGCCCATATTGACCTACAATACTGCCTTCAGATCCATGTCCTACTTTTGCATTGAAATCTCCCATAATTATTGTTACATCTTTCTTTGGTAACTGGTGTAAAACACCTATGATTTGGGAGTAAAACTCTGCAACTTCTTCATCACTATGGTCTGTCGTAGGGGCGTACACCTGGATGATGTTAAGATGCGCAGGTTCAGTATTTATTTGGAGCAACAATGCTCTCTCTGAGATAGGTACAAAATTGGTGACACACTTTGCGACCAATTTAGATACTATAATTCCTACTCCGTGTTGATATAATCCATTGGATGTCCCTGAATAGTAAACTACATGTCCATTGATGTCACAAGAACCTGATCCTGGCCAACGCATTTCACTTACGCCCATAATTTCTATCTTCATTCTGTCAATTTCTTGAATCGCATTATGGGTTTTCCCAGCTTGCGCCATTGTTTGCACATTCCACGTGCTAATCTTTATACCATCTTTCACTGACAACTTTCCCGAAGCCGGAGATCCGATTGGGGGACTTGAAACTCCGGAACATTTGGTTTTGAACACAGCCATGATGTGTTACTAGAGAAATCCATATGGATCTTGAATGCAGTAGTTTCTCATTGCTTTCTGCATTCTCATGCCGTTGACCAACTAATAGCTCATCCGCCTTCAGGGGCAATTTCTCACCCCTAGGACAAGAGAGTGCCCAAACTTACATCCACTCTTCCACCCTCCGAAGAGGTTGTTAGAATAGGTTGGAAGTGGATCTCCTTATACCGGGAGATATTCGGTCCCTGTATTCGTTAGCCGCTTGAGTATGTAATTATACACCAAACGTTGTACACACACCCAAAGTACACGGAGCTACATGACCGCGTTGTCGCAGCCCGTAAACTGAGGAACCAACCAACCGAACTGTAGAGGTAGGCCAGGGTTTTAATAAGTTAAACAGGCTGCCTCTGATGTAGGGTGAGCTCAGGAAAGGAGGGCATGAAGAGTCTAAGGACTGAAGGAACGCGACGATCCTGCTGTCCACGTAGTTACATTTCCACTTGCCGCTCTTGCCAGTCTTGTTACATCTGTGCCATCCAATCAATACAATGGCACAGTGAGGAACAGTTCACTCATCGCCTTACCCAGTATACCACATATAATATCGAGGCTACTGAAGTATTGTGAGTAATAGCACCAGGCCCGATGAGAGGGAGGGGCAAGCGACGCTATATATAGCCCCGGGGCCCGGACGTCCTGAAGGGCCCCGAGAGAACAATTTATTCTATATAGTTTCTAATAATTTTGAGTTGTATGACAGATCTACATTCAATCGTAACTGTAGACTAACCAGTAAATAAACTGCAAGATATTAAATTGAATTGTGTGTGAATATCCGTGGAAAAGCCGAAGGTACACGAATTGGGAATTTAATCTACTGCATAACCCATCATCTTCAAAGAGCTGTTATTGGACAAAGAAATCAATTCAAAATCTGACTATTCACTCATTTTGTTTCTGAAAAGATGGCTTAGGTTTTATTGGAGAGCGTTTGCTTTCTGGTCAGATGCTATGGAAATAACTGTTAAAATGCACGCTGGTTAAAAATCAAAAAGTACAAAAACAATTAACGCGAGATTAATAGAAAAAAGAAGGATGTGGTTTATCAATAAACTTAGATTTTGATTAAGTTCTAGAGGTCTTGGATTTATTTGTGTGTGGGGGAGGGGCGGGGGGGTGTAAATTAGAAATTTATACTTGAGACTCAAATATGAAGAGGTCCAAATCCAAGACCTAGGGCCCGTTATTGCTCGCCACAGCCCTGAATAGCACAGCTGTGAATGTGCTACTATAAAAGCTCACGCATCGCCTTGCCTAAGTATACCACATAAGAAGGGCCCAGAAAAATGTAGACACTCTCTGATAGTTAATATCTTTGGAACGAAATGACATACCGTTATAATTCTTGCGCGGTAGCATAGGCCATTGTTTTCTCAACAGTTGAAGGTCACATGAGTGGCGTGACTATCTTAGCGCGTTTTCCAGCAGATGACAGTGCAGCAATGAATGAAGTAAGATTGTCGTTTGAGCAACGCAAAGCCGTATTGAAGTGGTACTGGAAGTACGAAAACATGATGGAGGTACAACGGCAATGGCGTAATCGTAATGTGTACGGAACTCGGCCACCAATACGTACAAAAATGTATCGTATTCGGGATAAATTTGAAGCCGACAGTCAGTTCAGGATGTGCATATGGAAAGGTCTGGTCGACCAAAAACATCAACTAGTCCAGCTTCCAGCGCTGCTGTGTTGAAACATTATGCCAGGTCACTTCAAAAATCTGTGAATCAGCATGCACGCAAAAGCGGGGTAAGCCGTTCAAGTGTACGACGAATTCTGAAAGCTGCTAAGTGGAAAGTGTACATTCCAAGATCGCTGCACGCTATGAACGAGGACGATCCGGATCGAAGGATTGAGTACTGCGAGTGGTTTGGAGGCATGCTTCGCGAGGATGAACAGTTTGCAGGGATGGTTATCTGGTCTGACGAGGCGCAGTTCAAACTGAACGGTACTGTAAACCACAACAACTGTGTGTACTGGGCTCCTGAAAATCCTCACGTTCACGTGGACAAACATGTTAATCTACCGGCTGTTAATGTGTGGTGTGGTCTGTCATCGCGCGGTTTGATTGGTCCATTCTTCTTTGAAGGTACCGTAACTGGTGAGGTGTATCTCCATATGCTGCAAACATCGATTTTATCTGCCATCCGAGAGGTGTTTGGAAATGAAAGATTTTACCTACAACGAGATGGCGCTCCGCCTCACTACCACAGAGAAATCAGAGCCTACTTGGATGAAAATCTACCTGGACGATGGATATCAGTTGAGTACCAACCACGGTCTCCAGACCTTACACCTCTTGACCTCTACCTATAAAAGACTTTGAAAAATGAAGTTTATCAACAGAAGCCAGCTACACTGAACGAACTACGAGAAACCATCGAGGCGTCCTGTGCGACTATCACACCGGCAACACTGACAGCCGTAGTTAGGTCTGCAGTTCAGCCGCATCGACGTTGTTTGGCTGCTAATGGGGGTCACTTTGAACACATGAAATAACCTTCCCCCCGTGCAAAAATTGTAACGGTATGTCATTTTGTTCCATAGATATTAACTATCAAAAAGTGTCTACATTTTTCTGGACCCCTCTATATATGGAGGCTACTGAGCTATGGTGAGTAATAGCCCACTGCGAAAGGTACTACAACACTAAAAGCTCACTCATCGTCTTGCCTAGTATCTGCACACCGGATTACAAGGAGGGTACTGAACAAGTCAGTAACTGCAAATTAAGACATAATATCGTACGTTTTGTCTTTCATGGGAGAGCTTGAAATCGCTTGAAGATGAAATTGACGAATCAACAAAGAACTGAATTCAAGAGACAAGCACATGTGAATTTAGTTGCTCCTTGACATAGGCTATCCCGAATGGAGCCAAGATATGTGCCTAACGCACATGGGAGTTGTTAATGTCCGTCACACCTATTAATAGTGACATATCCTTCAAATTTTAAGATGTCATTGTTAATTCATCCTTTCCGACGGAGACTCCGATCCGCGGTCCTAGTTATGAAAAGCACCCTCGCCAGGATGTCAACCAAAACAAACTAACAGATTTCCCTGACAATTCCCTGTTTTTGTTTGTTTGTTTGTTTGTTTTCTTTTGTTATTTTTTCAGGATAAATCAGAAATGTCTCTGAGGAACAGTAGCGGCCATAATAGATATATAAAACAGAGTTTGTACTTAAGGAGCATTTCAAGAAGTGCTCGAACAATAAAGGATAACATGACAAAGTTGGAAATATATATATATATATATACATATATTTAGCCTAGCCAATTTCTAAATTCTTCATCCAGAAATCTATTGTACTTTTATTAAAAGTGGCTCGTCAATAGTGATTCTCTCAAAAATAATATAGTTGCACATTTATATACAAATACAGGGTCATTATCTATGTGCGCCCCGATAAACACGGCAAGCTAAGCCGGCTGTGACTGGCGCAGATCGCGGGCACGCTTACATGGTTCAGCCGGTGGTGGCGCGCACTTTTTACACTTTTACCAAACATGTTCCATAAGGTGTACTTACAGTGCTGAAAATGTCCTCCCTCTCTTGTAACACACACCTGACATCTTCTGAAGAAAGAAAGGACAACAATCTCATCTAATTTTTGTTCTGTAAGAACACAACGTTGTCTGTTAACTTTTATATTATTTACGGAGCCTGTTTCCTTGAATCATTTAGCGAGTCTCCTAATTTTACTAGCATTAGACACAGGTTTTCCTGGAAACCCGATTCGAAATGTTCGACTTGTTTCAGAACAAGATTTTCTGTTTTTCATATACGAATTATGGATATACGCACGTTCGCGCAATGTGATTTGGTGTCTAGGCGTGACCAACAATCACAGTAATCACAATACTCACTAAACGTGCAACACTAACGTCTAAGCTTTGCAGACACACGCCCATACGAATGATAAAACACGTGTGAACGAACGATATGAGTCAGCGGAGCGCGCCGACCCCCGGCAGAACCGTGTACGCGCGCCCGCGATCTGCGGCAGTCACAGCCGGCTTTGCTTGCCGTGTTTATCGGGGCGCACATAGATAATGACCCTGTACACAGTGTACACAGGTAATTTGTGTGCTCAATCTTGCAAGAAATGAGAGCTTACGGATTTAATGTCAATAAGAAAAATTAACACCAAAATATACTAGAATGAGTAATTTCCAAATATTCAAGGTAAAACTCAGTGTCATTAAAATACCCTGATAATTCCAGGTTTTGAGAATTCCCAGTTTTTCATGTTTTCCAGAGTAGTCGACACCCTGCCTCGCTCACAATATTGACTCAAGTGATCTCCGCCGCCCCAAGTCCTTAAAAGCGCAATATCTACGGCTTATGCACTACGGTATATGAGATGCGAACTTCTTCTCGCCTGCAGCCTTCCTGCAGCCAGTGTCTGCAAGGTTAATTAAATGCTCCTGGTTAATACAAGTATTATTGAAAGAACAAGTGAAAACAGAGGTTCAGATATAATTCTCGCGAAATAAAATGAATACATATCAAAATATATAATTTACAATCGAAATTTAATGTGTTTAGTCGGTCAATTGTAATGGGTATTTCCCTAATCCTGAAATTATTATTTATGTTCGACGATGACGAAATGTCATCATAATGAGGGTCATTATAACACTATTTTCCATTATGAAACAGTTTCCTCCACTAATCAGAGCTCAAGAAACAGTTGTGTGACTAATTAGGTAAGGATAGCATCGCACCCGCGCTGAGTTCCACGGCTTCCTAATTTAAATTTCACTGCGTTACTAGTGTCATAGTGGAATAATCGAGGAGGCCATGGTCAAATACAAGGTATTCTCTGCGTCCCATGCTCTCAGTTCAGTACATAAAACTGGCGAAATCTCGACAGATATTTATGAATATTTATGTTCGAACATAAAATAGTTCTAATTATTGTCGAACATAAACAGTTGTATGCAACTCGCCTATAATGTAATTAAGACACTCGTATGGAAATTATAAAACACGCTTCGCTCGTTTTATAAACATACTCGTGTCTTAATTATTGCCATTATAGGCTCGTTGCATAATGTACTATAATATTATTATTAATCGTATGACATACATTGTATGTCTACCCCTTATTATTCCCGTTTTCCAACGGGGTCGGGGATGAGATGCGATGGAAGTCTTTGTGGCGATGGTTTTTACGGCCGGATGTCCTTCCTGACGCCAACCTCATGAGAGGAGTTAATGAGAGATGAAATGAATGATGGTGAGTGAAACTGGGCAAGGATGTGGAAGGAAGCGGCCGTGGCCTGGTGTTGAAAATGGGAAACCACGGAAAACCATTTCAAGGACGGCCGACGGTGGAGCTCGAACCCACGCGTCTACCGAGTAAGCAGAGAGCTTGGCCCCATGACCTAATGCTGCGCTTTAGCCAGCGTAGCCACTACTGTCGGTAATCGTATGGCATACAGTAATATTAGATATCACAAAAGAACTACACATTTACAACATATTTACAAGCCATTCAGTTGGAGTTGACTTGATAGTGCCTGACATTATTCTCATGGTATTATTGAGTTGCACATCAATTTTCTTTACATGTGGGCTGTTTAACCAAACAGGGGCACAATACTCAGCAGCAGAAAATACTAGACCTATTGCAGAACATCGAAGGGTAGTGGCATTTGATCCCCAAGTTGTGCCACAAAGCTTGCGGTTGGCAGCATTGCATGTCAGATGATGCGTGAAGGAGAGTGTTCTCTCTAGAATAACTCCCAAGTACTTTGGAAACCTGTTAAACTTTAACAGTGTATTCCCAAAATAAACATTGATAACTCTTTTTGCCTCACGATTGTTAAGATGAAAAGAGGAAACTTCTGTTTTGGTCAAACTAGGCTGGAGCCTCCATTTACAGAAGAAATTTCTAAGTTTAGATAGAACTTCAGTGAGAATAGCCTATCTTAAGTGGCTTCAAAGGTGGAGTTCCTTGTAGCTATTGCCCAGTCATCCGCATAACCACATTTTCTGGACCTCGTCATCGGCATATCAGCAATATACACTACTGTTCAAAAGTTAAGCATACGTTACGAATAAGCAGGGCAACAGGAAATAGACCGCAAATCGCGACATATGCACCTACCAACATTACGTGTTCGCTCTGTTTAGGAAAGAAGTATTCCCTGCTTTGACTAACGGCGTAACCGCAAGGTAAACACACAGCTAGTGCCTGCACCCCATATTCCCTCAGTCGTGTTTGCCCCGTTATAGTATGCGGAGTGTATCCTCGTGGTGAACGTGACAACATAATGACACAAAGACGCCATTTGGACCCCGTTTTGTAGGGTAGAATACTCGGTCGCCTGGAAGCAGGCCAGACACAGACCGAAGTCGCCGTATCCTTGAATGTGCCAAAAAGTGTCATTTCCAGACTTTGGGGCCGATTTCGAGACACAGGAGATGTTAGTCGTAGGCCAGTACCAGGTTGACCAAGAGTAACAACCCCACAGCAGGACCGATATCTGCCTTAACCGCCCGACGAAATCGGTGTACACCTGCAAGACAATTGTCAACGGAGCTTGCAGCCGTCTCAGGGGTTGCCGTTTCCCGGCTAACTGTGTACCGGAGGCTCAGAACAGCAGGGCTGTTTGCCAGACGTCCAGCGGTGTGCGTCCCGCTCACTCCAGCACATATACGGGCCAGTTTACTCTCGAGCCGTCAACGTCGAAACTGGACCATGAATGAATGGGGGCATGTGCTCTTCACAGATGAATTCCGCTTCAGTTTGCAGAACGATTCCCGTCGTACATTAATCTGGAGAGAACCGGGTAGCCGATACAACCACAGAAACATAGTGGAACGTGACCAGTATCGTGGTGGTGGCATCATGTTGAATGGCCGTACGGACCTGCACATCTTCATGCGTGGTCCGAGGAGCACGGTGAACGCTCGGAGATACAGGGATGAGGTACTGAGACCACATGTTCGACTCTTCAGAGGTGCGATTGGTCCAGACTTCCTCTCAATGGACGATAATGCCCGACCACACCGCCTTCCCTATGCATCCCAGGCATGCTCTATAGGATTCAGATCCGCAGACCTCGCTGGCCAAAACAGAAGTTTCCTCTTTTCATCTTAACAATCGTGAGGCAAAAAGAGTTATCAATGTTTATTTTGGGAATACACTGTTAAAGTACAACAGGTTTCCAAAGTACTTGGGAGAGAGAGAACACTCTCCGTCACGCATCATCTGACATGCAATGCTGCCAACCGCAAGCTTTGTGGCACAACTTGGGGATCAAATTGCAAGACAATTGTCAACGGAGCTTGCAGCCGTCTCAGGGGTTGCCGTTTCCCGGCTAACTGTGTACCGGAGGCTCAGAACAGCAGGGCTGTTTGCCCTTCGATGTTCTGCAATAGGTCTAGTATTTTCTGCTGCAGAGTATTGTGCCCCTGTTTGGTTAAACAGCCCACATGTAAAGAAAATTGATGTGCAACTCAATAATACCATGAGAATAATGTTAGGTACTATTAAGTCAACTCCAACTGAATGGCTTCCTGTGCTCAGTCACATTGCTCCTCCGCGAATTCGCAAACATCATGCTTTGGTAAAGGAATACCATAGACTATCAATTAATCAACAGTTGCCGATTCATTCTGGTCCATGCGATGGATGTCTTCCACTGAAGATCTATCTAAACTTAGAAATTTCTTCTGTAAATGGAGGCTCCAGCCAGGCGCGCTGCTCTGGTGGATAAACTTCTGGATCCCTCTTCATCTCGTTCAGTTCCGTAGTAATTATTTCCCGTCCTTATAGTCAGGCGCGAGGACATTGGGATTGTCGTGGAAGCCTCCAAGCGAGCTTGGAATTAAGCCATCCAATTTTCGGATCTGTTTACACGCTCATTTACGGTCTTTAGAATCATTTTTCTTGTTAAGCACTCAACGAAAACTTATGGTAAAAAAACTAGCACACTGAGGGTTGTATACGAGTATGTAAAACTGTTTTGGCTGGTGACTTGCGGAGCACGTTTACTCGTGATGTGTAGTGCGCGCCATCTTGTAGGTTATCCCAATCATTTTATAGGCCTTATTTTCTGTGCTATTAAATTATAGACACGAAGGAAGCTCCTTTGCCTTCAGTAAGCATTCACCAGGATTTGGGATCTCTTGATGGGATTGTAACACTCCAGTATATCTGAAGACACCGATCGGTGATTCAACGCACTGAGGTATCGTAGTTTCCAAGTTTCTAAAAAGAAGGCAGGGTGTTAGCCTCATCCTGGATATTAATGTTTTCTAACACTAATTGTACAGGCTGGGGTACGGGCAGAAGAAATATGGCGCGAGGAACGTGATACAAACAGTCTTGTGAGGACAAATGAGTAGCTGCAGCACCCCATGGCGGCAGACTGTATCTTTCCGTCGGCCAGGCGTCCCAATAATCTGTAGGCGATAATGATTGGGAATGTTGTTTTAAGGAGCGGAACTTCGAGGCCATCTGCCCCTTGTATCACAAGACAAAGCTTAGAGATTCCAAATTTAAAAAAAACTAATATGAAACAAAAGAAATACCGGTAATAACGAAAAACACAATTTAAAAATTAAATAAAGAATTTCAAATCAAAACAAAACATTAATTACTTTGAGTAAAAACTCACTGCGGCTGTAGCTTGCCACGGTGGGTGAGTGGATAGCGTGTCGGTCTACTAACCCCAAGATTGCAGGTTCGCCCCTGACCGTGGTAAGTGATTTTTGAATGGCGGCAAAAATACGATACGCATGTCATACGATGTTGGCATGTCAAAGAACCCATTTGAATTCAGTAGGCCGAGTTCATAATGGCAAAATTAATCTCGGGAGTTTCCGCCAGCACAAAGTTCCTCATTTCTCTACTAGAAAGCGCTATTGTGTTCAAGGAGATTAGATATCTAACATCTAACCTCCTTGACTTTCATAGTCAAGGAACTACGAAATTCGACATGCAAGCTACCCTCTGGGTGTCAAATAGCAAAGCTTGCACCAGGCACCCGAGGCCATACGATATTATTATTATACTGCGGCTGAAGCGATAAGCACCCATCGGTAGACCAAGGATTCTTCATACGTCAGCAATTCGATTAAAATGTGGGCCGCAGTGAATGTACACGGCGGTACCTTTCTTCACTCAGTGTCCAGAAGGAGCTCCGCCTTGCACCAATATCTCTCAGTCTTCAGCTGGGAGATACCGGCGATAGTGGGACTGAATGCGCGAAGTAGCATAGACCACGGCTACATGCCAAAACTGGAGAGATCGTAGAGGCTCAAGAAATAGACTAGAACCCATGCACCACTTGATACAGTCCTAAAGATGAATAGGACAATTTCCATACACGGTGGATATTCCCACCAGATACACTAATTCATATCATCAGCCCAATTCCAATATCACTGTAGTATAGTCGTATCTCTAAGGTTGGGAACACTACTAGTACCAAGAAAGATACAACTGAATGGTCAACGCGAGTTCGGCTGTGGCCATCGTTTGGCACGAGATTCACGGGCAAGTCAGACCGCGTGCGTTCTGTCGCATAAAATCGATAAATGACAGCGCTCACCAAAGTGGAAAATGAGCCCTCACGAAGCGTAACAGGGCTATCAACCATCAAGAGCTAAATACTCAATCTGAACTCCATCACGCAGCACACGAACAGTGCAGAATGGGTTGCAACAGTGGTCAAACCAACAAGAAACATCCTATTTCCAGATCTCCGGATCCAGCTTGTAGCACTCAGGCCTTTATTTTGTTGCATTTCATCAATTATTGTATACAGTTGACATACCAGTGCTTAGCAATTGATTTATTTTTTGAGGCACTCACATTATCACCTGCCTTCTCTACAAGGACCCTAAGGACCCTAAGGAGGCAGGGTGTGTGTACCCCATCGTGGATAGTGCTACACCCTCAAGGGCTCACATAATCACCTGCCTTCTGCTCAATGCACTTGAGTGTGTGTAGCCCCACTCTGGATAGTGCTACACCCTCAAGGGCTCACTGTATCTCCTGCCTTCTCCTCAAGGCCCTAAGGGAGGCAGGATGTGTGTGGCCCCGTCCTGGATAATGCTTCACGCTGAAGCACTCACAGTATCTCCTGTCTTCTGCACAAGGCCCCTAAGGAGGCATGGTGTGTGTGTACCCCATCGTGGATAGTGCTACACCCTCAAGGGCTCACAGTATCTCCTGCCTTCTGCACAAGGCCCTAAAGGAGGCAGGGTATGTGTAACCCCATCGTGGATAGTGCTACACCCTCAAGGGCTCACAGTATTTCCTGCCTTCTGCACAAGGCCCTAAAGGAGGCAGGGTGTGTGTACCCCACAGTGGATAGTGCTACACCGTCAAGGGCTCACAGTATCTCCTGCCTTCTGCTCAAGGCTCTAAAGGAGGCAGGGTGTATGTAGCCCCACCCAGGATAGTGCTACACCCTCAAGAGCAAACAGTATCTCCTGCCTTCTGCACAAGGCCCTAAAGGAGGCAGTGTGTGTGTAGCCCCACCGAGGATAGTGTTACACCCTCAAGAGCTAACAGTATCGCCTGCCTTCTGCACAAGGCCCTATACAGGGGGTGTCAACCAGATAGGGATTATTTGGTACCATCGGTGTAGTAGCGCGGCCAGACGTAAGGAGCGGATTAAGCGCTGTATATCGTCTTGCCAACATATGCATGATACACGTTTTAATTGAATTGCAAATATATCCCTATATTTAGTCAAAAAATATACACATAATTCCTAATTGACATTTCCTTGCAATTATCTTGCTCACCGACGATAATTACGGCACTTATCATTAAATAAACATTATTTCTACTGGGTTGGCGGCATTGACCAACATGGACGCTCTGTTTATGTCGTGCTTGCTGTAAACAATATTGGCCGTATATTAATATTTTATAATAAGCTAATGTTGTGTTCTTTCTCATCTTTCTTTCATCAAATCGTCTTCTTGGTAATGAGAAGTGAACAGTTCTTCTTCTGCTACGCCAAGTAAGTACGCTTATTTTAAGAGTTTAAGTGAAAACTTGTTTCTGTAGTGCCTGTGAAAAATATACCGTACCGGTAGCCTAGTTTTGAATTGATATTAGACGCAGTGTACAGGTGATATTCTACTTGACATATTAATTACACTTTCACTATTATTTATTCCACAGGTAGGCCTACCAAATTCTGTGAACAAACAAATCGTAAATTGCTGTTCTCGAAATAGCAGATGAATGTGGCAATTTGGCCTACTTTCCTGTGAAATTACCAGGTAAGAGTCTATGTTACCGTAATGTTTTCAACTTGATTACATCTTGCAGAGATACATACAGTACCATGAGCCTATTGCATATGTGTACTCAAGTTCTTGAGGAGTGTTAATAATTCATTTTACATTGCGGTAGATTAAAAATGTCATGGCTCATGGCAACGTGTCTAAGCTTTAATATTTTCCCCTTCCTTGAATTTCAAATTATTGGTACCGGATTTAAAAAAGATCAGTTCTTGCACATGTTAGTTACTGGTACAGTGGCAAGTATTCAGTTGGTCGAATATGTAGTAATGCCATTACTGATGTAGAACTGTCATTACAGGTTCTAAAATCTTAACACACACTGGGCCTATGGGTGGCTGTGTGCTCTTGTTCTGTGGAGCAAAGTCCAACATTAAAATTTATTTCAGAGGTCTACATTTTGGTCCAAATATACAAATGAACGAAGCACCAAATGGTGAACGCATTTGTACTCTGAATTTGAAGCTTATTAAGTTCATCAGAATGGTTTCATTTTATGCGTATGTTATTTTAGAATAGGCTATATTTATTTTTCTTCCCATCATGCCATAATTATTTTTAGAAAATTCAGCAGCACTGTATTCATGCGTTGCAAAACTATTTCTCCTCTGGCAGAGGATTAAGAATAGAATTAGAAACGATGAGACATCTTTCAGAAGGGTGATACCTGCAGAAGCAGTAACAAAACCACTCACCAGACACATCAAAAATCTAGAAGATATGCTGGAGTTACCCTTAATTGTTGTGTAATAGAAACACACGTGGATTAGTTACATTAATCGCAGAATTAAAATTTTAGTTATTTTCTGAAAGGTGAGAGAGGCAATCTTATGTGTTTCATCAATAATAGATGTCTATTACATTAATAAATAAGCTTCTGTGTCCAACTAAAATAAATCCTCATCAGTTTTGATGTGGTTTTAACTCATAAAACAGTGTAAAGAAGATAGGTTAATATGTTTATGTTCGACACTGGCGAAATGTAAATATTATGTCAGAAAACTGTACTATAATGAGGCTCATTATAGTACAAGTTTTCATTATGATACAGTTTCTCCCACCAATCAGAGCTCAAGAAACAGTTGTGTGACCAATTAGGTGAGGATAGCATCGCACCTGCGCTCACTTCCATGGCCCCCTATTTCAAATTTCACTGCGTGGCGAGTGTCATAGTGAGGTATTCCAGGAGGCCATGGTCAAATACAAGGTATTCTCTGCATCCCATGCGCTCTGTTCAGTATATAAAACTGGTGAAATCTCGACAGATATTTATGAATATTTATGTTCGAACATAAAATAGTTATAATTATCGTCGAACATAAACAGTCGTATGCAACTCGTCTATAATTGTAATTAAGACACTCGTATGAAAATTATAAAACTCGTGTCTTAATTATTGTCATTATAGGCTCGTTGCATAATGTACTATTAAGTTACAAGGTGCACATATAATAAGCCACTACAACAGAGATCTGAGTGAAATCACATGAAATTTTATTAACAAATAGGTGCAGGCTAGAACTATTACCACGGTGTTGTATTGTTTCTTCCAGTATCACAGTAAACAATTTGTTTTAAAGGACTCTTCACCTTGTATTATGTTATATCGTGGGATAGATAGATACAAGATAAATATAATTCATTTATTATATGCCAATGTAATGGTTGACATACCTATAGGTAGTATTTTATTCCTACACGTTACTTACAATATTTTTCAACACGTAGGATGCTAATGTCTAAGCCAGTCACAGCTCGTGCTCAGTAGCGGCTGGTGTAGAAAATTAGTAGTGTGTAGAGATGGGCAGCAGTCAACTGAAAACAGTCGAATTAGTCGATAGTTAAAACAATCGACTTATTCAACTGCTTTTAAAAAACAGTCGAATGAATTCAACGACTACTCACCGTATCATAAACAAGTCGTTTGCAAACGACTGATCTCAAAACAATCGTTGGAAATCATTGGAATGAAACAAGTCATTGGCAAACGACTAATTCCAAGCGAATGGAATCATTCGAATTGAAGTAGTCGTTGTAAACGACTGATCCCAAAGCAATCGTTGGAAATCATTGGAATGAAACAAGTCGTTGGCAAACGACTAATTCCAAGCGAATGGAATCATTCGAATTTAAGTAGTCGTTCTAATCAAACGACTTCTTCAGGATAACTTCATGCTATACAATTCATTGTGCTGTATGTTTATTGTAGAGCTTTAATTAATAAGTTAAGTATACCTGTAGGTGCCTATAGTTTTATACAGTTCGTTGATTCTTTCAATGAAATAGCCTAAATCCAGTTGTCCAAGTTATTGGAAATGTTAAGCATTCAACATTTAGGTTATGCTTGAACTCCCGGTTTTCTGGCCCATCATCCCAGGCAAGCCTCCCAGTCAGATGGATCATTTGGCTGTAATTTTGAATTAGAGTAAGGTTGTAGTATGCGTGGTCAGATTTAGACAATAGCCTACTCCATGAAGGGGTCATGGTTACGCCTTCTATGTTTGTTTATTGAATAGAGTAACTGAAATGAGGGATGTATACTGATTTTAAGATTTGTGGAATGAGTTTATGAATTTTTAATAGAATTTAATGAAGTCTTCAGTAAAGTTGAAGGAGACATGATCGTGTTTAGACAATAGCCTACTCCATGAAGGGGTCATGACTATGCTTTCTATGTCTGTTTAAGGTGTAGTGTGGCTGAAATGAGGGAGGTTTACTGATTTTGGTGTTTGTGGAGTAGTTTTTTGGTTTATAATTTAGGTTTTGTGAAGCTCGTTGCGGAATTGTTTTATGGATTTTATTGCTCTGCAAATGAAGTGTATTAGGGGGTTCTGGGTTTGGTTTAGCTGTAGTTTACAGGGTTATGGCTGAGAGTTGTTGTAGCAGGCCTAACAACTGTGTCAGAGCAGTGGCGTGCTGTGTGGGAGGGGGGGTTAGTGGCAAAGACATGAGGGCAGGGATGGAAGAGTTTATGTGTTCCCTCACAGTTGGTGCACTTAGGCTACCGTACAGATAGAGTGGTGATGTAAATCTCCAGCGGGTACTGTGAGGACAGCTTGACGGCTGTAGGTGCCTATAGTTTTATACAGTTTCTTGTTCGTAGATTCTTTCAATGAAATAGCCTACGTCCAGTTGTCCAAATACAGGGTCTTTCATATAAAGTAAGAACGCCAAGCGGCGGGTTTGTTATCCGCTAGTGTGGTGGCCTTGACCGAGCTTGTGGCGAAACGTGGCCCCCCTGCTCTAAGCGTGTGTACAATCCTCTGTGAAATATTACCTTATAAAAGTTGCTGGAAGTGTCGTCCTTCCTGGGTTATAGAGGCATTGTATCTGGAAACCACATTTTGGCTGACGAGAGTGAGTCATGCCACTGTATTTTTTCTGATTTTTTATTTTGTGTTTTTTTATTGAGACTGAACCAGTAGTGTCAAAGTTATTTACAATTACGTGAATCTGTGCTAGTGAAGGTGGCACTTCATCAGGAAATTGCTGAACAAATGCATCACGTACCCGCCGAGTCGAATCGTAATTTAAATAAATTTTACATACAAAAATACGATGTTGCAATGATAACTGTCTCAACATGTTAGCAGCTGTGGTTCAGACTGGCGACTGACAACACCTGCACGCTTATTGCAAGGTCAAGTTTGTACTATGCGCGCGCCTTCAATACTACAGCAGGGGGCGTGGCGCGTCACAAGCTCGGCCAAGCCGGCTTCAGCAGCGAATGACAAAACCGCCGGTCGCCGTTCTTACTTTATATGAAAGACCCTGTATATATGTATGTCATTTCATTGGAAATGTTAAGCATTCAATATTTAGGTTATGTTTGAACTCCTTAACACAGTCTATACACTTTTAATGAGAATTGGGTGCATTCTTGAATTATTACACAACTTGAACATGGGCTTACCAATTATGGCTTAGAGTTCTATTTATTTTATGATTGAATTTCATTCATTTATTCTACCGCGTGATAAATGAATTACAAGAAAATTATTATGAAATTCTCCCCATAGCGTGATGGTAATGATCGATGCAAACATAGAATAGATTTTCCAGGAAAATTACCATCAGAAAATATTTTATATTGGGATCCAATATTAATAGCATTTTAGCAAGTCCGAGGGTGTGTACGCTCAAATTGATTCTGGTTGTCAATTGGTTTGTAGAGATGGGCATCAGCAGTCGGCTGACAAAAGTTAAAACCATCGACTTGTTTGACTGCTTTTAGAAAACAGTCGAATGAATTCAACGACTACTCACCGTAACATAAACAAGTCGTTTGCAAACGACTGAACTGATCCCAATTGTTTTAACATTCTCTGAGCGCTGGCATAGTTTTACGTTCTGGTCATAAATTGTTTGTATTCACATGGTTGCCAACATCTCCACTGAAAGTTCGCTCTCGTTACTGTTCTAAAGTGCTCTATTGTCGTGTCTCGTGTGTATTTATTCTAGGTTGTCGTGTTCTTGTTCAAGTTGTATTTCAACTCTACACTCTTAGTACGGTATTTTCTGCAAAACAACTAAGAAATAAAAGGCACGTCACAATTTTGGCTATGGAATTGTTACCGGTACTTTCAGTTCTAGTAATTTAATTAAGTATTGCTCTATTGATTCACTTATTCAGAGTACATACAGGTAATGTGTCCTATACCAATATCGGGGAACATCTACTCATTGCAACATTGGATATAATGGCTGCACTATACACAACGCCGCAACCTCCATTCGAAGCACAGTAAAAATAAATAACTTGGATCAATTTCAATTTCTTTTTAGTACATATTATTCTTAAAAATAAATGAGACCAACCAGGTGGTATAGTTCTTGGTTGACACTTCTGGGGTCCATGTTTGATTGCTGAATGTCAAGAAATCTAATTCTAGTCTGAGGGTAAGAACAGGGTACACACAGCCTAGTGAGGTAAACCGGGAAATGTTGGGTTTGATTCTCCGCTTAGCCACCCAGCAAGTGGTTTATCATGGGTTCCCACACATACAGATAACATACACATAACAGCAAATTCAAGTTCTCCATTTCAAGCATTACACATTTATTAAGTTAACTGTTTCAACATACAAACTTGCATGTGTTGTAGGAATTTGCGGTTCATCGGTGTCAGCCATGGCGTCAAGGAGGTAATAGGTCCATTATCATGTGCTGTAGCCTACCGTTATACCTTGGCAAGAAAGAAGAACATGCCTCAACACATACTTTTAAAAGGACCAGATTTGATTACTGTATTTTTGCTAAGTTTGATTTTGGCTCTCCTTGTTATTTTTTCTTAGTTGACAAACTTTTTAAATAAAACATGATGATTTCTAGCAGTATTGAGTGTGTTTCTTGTTTTTCATTGAAAGTCCTATTTCTCCTTTCCCCTTCACAGCATGTCATAGAATTTACTGTATTAGTGTGCCATGAAATTTGTTTATGTACATGTACTTACTGTATTTCACCCTTCAAAATTGGTGGACTGGATATATTTTAAAGGGAATATCAAATGAACTATTGTATATAAATTTTGTGATATCCAATTATTTTTCTGAAACTAATGAATTTGGCATTAATTACACTAACAATTTTAGTGTGATGAGGATCAGGTTACACCACCTATTTCCTTAGTATTCTCTCTTAAAATTTTCCTGTTATTGCGAACAGCATCAAGCATTTTAAGATATGAATATTCTCCCTTCCCAGTACTTTTCCTTTCTAGTTTAATCTCGGAACTAATCGGTTATAATTGGGCCTACAGTGGTTAATTGGAAGGGACCATTTTTTTATATTGAGTAATAATATGCTGCAGACCTTATAGTAGCCTAATTCTTGTCAATGCAATATGCTCCAATTGCAACTGAAAGAAATGTAAACATGTAAATTATTGATGAGGTCATGTCCTAAATGCTGTGATTGCTCATTTCAGAGTTCCGGAATTCACAATTTCCCACTTTGGTATTATAAAAAAAAACTGTTATTGCTATTTTGAATGTGATTTATTTCGTGTAGATCATATTATTATCTCCACACTTAAAAACGTGTGCTATAAGTATTGGGAAGATTGTGATTTTCGGAACATTGAAGTGGGCAGAGAGCAGTTAGGACGAGAATATTTAGCGGAACGAGGGGAAGGGGTGGGGTAGGCTACCCGCACGGCCGTGCTCAACTAGTACCGCGGTCATACACCAGGCAGCGCTGAAGTCTTAGGTGCCAAGAATTAGCATGGCTGTCGGCTATCTGTAGTAGTAGGTAATCTGTGGCCCTATAGGAGGCAGGGTATGTGTACGCCACCGTGGATAGTGCTACACCCTCAAGGGCTCACAGTATCTCCTGCCTTCTGCACAAGGCCCTAAAGGATGCAGGGTGTGTGTACCCCACCGTGGATAGTGCTACATCCTCAAGGGCTCACAGTATCTCCTTCCTTCTGAATAAGGTCCTAAAGGAGGCGCGGTGTGTGTAGCCCCACTCTGGATGGTGCTACACCCTTAAGGGCTCACGGTATAACCTGCCTCCTGTACGAGGCCCTAAAGGAGGCAGGGTGTATGTAGCCCACCCTGGATAGTGCTACACTCTCAAGGGCTCACAGTATCTCCTGCCTTCTGCACGGACCTAAAGGAAGCAGGGTGTAAGAAGCCCCACCCACGGGATGATAAATTTAATCTTTTCAGCTGACCCCGTTGTGTTGGAGTAGCGCACCTGTCTCTCACCCGGAGCCCCCTGGTTCGATTCCCATCTCCATCAGTGATTTTAGAAACTGGCGTGAGGGTTGAAACAGTGTGCACTCAGGCCCATGGGGACAATTGAGTAGCTGTCTGGCAGTGAGGCAGCGCCCAGGGGAAGGAAACCAGAATTAATGGCCGAGGGGACCCGACGTACTGACCACGCATACCCCACAATTTGTAGGCCAACAGGGCTGGGCAGCGGTCACATGGCCCCTTCAGGCGCTAAGTGCCTCATTTTTTTATCTTTTTTTAATATGTTTGTCCCGAAAGGCATCATTTCATTCCTCGTCGCAAAACATTACATTTTACTACCAGCAACGCCATAAAACCAATAGCGCTTCTTCATTCCCTGCTTGATGAGCCACTTTATGTTGGTTTCATTGTAGCTTCAAATATGTGACTGATGATACCTGAATACACACAATTCTTGTATCCGCGCATTGCCAAACTGGACTCGCATACAGTCTATGCAATGAATCATGGTTTTCATCCTCAAACGCCAATATCAATAAAATAAGCACAGTCATTATATGATGGTTGGTTCTTAAGTTTAGGGGCTGCGACGACTCGGTCATGTAGCCCCGTGTACTTTAGGTGTGTGTAGAATTTGTCTGATAACCGGTGTTAATTGTGATGACTGTATTAGTGTGTGTTATCTGTCTTTTTAATTTAAGTACAGACTGCAACTTAGAATTTTCCAAATAGTTCCTACTTTTGCCGCCAAGCACCACCGTCAACGACTACTAGGCCAAGTTCAGAACTTAGCTACCAGACGCCACCGCAGTCGGCTCTTGGCAACGAACGTAGAATCCTAAGAGCGTTGTTTACATTCTTAACCTATCGAATTTAGCTTCACACAGGTGTAATTAGTGGAAGGTTCTTTAACATGCCATAAATCTATGACATGGGACCGCCGGCTTTACTTCCCCTCCGAAGGAAGGCATACAGAGGGATTTTTAACGCTCTTAAAAATCCGACGGCTTCGGCCGGGTTTGAACCCGCTATCTTGGGCATAGAAGCTCAGCATGCTACCGACTACGCAACCGAAGCCGCTATTATATGATAATTGTCTCATCTGTACATAGTTACCACCACACCTTACATCCGAGGCAATCTGTTTAACATATTCTAACCTTGGTCTACTACAGTTTTAGTTCTCGACCCTTCCTTCCATAACTAAGTTTTCTATTCCTGGGTGTCTTAGTGTGTGTCCAACCAACCTATCTCTTCTCTTCATTAGCAGTCGCCAGAAACATCTCATCTCTCCTCTCCCATTCGTCTTAACTCTTAATTTGTCGTTATATCTTCATATCTGATCTTCAACTTTCTCCTGCAACACCACATTTCACCTCTTCTCTGCTGCGCCAACAGTCCTAGTTTCACTTCCATAGAGCGCCACGCACCAGACAAAGGCTTTCACAAATGACTTTGATGTCAACAGATTCTTTTTAGGTAGAAATGCTTTTCTTGCTTGAACCAACCTTATTTTTATATCTTCTTTGCTCCGTCCATCACTGATTATTTTGTTTCTTAAGTAACAGAAGTCTATTACTGCCTTTAGCTTTTCACCTGCCAATTTGACGTCGATATGGGTTTCTGATTTATTTCGACTGCATTCCATTATTTTTGTTAAACATTTATTGATATTCATGAATTCTTTCCTCAAGCCAGAGTCCATACCATTTAAAAACTCTTTCAAATCCTCTGGTGTGTCGGCTAAGATGACGATGTCATCAGCAAATCTCAGAGTTGAAATTATTTCTTCTCGAATCTTTACTCCTACTTTAATTTTGTCTCCAATTTCCTTCATTTCTTGTTCAATGTAAAGATTGAAAAGTATGGGTGATAAGTTGCAGCCTTGCCTTACACCTTTCTGAACAACAGCTTCTCTCTCATGTCCTTCGACTCGAATAACTGCTGTCTTGTTTCTGTATAGATTGTAGCGCACCCTCCTACCCCTGTACTTTATTCATATTGTTTTGAAAATGTCAAAGAACTTACTCCAATCAACGTCATCAAAAGCCTTTTCCAAGTCTACAAATGCTATGAGCGTTCTCTATCTTCCCTTATTCTAGCTTCCAAAATCAGCCTAAGACTCAGTACCAACGTTTCTCATGAAACCAAATTGGTCTTCACCCAACTTGTAAATTACCACGGAGTCCCCATTCGTGAAGGATGGAAAGAATCCCGTAGCGCCAAATGGTGTCGTAGGCTTTCTCGATGTCAAAGAAAACCACGACTAGGTGCTGCTTTCTGAGAAATGCCTCCTGTATGGCGCTCTCAAGTTGCACCAGATAGTCGGTGGTGGACCTATGAGAGCGAAATCCACACTGGTACTCAGACAGGAGGCCTCTCTCTTCCAGGAACCACACCAGTCGAAGGATTACCATCTTCTCCAGCAGTCAACATAGGACATTTTTCACACAAATGGGCCTATAGCTGCTGACAAGCTTGGGATCCTTTCCAGCCTTGGGAATCGGTATCACGATTCCCTCACTCCATAGAGATGGAAACTCCCCTTCAATCCAAATACGATTGAAGAGGATCAACAGTTGAATTATTAACTGGAATCGCAGAGATGTTTCAGCATTTGATTATGGACGTTATCTTGTCCTGGAGCCGTATCCCTACACAGTGCAAGCGCACTGCATAGTTCCCATTCCGAGAAGGGTTCATTGTAGGACTCCGAAGCAGCAGTGGCAACGGACAAGGGGTGAGCCTCTGCCTCCCGCTTCAGAGCCACAAATGTAGGATCGTAACTCCCAGAGCAGGATACATCAGAGAAGTGCGACCCAATACTGTTAGCAATGACGGGATGGTCCGTGATGATGTCTCCGTTGATGGAGACTCCGAGTATTGACAATGATGTCGGGAGTTCGGAGATCCGACGAAGCTTAGTCTTCACTTGAGATGAAGGAGTATGTGCCATCATAGATGACACATACTTTTCCCACGTCGTTTTCTTACTCTCCCGAACCAGATATCGGGCTCCAGCACGCATCCTTTTGAAAGTAATAAGGTTGGCCATGGTATTTTGCCTCCGATAGCATTTGAAAGCACGTCGATCCTTAATGGCTGCCGCAATCTCGGCTGTCCACCAAGAGACAAGCTTCCGGCGGGAGTTGCCGGATGAGCAAGGATTTGTTTCCTCTGCCACAACCAAAATACCATTCGTTATGTGAATGGTATGATCATCTACACTCTTAAAGGTATCTTCGGCAAAACCGCACGTGCTGTGAATTTTGGCCAATCAGCCCGACGGAGAAGCCATCGACTTGGTAACTCGATGGCTCTCTGGTTCGGAAGAGTAACGATAATCGGGAAACAACGGCCACTATTACAAAGGTCGTCGTGTACACCCCACTGTACCAGGGGAACCAGAGCACGACTTCACAAGGTGATGTTAAAACTCGAAAAATTGCCGTGTGCAACAGATAAGTGCGTAGGTTCCCCTGTGTTCAACAAACACAGCTCCAGCCACCTGATCGGTCCCTCAAAATCTCTCACTCTACCGCTAGTGGTAGCGGAACCCCAGATGGTGCTGTGGGCATTGACATCTCCCAGAAGGAGAACAGGAGGGGGAAGCTGAGAGACTAGATCCACCAGCTGGTTGTAATCCAGTTGAGAATCAGGCGGGATGTACACGTTACATACTGTTGCCATTACTGGCAACGAAGTACTAACTGCAACTGGTTCCAGCTGAGTACGCAGCGGCACCTCTTCACTGAGGCTAGAGTGGACAAGAGTGCAGACGCCACCGGCAGCCACAGCTCCATCCACCCGGTCTTTAGAGGAGCGTTTGAAGTGACGCATTGTCGTCTCATGTCCAGGACGAAACCTGGATTCCTGAAGACAGACAATGATTGCCGAAAACGAAGACATTAGTTGACTAACTCAGCGAGATGACCAGAATAGCTACTACAATTCCATTGTAATAGTGCCATAGTGTGGACTTAAGTAGAAGTTGGTCTTCTACTTACGCTTGACCGCTTGCCATCCTTCCCCATCAATAGTTGGAGATGATGGGGCAGAAGAAAATGGAGGGGGTGCTCTCTTAGGTGGCGCGCGGTCGTCATCGGACTTAACCAGTCTCTTGGGGAACAGCGAGAGCGTTGTCGAGGGACCTTCTCCCGGTCCGAAGACTGGGTGTCCGTCCCCGACACGTCCCGAACATTCTTCTTTCTCGTCTATTAGGGGAAGTAGGTGGTCACTTCCCACATACGCCAGTACCTTGCAGAACATGGCCGCTCCTGTTGGCACCACTGGTGGTGATGGGAGCGGGATGGCCAGCACATACCTGAGCAGCCCTGTCTGCAGGAGAGGAAGAGAAACGGCACTGAACCGCTTTTCTCTCCTCCGCCGATCTTTTTTCTTTTTTGTAGGTGGGTTCCCCCATACGTTTTGGCTTCAGCCGGCTTCGTTCCCTTGATTGTCGTGGGAGCGGAAAGGCCAGCAGAGACAGTAGCCACCCCGTCAGCAGGAGGGCGAGAGAGACGGCGACGCACCTTTGTAGTCATATCAGGTGGGCTGGAATAAGGTCCAGCCCCAGCCGGCAAAGACTTTTTTGCCGATTGTTTAGGGAAAGGAGAGGCCTTCTCTTCCGATGGTGCTGGCTTAGATGGTTTTACCGGCACCTTGGTCGTGGTGGCTGAATAAGCTGGTAGAACCTTCTTCGGGCAATCAGGTTTCGTTGGTACAGCGAGGGGAGATTTCAAAACAGCTGTATAGGAGGAACTGAAGCGTTAGTCAGTTATTGTTGTCTTAACGGGCGGAGCTACGAGGTACTGATTGTACTGCACTAGGTAGAGTAACGGCAGGGGTGAACGAGGGCGTCGCTGTAGCCGCAAACGATACCCGAAATTCGGGAGCTTTCATATCACGGTACCTCTTTGAAAATGTAACTACTTTTAATGGAAACTATGTCCCTTCATAATAAGACCAACATGAAGGTGCTACCTCAATTATAAGTAAAGTTATGATTCATTATTGCAGAGCACGCGAGGAAGAATTTTACATTTTAAAAATCGTGTTTGCAACCCTGCTGTATGAATATTGTAAATCCCTGAGGGGTAAAATTTGGCGTGTGTGTACAACTTTATGTCTTTTAACTTCTTACCAAATGTAATGTAAATCTGAGATGGCCGGGTTGGGAGCTGTGATGATTTGGCATGGAATGACCCCACCAAGACGGGTAGATGCAAAGTTCCCAAGAACAAATGGATCACAACAGTGAAATCAGACCTGGAGAAGCTTCAAATTTCTCCAGACACCGCTCATGATCTGACCAAATTCGGTCAGCTCATTCTTCAAGGGATATTTCCAGTCCCTTACCAGCAGAAAGACTACAGGAACCACCAGACCGAAGTGGACAGAGGAGAGGAAGTCTGCTCATAACCAGAAAATGAAAGTCTTCTGGGCTAAAAAGAAACAGAAGACCCATATAAAGAGTTAAAGCGAGCCTCGTGGTCCTTAGATGGCCAAAACGAAAAGAAGAAGAAGATCCTAAGTCAGCACGCGTGTATACTGATGGTATCAAACTGCATGTCAAGCAGGTGAAGAATCTCCAGTCCTACTATCTGGACAAGACGAACTCTCCCCTGTATCAGGCTGTTATTAAGGCGGATGGCGAGTACACACCATTGGACCTTCTCTATGCCAGGGGTGTGCAGTTAACTATGTCAGAAGAGCTTCATTCAGTGCTGGTTTCGACTAAAGGGCAGATGGTCCAAAACTTCACACTTGAATTCTTTGAAAAAGTCAATCGTAACGTTGCCACAGTGCGGTCGTGAATGATTTTCACCTATTTTGTGAATTGAAGGTACGGTTGGGCGGCAACGCCTCGCCAAAAAAACACTTCAGGAGACTCTCCAGACGTACCCACCACAGTGCGGCAGAATTTTTTGCTGAAGGCATTGGTAAGGTGGTGTAACGATACGACAAATGTTTTAATTGTTTGGCGATTGTGTTGAGACATAACAATAAAACAAGTAAACATTTAGTACTAAAATTAGTTTGGTATATCAATCTGTTATTTTTACCAGTCCATCGGAACTAACAAAAAACAGCCCTCGCATTATAGCCTACCCATTGACATGGTGAACATATGACTAGATAATAATCCTGCGGATTGTGGGGGACGCGTTGATTTTAGGCCAGGGGGTACTCGTTTTCAAATCAAGCAGCTCCAGCCTTCACGTCAAACATTCGTTGCGGGGTATCCTTTGTATCTTATTTGCTGAAGAAACCGCACACAACTGAGAAGAGAATGGCCGCAAGGAACGGAACAAGTTACACACACAGTCTCAAAGGAGTCGCATACAAACCGAGGTCTTTCCTGGCCGAAGAAGAGAAGGATGGATGACATCGATGTTTGCGGTTGTCAACAAGAATCGCCATAAAATGCATGGACATTAACCATGATGAATATGGTGTTAAATATTATCCGTGTTGACTGATATTAATCTCAAATTATAAAAAAACGCCTAGTCAAACACAGAAAGTAGTTTAATAATTAAATTAACACGTACATGTTTCGTTATATCAATGATAACTTCGTCAACGTGAAATACAGGGACTTTTTTATATGTGACTGGGACAGTTTGCTTCAGGACATAGACCTGCTCGAATCTGTGTGTTGGTTATCTCCGCCAGCTGTTCAAAATGGCTAATGTATATTTGCTAGACAATTATATAATAACTAGCAACCCGTCCTGGCTTCGCCCGGGAAAAGTTATGAATGCATTACGTGATAAGCGCTTTACTTTTCGATGTCAATGAACTACGACCAATATCCGTTTTACGTCTCGGCATGACGGGTCAAAATCACTGACTGGACTATTTACTATACAGTATTATCATGGAGATACATGTGCAACAAGTTCTTGTCAGACGTAATTTAAGAATGGCGAGGATCATGAAACACAATTCCTCCTTCTGTCCAATCTAACTTGACTGTGTATTTTGCGGAACGAAAAGTTCACAGGCGAAATGAAGAAAAACCGAGTTGTACTTACAGGGAAAGTCCAAACACAACCACTCTTCTCTAAAGTTTTTAACTCAACATGACTCGGCAGTTTGCTGCTGGCTGTATCTGGGATAATAGGCTCGCCCGCTAGGTAGGCAGTACTGTAACTGGGGTGATGAACTCGCCCCTAGCTAGCTCATAAACTGGCGCTTCAGTAATTGAATGGAGATTGTTGGTAGAAATGAAAACGTAAAAACACTTACAGTGGGCGATGTATTGAGGATAGAGATATGCTCTCGCGGACTTTTTTGTAGAACTTTTCATGTTGAACAATTCTTACACTCATAGTATAAATATATTTTTAACGGTTTGCCCAGCGCAAGCTTAAAATGCGCACGGACGCCAGGTTTCTTTCGACTTATCACTGAAATCGTTACTGCTTGGCTTCCTTTGATCATAAATGAATAATTGTCTACAGAAACCTTCCTCGAGATATCCTTTACAGAATGGCGAAAACCACATCAACATCCACCCAGTGGTTTTCGCGATTACCCGTAACATCCAAGAATCGGGGACTTTGTTTTATACTATGTAGAGACTAGCTGACCCATGCGAGTACTCTCGCATAATGGGTTATGTGCGCCCCATGTGCACAGACTACCCGCCCGCCACTAGTGCTATGCGGGATGTACGCGATGCCAGGGGCTATCGTCTTACGTATTTAAGCACTTTATAAACAAATACATATACAGAGTCCGCCAGAAAAATGTATATGTCGTAGTCAGATAGTGAAATCCGTCATTTCATGAAGATCCTAGGCACTTCATGAAAAGCCGGCATATGATGTAAAATGGGATAGTTACACAATCTGACGCGTTTATTCATGAAGTGACGGACTGCCTTAGGCAGATGATGTAAGAAATCATTTTACATTATCTGCCGAGGCACTTCATGAAGATCCGGCATTTTTTGATTCGGCTCTTCATGAAATGACTGACGCGACGAAGTCGTACATTAATTCCTTTAATTGTTCTATTCCAAGAAATAAATTAATGCTTGTTTACTGTGGAATTCGAAATCAATTTCCACGTACAACCTAAAATCTAATCCTGGAACACTGGGTAAGCTTTTCTCCTGTTTTTTCTTCTGTATAAGTTTATATTTTTTTCTATTTGTAAACCTGCATTAATCCTTTTCTAATCAGAATTAAATGACCGCCGCAGTAGAGTCGTACATTATTTTTTCTGTGTCATACACGAATTATTCCGATAAATAAATTAATGCTCGTTTATTATGATGTTCGTAATTAATTTCCACGTAAGACTGAAAACCTAATCGTGGAATACTAGGTACACTTTTCTCTCTCTGTCTTCTTTTGTAGAAGCTTATATTTTTCCCAATTTGTGCAATATACTTTTTCTTAATGTATATTTTCATAATTTATTTTGTGGTGTATCTTTATTTTCTAAAATGTGTACCCTTTCTTTTTATTTATTTCTTTCTCTCTCTCTCTCTCTTTCCTCATTGATGTATTTCGTATTTTTGAACTTAATATGTCAAGAAGGAACGTAATTGGGCTTATGCCTGTACCTTAGTATTGTTAAATATGCCGTTGATTCTGACTTGTGATGCTACTGGTATTTGCGTGAACACCCATTAATCCTCTGTCAATCAGCCACCAGTATCATGTTCAACCAAATGAGACGAATGGAACACTCTTGTAAATGATTAAAACAGGCTGGCATCAAGTGACAAAACCTAAAATATACCAAACAAGTCTTTCTTACATTATCCATTTCTTCTTAAGGTCAAGGTTTTTATAAGGCTTTTCTTCATAATGCTCATTAACTTTCTGAAGAAACAACTGCATATGTACTTCCACGGTATCTTCCATATCGTATATTGCCACTATTTATTCTTGGAAAGCACACTTATCTCACCACGAGGACAACGCTACCGCTTCTTCATGAAGTGACGGGCTGGACTTTCCGTCAGATAGTGTAAAAAAGAATTACACTATGTGACGGCTAAATTTAGTCATTTCATGAAACCATGCGTCAGATAGTGTAACTATCTCATTTTACATCATATGCCGGCTTTTCATGAAGTGCTTAGGATCTTCATGAAATGACGGATTTCACTATCTGCCTACGACATATACACTCTTTACGAAACAAAAACTATTTATTGTGTTGTATTGGCTTTCACGGCCGGTGAATTAAAACTCAGCAATTCTTCTAGGTTTGTGCCGTGTCTTGTGTGGGGTCCGGGCGGGGACACCAAGAGCCCGCCGATGAGCCAGCTTGGTGTCCTAGGCGAAACCCCACACAAGACAAGGCACAAACCTAGAAGAATTGCTGAGTTTTATTTATTGTGTGTTTCTTTTACATTTAAATTTTGATTACACATGTAGTACTGGCTTCAATTAAACATATGGTTACATGAGATGTTCAAAATGTTCACCGTTGGCTGCCAGACACATAGCAGAACGACGTCCGTCAATGTTTGAATGGGGACCGCTGCACATGCCGCAGTAATCTCCTGGCGAAGGGCCTTCAGCGTGCGCGGCTTACGTCGATAGACTTGATTTTTCACAGTTCCCCACAGTTAAAAGTCCATAGGGGTAAGATCTGGCGACCGTGGGGGGAACTCAATGGGCCCTCTTCGTCCAATCCAATGTCCCGACAGATTGTCATCCAGGAGAGCCCGTACTGCTATATGGTAGTGTGGTGGCACCCCATCCTGTTGGTAGAAGACTTCACCATCGGCTCCATAAAGCGAAAGTATAGCTGGTAAAATTAATGTGCGTAACATTCCCAAGTACACTGCTTCAGTGACAGTACCATCAAAGAAAACGGGTGCTAGTAAGCTCCTCGACGGCAGTTCACACCACACATTAACCTCTGGTAGATTGACCGCCTTGTCCACATGAACACGCGGATTTTCCGGAGCTCAGTAGACACAGTAATGCCGATTCACTGTTCCATTAAGTTTAAACTGGGCTTCATCAGACCACACTAACTTCGTCAGAAATTGTTCATCTTGGGTTACCATTGGCTGATACCATTCGTAAAATTGCATTCGACGATCCGAATCGTCCTCATTAAGCGCATGCAGTCTTCGTGGGATGTAAACTTTCCACTTAGCTGTTTTCAAAATTCGTCGTACACTTGTACTGCTAATCCCCACTTCCCGCGCACATTGCGTAGCAGACTTCTGTGGAGAATTAGCAAACCTTTCAACACGTGAGCCGACGAAGCACGACAAGTAGCTGTACGCGTTCTTCCCGATCTTCCTTTGTGAATATCACAAATCGTTCCATGCGTCTCAAACTTCCCTGTAATGCGTTTAATTGTTAGGCGTGTTGGGGGTTCTGTTTCAAACACCCTTCTCCACTGACGTTGCACTTCAACGGCATTATCAAACCTGATAAACCACTTCAGAATGTACTTTCGCTGCTCGAACGTCAAGCGTACTCCAGCCATTTCGTTTTCCCACTATCGTGATGCAAGTACCGACATCTGTTGAGCGAAAGACCATACTACAACATTTTAAAACAATGATAACAGTTGAGAATGTCCATATCCCGATATCGTCTGACAAAGAGTGTATACATTTTTCTGGCGGACTCTGTATTTTCGTTTACTTTTCAAGAAAAGCAAGATTTTTCATGTACTATTGAGACGATTTGGAAGATTTTGGTACAAACCACACCTTTTAACTCCCTCTGGTTTAGGAGCTTGAGTTTTGTGAAACATACACCTTAACGTATTATATAGGAAGATAAGATGGGATGTGAAAAATAATCTACATTGATAATTAATCCAACCGTAATCCATACTAATATAGTATAGCTGAAGAGTTTGTGTGTGTATGTGCTTAAACGCGCTAATCTCTGGAACTACCAGTCGGATTCGAAAAATAATTTTTGTATGATAGCCTGACTCAAGAGGAATAGTTTAGGCTATGTAGCATTAGGCTACACATCTCAGATAACATTATAGATTGATTTTTGTTCAGTAAGTCGGAAGAACAAGCGCTCAAGAACGGCTTCAATAATAGCGAAGTCTATTGTTGCCATGTAATGCGGGCTGCATCACGTCGCCCCTACCAATATTCTGGTGCAGAATTGCGAGCTGCTTATAAATTGCACTCACGGGGAGTAATTAGTGCAAAAAGATTTCTAAGGCCCCTTAAAACAGTTATCATGGCAATAGTATGCCTCTGTATAAGGATGATGGTGTTGGTGCAGTATACTGAGGTTATCAGCTGGTGCTTTCAAATTTACTTTCATTTATTCCGATCCTTATCCTTGAGCGCTCCAGTTCTGTAAATCAAATAAATCCACCGGGCGAAGCCGGACGCTACTGCTAGTAAAATTATAAGTTGAAAATTCAATTAAGTAACAACATAAAACAGTGCATCAAAAGTGGATCAAGTAATGAACGTAATGTGTCGAGTAGTTTTTGCATGAAAGAGTAACAGGGCAGATACCGTAACACTTGATTTTTATTCACTATTAGCTGGTTACCCGTCCTTCGTACGGGTGCATCTTAAGCTGCGTTCCCACGGCCTGTGACTCGGCGAGCTTGGTCTGTAGTTGGCCCGACCTCGCGCCATGGGAACGCAAAGACTCGTTATTACTCGGGTTGGCGCGTGGTGGCTCGGCCTTTCCCGCGTATTGTCGGTACCTCAAAGGCTTGTGGTTCGACGGGCCGCAGTACAGCTCGAGCACCTGTTCCCACGATCTGTTGTGGTGTGTTGCTGTTTGTGCTGGCTTGTTCTTTGTTTTCAGTGCTAGATTAGGCTGATGGTTCGCAGAAGACAAGCACGACCAATATTTTACAGGTGCCTAGTTACTTTCTTATATTTCACTAGTCAGTTATAATTACCTTTGACGACTTTTATTCAGTGTTCCCATCCACCAACGCCTTTTGCGAGCCGTTCTTTTTTTTTCTTCCTCAAACAATCGCCGCTAGGGCACACGCTACTTCCTCGTCATCACTGTCCAAATCCATTTTTCGACATCTAAAAACACACTGAACACTGTACCTACTAGCTGTGGTGACTTCTCTTATAGACTTGTGGCCGCTCGAGATTCGGCTATCCGCTCCATGGGAACGACTTGAGGTCGGGATACGACAGACCACCACAGGTCACAACAGACTACACTCTGGTCTGAATATATACTCTCTGAATCGAAAGCGAAAATCTCAGCGTGGACAAGGGCGAAAATATGCAACCTGCATTGGATACGTGTTAGCCGGGCGGGACGCGGCAGCATCACTTCTGCCACCACATTGAAACAGTAAAATATTTCAAAACGGCAGTAGTCCTATACTCATGTACAATTTCAGCTGAGTAGTCTTTGCGCGAAAGTCACAACTAGAATAATTGTACGAGTGGTGTTCAATATATAATGCAACACATTTATTTTTTAAAATCATTTTACATGATCTTGTCGACTTCGTCGTTACGCTGGGGTCTGCCGTTACGTTACGGTGACGGGACGAAATGTATCCAGATGCACTGAGGTGTGTGACGTCATAGTACCGCTTGGTGCATGTGTTCCCCGACAATCTCTACTTCGTTAGTATAAAACAAAAATCCCCTATTCTTGGATGTCACGGGTAATCTCGAGAACCACTGGATGGATTTTGATGCGGTTTTCACCATTCTGTAAAGGATATCTCGAGGAAAGATTCTGTAGAAAATAATTTATGTATGGTCAAAGGAAGCTAAGCAGTAACGATTTCAGTGAAAAAGTCGAAAACAAACTTGGCGTCCGTGCGCTTCTTAAGCTTACGCTGGGCAAACCGTTAAAAATATCAATATAGGCTACTATGAGCGTAAGAATTGATCAGCATGAAAAGTTCTGCAAAAAAGTCCAGGAGAGCATATCTTTATCTTCAATACATCGCCCACTATAAGTGTTTTTAGACTGGATGGAAGGGGCACGACCCCGCGCGCTCTGGTGATCGTGACGGCATCCCGCGCGCTTGACCTTGCTTTGCCCTTGCCGTTCGCGAGTAATTTGAAACAAGGTAAAGTATTATAAAGCGAGATAAGTATTATGCAGATAATTTTCTAAGAGTCTTTGGCTTCGAGCGAAGCGAGACGCCTCCAGCCTTTCTAGCATTTGTAGCATTTAAAATGATACAAAGTCTAGTTTTTCAGACTGACTGTAACTTTTTCTTCTAAAAGCAGGTTGGTTTATTGAGGATTCAAATACACCATGTTATTCTTCTTTGGTAGAATACCCTATTTTTCAACATAGTCTCCGTTCGATGCTATGGTCTTACGCCACCGTAATGTGAGGGCCTGCATGGTACCACTCGACTGGTCGACGTCGGAGCCAACGAGCAGATTAACCCCTTCAGAGTCCCAGAAGACCGTAGCCATGACTTTACCAGCTGAGGGTACGGTTTTAAACTTTTTCTTCGTGGGAGAGTTGGTGTGGTCACACTCCATGGATTGCCGTTTTGTTTCCCGTTCGAAGTGATGAATCCATGTTTCATCCCCTGTGACAATGGGCCGGTTGAATAAAACCTAGCAATTGCTAAGTCTAGGTAATTTTCAAGCCAGTGCTAGCTTTTGGTTGATTAAAGTTGGGTAGCAATTGCTAGGCCTAGCATTTGCTCAGAATTTCACGAAAGCCTAGCAATTGCTTGAAAGTGAGTTGAATAAAAAGAAATATCTAGATCTCGAGTCTAGCAACTGCTAGGAAATATCCTAGTCTGTTCTGGAGCATGCTAGCTTTTTACTTAGTCGTTGTTAGGCGTTAGATATGGCTGCTTTCCTACGTGTACGTGAACAAAAACAGTACGCAGTTCGTCGGGAAATAACAAAGTGGAAAGAATTGTTAAGGTTTGAGAGTGAAAGTGTTGATTTTTTAGCTGCTGAGTTCTTAAACGAAAGTGATAGTAGAGGAGGTGGCCTGTCTCGGAGGAAGCAAATGGAGATTTTCTTGAGGTTTGTGGCAGACCCCGGGTTTCAATTAGGTATAGCTGAAGATATCGGTGTACATAAGAGTACAGTTTGCAAAACTATAAGTTTTGTATTGGACAAGATAATTGAAAGATCCCACATATGGATACGGTTTCCTTCAACAGCACCAGAAGTAAATGAAGCAAAACTTATTTGGCAACAACGTTTTCGTATGCCTACTGTTATTGGAGCGCTTGATTGGACACATGTCGAAATTAAAAAGCCCTCGGTCTTATTTCACGGTGAGGAGTACGTAAACAGGAAAGGTCCTACCAGTATTAATGTGCAGGCTACTTGTGACGCCAAAGAACGGTTTACAAGTGTTAGTGTGGAATGGCCTGGGAGTGTACACGACTCATGAATATGGCGGAGAAGTGCGATTAGAGAGAGTATATCTCGTTTTGAAGGAGCTTCTTGTTTACTTGGTGACTCTGGGTATGCAATATCGCCGTAGTTAATTACTCCGTTCAGACCACCGGTAGATGTTGAACAACGAAACTTTAATTTAATACACGCTAAAGAGAGTTGTAATAGAAAGGTGTTTCGGTCAATTGAAAAGGCGGTTCCCAATATTAGGAAACTGCGTAAGAGTTGCTTTGGACAAAATACCTAAGGTAATAGTTTGCTGTGCTGTCCTCCATAACATAGGAAAACACTTGAATGATACATTTAATGAGGACGATGAGGAGGATTTGATTGGCAACGAAGACGAAGGCATCGCGGAAGAGCGAAATGAAACACCAGCTACAGTTCTGCGAGGGCAACAAAAAAAGACTACAAATGATGGCGCATATGAACCACCAGTGAACTGGAACTAAATTATTATTCAGTGTTTGTTTGAGAAAACGATAATCTTTAGCATTATGTAAGTAGTTTGACCAACAGTTACAAATGAATATGTAAGTCAAGTAGCTAAATGAATCGATCATAGTAAAACAACATTGAAATAATTTAAGTTGAATTTAATTCAATTACCATTCTCACTGTCTCCCATAAGTCCAACCCCTCGTCCACGTCGTGGGAGACGGGCAACGGCACAAAGTAGGGGATCGCTTGTAGGGGCGAAGTACAGTGGGGTCTTTGTGTGCCCCGGGACCGTTACGGTAGCTGTGAAGGTCCTACAGGAACCCTGAAAAGTGACGGCTAACAGGGCTCTGGTGAAGCTACGATAGGCCCAGCAAGCCAGTAGTGGATGAAACCAAATGCTTTCAAAAATGGAACTAGCCTCGGACATGATGGATTTAATAGACGACGACACGGCTGTACACACGGACTAAGATTTGGAACTTTAAACCTAAGAATGCTGACGGGGAAGGTGGAGGAGATAGTGGATATGATGGAAAGAAGGAAGTTGGATTTATTGGGATTGGCAGAAACAAAGTGGAAAGGGGAAGGAAGGAGAGAACTGAGAAAAGGCTATAGACTGTACTGGAGTGGGAACGAAGAGGGAAAGAGGAATGGAGTGGGAGTAGTAGTACGAGATGGTTTAAAAGAATAAGTGAGGAGAATAAGTGATAGGATGATGAAAGTGAAAGTAGCACTGAGGGGAGAGACCGTAGAAATAGTGCAAGTGTATGCTCCACAAGTAGGCTGCGCCTCTGAAGAGAAGAAGAAGTTTGAAGAGGAATTGCAGAAGCAGCTGGTACGAAGAAATATGATTGTTATGGGGGATCTCAATGCCCATGTAGGAAGAGAAAGACAAGGTTATGAGAGTGTTCTAGGACCAGAGGGTAGGGGCGGAAGAAATGAGGAAGGAAAGAGACTGTTGGACTTCTGCCAGAGGAACAGCCTGCTAGTTGGGAACTCCTGGTTTAAGAAAAGAGAGAGCCACACAATCACATGGTACAGTGATGACTTGACCAGGAAGTCGGTGGTCGACTATATACTGTATGAGAAAGAACTAAATAAGAACATCACGGTTATACCATCGGAGAACCTGGATAGCGACCATCGATTGCTGGTAATGAACCTGAGAGGGAGTAAGGAGAAGAAAGGGACTGAGAACCAGGGAAGACGTATAAGGATATGGAAACTGAAAGAAGGGGATAGAAGGGTCGAGTACCTCAAAATGGTAAAGGAAGGAATTCCAACAGATGAAGAAAGAGGGGTGGAAGAGGAAAGGGCTAGGTTTAAGAAGACACTAGTAGGTGCAGCAGAAGCAGTATGTGGGAGGACAAGTAGTAAGAAGAGGAGGAAGGCAACACCATGGTGGAATGAGAAGACAAAAGATATAGTAAGGGAAAATAATAGAGCCTTTAGGAGGTGGTATCAAAATAGGACGGTAGAGACAAGGGAAAAGTACCAGGAAAGAAAGAAGGAGGCGAAGAGAGTAGTGGCTGAGGAGAGAAGAAAGTTGATGGAAGAGTGGACAAAGATGATGAAGGAGGATAGTGAAGGTACAAAAAAGGTCCTGTATGGGATGGTAAAAAATAAGAGGCGGAAGGATCCTACGGATTATGTTAGAATGGTGAACAAAAGGGGACAAGAGATAGAAAATAGGGAAGAACTGAAGAAAATGTGGAAAGAATATTTTGAAGAACTTCTGAACCCAAATGGAAAAGATCGTGAGGAGGAAGAAATCGGGGAAGAGGAAGATGAACTGCAAACAGAAAAGGACTTAACATGGAAAGAAGTGGAGGATGCAGTGAACAAGATGAAAGGAGGGAAGGCGCCGGGTGTGGATGAGTTGAGTGTGGAGATGGTGAGAGCAGCAGGAGAGGTGGGGATACAGTGGTTGTACCGAGTGATGAGGACAGCATGGAAGGAAGAACCCAGAGGACTGGAAAAAAGGAATAATTGTCCCGATCTTCAAGAAAGGTAGTAGAACAGATTGCAGAAACTATCGGGGAATAACACTGATGAGTCATTGTGCAAAGATCTTCGAGAAAGTTTTGGAAAAGAGAATTAGGACAAGGATAGAAGGAGGGATGAGGGAAGAACAACATGGCTTCAGAGCAGGAAGGTCCACAGTGGATTTGATTTTTGCAGTAAGGCAGTTACAAAAACAGCACTATGAGTATGGAACAGATCTACTGATGGCCTTCCTGGACATTGAGAAAGCATATGACAGTGTATGCGGAAACAAAGTATGGAAGTCCCTGGAGGATAGAGGAGTAGAGAAATGGACTATAAAGAGGATAAAGGCGATGTACAAGGGAAGCGTGAGCTGCGTGAAAGTGGGAGGAGAGAGATCAGACTGGTTGGAACAGTGAAACGACCTGAAACAAGGAAGTGCACTGTCACCGTTACTTTTCATTGTGGTGATGGATGACATAATGACCCGAGTGTCACAAGTAATTGGGGAAGGAAAGATGAAAGCAATGGTGTTTGCAGATGATTTGGGGAAACAAGGAGGAGGAGGTACAGGAACAGTTGGACGTGTGGGAAGGAATAATACAAGGATATGGGATGAAATTTAGCATAAATAAGAGTGAGATGGTGATCACAACAAGGAAGAAGGAAAGAACCACAATGGGAATAACAATTGGTGGGGAACAGCTGAAGAAAGTGGAGAGTTTCAAGTATTTGGGAAGCCTGATACAAGACAATGGAAGAAACGATAGAGAAATAAATGTGCGGGGGAGGTAGGCAGAAGCATTTCGGAGGAGTGTGAGAAGCATGTTATGGAGCAAGGATGTCCCTCAGAACCGCAAAAAGATCATATATCGGACGTACTATGTCCCTATCCTGACGTATGCCTCGGAGACCTGGGTTATGAAAGGAAGGGAGAAGAGCAAAATACAGGCCAGTGAGATGAGGTTCTTGAGAAGCAGTATTGGAGCTACAAAGATGGACAGAATAAGAAATGAGAGGACCAGAGAATTAATGAAGGAGGAACCATTACAGGATGGTATAGATAAATCTAGACTTAGATGGTATGGACATGTAAAACGAATGGAGGAGAAGAGGATACCCAGGAGAGTACACGAGAAGTGGGAAGGAAAGAGACCGAGAGGAAGACCGAGAGACAAGTGGCTGAAGGGGGTGGAAGAAAGCGCGAAGAGAGGAGAAGACTGGACAAGGATGGAAGCTGAGAGATGGTGGGAAGACAGAAGACGTTGGAGAGGCTTGTGTTCCAAACAGACCCGGCCAGTGGCTGGAAACTGCGCAAGATGGTGATGATGACCATTCTCACTGCGTATGATTAGCGTGCATGTGTGAATGAATGATTTTTTTAAATAATTATAAAAATAATACGGGTATTAATTCCAAACAGAGCATGTTAAACATGTATTGTTAATTTTCTGAGCGCTATACGTGCATTCAACTTATACAAACATAAGTTGTGTTTATTTATTATAGAACAGTAAGCCACTCATTCACATTTAAACACACGATCTTTTATAATAATTATTAGACCGATTTTAGGTTATCTATGTGAAAAACGTACTCACTCATAATATTTATCCCAGTAATGTAAATATGCTTGGATAGATACGTGTATACACACGTAGACTGATGTCCGATGCAACGTCATTCTAACAGTTCCCGTGTTTTTGTTGGTGGAACGTTTTTACCTAGCTGATGATTTAATAACTGTTCCACCAATTCTAACTCGAAGAGGGACAACATTGAACTTACGACCCATCGGACGTCGACAACACCCTGAAGTGTAATCGTCCCTAAGGGTGTATGACATGTTTTTTTTTTCAAATTTATGTATTAAGGATAAGGGTTTTAATTTTATTTATTTACAAATTGAAGTACGATCTGCCATATTCAATTAGGTCAGTTAGGGTTGATACATCACTGACATTTTTCTGTGCCTCTTTCAGTTTCTTCTCTTCTATTTGAATATCTAGAAGCTTTTTTTTTTTGCTGAAGCAAAACAATTATTTGCAGTTGAGTGGTTGACATATTTTTTGTCTCTTCTGATTCGTACTGCATAGCTTGCTTAACGCTTTGTCTTATTTTTGTAGCAGCTGGTGATGCTTTGGCACTTGATCTTGAGTGCTTGGCCCAGGTTCAGCGTTAAACACTTCAGCATTGCCTCCGTCTTCTTGAGTTCTTTCCACGGGTCCTAAGCCAACACCAATGCGTCCTGGGATTTTATTGAAGACCGGATTTTCTTGTTGGATTAATACATGAAAAAATTGTTTTTCCCAGTCTTTTAGTTTATTTTTTTTATTCCCAGTGGCATTCTTGTCTGTCTTCAATTTAATGTTGGCCTTCATGTTGCTCAACAGTTTCTGTAGCTGGGCCACTGTGACTACCTTTCCCGTAGCGATTGAGTATTCATCTTGAATTGTGGTCCAAGGTCTTTTTTTTTTTAGCAGAAATCACCGATGGAATTTTGGACTTTTCTACTACAACCTGATTGACACAAATTAGTTTAGTAAATAGGGCCCGGTCTAATCCCTTGTCCCCAACGGTGTCGTCTTCGCCTTCACTAGATGACATGATAATACACACTTCACTTAAGTTGGACGCTACCAAGTAACAACGTGGTCACACTGTGATGTATCAGTGATCAGTGTCGTCTGTTGTCGCCAATCACACGCTCCTGACGAACAAGTTACAACCTGCACGCCTAGCAGTAGCTAGAGCGCTAAGCAATTGCCAGGCCTAGCAATTGCTTAACAATTTCACGCAACATCTAACCTCGCCTAGTTATTCCTACTTAGTCCTAGCAGTTATTTATTCAACTGGATTTTAGCAAGAGCTAGTTCTAGGCACTAGTTCCTAACCCCTAGTTCCTACGTTTTATTCAACCGGCTCAATGTTTGACATGAAATTGTCACCTTCAGCCTCGCAACGAGCAAGCAATTCCGCACAGATTTTTCTTCTTTGCTCTTTATGGTCTTCCGTTAGGTGTCGAGGAACCCAGCGGGAACAAAGCTTTGAATACTCCAACTTGTCTCCGTAGGCATTCTGCAAGCGTCTATCAATATCTGGGATGCCCTGGTTTTCCGCCAAAAGATAGGCAGCCCTTCCAGCATTGCTGCTTGTCTATCTGCCTGCTTCGATCACGTTTGCTCTCTGTTTGGTACGCACCAGTTACAGACCCCATTTTCAAGGCTAGTTATAATGCTGCCACCTATCGGAAAGTAATGAAACTGAGACAAAGCGGGAATATTCAAAAATATCCCAAACAAAATTTCAATTTTTAAAAATAGAAATTGGCAGTAAAAAATGTGTTGCATTATATATTCAGGGTGTCTACTGTAAGGATGAAGTAAAAATTAGTTACTTTTTAGCTACCTTTTAGTTAATTTTAGTTACCTTTGAATTCAAGATACGTCTGCGGTCTGCAAACAAAGGTGCTCATCACGCGGTGGTGTATTCTTGGAATACACGGTAAGATAGAGTATACTTTTAATGCTCTTTGCTTGTTCATTCCTTCCTTTCTCTCAAACACCAACAGTGATCTTCTAATTTCTCCTTGTTGGTCATGTCTCTTATGTTACTCGTGAGTCTGTTCCAGATATATATCTTCCATGACCCACCTAGCGTCAACTAGCAGCGAATCTCTGAAGTTCCTCAATTCTTCCCTGTACAAGAGGACTTCCTTTTCAATCTGGCCACCAGATCTCGTTGCCATCGCCAGCTATCATCTCCGTGATCAAGAGAACCTCGTCCACTTTTTCACCCACCAGGCTGCGATAGTGTCTCTACTATCAACTCTTTGAAGACCATCTCATCAAGAGAAATTAACTTTTCAATGTTGGTTATGCTTATATGTTTTCCTTTTGTCTCCTACCCCCACTCTTTTCCCTTCCCTGGTTCCTCTGTGCTTCGCTGAGCGTGTCTCACTTGTACGCCGGCAGTCGATTCAGTCAGAGCTCAAAGCCTCCTCAACTAAAGAAGCATTCTTTTAATTCCACGCCTTGTTGGAACTTTAATGTAAACCGTCAAAGGGAACTTCACCATCGCCATGAAGCAAAAGATAAGTACCGACTTCAGGTTTTAACCTCATTCTCATCGTCTTTTAATAACCACATGCTTTTAATGATCATTTTATAGACAGTGTGAGATTACTATATTTGGGGCAATAGTCATCCTTCGCGGGATTTCCTATGTTGGACTTTTGTCTGTCTAAGCCAATCTTAATAGAAAGCAGCATTTCTTATGCTCATTAAATGAGAGATCTTCTCACAACGGGGGATACCAATGAATACCCACTGTCTATAAAATACTTAGTTCGTTCCACCGCTGGAATAACTTTTGCCCTATTCTTCAGTCAGGATTGCTCTGGAACCTTCCAGAATCTACCAGTCATACCGTCATGTATTTTCCACTCACATGTGTGAATACTTTTTCAAACTAAGGAATCTTCCTTATCAATTAACGCTCAATAGCTAACTTTTCTTCCTCCGTTGGGATTTTTTCTGGCGCATTTAACTGTAATCTACAATTTTCTCAAGCAATAGACTCTCGCCTATCTAGTGCAACTAGTTATTTTCCATAATTGCAATAACTTTCTTTGCCATAAACTTTTGTGCTACTACAGTGAACTTTTCATCCATTCCAACAGACTATAGTGAAAAATAGTGTTTGTTCAATATTTCTCCCACGTCGCGTTCGTCCGAATACCATAAATACGGCCATGAACACTTATCCTCAATTCCATTTGATCTTTCCCAAACCCCTTACTAACAAACCAAAATAATAACATTGTTACTTTGGGTCTTTTTCAATGAGGTGTCACTCTCAACTAGTGTCCTCCCTTTGTATTTGGTCCATATACAACGAATTAATGTCTGCATAACTACGTGTCTGGTACACTTTTCAAATTATCTTGTTTCTCCCTTTTAATTAGGGAATACAATTCTTTCAACTCATAAGTGAGTTATTTCTAGGTTTCACGAAAGGGAAACTTGCCCCATTTGTCTCGTGATTCCTACTTAAACATAGGAGGTCTAGAACCTTCCTTTCGACTTTCTCTTCAGGTTTCACAGTAAGTGACCTGCCCTATTTGTATAACTACTAAAAAAGTAATTCAGCTTTAATATAAGAAGTTATAGGAACTTCTCTTTTATTCTTCCTACTTTTTGTTGTTGTTACTTTCGAAGTTGTTACTCTTTTCAAGATATTTATCTAGAATTCCTTCCACCTTGTACATGATTTATTGTCTAACTTCAATCACTTTAATTGTCTATAAATTTTTTATTTTATCTTCGCCATTTCAAAATCTTGCGAGGATTTTAAAACATACAAAGGTTTGAAACCAAAAGAAATGTTAATTGCCTGGAGCAAACTTTAGATGTTTTTCGGAGGTCTGTGACCCCATTTGTTACAAAGTCTAAATTATATATTTGTTAAAAAACTACTACCCAACATTGTTAAATTCATTACACTCTTTTGCATTGTTAAATAAATTAAAGAGTTCTTTTTCGCTGTCTCATTTTTCTAGTATAACAGTTAGGCAAGATCCTGTCTTCCTTGACTCTTCCCACTTAATGCAAATAAATCTCTTGATAGGGTTTTCACCACTTGTTGCATTTGAGCAAGAACTCTTAGTTGACAACTTGGTAAAGTCTCTCTTAGCTTTAATAGCTAATTCTAACTGGCCAGTAAGGCAAGCATAGCTCGCTACGCCAGCTTCCTGCTTGTGGAGATTCTCTCCAACACTTATGGTTGGTTTTTCAAAATATAAGTGTTTCTCATTGTCTAAACTTTTAGTCGGCTCCTTGCTGGGTAAAAGCTTAGCCATTTCCAAATACAACTCATGGTGCACTTACCAAAATTATTCCCAAAGGTATAATTGTTTTATCCCTATCCTTCCTGGAAGCATTTGGTCGCTCTTTAGGATTTCTACAATTTCGAAAACAAAACAAAAATATCGAAACCGATTCAAATTATTGGCATTCTTCAAATTACTTGTTCAAAAACAAACTCCTTTAACCAGATACATAATAAATCTGTTACTCATTGCCTTGCCAGACCATCACCCTTCCCCATAATAGGCATATGTATGCTTGAGAAGGAATACTCTAAAGCCACGCTCTTGCAAACCGCCCAAGTTCTAGCTACGTTTCCCGTAAGCTTTGCCCGGGTTCCCACTCACTTTAGGTATCGGAGAGAGGATTTGCAGTGGCAGTCACCTTTTAGGACATTTGTTAAACTTATAACTTTTGTGGGACTCTCCTCCTATTTCTCCATCCTTTTTCTCCAGTCCGAAACCCACTTCCTTTTCTTTATCATCTTCCCTTGGTGGTTAGGTTATTCCTAAGCCAATAATCTACCCACGAGGTGAAGAAAAACAGCAATGAACTGTGTTTAAAGCGGTAAATACAATTCACTTAGGGAGTTATAAAAATTTTAAAAATAATAAATAAATACTAGATATTTATTATCAAATGAGTTGTTTCAGCTAATATGTCGTCTTGTGCACAAGGCGTTTTTATAATTGCCAAGAGGTTGCTCTGCTCTTGACCATTTGGCGAGATTTCTTTGTCCCCGCGGTAGATCACGAAGAAATTTATGGGACGTTACGTGATTGTAATCGAATTCTGTCTTCGCAGTCAAGTACGGAGAAATTTCGAGATGTTACACGATCGGCGCTGGTCTCACCCGTTTGTCGAGATTCCCGTAGTTTTCGCGATAGAACACGGATAAATATCGCGATTTAGATAATCGGTGTCACTTTTAGTCGTTCGACGAGATTTCCATTGTCCTTGAGGTCGGGCACGAGAAAATATAGCATTATTACGCAATTGGCACCACTTGCTGCCCGTTTGACAAGAATCCAGTTGTCCTCGTCATTGAATGCGGAGAAATATCGCGATGTATCGCAATCGCTGCCGCTCTCGGCCGTTTTACGAGATTCACGTTGTCCTCGCGATATTATGCATACCGCGCCGCATCCGGCCGTTGAACGATTGTATATTCGTCCTGACAGAATGGTGGAAGCAAGCTCAGGGTTGGGCATGGTTAAAATTCACGAGTAGTTCTGGACAAGTTGTATGGCCGGCGCCGTCATTCCCGCTGTCCCTATGCTGTGGTTGGGAGCTCATCAGTTCAGGGTGGATCACGAGGAGAAATTAGTATCGCGACGCTACGTAGGCTGTCATTTCTAAGTGGGTTGATGCACTTCTCGCTCCCCGTACGCTTTCAAGTATACGGTCATGGGAAAAGTAGCGAGTAGGTTTCGGAATGTTTCGTGATTGGTGCCCAATCATCTTTGACGGAATTCCCGCAGTCCTCCTGGTCACAAGTTCACGCTAGGGGACGGGTTTTATGATTTTACGCTACTGACGTCGATCTCGGTCCATCTGACGAGATTCCCGCAGGCAAGTCGTGCGGTCAGCCGGCCGTCTTGAGTATGAATGTTCGAAGTATCAAATATTAAGAATTATTCCGAGAGGATTGCACGAATAATACGACTAAAGGACACGTTTTCTTTCGAATGCGAATCACAAATTATACAAGTTATACAAGTTTTCGAAATAACCGGTTTGATTATAATATAGGCCTATCCGATGGAACCAAAGTTCGAAGGAAAGATCGACATATAGGCCTAACGGAATTTCGAATTAACCATACTGGATGTCGCAAATTTACGAGACAGATTTTAGGTAGATTTCATTAGAAAGCTAACTATTGCAATGGGTACCATGTTTCGACTTCCGGAAAATTTCGACATATCTTCGCGTTTCACATCCCCCAGACCCCAAAACCACCGTCAGTTCAAAAGTTTATATATAATTTATGTATATATAATATATGTATATCAGTTTCTTGTGGACACGATAACTGCCGTAATTTTGCACCAATCACTTTGAAATTTTTACCGAATATGTATACCTATAAAATCTCGGTCGAGTTCGTTACTGGGCTAAATCGGTCGAAGGGGGTGAAAATGGGGGGCTTTTTTTTTCGAAAAAGTGAAATATTGCTATAACTCTCGTAATATGTGAAATATCGAATCCATTCAAAGTTCATACTATGTGTCGGATAAAGCCCAAAACTTTATGTTTGAAGAGTTTTTTATAGCACCAACCATTGACCAAAGGGGTGGGAAAAAGTGGGTTTTTCGGGAAACCTTAATCATATCTCTCTTAATAGGCACAATATCAAAACCGTACAAAATGGACAATATTCCCCCAATAATTACCTAACACTTTTGTCTGAAAGAATTTTTGATATGACCCACCATTACGCCAAGGGATGAGATAAATGATTTCGGAATTATAAGAAAATGCCAAGAGCTATCAGAGGTTGCCATGGCAACACTACTAAATTGATGAGGGATGAGCACTTGCACGAGATCAGATTCAGATTTCCATCTGACTAAGTGTGAAGCGGCTTCGGTGACGTAACTGGTAGCATGCTGAACTTCTATGCCCAAGGTCGCGGGTTCAAAGCCGGCCGAAGTCATCGGATTTTCTAAGAGCGCTAGAAACCCTCAGTATGCTTTTCTTTGGAGGGGAAGTTCCAACGTTCGTTGTGAGTTGCTGGTTGCGGTGGCATCTAGTAGCCAACTTCACAGCTAGGCGCCGTTGACGGTAGTATCTGGTAGCAGCATTAGGAACTATTGCTTGAAATTTGACCGTCTGCAGTCCTTACCTGAATTACAGACTAATACAGCCATCACAGTTGACACCGTTTATCAGACAGATTCTACACACACCCAAAGTACACGGGGTTACATGACCGCGTTGTCGCAGTCCCTAAACTGAGGAACCAACATCTCTGCGGGAGATATAATTTTGCGTGAAGAAGTAACAGACCGTTACATAGTTACACATCAGTGTCGAAACCTTGCATAAGGACAGTGTGACCACAAGTATAAAAATGGACCCCAAATGACAAGAAGGTTACCGTCCCCATAATACAATAAAATGTTTAAAATATGCATAAAATGACGAAAAACAAAGTTAATTAAGCTCCAATTATAAAATACTTTCTCACAATCAATGAGGTCTGATCCTTCTACGAAAACCTGCATATTCTGCCTATTTTCGCCTATCCCCAAGTTTGTCCGGTGAAATCTACCTCCGCCTTCCGGCGTGCCGAGAGGACTTTTTAAAATAAGTTATAGCCTACGTATTTCGAAGCTTTTTCAAAATCCTTTTTCGAAACGGTAACATTTCGCAAGATTGCGACATTAAATTATTTCGCGTCATTTCTGGACTTCAATTTGACATAGTCTCTAAATAAAAGCGAGAAATGCGAGGTTTCTGATGAATTTCAGAAGTTTTCGCTAATAAACGTTTCGCGAAAAGTCAGGTTTCCTAATAACACAGATAAATATTTCATACAAAACTAAAAAGTCATCTTGATGCCGAAGATATACGCTGAACGATGTATACCACTCAGGGTATCCTCAGTATGCATTTCCTCGAGGTCGGGCACGGGGAAATATAGCTTATGCAATCGGTGCCGCTTGCGTGAAACTCGCTCCATCGCAATCTCTGAGCCTAGAGGCGCGAGTTTAAATTATTCAATCCGCCTTCGGAAAATTTTCGTTACCCGTATGTAAAATTCGTTACTTTTTCGTTACTTTCGTTACCCATTTGTAAAATTCGTTACTTTCGTTACCGGTAGACACCCTGAATTGTACGTCCTTCGTATATAGTGCAAGGTTGCTTGAGTTTTGGTTATTTCTGTGTGAAAAACAGCACCAGATTAATGCAATGTTGGGGCGGGATACACTCAGCCTCGGTCACGGCCATGAGGCTGATGACCAGCATGTCACAACATTTAAAGAAAATCACTCGAAACCCAACAATTCGACTAGCACCCAGTCCCTGCATCTAAACTCTCATATTGAATCGTTGCGGCTTTCACGTTGGAACAGGTAGCCTATTTGGTGGCTACAAACAAGCTTAGGTTTAAATGAGATGCCCTCGGCCATCTAATATACCAGTTATCCTTCGGGTTTGGGGATGAAGTGAGATGAGATGAAAGAACATTTGTATGAACTTAAAAGGGGAAACCATGAAAAAAAAAAAAAAAAAAGGCTGGCCTGGCACGTTCACTCCGGTTGGTAGGTAGAAAGTTCGTAAGTCTTGAGCGGATAGCATGTATCCCGGCATTTCCTCGCCTAGTTATCCTTCTGAAACAAACCACGGATCACAGACGTCTCGAAAGCAAATGCCACCGCATTCAATCCTGTTTGAATGCAAATGGCGGCCATTTTCAATATACTGTATGTGATGTCATATTTCATGCAACATCTGGTCCGCCTCGTTGCGTAGTGGCCAGCATTCTTGGTTGTCATCGCGGAGGTCCGGGTTCGATTCCCGGCTCTGCCCAGACATTTAATTCCGGTCTAAGCACTGGAACGGGGTGCACTGAGCCTCGTGAGGCAAAATTGAGAAGAGGCGGGTTAGCTTCTCACCTCAGCCATCCTGGAAATGTTTTTTCCGTGGTTTCCCACTTCTACTCCAGGCAAATGCCAGGATGGTCGGTACTTAACTTAAGGCCATGGCAGCTTCCTACCCAAATCCTACCTCAATTACAAATACACACACTAGTAGATACATCATAGTGACACAGGTTATCAGACAAATTCTACACGCGCAAGTACTCAGGGCTACATGACGGCCTGAAGAATGTCTGTTCCCGATATTTTGGAACTTTTTTTTTTTGTCGTGTGTCCTCTGGAGAGGCCGAGTGCAGGTCTTTCTAGTCGACGCCCGTGGGCGACCTGCGCGTCGGGATAAGAGATGGAATGGATGAAGATGAATGAAACTGGGTAAGGATGTGGAGGGAAGCGGCCGTGGCCTGTCATAAGGTACCGTCCCAGCATTTGCCTGGTATTGAAAATGGGGAAAACACGGAAAACCATTTCAAGGACGGCCGACGGTGGGGCTCAAACCCACGCTTCTACCGAGTCAGCAGAGAGCTTGGCCCCATGGCCTAACGCTGCGCTTTAGCGAGCGTAGCCACTGCTGTCGGTATGTGTGGTAAGCATATACCGGTCCACCTCAAGCCGAAGGTGTACCAGTGGCACTCTACTGTCCGGAATGCTAGCCTGTCACGAAAATGCGTATGCTACGTTGGTCTTTAGCGGTGTCTCTCCCTGACCATATAATACAGGGTTCTTCATATTTGCTTGGCTAGGACTTCCTCGCTCACGCGCTCCGCCGGCTGCCGCGTGCGCGTATGTACGGCTGAGTTAGTGCTTACAATCAGTATCATGCATTTTTACTCACCATGCTTACAGTTGATGCTGAAAATGTTTCCCATCCGCTGCCAAACATAATCGGCATCAACTTATGAAGTTTCCGGTTATTCCGGTTAATTTGGCTTCACCAAGGAAATAACGACCTTTTACGTCTATTTTTATCGTTTACTGAACCTGTACGTTTGAATCTCTTAGCCAGTTGTTTTATTGTGATTGTGTGTAGTGCTGTAATGCCTTATGTGAAATATTCGTTACTTGAACGTGTATAATCTGCACAATACGCACAGAAAGTGCAGGAAATCGTGCGCTAGAACAAAAAAAAAGTCTCGAGTGAAATTTCCAGGGAGACCCATTCCTATAAATCGGACAATAAAACAACTGGCTAATTTAAGATTCAATAGTACAGGTTCAGTAAACAATAAAAATAGACGTTAAGGTCGTTATTTCCTCACTGACGCTAAATTAACCGGATTAACCAGAAACTTCATAAGAAGATGCCGATTATGTTTGGCAGCGGACGGGGAACATTTTCAGCACCTACTGTAAACATAGTGAGCAAAAAAGCATGATACTGATTTTAAGCACCGTATTCTGCCGAACAGGCCAACGGCCTAGCCGTGTTGAAACACCGGATCCCATGAGAACTCCGCAGTTAAGCAACACTGGGCGCAGTCGGAACTTGGATGGTATGGCGGTTCTAGGCACTGCGCGCTGTTAGCCAACATAAGGAGGAGCGGAAAGGCCCTGGCCACCCTACCGCACGTAAACTCCGGCTGGGGGTAGCCTCTTCGGAGGCTCGGACCTGCCTTCGGGCAGAAAACCAATTAAATTATTCAGGCGAACACACGCGCGCGCGGCAGCAGGCAACTGAGCCGTCACTGGCGGAGCGCGTGAGATAGAATGTCTTAGCCAAGCAAATATAAAGACCCTGTATATGCATTAACACGATGAGAGTTGTTCATATCCACAAGAAAATGAAGGAAAAGCGTTCACAGTGGTCCTGCGAGCATCGCCCAACCGTTGATGGCAAAGGCGGCAGCACGGAGCTAGACCGCGCGCACCCGGCACCTGCGGGAAAAACAAACGCAAGGAAGAACAATCTCTCCCACTAACATTAATAGTGCGACTTCACAACAGAGTGTTAAGCGATTCATTGACAAGAATAATAAGCTCATTAACACCAGCAGAGATAGAGATTATAGCGAAAGCCCTGCGCGGATGCGGATATCCGCACATTTTTTCACCATGCGGATATAGTTTGCAAGGCTGTGCAGATAATGGATAAGCCGCGGATACTGTTTAAAGTAAATTTGCGGATAGTTTTTACAATAGAATGTTGAACTAGATTTTTCAAAAATAATTGAATGTTTACCCCAAATAAAGATCTAACCCACAGATAGAAAATTATTGGCAAAGAGAAACAAACACTGATTTTGATTTAAGTCTCCTAAGTAAATAATTCGTTATTCAATCTTCTATGCAATATAAAACAAATGTACATCACATTTGAGGACTGCCCATGTGGCTTTTGGGCGTCTCTCATATCGTGTGTTTCTGAACAATAAATCTGCACGAAAGGATTGGTGTACCAAGCTGTTGTTATTTCTACGCTACTCTACGGATGTGAAACCTGGACCCTATATCGCCGGGACATCGAGAAACTGGAACGCTTTCATCAACAAAAACATAGATCACCGAGGTCTTATAAGATTTCCTTGTATACGACATTAGTCGTTTTCCCTCCAGCATTGAACACGAAAGCTAGCTCGTAAACTGTCACCTCAGTAATTGAATGGACCTTGTTGGAAGAAATGAAAACGTAAAAACACTTATAGTGGGCGATGTATTGAAGATATGCTCTCACGGATTTTTTTTTTTGAGAACTTTTCATGCTAAACAATTCTTACTCTCATAGTATAAATATATTTTAACGGTTTGCCCAGCGTAAGTTTTAAAAGCGCACGAACGCCAGGTATTTCTTAGATTTTTTTAATCACTGATATCATAAATAAATAAATAATTTTCTACAGAAATCTTCCTCGAGATATTCTTTACAGAATGATGACCGCATCAAAATCCATCTAGTGGTTCTCGAGATTACCCTTGACATCCAAGAATCGGGTACTTTGTTTTATACTACAGTAAGTAGAGATTAAAAATTTGTTGTAATGCCAGCGGATTGGGATAACTGCCGTGCGAATGCGGGGCGGATAACAGTCGTGCGGATGAGGATAACTGCCGTGCGAATGCGGGGCGGATGCAGATAACAGTCGTGCAGATGCTCGGCGGACGCGGATAACAGCCATGCGGATGCGGATAACATTTTATTTATCCGCGCACGGCTCTAATTATAACGCGTCGTTCCGTGTGTTTTGGACGCCAAGTATGTTCGCTCACTTCCACACGCGACCACGTGAAACGAGTAAACAAGGTTTTAAAAATACTCTCTACTCGTCCACGCTGCCTACTCGCCACCACTTTCAAGCTTCCAGAAACTAGAAGGCGGATGCTGACTAAAAGTTCTTCTTTTAGAATTTAAGTTTTAGGTACTTTGATAAAGTTATTATATAATTGGTTTGGGTTGTCTTCAACGGAACTCTTCAGGATTGCACAGGATAAGAAGGTGTTGGCCATGATGGTAGCCAACGTCCGTATCAGATAAGGCAGAAGTAGAAGAAGAAGAAGAAATTTTAAATACATTTTATCTTACAAATCGGGTTCAAACCCGGCCGAAGTCGTCGGATTTTTAAAGTGCGTTATAAATCCCTCAGTATGCCATCCATCGGAGGGAAAGTAAAGCCGGCAGTCCCATGTCATAGATTTATGGCATGAAAAAGAACCTTCCACTAACTACACTTGTGGAAGCTAAACTTTGTAGGTTAGTATGATAACACTATATTAGTTCCAACGTTCGCCGCCAGGTGCTCACTGCGATGGCATTTAGTAGCCACGTCCGCAGCTAGCTGTCGTGGACGGTAGCATTTGTTAGCAAAAGTAGGAACTACTTGAAAAAAATAATCGTCTGCAGTCCTTCTACCTGGTCCCAGATAACACACATTAATACAGCCATCACAATTAACACCGGCTATCAGACAAATTCTACACACACCCAAAGTACACGGGGCTCCTTGACCGCGTTGTCGCAGCCCCTAAACTAAGGAACTAACCAACTATCTTACAAATACAGTACACCCACGATTTAGCGGACTAATTGGAGCCGAGGTTCGTCCGTTAAATCGCGAATTTAGAATTTAAAACTTTTAATTCTTAAAATTTTAAAAAGTTCTTTAAAAACAACGCGATTCTTCTTACAAAATTCATCGGCCCTAATTTTGAGACGCGCGTGCTCAAATGCACAGCTCTTGTGCGATAAAAGATATATCGACGTTGCAGTGACGAATAATTGATATTGTGAATTATCGAAAGATTGTATTGTCCGCGGAACGATCGATTAGAAGTGTTCTATTTCAAAAAATCTCTCTATATATAAAAATGAAAGTTTGTCTGTTTATTTTTCTGAATTTCCACGGACATTTGCGATATTTGCGCGTTTCAGACTGTTTTATGATGGATGCGCGCAAATTTTTTTTTTGTCTGTCTCTCTGTTGGTTTGTTTGTCTGTCTGTCTGTGGACAATTTTTTGTGTCCTTATAACTCGAGAACGGCTGAGTGGATCAACGTAAAATTTGATACAGATATCCTTCAGAGGCACGACACCAATCATTGATGTAACTCTTCTCCGTACCTCTCATAAAAGGGGCCCTACCCCCTTAAAATACATGCTGAAATAGGCGTAGAAGGGTGAAACAAAGCTCATTTTCAGCCCCTCAATGTGAGAAACGAAACTCGGGGGCCCTCACATTTTAAGGCCCTAAAACCAACAGTTTTTGACATATTCCCAGAAAACTAATTTCACTTAATAAATTAATGAAAGAATGCATAATCGGAATGGTATGCGTCTTCTTGAAATCTGCAAGAACCATGACTTATTCTTCAAATCAACATTTTTCAAAAAGAAAACTCTCAGTCCAAGACGTGGGTGTCACCTAACCCACTGTTAGGAGAATATCAACTGGACCATGTGCTGATCTCCCGAGTAAATACTCTCGAAATAATGAAACTTAAAGTCCTTAAGGGGTTAGCTCTAGATTCTGACCATTACCCTACAAAATTTTCATTAAATATTATTCCAGAGAAAAGGCGATCCTCTCAGAAAATCCCACCCCGTAAATATGATGTTCAAAATATTCAAGGTAATGATAAATTTAAAAACGAGACCCAACAATTGAATCCACAAAACTGGCAACAGCTCCAAGCAGGATTAATAAAAACAGCCGAGAAAATAGCACCACACATGAGAACACGCAAACGTCCGTGGTGGACAGCCGAATGTGATGACCTTGTAAGGCTCAGGCAACAGGCATGGCACAATTGGTCTTGCAACAAAACTCCTAAGACTCTGCAAGATCTCAGGGATGTCAGAAGAACAGTCACGAAATCAATACGAAGAATTCGCAAGCAGAATGACAACAAAATATTACAAGAAATAGAAGCTGACTTCAAACAACATAATTCTAAAAACTACTATAGAACTTTTCGCCAGAAGCTCACTAAATATTCCCCTCCATCACTTCAATTCAAAAATGAACATGGGGATATTGCTCATAGTAACACAGAAAACTGTGAAATCCTTGCACACTACTTTTCGGTATTGCTCAATTGTGAGAAACCTCAAGAAACATTCACATTTATCCACACGCAACAAAACCAAGATTCGCATCCACCCAACGTTCAGGAAATAAGAGAGATAATTAAATCGTTGAAAAACAACAAAGCATCGAAGGAAGACCAAATTGTTGCAGAGTTGTGGAAAAATGCAGGAGAAAATCTCATTGTAAAACTCCAAGAAATTTTAGAAGAAGTTTGGCGAACTGAAAAAATCCCTGCTGACTGGAAGATGGCACTCATACATCCCTGGCACAAAAAAGGAAATCGGACGGATCCCAACAATTATCGTGGAATTTCATTACTATCCATAACATACAAAGTTTTGTCTAAAGCTCTCCTGAATCGTGCAGAAATTCAATTGGATCCAGTAATCGGCGAATACCAAGGTGGCTTCAGGAAAGGCAGGTCGTGTGTGGAACAAATTATCAATTTAAAAAACTCAATGAAATATTTCCGCAATACATCGAACAAACACTATGTCATTAGATTTGTTGACTTCCAAAAGGCGTATGATAGCATCGACCGTGAATCCCTTTTCGAAATACTCAAAGAATTTGGATTAGATCAAAAGACAACAAATATTATTAAGGAAACACTCATGGAAACCAAATCTAAGGTTAAATTTATGGGAGAACTGAGCAGAGAATTCCCCATTGACACAGGAGTCCGACAAGGAGATGGATTGTCCCCGTTGCTTTTCAATTGTGCACTAGAGAAGGTTGTACGAGAATGACGAAAAGCAGGTGCACCGACGCATAGGATAGGACCAAAACTTAAAGGCATAGAATTAGACTGTTTGGCATTTGCTGATGACATGGCATTAATTGCCCAAAACATCTCTGATGCGCAATACCAACTTGAACTTCTACAAGAACAAGCAAAGAAAATTGGATTGCAAATCTCATTTGATAAAACAAAATTTATGACAGATATAAAGAATGCCCCATCTGAAATTGAAATTGGTACTGACCATATATCTCGTGTGAAGGAATTTAAATATTTGGGTGAATGGATTACCGACAATTGTAATGAAAAGAGGTCCATTACAACAAGAATTCAAAAAATGGAAACTGCTTTTCAGATAACGAAAAATACTTACAACAAAAAGAGTCTTTCCTGGAAATGCAAAATTCAACATTATACAACAGTGATCAGGCCCGAAGCTCTCTACGCTTCAGAAACTCTCACTCTTCAACATAGAACACTTCGAGATCAGTTGGAAGTGAAGGAACGTAAAATAATGAGGAAAATCTTAGGGCCGAGAATCAAAGATGGTGTTCATCTTCCAAAGCCAAATGCTGAAATATATAAAACCATCTCCAAAATCACAGACAAAATGCGTATGCGACGAATCCAATTCTTGGGGCACCTGGAAAGAATGGACCCAAATAGACTAACTCACAAAATTCGCACATACTTGAAAAACAAAACGAAAAAATCCACAGCCTGCTTCCAGTCTCCGACCGGGTCAGGAATGGAATGAATGAAGCCCCCATCTAGCGGCGAGGATATGAACTGTGTCGGCTGCCGAGGCCTGACGCACTCCTCTGGGGCAATGATTAAATGAATGACAGATGCAATGAAATGATAGTGGAGAGTGTTGCTGGAATGAAATGTTGACAGGGAAAACCGGAGTACCCGGAGAAAAACCTGTCTGCCTCCGTTTTGTCCAGCACAGATCTCACATGGAGTGACCGGAATTTGAACCACGGACCCAGTGGTGAGAGGCCGGCGTGCTGCCGCCTAAGCCACGGAGGGGTACTTGAAAAACAAAACAACTAGATCAAATTGGTACAAACAGACTGAAAAAGACTTGCAAGAATTAGGATCGCCAAATCTCCTAGACCGAAATGTCATCAGAACACTTGCACTCACACGGGGTTTCGAGGAGGAAGAAAGACGGCCATACCACCATATCTGGTCTGCACAACGGAAGCAAACCCATTCGTTGCGTATGAAGGAGTACTGGGCTGCAAGAAAGGCTAACCATTGTTGATTCCGCGTGGTCCTAAGAGACCCATTCGCGACGAAGAAGAAGAAAGAATGCATGCCGGTAACCATGGCAACTGAATCTCAGAGGTCCATCTATTTCTGTAAGACGCAATGCAATTCCATTTATTACATTACTGTGAAGGTTTGCAAACGGCTATAAGGTTATAACGGATCCAAATTAAGCTGAAATATTCATCAATACATACAATGCGCTTAAGGGGTCAAGGGGTACTCCAGAATTTTTAACGCGTTTTACACGTGCGGGTATGGTACGGAAGGTCTATTATATCCCTATCCCTATGTGTTATATTATTATTATTACTACGGTATTATTTTAATTATTATCATTATTATGGCGTACAACGACGAGACAAACTCATTTTCAAACCCTTGGTGTCAGAAACGAAACTCGGGGACCCTCAAGAGCCGTAAAGGGTCCCCGAAAACTATATTTAAAGGCTCTAAACCCAACAGTTTGTTAGATATTCCCAGAAAACTAACTTCATTTAATAAACTAAAGAAGGAATGCAAGCCACTAACCATGACAACAGTATCTCAAGAGGTGGCATCCAACTTGCCATCTATTTCTGGAATAAGTAATGCCACTCCATTTATTACATTTCTGTGAAAGGTTGCAAATAGCTATAAGGTTACCACGGAACCAACTAAAACTGTAAAATTCATCAATGCGCTTAAGGGGTTCAAGGAGTACCCTAGATTTTTTCACACGACTTACACGTGCGATATGTCGTACAGAAGGTCTATTATATCTCCAAACAGCAACATTATTTTCAAAAATTCCTGATTTGAAATAGTAGACTGTTTTTTGCTGATTTTAGGAATTTGAGCCATTGGAGGCTAAAGAAAACTGAATTTTCATGCACCACAAGCCTTTATAATATATAAAAGGGGTCTTCCTGTAGTTGGGCACTTGACACAACGGTTAGGGTCAGTTCGTATGTGACGTGTATTGCCATTCGTCTACGAGGTTTTCAATTTTATTTTCACGCCAGGAAGGACACGTTAGGTAAATTTAGTTTGAGAGCACATTTTAACTAACAATTTTTCTTAGCCAACAAACAGGTTCCAAGCCCCTAAACATTGCAACAGTAGATTAATTGATAACATCTGGTTATTAATACCGAAGACCGTTCGAAGAATGGGTACTTCTGCTAGTGGATGTATATAAGTCTCGCATCCGCGATTATGGCCGATAAAACGATGTTTTTCAGAAAATTATTTCGTAGTTTCATTTAGTTACGCTTTAGTGGACACGGAAGAACTAAGCACAGGGTCATTATCTATGTGCTCTCCGATAAAAACGGCAAGCTAATCCGGCTGTGACTGGCGCAGATCGCGGACGCGCGTACGCGGTTCAGCCGGTGGTGGCGCGCTCCGCCGACTCATGTCGTTACTTCACACGTGTTTTGTCATTCATATGGACGTGCTTATGCAAAGCTTGCCCGATTAGTGAGTATTGTGATTACTGCGATTGTTGGTCACGCCTAGACACCAATTCACATTGTGCGAACGTGTGTATATCCATAATTCGTATATGAAAAGCAGAAAATCTTGTTCTGAAACGAGATGAAAATTTCGAATCAAGTTTCTAGGAAGACCTGTGCCTAATGCCAGTACAATTAGGAGGCTCGCTAAACGATTCAAGGAAACAGGCTCCGTAAGTAATAAAAGTTGACAGACATACAGACTCACATGGGTGAGTGGATAGCGTGTCGGTCTACTAACCCCAAGATTGCAGGTTCGTCCCTGGCCGTGGTAAGTGATTTTTGAAAGGCGGCAAAAATACGATACGCATGTCATACGATGTTGGCATGTCAAAGAACCCATTTGAATTCAGTAGGCCGAGTTCAGAATGGCCAAATTAATCTCGGGAGTTTCCACCAACACTAAGTTCCTCATTTCTCTACTTGAAAGCGCTATAATGTTCAAGTAGCATAGTTATCTATTATCTAACCTCCTTGACTTTCATAGTGATTCAAGGAACAACAAAATTCGACATGCAAGCTACCCTCTGGGTGTCAAATTACAAAGCTTGCACCAGGCATCCGAGGCCATACGATATTAAAATTAATCAGATGATGTCAGGTGTGTGTTACAAGAGAGGGAGGACATTTTCAGCATCGCCTATGAGTACTGTAAGTACACATTATTGAACATGTTTGGTAAAACTGTGAAAGTGCGCGCCACCAGAGCTCTTGTATACTCCTTATATACTTTATTTTGTATACATTGCTGTAATATATCCATACGATAAATAATACTTTAGTTGCGCTAATAAACAGGCAAGTTACACACGGTTTTACTTATGGACATTGGTAGTTTCTGGCTGCTCTCTGGTGACGAACAGCGGAATTTCTCTAGTTTTTGCAAGCACATTGACACACATTCTTTGGCCACATTGTTTTAATTCTATTGAAAAAGGAGGCAAGGTTCCTTTCGATACGTTTAGAATTTTAAATTTAATTTTCACACGGCTATATCCCATAAGCATGAATAATTTTAATAATATGAAACATTTATCTTGCACAAAAAATCTAGATATTTTATGTCACTGAATTTGAATGTGTTGGAATTTGTTTTAAATATAGGGGTTTTTCCCCCACCTCATCAATCTCACGATAAATGGTCTTTGGATGACAGTGCGCTGATCACACAAGTCAGAGGCAACCTTGGCAGAATAATAACTAAATCCATGAACTGAAATCAAGTGCCTAATAGTGACAACCAAAAAATTCGAAACTCAAGTTGTGACAGCTTGTCAACATGGGGTAGAAATTTGCAGCTATAAAGGTGACTTCTCTACACCACTTACAAGTATTTGAAATTTAGATTTACCAAATATTTTTGAAAGCTCCAATTGGCTAACAAGGATCTAGAATGGGAAGAAAATAGAAATCCTGTATACAGCCTTCTACAGCTCATCGAAATTGGGCAGACAAAGTGTAATATTGGAGAAATTAAAACCACTTTACATTCTGGCGAAAGGGAATTAAATATTTTTAATTTGAAATGTTTGCCGATTTTGTAGATTAGTAATTATTTTACCATTTTCAAAAATTTTCTAATCTGAAGATCTGGGCCGGAATGAGAGACAAACCTGAGCAAGGAAGTGTAACTCAATTGGGCCGAGTCTATTTTTCCACACCTTTTAGAATGTTCCTCAATGACATGTAAGGGAATTTTATTGATATTTTGAGTAATTTTTAAGGTCATCAACATCCTACCCTCAGCCATTTCTCAAATGTACCGCCGCGCCAGGAGCAAATTTCCATGTTAGCTTTCGGAGCTGATATGTAACTGTAACAGCCGCTAGGAATGCCTCCAGTTTTAGCAGAGCTTACACACCATAAAATAGTGTACTCACGCTATTCTGCCAAACTCGTCCCGTGGCAGGTCGGAGGGTTTGCCGTTGCCACCATTGTCCACCAGCATGTTGCGGTATGCCGCCACTTTGGTCACAATCTCGCTCTGGGAGTATCTGGAACAATTCATATCAATAAATCAATAATATATATATAGATAAATTTTCAATTGAGACTGTTTTGCCTTTCAGTGTCCAGTCTGCAAGCCTCTGTTTGCGAACAAGCCACCTCCATGATCCCCTGTAAGCAGTTAGCACTGCAGACTCCACTGGTTGTACACTTCTCACTTTGATTTATTTATATATCAGCTAGCCACGGTGGGTGAGTGGTTATAGTGTCGGACTACCAACCCCAAGATTGCAGGTTCGCTCCTGGCCATGGTAAGTGATATTTTTTTTTGAAAGGCGACAAAAATTACGACACTCATGTCATACGTTGTTGGCATGTTAAAGAACCCATTTGAAATCAGTAGGCCGTGTTCAATGGCAAAATTAATCTCGGGATTTTCCGCCAATACAAAGTTCCTCCATTCTCTACTTCAAAGCGCTGTACTGTCAAGGAGTTTAGATATTGTACAGCCTCCCAGGGGTAGGCACCCCTTGGAGTCCATCCCCCCGGCATCTGGCCAAATCCCCTAAAATGGCAACCCTTGGAAAGCCGGGGCAACATCCATTAATACTGTAAGGACAGCTTGCTACTCCATAAAGCAGCTCAAGCCTTACGTAATCATTACACTCAGCGACATAGTACTAACTGGGGCGGCATGCCAACACAATGCTGACAGCAGGACGTCAGAAGGTATAAGAAGGCATCCTAATGGGGTCAAAGGATCTCTCCATTGTCAGTGCTTCATCGAGACAGCCGGAGGCTACGCTGGTGTCAACCGAGGTGAGTCAGTCAATCGTGTTCAGAGTTCCTACTTATGTAACCTGCAACCCACAACTTGTATCACATTATAAACATAATTTCATTCCCTACAAGGGACTCACACAAAGAATCACAGACCAATAAAACACTTGGTCCACACTCTACACTAGCATTACTGTTATACGCCTCTTTACATCCCAACGCCCTTCCTTATTCCCGTCACGTAAAGACGTGACAGACGGTAAGCCATTAGCGCTAACTCAGGTACCTTTGCGTTTCTCTAGCCGGCTCGGCTGCCAACAAGCAGCGCGTGCCACTCGGCTGATACAAGCAGATTCAATTATATAATAAGCAGTCAGCTGAGCGACCAGCACAACGACCCTTTGCAGTGGGTCCCATCCCTCCAAACGCTATTACATTATTCATAGGAACGCCCCCTAGTTCCTAGCACACCACAACACTCTACACTGGTCAGCTTACCCTGACAAGGGAAGCTACCCTTTTAGGCACCACTTTATAAATTAGTACAACAACTCTCCCTTTTAGATCCACCCCCAAATAAGGGATCTAAAACACTGGTGGAGGCGCGGTCCTACGCATAGAGAACGGGACTCAACCAACGAGCCCTCGTAGGAGAAACGACCCCTTCCGTACCGCAAAAAGCCAAGCGATTAGTGAGAAAAATTTTCCCCCAGACAAAAAGCACCATTTTTTTTTGTGTGCTCCAAACTAGCTACACAGGGGAAATTCTTAATAAACCAACCCCCTAGCCCCATACAGAATCAAAGAAATATAAGAATACACTGTCAAACACGCACAGATTTTTTTTTATTATTATTCTTATTGTAGGCCCATACACTTCAGTCAGAATGGCACCTCATGCAGAGATTGCAAGCCATAGAGGCAATAGGGGTACGCCAATATTATTAACATTATTGTTCAGATGCCAAGGGCACATACAAAGCCGGCAAACACAAATACGGGCACTCCAAACAAAAATCGGGGCAATACAGGGCAAACAGCCATACACCCCGGCAGAGGGTAGGACAGCGCGATTAAGATGCGCACATACACTCTTGAATCACATACATGAACACCTCAATAGGTTCCATATACAAAGAAACAGAATATACCAACAATTAACTACCACACATGGTCCCGTAATAGATAATGCAACCCTCGAGAGAATGAGGGTGCACTACACAAGTTTACACGCCCAATACAAGGAGCTAATTCGCGTCCAAGCGCTTCTCCAATTAGCGGCCACAAAACTATACAGAGCACAGAAACATTAATACACTAATACAGTAATTTGCAATCGGGCCATATGCCTCAATAAGGCAGTACACCCAAATTTGGGACAAATACCGTGAGCTCCAGGCCAACAAGGCCATTTTTGAGTTCATGGTAGGGCCACCAGCCCACCCGAGAGAGGACATAAGCGTGGATACGCTGACTCGACAATTTGCGAGGATGTCCCTCTCGCCACGTACTGCCACAGAATGGAAGGAGTTCGCCGTGGCCACAGTCAAGAAGACGGCCAGGTTAGGCTCCAACTTACTACAAAATAAACCTAACACAAACACACGTCCTTCAGCTCCGGATCGGGAGGCAATTTTGCCAAACCGAGGGGCAGAGCCTAGAACAATCCCCTCGGAACAGAGGGACGAGAGGGAGTTGAAGCCAGGGCCATTAAACACACACGATATGACAGGAAAACAAAGGGACATAACCACGTCATGGGCTGACGACATAGAGCCCGCCCTACAGTACATAAAGCCTACATACACGTACACAGATAGGCTAACACATTGGCAGGAGTCGGCCGTGGCCACAGGCCGAAAAGCGGTCAGGCTACAAGCCACCACATTGCTAGGCCGGACACAAGCCATTAAGCGACCTTTACCGCCAGTTCAAAGGGCAAATTTGTCAGAACAAAGGCGAACACCGGTATTAGGCCCTCAGGATGCACGATATACGCACGAACATTTTGACCGGGCATTACCACACAGTACACGGGGATTAGGAAAGGTGTTCTCACCTACCCCGCAAAACCACGCAGTCAAATATATCCACACTCCCGTAAAATCTACTAGGGCAGCGCCAAGCGCAATTAGGCCCTCGAATACAGGTACATTTAAACCTATAGACACGCGCTACGGTGGAAGTAGGCCGAAGCTTACTTTGCTAGAAATTCCGCCGGAAGGTAGCAAAGGAACACCCCAGTGGATTCCAGAGGCCTATCATCTAATAACAGGGCAAAACCCTTCACCTTTCTGAGCACTGAAGCTCGAAAGAGGATAACGACTTCCACCAGGGCCACAGAAATAAACTAACATCGCTAACACCAACATTATAGGCCACATAAATTCTTTCACACGGGGGCGATAAGAAAATGGTCCAACAAGTACATAATAAACATAAAATTGCATATTTTTCGTTCTTATTTTATGTATATACAGTGCAACATAGCCAAATTAGAAGGAACAATTCTAAATCCTTCCTGTTTTTTTTTTTCGGAACCATGGCATTTTTCTCTCAGGCCATCAATGGTTATTGGGCGAAGTGATTAATGCCATAACGTAAAGTCTCTAAATATGCTAAGCCAAGTGGAAGCCAAGCAGGCTTCAGGCTGAAAGAGAGATATTTTGAACACAGCTTAAGCATAAAATCACAGCATAAAGCTTAAGTGAGGCTTTCTAAGTAGAAAATGACTAAACGTTCTATGTTAGGGTTCCACAGTTTGATAGATTCTCCTGTTGCGGGCGAAAGCCGTAAGTGTGGCAGGAATTGAGAATCTCAAACTAACTTCAAAAATTTGGTGAGGTGTGCTTTAGCCAACTGAAAAGCCCAATTGCACACCGGGACGAGACACTGTCGTTTTGGTGAGTTACAATTACTTTGAAGGGCAGGTTTGACTCCCATAGTGCACTGGCTTTGCTCGTGACGTGGATACAGGTGTGTCAATTACGTCTTGCAATGGCCTTCCTAATGTGTACTAGACAGTGTCGGTAGATTCCCCTGAGACGTAACCAGTTTACGGTAGTACTCACGTTACCAAAATGGTAAATACTACACTCAGGTCCCAAGCACATTTTTTTTTAACATTTTTTATAGTGTTCACGACATAATTTTTAGACATAGGTACACGTAAAGGCGGAAATACTGCCAAAAGGAAAGGAAGTAATCCCACGGGCACACGTGGGAAGAAAGCCAAGAAATAGCCCACTGACCGAACCGAGATACGATCCTAACACTCACCAGAACTGTCCCGGAGACACAACCTTCATGGTGCCGGAAACAATTACTCTGGGTAAAAGGCGGTCTCCAAACCCGCAACCTTCTGAATACCAGGAATATAAGGTTGAGTAAATATCCAGTTCTAGGATAGAATAATGGGAAAGCTAAGACAAATTGGGACAGTCCCACTAACAGCGGGTCATAAACGAAAAACAATACAATCGCCTCTGGCATCTGGTCACCAAACACGCGACTAGCGGACCAGACACACTCGCGTACAACGCATATGGGATTTCCGAAGTGAAATGCCATGGCCTGTGGTTTGGATTCCAAGTAAAACGGAAATCCCGTGGCTCATGATCTCCAGATACGGTCACGTTAAACCACAAACTCCCCTCTTTTCTGTCGCAATGCGAAAAGCATTCATCACAGTCACAGAAAGTTAGCGATTTAAAACACATGTGCCGGACATACAGCGTTATCAAGACAAGTAACGAGCGTGCGCGCAGGACATTGCAATCCGATACCGCCATACTCAGCAAGAACGCAGGCCTCAATGATAAACTGTACGCTTACAGACAACAGCTCTCAGAGCAGAGCGCACGGCATCATTCACGCCCGATTTAGAGACCCTATATCTTCCAAAATTACACTACGAGGGGAAATCAAAAACGTACAAACTCTACACAGGTATGCATGCTTTCATTTGCGCACTGCACATCAACGGGAACGTGCCATTTTAAATGCGGCACGAAAATGATCACACCAAGTCTTTACAGACAACCGGATTCGAACCCATGACCACACACCACACGCGTACCAAAAACTAACTATCCAATGGTATTTTTGGTACACGGAACACAAGCAAAGACCACACTGGGAAAGCCCCAAGCCCTGTCACACAACGCAAACATGAAACACAGAGAATGACATAAGGTCACGGGTCTGAGTTCCAGTAAAAATTTAGACACAAAGGAGAACAGCTATTCAGGCGTCCAATCATACTGACATTGGCCCATACAAGTGCATGAACAGGGAATACTACATTTCCTCCCACCAAAAACCAGACATAAAATTTCGCATTACACCAGGCATAGAGGAATACATTTCACAAACACAGGTAGGAAAATTTCGCAAGACACAGGTCTTAAGGAACAATGGCCACACGACGTCATTACCTAACTAGGGCGAATTGCTACATTAGGCCGCTAGGAATCCAAAACAATGACCACACTTGCATTCGTGCAAAAAGGCACATACCAGCGGATGACAAACAGTAACTTCCCGGCCTGGTATTGCACATACCAATTGCTGACTGCAGACTATTCACACTGCAATACTGCGGTGACGAGACACTATTGCGTATCGCCCGTGACCGTGAAATTACACACACATAACAATTATAACGCCATACATTTTTTTTTTCCACACTGCAAAATCATTTGGCAATGGACAAGACGTGACACAGCGGAACTTATCTTGGGCCTATAGGGCACGGTCGCAGGGACGGTGGCAAGCCACGGGCGCCTTCTGCCCACACAGGCGATACATATTACGACTTGACCTGCAACAGACCAACCGTCCGCGTGGTGTAGCGGAACATAGGCACACACACGCACACGCACTCAACAATTAGGAGCAAACACAGATAAGATCTCCCCCCCTAATAACTTCTCTTATCGCTCATAAGGCATACGAGTCATTACAGATAATTAGCACATGACCAGTCGCATTACGACCACTGGCCACATCTACACTGCAAATGGCCGACCAGATTAGGTCATGCAGCTCTACTATCCCAAGGCGCGGATAGAAAGCCAACATGGACCAAGGGAGGACGACAGGAGAACAGGCTACCAGCGTACCACCTTACTCCCTTCCCATAACCTTCTCACGCCCCACATAAACAACGCAGACACATCTACACGACCAAAAACAGCTACACTACATTACAAAATACACACACGGGGTTGATGGACTTCATGCGTCTAAAGAGCAGGCATGCTACGCCTTGAGCCCCGTTGCACCGCCTGAGTATTAGGGGTGGCTCAGCAAACATTAAAGAAGCATAATGCGCCTCTCCAAATGAGAGAGGAGGCCATAGATACATATTAACCATGCTTTAGTACTTAAGCTCTCCCGCATGAAAGGAACATATGGTATTATGCCCCATCCTACACCTATCCGTACATGAAGGCAGAAACTTCATATCCAGACACATGCATGAGTATCCCATCCAATTACCAGGGATTTTAATATCAAACCTGCATGAAATTTCGTATTTTTGCAATCCCGGGAATTACCTCCCCAGTCCACTCACTATAGAAGCATCCCAGTGGCATCACCGGTTTCAGGCCACCACTAACGTGGAACCCAAAGGTGCGCAAACCCTTCCTACCATACTTTAAGCCCACTCAACAAATAATTACCCCCAAATCCTAATAACAGGGTACCTGACCTTACAGACCCTACTAACACCTCCATTAAGGTAAAGAAAGCATTATTGCTGGGAAGCTGACATAGCGATGGTAGACCAGAAGTAGCCTATGTACTTAGAAGATCTACAACCCCGCTACACTGGAAACATTTTACATTTTTACACAAAGATTGAACCATTCACACAGGTTACGACACATTTTTTTTTCTCTCTTACAAAGGAATCTGATACGAACTGATGGTTGACAACGGTGTAAGCCGAAGGTCAGGAGGGACCACATTGGAGCAGAGCTGGGGAAGGCGATGTGGACCCTTACCCCAGTTGGCTCATCAAATCACTGACCTGACCAAATAGACGAACCACGTAAGGTCAAAGCATTCGCGGCCTGGCCGGGCAAGCTCTGGAATCCTAGGTGCGCATAAACCGCCCCTGGGAGGAAGGGATGCTACACCCACTTTGTGCCACGGTCGTCGAAGCCAAGACCTGCAGGGAGACTTTCTGAGAATGGCGGGAGAAATAGCTCACTCCGCGCCGGCCTCGGGAACTACCCCTAGAGACGACCCCATATTATGACTAGACTGTTAGTTAAATTTACGTAAGTAGGACTTCCATGGCGGGGAGTCAGACTCCTATTCGTCAGGAGTGAAGCAGGATCCAAGGGTTCAGCAGGACCAATCCTAGATCCGACAAGTCCTTACCCCGCGAGGTGAAGGTGAAGACCACGACGGTAATCGATAATGAAGAATGAAATATGAATATATATATATGGAATGTACGCGCTCATTCGGTCCTGCGCCCACGTAGATGGACGACAACGGGTCGCCAGAGTTCTTAAATGAGTAGCATAGCGGGCACTCAAAAGGGTTCAGTGGGCCAACCCAGCAATGCCGATTAAGGCGAAGAGGATTCCCCGGACGCTCACTTCCCGGAGGACACATGAATATAAATATTGCGGCCGACACAGGCGAAGAGGATTCCCCGGACGCTCACTTCCCGGAGGACATATGAATCGTTACTATTGCGGCCGACACAGGCGAAGAGGACTCCCCGGACGCTTTCTTCCCGGAGGATATTATGCCATTGGACCACACTGTCCAATGCCCACATAAATGGCGACGCAGCGGGCAGTCAATGGGCATTAAGAGAGGGGCAGTGCGCGCACCTCACAGGAGCCAAGTGGGCGGCTCAACTACGTTAAATCGGAACAGCAAACGGTCATGAACAAGGAAGTTACAGCGGGCGAAACGGTTAGCATAGTGGCACCGTAAGCCGCCTGCGAATAGATTAGTCCTAGTAATAGACGTCGACACCTAGAGTTAAGGGGACGGAATCTAGCGACCCTAGAGACAACCGGTGTTTCTGGGGCTCGTGCGGGTGGTGATCTGGGGATTTAATTGCCCCAAGCCATCGTCCTAGGCCAAATTTAGTTGTAAGACGGTTGCATTTGACACGCAACCTAGGATTAAGCAAATTTATTCACCGCTGTTGCCAGGTATGGCGCAGCACATTTCGGCAATAGATTAAGGCAACCATCTCGGCTTAGTAATAGTTTTTTTTTTATTATTAGACCATAATTAAGTTAGATAGTATTAAGTAACGCCGGTCGGCACTCGGTGACTATAAATCCGTTACCGAGGTAAGCCCGACAATACTTAGGATAAACTAGGTTAAAATAGGCATAATCAAAGTGGAATATATCGGCACCCGGTAACCACAATTCCGCTACCGGGGTAAGACCAACTACATATTATTTACGGCATTACGGCACCGTATAGGGTAAGCCCGGCCTTGCAGCTAAGTAACATTAATCATGCTATTTTTTTTTTCAGTGAAAGAAGAGCGTCAACCAGTACTAATATGTTTTTTCTAAACCTCGCCATTTTTTTTTTCACAGGCATCGTCACCAGATACAGAAAACTGGTGACAGGAATTTCACTACCATATAGCAGTGGCATATTATTTACAGCATGCCATGATGTGTACTATTTTTATTTTATTTTTCAACTTGCACTAATCCCGACACACTCGCAAACACTCACCACATTTTTCTTTTTTCAGCTACACACTCCAAAATCAATCTGCACAGCAGGACTGGTGCCTGTGGGGTACCAGGCTTACTGGCAGATCAACTAAAATATAAACACAGACAGCGTCAAAATGCGGCGCAGATTACGACAATGAGGGCGCAACCGGTTTGTGGCAGTGACTCTCATTGTCAAGTGTGAAAGCATTCACCCACAGAGGATGCTTCACAGGTTAGGTATTAAGCATACATGCAAGCGGTACGACCACTATACCGTACCAAGAAGTGGCCGTACAGAATCAGCCGTGAGACGGCAAGAGTACGTACAGACGGGTAGCGTGCACGCGAGGTACCTCACAAAAACTATAATTATAAGGGATTAGCGCGATTAAGTAGACATAAGGTCATTGTAAATTATAATTTTTCAGGATAAACTGTATACCATTATTCCACTAGACATAAGGTCATTGTAATTTATAATTTTTCAGGATAAACTTTATACAATTTTTCCACTAGACATAAGGTCATTGTAATTTATAATTTTTCAGGATAAACTTTATACAATTATACACTATATATATTTTTGTTTGTTCACCAAGATGCCAATGTCCATCATGTGTATGATTTGTTTTCTTTCATTTTTCCTTCTTCTAACTTCCCCATTTGTTAGGGTGTTCCGTTTTTCCCACACAAATAAATACTTTTGAATATTTCCCTTAAATTATACCCTGGAACACCCATTTTTCTATTTTCTTCTACCTTCCTTATTGCAGGGAGCATTTTTTCCCTAAGATGGGGCGGACGACGCAATCATCAGTTCGGCCCTGGGTTTTTCCTCCCTGCACAAATATGTAACACATCACCATCAGAAACCATGTTTTTTTTTAAACTAGCAATATGCCAGCAAATGCAAGGGCAATTTTTTTTTACATGTCGAATTTATTTTAATGTTAACTTTTTCTCAAATGTCCATTTTTTTCCCAATGTTAATCAAATCTTTCGCAATGTCAATTTTGTTTGTTTGTTTTTTTCACAATGTCAATGTATACATATATCTGTAAATCCCATAACCCTCCCCTCTGAACACGGGCTGACCTCACACCCACACTTCGATACGACGCCACCAGGAGATACGAGGGGGTTTCAAGGACCACTACGTCAACACCCCAACTTCCAGTTCCGTTCCCGTTCGCGAGGACGCGAACAAATGAAGGAAGACTCTTGTACAGCCTCCCAGGGGTAGGCACCCCTTGGAGTCCATCCCCCCGGCATCTGGCCAAATCCCCTAAAATGGCAACCCTTGGAAAGCCGGGGCAACATCCATTAATACTGTAAGGACAGCTTGCTACTCCATAAAGCAGCTCAAGCCTTACGTAATCATTACACTCAGCGACATAGTACTAACTGGGGCGGCATGCCAACACAATGCTGACAGCAGGACGTCAGAAGGTATAAGAAGGCATCCTAATGGGGTCAAAGGATCTCTCCATTGTCAGTGCTTCATCGAGACAGCCGGAGGCTACGCTGGTGTCAACCGAGGTGAGTCAGTCAATCGTGTTCAGAGTTCCTACTTATGTAACCTGCAACCCACAACTTGTATCACATTATAAACATAATTTCATTCCCTACAAGGGACTCACACAAAGAATCACAGACCAATAAAACACTTGGTCCACACTCTACACTAGCATTACTGTTATACGCCTCTTTACATCCCAACGCCCTTCCTTATTCCCGTCACGTAAAGACGTGACAGACGGTAAGCCATTAGCGCTAACTCAGGTACCTTTGCGTTTCTCTAGCCGGCTCGGCTGCCAACAAGCAGCGCGTGCCACTCGGCTGATACAAGCAGATTCAATTATATAATAAGCAGTCAGCTGAGCGACCAGCACAACGACCCTTTGCAGTGGGTCCCATCCCTCCAAACGCTATTACATTATTCATAGGAACGCCCCCTAGTTCCTAGCACACCACAACACTCTACACTGGTCAGCTTACCCTGACAAGGGAAGCTACCCTTTTAGGCACCACTTTATAAATTAGTACAACAACTCTCCCTTTTAGATCCACCCCCAAATAAGGGATCTAAAACAATATCTAACCTCCTTGACTTTCATAGCGTTCAAAGGAACGACGAAATTCGGCATGCAAGCTACCCTCTGGGTGTCAATTAACAAAGCTTGCACCAGGCACCCGAGGCCATACGATATTATTATTTATTTATCGTATGGCTTTTAGTGCCGGGAGTGTCCGAGAACATGTTCGGGTCGCCAGAGGCTGTAGCTGCTTCAAGCGGACACCCATAGGGTGAGCTACAAGTTCCGTTCAATTTCAAGTAGTTCCAAGTTTCGCTACCAGATGTCACTGACACCTAGTGGTGAACGTTGGTACTTGGATAGAGAGTTACGAAATCTAACCTAGAAATTTAGCTTCACACAAGTTTAGTTAGTGGAAGGATCTTTTAATGCCATAAATCTATGACATGGGACCGCCGGCTTTACTTCCCCTCCGAAGGAAGGCATACTGAAGGAGTTTAACGCTCTTAAAAAATCCGACGACTTCGGCCAGGTTTGAACCCGCGATCTTGGGCACAGCAGTTCAGCATGCTACCGACTACGCCACCGAAGCCGCCCTCTCATTTTGAAATCGTTCAACACTGAATCAAACCATTCCTTGGTAATTTCTCCTCACTCATTCTCTTCACATGACCCCACCATCTGAGTCAGTTCATACAAACAGCTCCATCCAGCATGTTCATTTCTAAATTAGCCTTGTTTTCTCTCTTCATTACGAGTACCCTCCTGCTATTGCTCCCATCTATTCGTGCTACCCCCATATCAGTTACCTCTAGCCTCCATTGTTGGTCATCGGCTTAGATGGGCGGGCCATATCCATCGTATGAGTGACAGCAGACTACCTCGGCAAATCCTGTATAGTGAACTCAACACTGGCAAGAGACCATGTGGTGCTCCTTTAAAACGATATTACGACCAACTCAAGCAGACCATGAGGAAAGTAGAGATAAACCTAAATACTTGGCATACTCTTGCACTGGATCGCCCTCGCTGACGTGCTACCATCTCAGCTGCAGTTGCACAGTTTGAGCAGGAACGTCGAAGACAGGAAGAGGAAATTCGCCAGAGGAAGAAGATACGACAAACACTACCACGTCCTCCACCCTCCATCGGATCCAACTTATGTGGTGCCATGTTCTATGCGAGAATAGGCCTGATAAGCCAGCAGCGCCATCTTCATCGTCTGGACTAAAGATTATGGAACTGCAGGCGAGAAGCGTAAACTCGGATACGAGTATCGGCCGACGACGATGTATCAGATATCCTGAATCTACAAGCAAGGTTGGTATAAATACCGAGCGATGTTGTTGTTTGAGCCTTCAGTCTTTTGACTGGTTTGATGCAGCTTTCCATGCCTCCCTGTCCTGAGCTAATAGTTTCATCTCTACATAGCTACCACACCCTACATCCGAGGCAATCTGTTTAACATATTCTAACCTTGGTCTACCCCTACAGTTCTTATCCTCGACCCTTCCTTCGATAACTAAGCTTGCTATTCCTCGGTGTCTTAGTATGTGTCCCACCAACCTATCTCTTCTCTTCATTAGCAGTCACCAGAAACATCTCTCCTCTCCCACTCGTCTTAATACCTCTTCGTTTGTAACCCTATCTACCCATCTGATCTTCATCATTCTCCTGTAACACCACATTTCAAATGCTTCAATTCTCCTCTTTTCTGCTGCACCAATAGTCCACTTTTCACTTCCATAGAGCGCCACACTCCAGACAAAGGCCTTCAAAAATGACTTCCTTATACCTAAATCTATATTCGATGTCAACAGATTCCTTTTCTGTAGAAATGCTTTCCTTCCCTGGACTAACCTACTTTTTATATCCTCTTTGCTTCGTCCATCACTGGTTATTTTCCTTCCTAACAGAAGTCTCCTACTTTAGCTTTTTACCTGCTAATTTGACGTCCATAGGGTTTCTGATTTATTTCGACTGCATTCCATTTATTTTTTAACATTTGTTGATTTTCGTCATGACTTCTTTCCTCAAGACGAATTTCATTTAAAAACGCATTCAAATCAGTCTGGTGAATCGGCGAAGATAACAATGTCATCAGCAAATCTCAGAGTTTAAATCATTTCTCCTTTAAACGTTTCTCTAATTTCCTCCGTTGCTCGTTCAATGTATAGATTGAAAAGTGTGGGTGATAAGTTGCAGCCTTTGTGAATATCATCTTCTCTCATGTTCTTCAGCTCGAATAACTGCAGTCTGGTTTTTGTTCAGATTGTAGACCACCCTCCTATCTCTATACTTTATGTCAATCCTTTCCAATATATCAAACAACTAACTCCAATCAACGTTCTCTTAATTTTCCTTATTCTCTGTACCTTCCAAGATCAGCCTAAGACTTAGTACAGCTTCCATTGTTCCTAAGTTTCTCCTGAACCAAATTGGTCTTCACCCAATTCGGTTTCCATCCTCTTATAAATTATTCTCGTCAGGATCTTCGAAGCATGAGTGACCAAGCTGATTGTACGGTAATCTTCACATCTGCCAGCTCCTGCTTACTTCGGTATGGGGATAATAACATTCTTTTTGAAATCAGAGGGTACCTCTCCAGTCTCATAAATCCTACACACCAAGTGAAATAACCTGATCAGACCTTCATCACCCACACATCGAAGCAACTCAATAGTTACTTTTTTGTTTTAAGGGGCGGAACTAGGAGGTCATAGATTAAACTATACAAATTTCGAATATATATTTAAATTTTGATGTGGAAGTCTAAATATTAAAAAAGACTTAAAATAATAAAACAAAATAAAATAAATCTAATATAACAATAATAAAGAAAATTTACGGAAAAACAAAAGTCAGAATTTCAAAAAAGGACAGGTTCTTTGAGTAAACATACACTTGGAAATTTTGATTCCTGGTCCTAACCCACTCTCACCTATAAAGTGGATGACGAGCTCAGCAGCCACCGCGTCATCAGCTAATACAAGTTTTGAGAGCCATCTGCAAACCAAGGTTTCTTCGTAAGTCAGCAAGATTCACACACTCAGTTAAAATGTGGGCCACTGTGACAACGCCACCACAGTACAAAGTGGGGGTCTTCCCTTCTCATTAGGTACGAGTGGGTAGATGTTGCATGACCTATCCTTACCCTACACAAAATGACGGACTCACTTCGTGATCGGAAAGAGCTCCGCCACACGCGAGTAATTCCCTGGATCACTCTCAGTTTATTGTGCATTGGGTCAGCTAGCCACTGACTCTCCCAGAATGCCAGTTCTTGTCAGCGTAACTGAGAGCGAATATCTCTAGCGGGTACGTCCATTGGCCGAAGTGGTAGTGATACCGCCTCTTTTGCAGCTTGATCCGCTAACTCATTTCCCGCAATTGCCATGTGGCTTGGAAGCCACAGAAAGGTGATTCGAGTGTCAGCGTGGCACAACCCGGCTAGTAGGTCGTGGATTCGCTGCACTAGGAGGGGTGTTGCGGGAAACATGTAGCAATTGACTGCAACGAACTCAAAGAGTCGGTACATACGAGAAAGTGGATACGTCCATTCTGTAGTGCAAACTGCAGAGCTTCATAGATGGCAACAAGCTCCGCAGTCAAGACACTTCAGGCCTCAGGCAAAGCGATTTTGGTATTTGCACCATCAATAACCTAAGCACAACCAACTTTCTCGTGCACCTTCGAACCATCCGATAAATGGAGGCATCCGTGTTCACCTTAGGACCTCGGTGTAGATCTAACCGAATTTTCGGATGCGGGACTTGCCACGGTGGCAACTCGCTAGGTGTCTGGGTCATACAGGGACCTACAGCCACTTCTATTTCAGTACACGAGCTATCGAGTCTAATACCTACCGGCTGAGTGGCGCGAGGCTGGTTGGCGTACCTCTGGTAGTATTGGGTACAATAAAAAAATGGTGATTATATGAACAATACCTGGGGCGATATGTTAGCCAGCTCAAGGAACATGAATGATGTCACACTCCACTACCCTACCCCCTCCCCCGCGTATTGTCATGGGGATCAAGGTTCACTCACAAAATCAGAACACAACTTGTAGCACGCGCTACTAATCACTAAATTTATTCTGACTACTGCACACAATTCTTAAGTAGCAGGATGACAAGTCCACAGTCAGATGGTGTTCCAGCCAGAGTCCCGTTTCATAGTCCACGTGTCGCGTCGAACCCAGGGCCTTCAGCACTGTCCATCCGTACCCTCACACAACGCCTCGTGGCAGACAACACTTACGTACTGGCTCCCCTTCTCCACGCAACGTCCGTCAATGCTCGTGCTCCACCATACACTGAACTGCACTCAACTCGACTCTGAACTCAACTGTCCGTCCCTCGCTCCGCAGGTCTTTAAAACACGCTGATCCGCCCCAGAGTCACTGGATGGCAGCACTGTCCCAAACTGTCTCGCGGGTGCTCGCCCCTGCCTTTTCTAGAAACACAGTAGAACAATCTCGGCGCTGCGTGGCGTGTCAATGACCTCATGCCACACGGCCAACCAGAGGGGTGCGGCACGGGGAACTCAGTCACTGGTCGTACCGAGTAGCTCCACGATAATGCACCAGACGGTCAAATCCCGAGTGGTGGTGATTGCGCTGGCTCTCACTCGCTTGACTAGCTCGGAGGCTGCTTCTCGCCTAGACATGTGCCCGCATTCACCCCATAGCCAGCAGGTGATTATTTCACTGCTGTGGCGGCCCGGTAGTGATTAATGCCGCATCTGACGTAACGCAGCGTCGCGATGCCCATCCGCAAAGGTGTACGACGCCTCACACTGTATGTGCTCAGGAAGCAAGCCTCCCTTTCAGTCGTAACTGGTACACAGCTGCCAGCTGGTAACCTCAATGATGCTCCCCCAGCGCTGCGTTGCGCCGATTCCGGTCTCCGTTCGGACGTTGTGAACAGGCCCGTGCTGGGCCGCCGGGACACATCCCGGTGCGCCCTCCAGCCTGGAAATTTTGGCGCCCTCCTGTTCCGAAACTGACAATTTTTACGACGAGGCTTATCGTCGATATTGCCGAGCGGCCGGGCTGAGTGTTGCGACTGTAGGCTACTACTGAATGGACTATGATTCTTCCAAAACCCGCGCGGCGCGCCCTCGGCAAGTGGGGTGCGAGGGAGGTGGAAGGGAGGAATGAGACATCTGCCAAGGCCGTCTCAATTTCGTCTGCCTGTTGAAACTTGTCTATCACTCACTAGTCAGTCAACTCACGCAGTCGGCGTGTTTGTGACTTGTGTAGTGTTTTATTTAAAGTTATTCTGTTATTCTCATGCAAGTTTCAAATCCTTCATGATAAAGGTAAGTGTCGTTATTGTTCATATTAATCTTTGAAAACATAATAATGTAAGTGCACCTATATTCTACATGGCACCTAATTTCTACACGTTCCGAGAATTGTACACATAGTGTAATTATCCATATTTTTTTTAGAAAGCCTTATCACCTATCATGCAATCTAAACATTTTAAGAACATGACAAATATGACAGTGAAGATCATTGTTCCCTGTATTAATAAAATAATATCAAACATAAAAACGATTATTCCCGAAAAAGATTTTGAGAAAACTAAATATTTTAGGACGAGTAGGCTTTTTTTTTTTACATCGCTTCAATTTTATCTTGCATTACATTAAATAAATAAACGCGCATTTAGTTTTAATTTAGTTGTCGTTGTCGACTTACTTAACATTTCCACTGCTACGTAGTGGGGGACTGACTGTGCCCTGTGTGCTGGCCTCTAACAACCTCAACTTACCTCCGGTGCTACGTATTTTACGCCTCTCCGTTTTATCTGAATTGTTGTCAGGTTTATTTTTACATTCAAACATTCATTGTTTCTATTGAAATTTCACTTCTATTGTAAATAATAATACTGAAATAATTTTATTTAGAGTAAATTCGATTCAAAAATATAATGAATCGAATAAATTATAAACGTTCAAAATCAATGTTGAAATTTTCTTTTATCAATTTAATTAGTTGTGTTATTTACCTAAATAAGTGAATTGTTTAATAATCTAAATAAATGAATAAATTGTTTATTGCAAGTACATCAATTAATTAGTCATATTTGTTTTAGCGGGCTACAAATAATGGACAAGAAAAATAAAAGAGAAGAAAGTGGACATGAATTTCGTCAAGAAAAGAAAAATAAACTTCTACTCGAGTCTGCAAAATCATGTTCAAAAGTAACAACTTTGTTTAAAAAACCTGACACGGCCCATCCCAAGATGACAATCTTGAATCACATAGTTTTAACAACAAATTGTATATCCGCCTTAGTCAATACATAAACGAAAATAAATTATAATTACACTTGCTCCTGGTACATGTTTCGGGGATTAATTGCTTTTATCCCCTTCATCAGCCAAGACAAATATCCGAAGAAAGATAGAAGATAGCGTAGCACTCAAAAATAAATGCCTATTTAACTTAATATGGTGCACCATATAAGTAGGTAGTATCTTTCTTCGGATATTTGTCTTGGCTGATGAAGGGGATAAAAGCAATTAATCCCCGAAACATGTACCAGGAGCAAGTGTAATTATAATTTATTTTCTTTAATGTATTGACTAAGGCGGATATACAATTTGTTGTTAAAACTATTTAGTACGTCAATACGGAACCATCATGGAAACTAGTTTAAATAATTGAATCACATACACAAAACAAGACGGTTGAGGAAGCAGAAATTGTTAGCTTGTCTTCAATATCAAACTCATCAAGTCTTGATTGTTCCAAACTGATAGAGAATCAACAGATGGCTTCGTCGACGATGAATCAGTTTTCCGATTCCAGTTCTGATAAATTTCAAGGATTCACAGTAGTGGAAAATTCACAAATTCAAGAGGAAGACCCGATTAACCTTAGCCCTCGTAAACTAGAAGAACCTTCATTCGACACAGGAAATTCTGCTCGAGGATGTAATCCTACAGTAGAAGAATCTCAAGAATCTACAATGAATTACTTCAAAAAACCAAGCGAAAGAGATTTATCGGCATATTTTGATTATCTTCCAAACCAACCTGATGAAAGAGTGTTGCCTTTCCATGACAAAAAAAAAAAACTTTATACATTGTAAAACGAAACGATGGAGAAACCATTCAGAGACATTGGATTTCATATGAAGAAAATTCAAAGAAAATGTTCTGTTTTATTTGTATCGTTTACAGCAGCAACTCCAATTTAGCCTTTTGTACAGGGTTTGAAGACTGGAAACATGTCCACCAAAGAGTTAATGAACATGAAATGTCCAAAGTTCATTTTAAATCTGTCGAGGCTTTTATGTTAGCCGAACGTAAAAAAGTACTCGTGACCTTCTTTTTTGTGATCAACTAGAGAAGAGGAAACAAGAAGTTTTAGAAAGGAGGGGTTGGCTTTCCGTGCATCAAAGGAAGCTGCCTACTCTCTTAAAAGATGACACAATTAACCACTTGGAACACTTGAAAAAGGCTATCGAAGAAAGTGATATGCGCATGTCTAAAAGGTCAGGAAGAAAACGGACGTGGAACATGTAGGAAAAAGCAAAAACAAAAAGATGGGCAGAGGAAGTACCGTGACATTTCTAAGTAACAACTCGGTACCGTAGCAAAAATAATGACCTGCATGGCAAAAGAAATAAAATCTGTCGTGGCAAATGAAATCAAATCAGCCGGCAAATACTCAGTTTTGGTGGACACGACTTATGTAGCAACGATCAAAGTGCATTAGTAGCCAGGTATGATAAAGGACATTAAGTGTGCGAGAGACTACTGGCATTAAAAAGTGTGGTTTGTACAACAGGAGAGGCATTATTTGACACTCTCTCTGGAGCATTGACAGACCTTGAAATACCGTTGAGTCGCAAATGCGTTTGATGGCACATCTAACATGAGCGGCCAGTATAATGGTTTGACTGCACACATGGCCAGCAAAATCCCAAATCACATTCACACGTGGTGCTACGCGTACGTTTTAAATCTTGTAATATCTGATACAGGTCAGTCAGTGCCTCACTGTATCAATCTCATTTTCCAGCATAATGCAAGAGACCCATGTTGTTTTAAAGGATTCAATTAAAAGACTGGACACGTTCAGGGAGCAAATTTCTGAGTACAAGTAGGAATCCATTGGGGCTACTAGATGGTGAAGCCGCAGCAACGCAGCAAAGAAAATATTTGTTAGAATAGATGAGTGGACCTCTTCTAAAGAACAGTCTTCAAACACAGCTAAACCTAAACACATTTATCTGGAGTTGGTATTGCCTCTGTTCAAAATATCACATTCAACTGATTTCAACGCCAAAGTGAGACATGAAGCAACTGCTTTACTTAACAAGTATCTGGATTTCGAAACAATATTTGTTGGCTTGGTATTCTTGCAAGTGTTCAAAATCACTACGCCACTATCGGATTATCTCCAAACAAAGAATCTAGACTACGCCCAAGCGTAGAGGAATATCGAGTCTTGTCTTAATGGACTAAAACGCATATGAAACAAGTTTTCTGAAACTTTGAAATCAGCTCAACGCTTTATTCTGAAAATGACGCAGAAACTTGAAGAAAGAGCAAAGACCGATGAAACTCTTAGCGACATCGTTATTGGCAAAGCAATAACTGATTTAAAAAAAAGAAAGTAAAGAAAATGGCAGGAGAACTTGCTGAAGACGACAGTGCAGGAAGTTCTCCCGAAGAAGAATTCAAAATAAAGATCTTCGTAATTGTGGATACAGCTGTCCAAACTATGGAAAGCCGTTTTGTGCAGCACAAATCGCTCTATTTGGATCTGACCTGTTTCGACCCACAAAGATTCAAATCCCAAGAATCTCTTCCTCCTAAAGCATTGAAGAAAATAGAATTACTTCTGAACGTTGATGAAGAAAGGCTGAAAGAAGAACTTATCTCGTTCATGAATGTATAGCCCCAGATTTCAAATGCAAGTATGAACGCTGACAATGAGTATGAAGATGTCTCAGACGAGAGAATCGATGACCACAGTGATGATGACGATGATCAAGAAGAAGATAATGATGATGACCACAAGATCCAGTACAAAATGTCGGCATCATGCAACAGTTGTATCAAGTGTGCATACAAAATTGTATTAGAATACAACATGTACTGTTTACAACACCCATAACTTTCATAAGCATATACATTTCTTCTAACCATCCCATTGACTCAAGTCTCTTGTGAACGAGCATTTTCTAAATTGAAACTGATCAAAACCAGATTGAGATCGTCTTTGACAAACGAAAATTTAGAATCTTTACTGTTAATGCACTCAGAAGCTGATATTTTGAACTCCTTAGATCCAGACACCGTTTTTGATTATCTTTGCCACTTCAGCTCCGAATTAAAAAGACTTCTTCAGGTGTAGTTTGTAAATTCACTCAAAGAACATTACATTTGTGAACATAGTAGTTTTTGTTACTTTCCTTAAGAAATTGAGTAGTAAATGCTGGTTTTCTTTTTGTTTGTTTGAAATGTATGTAATGTAAAATTGTCTCGTCTTTATTTTATATGTGTGTTAGTTTACCAAATTTACACTAATTATGTTTCAACTACTAGTTTGTCTTTTATTTTGCCCTAAGACATTGCAAATATTTGAAATGGATCAAATGAACTTTAGAATTTAGCAAACAATACATGGTCATTTCGTTTGACAAATACCGGTACGATATTGTACAGCCCAGGGGCAGTACCCCTAGGACCTAACCCACCCCTTCATCTTTCACCATAAACCACCCTCATAGGCATGCCATAAGCCTTACACACTTCTTTGACACGAGCAGGCACAGCGGTATTGCTGCCAGCCACGCTTCGTACCGTGACCAGCTGCCAGAAAAGCATATTGGACTCAGCGTCATGTGCGATTGGCGCTTTAGTTATATTCCATACCCCCCAGGCCCTCCGGTAGTCCTCCCCCGCATAGTGCTGGCGCCCTCTGGCCATGGCCGTCCACCACCCTAAGAAGGGGTCTAGCACGGGCCTGGTTGTGAAGTCCCGTGAATGAGTAGAACAGCACCCACCCACCCTGGCCCGCCAGTGTCGAACCGTGACCACCGAGAGAGAAGACCAGCTCAGTAACTTGTGACGTCACGCCGAGTATGTGTTGAGGCAGTACAGTATTAGCGGTGGGGAGCCGCATAGTGGAGAAGATACCCCTCACAACTGCGCCGAGCTCAAGACGATTGGATGCACAGATCACGCGATGTCGAGATAAGTGACTGCCGTCACTGTTCCCCCCACCACTGAAACGTGGCAGGAAACCTGTCAGTTTGACCTTGAAGCTTCACCACATACCGTCCGTACTCTAAAACTACTGTCCAACTTCCGCCTTGTAGTACATACACTTGTCACAAGAATCTTCCTTCTTGGACGTGAGCGAGTGTTCAAATGAGTTTGTAGTTTCAATATTTACACTATTTTCAGAACTAGTGGAGTATACTTCTGAAATAGATGCTACTAGCGGGCCCCTGCGAGAACTCTCGCATAATGGGTTGTGTGTGCCCCAGGTGTACAGACTACCCGCCCGGCTCTAGTGCTATGCGGGCTGTACGCACAACAGTTCAGGCAGAAACTATCGTCTTGTTTAATTTGTTATGTTCGACCCTATTATATGTCAGAAAACTGTACTATAATGAGGCTCATTATAACACTATGTTTCATTATGAAACAGTTTCTCCCTCCAATCAGAGCTCAAGAAACAGTTGTTTGACCAATTAGATAAGGATAGCATCGCATCTGCGCTGAGTTCCACGGCCTTCTAATTTAAACTTCACTGCGTGGCCTAGTGTCATAGTAGGGTAATCGAGGAGGCTATGGTCAAATACAAGGCATTCCCTGCGTCTCATGCACTCTGTTCAGTACATAAAACTGGCGAAATCTCGACAGATATTTAAGACTATTTATGTTCGAACATAAAATAGATATAATAAGTATCGTCGAACATAAACAGTCGTATGCAACTCGCCTATAATGGTAATTAAGACACGAGTATGTTTATAAAACGAGCGTATGCGAGTTTTATAATTTCCATACGAGGATCGTTGCATAACGTACTATTAAAAGCATTTTATATACAGACAAAAAAAACTTGACTTTTCAAAAGATGCAAGATTTTTTCCTGCACTATTGAGCCAATTTGGGAGATTTTGTTACAAACCACACCTTCTAACTCCCTCTGGTTTAGGAGCTTGAGTTTTGTGAAACATACACCTTAGCGTATCTCTACTTAGTACGAGTATAAAACAGAGTCCCCGGTTTTTGGATGTTACGGGTAAACTCGAGAACCACTGGATGGATTTTGATGCGGTTTTCGCCATTCTGTAAAGGATATCGTGAGGATGATTTCTGTAGAAAATTATTTACTTATGATCAAAGGAAGCCGAGCAGTAACGATTTTAGTGGAAAAGTCGGAAAAAAAACTGCCGTCCGAGCGCTTTGTAAGCTTACGCTGGGCAAACCGTTAAAAATATTTAAATAAGAATTGTAAGAATTGTTCAGCCTGAAAAGTTCTACAAAAAAGTCCGCGAGAGCATATGTCTATCTTCAATACATCGCCCACTATAAGTGCTTCTACGTTTTAATTTCTTCCAACCATTTCCATTCAACTACTGAGGCGACAGTTTACGAGCTAGCTAAGGGCGAGTCTATCATACCTGTTACAGCCTAGCTAGCGGGCGAACTTATTGCCCCAGATACAGCCAGCAGAAAACCGTTGAGTCGTGTTGAGTTAAGACTTCTGAGAAGGGTGGTTGCGTTTGGAGTATCCCTGGAAGTGCAACTCCGGTTTTCTTCATTTCGCATGTGAAACACAGTCAAGTTAAGATTGGCCGGAAGGGGGATTTGAGTTTCACTCACCTCGCCATTCTTAAATTACGTCTGACAAGAATTTGTTGCACATGCATCTCCATGATAATATAATTAATAGTCCAGTGATTTTAACCGATCATGCCGAGACGTAAAACGGATATTGGTCGTTGTTCATTGACATTGGAAAAAGAAAAAGCGCCACCACGTAATGCATCCATAACTGTTCCCGGCCGAAGACGGGTCGGGTTGATAGTTATAATAATAATAAGATACATTACTCCTCAGTAGTAAGACCTTCCGTTCTATATGCCTCTGAGTGTCTCCTGATGAACCGGAAAGGCCCACTGAGGAAACTAGAGCTCAAGGAACGGAAAATACTTAGAAGGATTTTAGGACCAATAAGGGAAGAGGGTGGTACTTATAGGATCAGGCACAACAATGAGCTCTATGATCATCAAGAAGATATCGTCACATCCATGAGGAAGAGACGATTAGCTTTCTACGGACATCTGACACGCATGGGTCCAGATAGACTTACCAGCCAGATCTTCACCACGACAGGAAGAGGGAAAGCGTCCAAAAACAAATGGATCACCACAGTGAAGTCAGACCTACAGCAACTTGGAATTTAATCAAAAAACATACAGGATCGATCACAATTCCGACAGATGATTCAACATTGTGTCTTTCCAGTGTCTCTCACCAGCAGGAAGAGTACAGGGACTACCAGACCGAAGTGGACACAGGAAAGAAAGCAGACACACAGCCAGAAGATGAAAGCTGCCTGGGCTAAGAAGAAACATAAATTCCTTACAAGAAGTCAAAACGAGCCCCGTGGTCCTCAGTAGGCCCAAACGAAAAAAAGAAGAAAGAAAGATAATGCCATATAACGGTACTTGTTTTATGCCGACCTGCAATTGAAACTTGAGAAATCGACCAAAATTGATAGTGTTATCCATCCCTCAGGACCTGAGCTTCGGGAGATGTCTCAAGATATTTGGACTTACATATCCTTTTATTTTGTTTTTAACCTACATTTATAATTACAGTATTAGTAATTCTGTGATATAAATTATTTTTCATCCTATATCTCGTTGTTCATAACAATTGGTATCGCTTCTCCTCAGCAGGTCACCGAGGGATCTAGGAACGATAAAGAAATATTTACAAATTCATTATCGTTTAACTTACTCAGACTTTTTAGAGATATTCTTCAGGTACACAGATTCTATTAATTATTATTAAATACAAACTCTAAATATATACACGCACCATGACAAGTAAGGTACACTGCACTCCACCTATAGTAGATTTGTTTTTATGCGATTCACAAGATTCGAGTCACAAGGGAAGGCTCAGAACCGGGGAATCTCGGATCTTGCTGGAACTTTGCAGATACGTTGCGTGAGCCCAACTAGGCAGAACCGTGAAGAAAAATCTTTCGGAAATTAACTTCCCCTTCTACTAGATGAAAAATTAAGATTTACACGTTTAAATTGGCGCGCCAGTGGCGTGAGCTTCATTGGCTTCGTCAGAGGTTGCTTCCCGGCCTACGGTGTACAGTCACCGAATGAGAGGCGGCAGACCCGCCATACGCTTATATCCGTATACGGAGAGTGTCCCATGCGTTGCATAATGAATGTTAACATTGGAAAAGTTATATGTTGTCTGGAGGAAAAATATGGAAAATGTATGGAAATGCCTCTCAGAATTCAAGAACAGGACCTGTTGGACAGTTTGGATGGTTTTGTGCCTATCTGGCTTTCTGGCGTTCGTCTCTTGTAACAAGTGTGTTAGGTATGAAATACAAACAAATTGCTGTCGAGTATTGGAAAAGCGGTGAGAGGCGTCCGCTTTCCTTTTCGTCGGTAAAATGTAAGTTTTACCGTTTAAGAAGTAAGATAGATTTATATTTGTGGGCAGAGCAAGTGAAAAGGGGCGGCACCCACCGCGACAAATTGAGGAGAATAGCATGTGCCTTAAAAGCCCAATTTGACATTGCCCATCAGAATAACGACGTAATATATGACGTGACAATTCAGTAATGGGCTATGCTAGCTGCGCAGGACGTAAAATGTACGGGGTTTAAAGCCAGCCATTTCTGGGTGCAGCACTTTAAGGATCGCTATAATATCACTTCGCGAAAAATAGCAACTGTGGTGATATCAAAGAATGTCCATCGAAAAATGGATATAATGTCAGCAGCAGAAATATTCGTAGAAGAGGTTACATCGGTTCTAGATTCACTCGGCCCTGGAAACGTACAGTATGTACTGTAATAGTGATCAAAGTGGGTTCAATTTGGAGATGTGTTCGGGTAGGACACTTGCTATAAAAGGGTCGAAAACGGTTTTCTCTAAAGTGCAATCAGTAGGGGCCACAACGCACAGTTATACAATAATGCCAACAGTAACAGCAGCGGGCAAGCTGCTTGGACCTCTCTTCATAACTTTGAAAGTACCAAAAGGTGTGTTTGGTAAAAGGGTGAGAGAAACTATGTTTGCACATGACAATATTTACGTTGTTCCCACAAAATCTGGCAAAATTGGATCCGCACAATTGAAGAATTGGTTTCATAATGTTTTCAAACAGCATGTGCCGTCTGGCAATGTGGTACTCCTTCTGGATTCCTTTTCTGGACATAATCGTTAGAAAGTGAAGAGCGCATACGACTGATGATCATCCCTCCTGGGTCTACAGCCTATCGTCAACTATTGGATGTATACGGCTTTAGGATCTGGAAAAGCTTTGCCCGTATTTTTTCGAACACCGTTCGGTTAATGAATTTTTACATCAATTTGGCCCAGAGAAATACAATCTTGAAATTGCAGTCTCTGACCACCAATTGTCGTCCTCTCGTTTTACTTCAATGTGACAACACGCATGGTACCGAAATCAGTATCCGTCCGACAATCCCGAAAGGTTTTAACACCCTGTGCCATATTGTTTCGAAATCAGTGCAATACCATGTAGTACTTGCACTGCCCGTGTCTTATACGGTGAGGATGGTGTAAAAGCAGTTTGTGTTTCCAACATTATTACCACGAACATCACTGTTGTCAGAACTATGTGAAATAGCTTGGTCTCTTACTCACTCGTGTGACCATTGGTTCAGTTTACTCTGTGTTGTGTTGTAATTATATGTATTTGTGATACTTTACATTGCATGATTAATAATAAAGCACGACGTGCAATATTTCGTAAAGATGCAACATTAACGTCCCTTGCCGCAGCGAAGCTTATGAGCGCGAGTACGGGAGAGCAGTCGTTTGGAACGTGAACTTTTGAGCCACCAATCAGGAGTGAGGCACACTCCCGCATGACCAGCGCGCACAATTCAAAATTGTTGTTCTTACTGCCGTCTACGGTGGGTAGGAGTTAATTTCCGAAAGATTTTTCGTCACGGTTCTGCCTAGTTGGGCTCACGCAACGCATCCGCTAAGTTCCAGCAGGATCCGCGATTCCCCGGTTCAGAGACTTCCCTTGTCAGTCCTGGGAAGAGTTCATTTCCCTTTTTATAGACCTAGGGGTCGAATATTAAATGTGCTATAGAAGTTATTAAGAACGTCACCATTTACGACAACAACAAAAATATTTGTACAATAGATTCATATTAATTTACACTGGTCAAAACAATTAGGGGATCAGGTGAGATGTCAAACACAAGATACATATGGTTAAGTCTTTTATTCATAGTTCGGTTACAATTACAATTTGTGTGTGCTACAGTACGATATTGTGCTGTATCAACTCTTTACTGGAGATTTACATGGCGTTTACTTAGAGCGAGGCACCATGGGCCTATCATAATAGTGAAAAAGTCATTCTCGTTGCCCTCTAATATGGTGTGAGATCACCGCAGACGGCCAGGACAGTTGCACACATGCGTGGCATGGACAGTATGAGGTTATCAATCAGCTCTTGAGGGATATATGGCCATTTTTCCATGAGTGCAATATCCAGCTCGGCAACCGTTGCGGGTGGTGCTGGTCTGGCTGCAATGCGTCTGCCAAGTGCATTCCAGACATGCTCAATCGGGTTTAAGTCCAGTGAACAAGCTGGCCACTCCATCCGTTCAATGCCCTCGTCGTCAAGCATGTTGTCCACCAGTGCAGCTCTGTGGGGACGTGCGTTATCGTCAACCAGAATAAACCCATCGCCTATGGCACCAGCGTAGGGCACAACAAACGGTCGAAGGATCTCGTCTCGATACCTCTGAGCAGCCAAAGCGCCATTCTGAACGACATAGAGGCCCGTACGTCTGCCAATACTGACTCCTGCCCACACCATTCGTCCACCATCAAGATATGGTGCTGTTTCTTGCACATAAGCGGGATTGTTCCGAGTTCCACGTTCTCTCCAGATGAGGAAACGACGATTGTCCGGCTGAACACAAAATCTTCTGTGAACAAAACCCGGCGCCATTCGTTACGACGCCAATCCTGATGTTCCTCCGCCCAGTTTCTGTGGGCTAAACGGTGGCGTGGTTTTAATGGAACACACACCATAGGCTTCCATGCGTAGAGGCCACTTTCCCGAAGGCAAATTCGTACTGTTTGTGTTAATATTGCGCGTCCTGTTTTCCTCTGGAAGGTGCGTTGCAGCCGAGTTGCAATCAGACTCCTGTTTCGACGGGCTGTTAACCGGAGATAACGGTCATCACTTGCTGATGTTACCCGAGGACGACCTTGGCTTGGCCTTCTTTTAACGGTTCCTGTTTTCTGAAATCGCGTCCAGGTCCTGGAAATTACACTTTGGGACACTCCAATAGCTGCAGCCATCTCACTCTGTGTCTGTCCCACTTCCAACCTTCCTATGGCTCTCCATGCCATACCTTCGGGTAAGTCACGTTGTTGTTGCATTGCACTACCTGCTCACTTCACCATCTGAACCCAGCTGCTTGTGTCATTCGTTTGGTAGAGCATACATACGTGCACACCAACCCGCTCTGCAGCAACTTTCTGTTATTACCACTATCTCGGTTGCCGTAACGTTGTTGTCTCCACTCCGTAGAACCCTTAATTGTTTTGACCAGTGTATTTTACACGGTAAAACAATGTGTTGAAGCTCGTTTGAGGGCATTATCATTACATTAGAGTATAAATTTGAATGGTACATTTGTTTTAAATTTGGTTCCAATTGTGTTTGTCACCGTTGTGACAATAGTTGTGAACGGTACTATGCTAACTGCAAACTTCGGCTCGAGTACTCAACAGCTTTTTGCAAAGATTAAATTTATAGTTTATTACATTATACTTTCATGGAAGTTACGACCATTGGCTGCAATAAAATATATTAACATCATCATCATATACAACCTATGACAAAGGTCGGTGTAGAGTCCTGTACTAAAAAAATAGATGAACAATGCACGACAGTGACCCTACTACCCTTCGAATTAGTCCCCTCCCGTAACTATGCAAAGCTGAGATCGGCGATACATGTCCTCGAAACTTTGCAAGAAGGTGTCCTTTGGGATGGTGTTCAAAAACCTCGTCACGTTGCGTTCGGTGAATAAAGCCAGAACAGTCGACCTGGCAACATTGGCGACACACAACACAACGTGTAAGACCGGTTTGACACAGTGCGTGTTTAGAAGGATGAATTTATGCAACCTACCATGCACACCTGTTTGGCGGGTGGCAATGAGAAGGGTGAATGTTCTGTGGAATGGAATGGAATGGCACTGAAAACCATCGTCACGGGCGACGAGACCTGGTGTCTGATGTACGACCCCAAAGTCAAGCGTCAAAGTATGGAGTGGCGGGGTCCAGGTCCAGTGTCACCGAAAAGCCCTGAAAGGCCAGAGGTTTCCGGACATTTCGGACATCCAACGTAATGTGACGATCCAACTGAGGCTATCCCTGAAGAGGTTTCCAGGACTTGTACAGACAATCTCAGAAGTGAATAACCATCCACGGGGATTACTTCGAAGGACAGTAACTGCTGTTTAAAGTAAGCCAACAATCCATTCGTAATATTAGACCCATTCATCAAACTTTTCGGTCAGAACGCAACGTGACGAGGCTTTTAAACACCATCCAAAAGGACACCTTTTTGCAAGAGTTTCCAGGACATGTATCGCCGATCTCAGCATTGCATAGTTACGGGAGGGGACTATTTCGAAGGACAGTAGGGTCACTGTCGTGTATTGTTCATCTATAATGATACTACAGGACTATTCACCGAACTTTATTGTCACAGGTTGTATATTATTTCAGTAGTAGCCTGTAGATCCCCCCTGCGGCGCTCACAAGCGACTGGTCATGGCAAATGAGCATTCAAATGAAAGAGAATAGACATTAGCAGTGACGCATTGCACTATAATTTCATTAATATCTATCATTTCTTTAAAAAATGACTGAAAAAATTTACGAAAAGTGCGATTTGCAGTTACTGTTGCTGTAAGGAAATGTGCTCCATAATTGCTGTCCGCTTCACATTTTGGCAGCCGTGACACCTGTTTCATGTCATTTTAACATTCTGAGGTCTTTCCTTCATCATTTTGCAAGGATTTCAGAAACAGTAAATCATAGGAATGAGTACTCAAATCGTATAGTTTCATAAATATCGAATAACCGGCGAGTGTTATGATATCCAATTTTCAGTGATTGCCTTCTTAAGTTAGGGAACGTAGAACGGAATTCTAACTGAAATGTAAATAGTGTTCTATAATCATTTGGTTGAAATAAAAACATAACTCTCATTATGAACCTATTGGGGAAAGTGTGGTTTATGAACATGGGTCCGCTAGTTATTTGTTTTAAATTGGGCCATTGTTCCGGGATAATCCGTCACTGCAAACTAAATGAAAAATTCCACAGCCTGCTTCCAGTCTCCGACCGGGTCAGAAACGGAATGAATGAAGCCCCCATCTAGCGGCGAGGATATGAACTGTGCCAGCTGCCGAGGCCTGACGCACTCCTCTGGGGCAATGATTAAATGAATGACAGATGAAATGAAATGATAGTGGAGAGTGTTGCTGGAATGAAATTTTGACAGGGAAAACCGGAGTACCCGGAGAAAAACCTGTCTGCCTCCGTTTTGTCCAGCACAGATCTCACATGGAGTGACCGGGATTTGAACCACGGACCCAGCGGTGAGAGGCCGGCGTGCTGCCGCCTAATCCACGGAGGCTTCACTGCAAACAAAATACTAATTTGAATTTACGATGATCAGATTTCTGCTTTCTGTGTAGTTAAGAGGCCTTGCGATCTCCATAGTGGAAAGAAGTGAGCTTCAATTATGTTCACTATCTTGGCAATTTTTAGATTTAATTAGGGAATGATGCACGGCGATAGACGAGAGCTCAGTATCATGTGCAATAAAACGACAATTAAAGAGATTCGCCTGAGTGCTGGAAGATTACGATGTTACCGTGTACTAGCTGGGATCGCAACAACACGAGACATGTCGTCTTCACAAGGTGGTCGAGGGCAGAAACACACACTAATGAAAGCTAGCTAGCTTGTAGTTTTAACGTGACCGTTAATCTCGAGATCATGAGCCACGGGACCTCCTTTTTACGTGGAATCCAAACCACAGGACATGGCATTACACTTCGAAAATCTCACATGCAATGACCGGGAATCGCACTAATGATAGTCATAATGGAGATTATGAATTATTTAACAAACACAAAACTGCCCTGTTAACGAATGGGTTAAAATGAAGGAGTAAAAGAGGTTATTCCCATTTTCTGTTCAGTTACTTTCCGTTAGTTTTTCTCAGAGACCAAAAAGAGAACCGTCTGCGTAGCCCAGTGTCATGTTTCTCGCGGGTTGATGCAGACGGGTGGCTGTCATCCTTTTCACACTCTTGGTTGGTTGGTTCTTAAGATTAGGGGCTGCGACAACGCGGTCATGTAGCCCCGTGTACTTTGGGTGTGTGTAGAATCTGTCTGATAACCGGTGTTAATTGTGATGACTGTATTAGTGTGTGTTATCTGTTTTTTAATTTAAGTACTGCAACTTAGAATTTTTCAAATAGTTCCTACTTTTGCCGCCAAGTGCCACCGTCAACGACCACTAGGCCAAGTTCAGAACTTAGCTACTAGACGCCACCGCAGTCGGCTCTTGGCAACGAACGTAGAAACCTAAGAGCGTTGTTTACATTCTTAACCTATCCAATTTAGCTTCACACAGGTGCAATTAGTGGAAGGTTCTTTAACATGCCATAAATCTATGACATGGGACCGCCGGCTTCACTTCCCATCCGAAGGAAGGCATACTGAGGGATTTTTAACGCTCTTAAAAAATCCGACGGCTTCGGCCGGGTTTGAACCCGCTATCTTGGGCATAGAAGCTGAGCATGCTACCGACTACGCCACCGAAGCAACCCCGTTTCACACTCTCTCCAAGTTCCGGAGCATTTACTCACACCACACCAGTTCATGGATCCTTAATCAGACCGCGACCCAGTAATTCAGTTTGGAAACAGTCCCTGTAGCAAAACACAATTCTTTGGTTGGTTGGTTCCTCAGTTTAGGGGCTGCGACAACGCGGCCATGTAGCCCCGTGTACTTTGGGTGTGTGTAGAATCTGTCTGATAACCGGTGTTAATTGTGATGGCTGTATTAGTGTGTCTCATCTGTTGTTTTTTTAAATTTAAGTAAGGACTGCAGACATTCGATTTTCACGTAGTTTCAACTTTTGCTACCAAACGCCACCGTCAACGACCAACTAGTTCTGAACATTGTTACTAGATGTCACCGCAGTCGGCTCCTGGCGACTAACGTTGGGACCTATGAGTGTTAGTCAAATATAACCTATAATTTAGCTTCACACAAGTATAATTAGTGGAAGGTTCTTTATTATGCCATAAATCTATGACATGGGACCGCCGGCTTTACTTCCCCTCCGAAGGAAGGCATACTGAGGGATTTTTAGCGCTCTTAAGAAATCCGACGACTTCGGCCGGGTTTGAACCCGCGACCTTGGGCATAGAAACTCGGCATGCTACCAACTACGCCACCGAAGCCGCCATACACAATTAAGTGTTACGTATTCTAAGGGTCAATATTATGAAAATTAAATGGTGTCGAACGATTATGTTGTTGATTTGCGATATCATAAACTGAGTCATTGAGATGGCTTGGAGTAGACATAGGAAAACACTCGGAGGCCGGACCTCAACAATGACGGTCACTACGCCACGAGGTGAAATTTCTTGTACGAGTTAATGTTATGTCTTTATATTTACTAATTTACTGGAACATAACATACTTGATTGCTGAATTTACGACAATCCACTCCTGCAATTTATATGGTTTATGTAGACATTAACTTGCGAGATAATAAAAGCTTCCGTTGTGGTAGGAATACTCAGAATACATAATACACTGCTGTCCGACCAAGAGCGCCACAACCAAGAATCATTTCCAAATAGGGCCTTACTTTTTGCGGTAACGATTGATTTAAGGAACCACCACAGGTAACGAGAATTCTCGTTACATTTTCACGACGGACCAATTTGGTGATTATCTTAAGATGATCCCTCAGTATGCCTTCCTTCAGAGGGGAAGTAAAGCTGGCGGCTCCATGTCATAGATTTATAGCATGTAAAAGAACCTTCCACTAACTAAACTTGTGTGAAGCAAACTTTGTAGGTTAGGTTTGATTAATGCTCTTAAGTTCCAACGTTCGTCAGCAGGCGCTGGTTGCGATGGCATCTAGTAGTAGCCGAGTACACAGCTAGATGCCGTGGATGGTAGCATTTGGTAGAAAAAGTAGGAACTACTTGAAATTATCGTCTGCAGTCCTTACTTGAATTAAAAAGTTACAGTCAGTCTGAGAGACTAGACTTTATATCATTTCAAATGACGCATGCTACAAATGTTAGAAAGGCTCAGGAGGGCTTCTCGCTTCGCTCGAAGCCCCAGGACTCTTTCAACAGACTCCATTACCCATTAACTTAGGCTTCCCGCGCGGGAACCTCTTTAAGGGTCACCCTGTATTTGAGTCTGACATCTTTTACAACTCTTAAAGGGTCACCCATTATTTGAATCTGATATCTTGCAAACCTGTTTAAGGGTCACCCTGTATTTTGCTCTGACATCCTGCACACCTCTTTAGGAGGCACCCTGTATTCTTGTCTGGCATCTTGTATATCTCTTTAGAAGTCACCCTGTATTCTTGTGTGACATCTTGTACACTCTTTAGGAGTCACCCTGTATTCTTGTCTGACATCTTGTACACCTCTTTAGGAGTCACCCTGTATTCTTCTCTGCCATCTTGTACACCTCTTTCAGAGTCACCTTGTATTCTTATCTGGCATCTTGTATATCTCTTTAGGAGTCACCCTGTGTTCTTATCTGGCATCTTGTACACCTCTTTAGGAGTCAACCTGTATTCTTATGTGACATCTTGTACACCTCTTTAAGAGTCACCTTGTGTTCTTACCTGACGTCTTGTATATCTCTTTAGGAGTCACCCTGTATTCTTGTCTGACATCTTGTACACCTCGTTAAGGGTCACTCTGTATTCTTATCTGACATCGTGTACATCTCTTTAGGAGTCACCCTGTAATCCTGTCTGACATCTTGCACACTTCTTTAAGAGTCACGCTGTATTCCTGTCTGACGTCACGCACTCGCCGTCTCCGTATCGCATAACGGCAGACCCCAGCAGTAAACTCAGACTAGGTGCATATGCACTGAACAACATGATGACGTCATACACGCCGTAACCGTAACGCATAACGTTAGACCCAAGCATAACGACGAAGTCGACAATATCATTTGAAATGATAAAACAGATTAGACACACTAATACAGTCATCACAATTAACACCGGTTATCGGACAAATTCTACACACACCCAAAGTACACGGGACTAAATGACCACGTTATCGGATCCCCTAAACTAAGGAACCAGGAAGAACGAGCTGCGGGGTGCTTTCGGCCGTATGTCATCTGGAAGGCAATCAACAGACTGAGAACCCACGCTCTCCCGATGCCAGTGAGGCACAAAGTAGCATATTAACGCTCACGGCCACCGCGATCGGAAAAAAACAAAACAAAACAAAAACAAGTATGTTTTTATAGATCTACGAATCGTCACCTCGACCACTGTAAGTGTAGGCATATTATTGGTATTGGTTTATTTATATTTATTACTGGCTATACCCGGCATGCGTCGTAATACCAATCAAAAACAGAGAGAAAGAAAGGAAGATAATAATGTTATTGGTTTTACGTCCCTTCTAACAACTGCGGCGTAACATCTAGGTCATTTGCCCTTAATGATAATAATAGGCTAATGAAAAAGGAAACGATTACTAAACAAACATGGTAAGTAACCGGGTGAGTTAGCCGTGGTCGTTACGGCGTGGCTGCAGGCAGTCATTCACATCCGGGAGGCGAGGAGGTTCGAATCCCCCCACCGGCAACCTTGAAGATGGTCTGCTGTGGTTTCCCATCTTCCTTACAGGCAAATGCTGGGGTTGGTCCCTAACTATAGGCCACAGCCGCAAAAAGGTAAGTAACGGTAACTACCCAACCCTGTCACGGCAATGCGATATCGGACTACTGAAAAAGTTTAAAACACAAGAGAAGAGGGTTCCTATGAGCATGGTAGCCACTCAAATCGGTCAACGATTTTCCAGGAGTAATTCTCATTTTTCCAGACTTAAAAATAAGCGCGAGTCGGGGGGGGGGGGGGGGCGGCTTTATCGGTTGCCTACTTCAAGACCAAAATAAAGCAGTTGTGTTTGGTTTACTTATACAGATGTAGACAAAAAAGAGAAAAGAATGCCGCCTGCAATTTTATTGCGGTGAAGTTGTCTATACTCAATATGTTTTACAAAAATATTATCGCGTGTTCTCCCACACAGAAACAGGTATCCTGAGGAAATTTCTTTCGTTAACGATAGAGTGCTCACCCAAAACTGCAGCGAGAGTGTGATTTAAGATGGAAAGATTTTAATAATTAATTAACAGTGGCTATTTTCTAGGCGATTTCCAGACCTAATAAAATCCAGGAGTTTTCCAGGATTTCCAGGTTTTCCAGGAGTAGTGGCCACCGTGTATGAGGGGGAAATAATAATAATAATAATAATATGGGTTATATGCTTCTACTAATAGATGATAATTGTTGTCTTAAGGGGCCTAACATCTAGGTTATCGGCCCCTAATGATCTGGGTGATAGCGAAACTGACATTGAAATGGAAACCATAACGGAAATTAAGCTGGACTGAAAATACTTACAAAATGGAACTCGGATGGAAATGACTCACAACATGTAGAGTGGAAATACTTCCGTGTCAGTACATTTACTGGCACGTTAAAGATCCCCTTCGGGACAAAATTCCGGCACCCCGGCGTCTCTAAAAGCCAGGGTAGTTAAAAGGGACGTAAAACCAATAACAATATTATTGGAAATACTTACAAAAGGTACCGGTATTGTAGAAGGAAATTACTCACAAAAGGAATTTAGATTGAAAAATATGCACAAAATGCAGTTTATATTTAAAATACTTACAAAATAGGCTGCAATTGAAATTCAAAATACTTGAAAAATGAAAATCCACAGCCTGCTTCCTGTCTCCGACCGGAGAATTCATGGAATGAATGAAGCCTCCATCTAGCGGCGAGAATATGAACTGTGCCGGCTGCCGAGGCCTGACGCACTCCTCTGGGGCAATGATTAAATGAATGACAGATGAAATGATAGTGGAGAGTGTTGCTGGAATTAAATTTCGACAGGGAAAACCGGAGTACCCGGAGAAAAACCTGTCTGCCTCCGTTTTGTCCAGCACAGATCTCACATGGAGTGACCGGGATTTGAACCACGGACCCAGCGGTGAGAGGCCGGCGTGCTGCCGCCTAAGCCACGGAGGCTGGAAATTTAAAATACAAAATGTAATTGAAATTGCGTACAAAATGCAATTGAGGTTCAAAATACTTACAAAATATAATTGAAATTGCGTACAAAATGCAATTGAAATTCAAAATACACAATGCAAGTTAGATTGAAAAAGGCCGGTTCAGATTCAAAATACTCACAAAGTGAAATTGAAATTCAAAATACTTACAAAATGTATGGTAGATTCAAAATATTCCCAAAATGTGGAAGCACGCGATTTAAAATACTGTACTTACAAAATTCAATTTAGATTGACAATAGTCACAAAATGGAGTTTAGTTCAAAAATGTTATTTAGAGACACCGGGAGCCAATTCATAAAAAATCTTAAAGAGAAAAGGAACTATAATTAAAAGAAAAAGAAGGCTGATCCCTAGAAGAATGAGGGATCAGGAAAGATGAGACGAGGGCCAATTAAGGCGGGAAAGTGAAAGACTCCCTAGGCCTCAGATACCCTAATACCGTCGGGGTCGGAAAATAACAAGAGTTGACCAAGGGAGGTCGACAGGAAAGAAGACGGAGAGGAGCCTGGCACAAGTAACTGGAAGCAATGCCAGACGCAGCTGGGGACCCGTGGTCGCCAACCCACGTTCCACTCAATGTGAGCCCCTGGGGGGGCTTCTACTAATTGCTGCGGGGTTGACAAGACGCCGTGGTGACTGAAGGGGATCTTGAACGTGGCAGTAAATCTCTCGCATATAAGCACATTTAAATGCCAACTGAATGTAACGGGATACGATTTCGCAACCTTCGTTGTTAGTTTGTATGCAAACACCACGATCAATGAGTAGTTGGCAACTAAGCAAGAAAATATCAACAATTATTTTTGGCAGTAAGACACCAATGGTCTGAGAAGCTCATTTTGTTTGAGACAGTTTAGCGTCAGTCGAGCCTGCAAGACTCAGTTAGCACTGCGGCCTCTGCTACACAAAACCCACATTAGTTAGTTATTGTTGTTTTAAGAGGCGGAACTACGAGGTCATCTGCCCCTCTTAACACAGATTAAAGAATACTACAAATTTGGAATTGAATTTAAAATTTTGAGGTGGACACCTACATTTAAAAAGACCAAAAATTAATAAAACAAAAAACAAAATATTAAATAAAAATTATAAAAATAAACAAAAATTACGGAAAAACAAAAAATTATCATTCAAAAACGAACAAGCCGTTGATTCAATTTATACTGGAAAATTTGGATTGCTGGCCATAACCCACTCTCATTTATAAAGCGGATAACGCGGTTAGCAGCCACCGCGTCATTGGCTAATATAAGTGTCATCTGCAAACCAAGGTTTCTTCGTAAGTCACTTGGTTAAAATGTGGGCCACGGTGAATAGAATAGAATAGAATAGTATTTAACAAGTGAAACAATTTTGTTAACTCGGTAGTAAAATCACAGAAGACAATAGATGCTTAATGGAAGTGAAGAGAAGGACTGCATTGGCAAAACAGGCATTTATGACTAACAAGAAACATTTTATCCAGCAAACATGAATATAGATGTAAGAAAATCCTTTGCAAAATCATTAGTATGGAGTATACTGCTCTATGGAAGTGAAAGGGTAAATTGGAAAAGAATCGACTTGAAGCTGCTGAAATGTGGATATGGCGGAAAATGACAAGAACGAGCTGGATGGAAAGAGAAACCAACCTGGAAGTCAAAGAAGACAGAAGATTAATGAAGAAAATGTGAAAGAGAAAAATAACATTTATTGGACATGTCATCAGACAACACTTTCGTCGTTAACATTCTTCAAGGAAAAATGCTGGGAAAGAAAGGAAGAGGACGGTCTAGGACGAAGTATTTGGAACACATCAAGAATAGAACGGGATGTGACAATTACATGGAACTGAAACGAACCGCCAATGACAGAAGAGTGTGGTTGCATCGACAAGGCATTAATCTTTAGAATATGAATGAATACACCCTCTGGTGAACTATCGTAGTACGCGACACCAGCCATAGGACGTTGCATAGCTACGTGTCCAAATGTGGGTGCTACGACTCGCACTTGAAACACCCATATACACAAACTAAACAAAACACCTTATCAACATCACACAAAAATATTACATCACTACCACAGCACCCCAACACCCTAATAAGAAACCATACGAACCTATACGAATACATACACGAATCCGTAGACCTAAATACATTTTAATTATGAAAGACATAGTGCAAAACGCTGACCAACAACCGAACAGACAACCCGCCAATTGCCTACAGGAAAGGAGCACACTTACCTCAGGGGCTGGCCACGGCCGCCCCCTTATGGAAGAGCGAGCTGCGTCCAAATCGGCAAACATGCAAATCCCTCCACAAAAATGGCATAAAATGACACCTCGGCCACGGCAAAACAGCAGTACTAGCAGCCAATGACTTCTTCAAAACACAAAAACTCGTGATATAAGAGTCGGAGAAAACGCAAACCGGCTGGATATTTTACGAAGCTCTACGGTTCTGACTTGTAGCGAGTGCGGCTTTTTATGCGAGAACTTATAACTCTATAGAAGAGTTCATTAACCTCTTTCCTCCCCCATTCTCATCACACGACCCAATCATCCACCACCAGTACTGCAGCCATGTATCCTGACCACTCCTTTCAACGTCCTGCGATACTTTCCCATCTACTCTGGACAATTTCTCGCCTTTCATTTCAACGTATTTCTGTATAGGTTCCTTATCCTCGAGATTTTCAACCCTAATCTATCTGCAAACAGACCTCATTGTGCACTATAGGTAACCTCATGCTAGCACAGAAATCCAGTAAACATTTTCATTAGTGTTCGCTTCCCTATCCTCACCCCATTCATACCCCTCGACCTATTTCCTATCCTAGCATTCAAAGCCTCCCTTAGCACAACCAACACCACCTAAAGAGAAGGCCATGCAATACGATTTATGACGTCATAGCCTTCCGGCCATCAGCGAGCGCGCTATCCAGCTATGAACAAGCTGTGAGGAAACGAGACTGAGTGTTTACTTATAATTATAACATTACGTTCTACAGACGCGAATAAATAAGTAACGAAACCATAAATGAAACATGGTCAGAAGTTGATGCGATCGGCACATTACACAAATTAATCGACGTTTTCGATCAGACTCGATAAGTATGCATTTCGAACCTTGCGAGTTTGAACTTGACCGAAAACATTGTTGTCTCAGCAATAAATGCGATATATAGAAGTATTCAATCAAAAACTTGAAATATATTCACCCCATTTTAACGTGAAATGTCGACTACACAACGGGAAGAAAAGACAAATACACAAATAACCAATTAATCTGTAACAGTTAAAACAGAAATTAATATCTATAGTCAATCATCTGTCCCAACGGTCCAGGTTTGATTCCCACCTCTGCCGGGAAATGTGATTCCGATTCCGATTTGAGGTTTGAAACTAAATTCACTCAGCCTCACTGAACTAAGAAGAAGTGGGTTCTCCTCCAGGTAAATGCTGGGATTGTTCCTAACGGAAGAACATGGTCACTTCCTTCCCAATTCTAGCATCACAATACACACACTACCACAGACAATACACATACAAATTCTATCCGTATCCGAGTACACAAGGCTGATGATAGTGATGTCCTAACCCACTCACGAAAAAATAAAAAAATAAAAATAAAAATAAAAATAAAAAAATAAAAAAAACAATCAGACACAGAAAAGTTTTCATCCGTGATAAGAAACCAGGCTGGTAATAATTATAATGCATATGACAGAAGAGGTTGGTTGATTGGTACAGGCCGGACGTTTGTTTTAGACGAGTGAAAAATCTTAATGGAAGCCTGGAGGCGAGTTACTGCAGTACCTGTGTTGTTATCAGCTCCCGCAAGCGGTCCGATGATTGACGAAGCTGTCTCACACTTCCACTGAAGTACAGTCATTGGCAAATATAATGACGTTCTGTTCGTAAATACGTAACGTGTACGACCGCGTCACACAATACTTCGACGTTGACTGTACTGTCTGCAAGTCGGTGTCGCCACGTGCTCAAGTCTGGAATTCCATTACATCAGATCGGTGGTGACAAATGTGCAGCGATAGGGTGAGAGTGTGACTGAGTACAGGCTCACCCGCTGGCTTCAAGGTCAAGGGCAATCGTCTAAAACAAACGTCCGGCCTGTACCTCAGTTTAGGGGCTGCGACAACGCGGTCATGTAGCCCCGTGTTCCTTGGGTGTGTGTAGAATATGTCTGCTATGGCTGTATTAGTGTGTGTTATCTGTAATTCAGGAAAGGACTGCAGACGATCAATTTCAAGTAGTTCCTACTTTTACTACCAAATGCTACCGTCAACGACACCTAGCTATGAACTTAGCTACTAGATGCCACCGCAACCGGCTCCTGGCGGCGAACGTTGGAACTTAACAGAGCGATGATCAAATATAACATATAAATTTTGCTTCACACAATTGTAGCTAGTGGAAGGTTCTTTTGCATGCCATAAGTCTATGACATGGGTCCGCCGGCTTTACTTCCCTTCCAAAGGAAGGCATACAGAGGGATTTTCAACGCTCTTAAAAATCCGACGACTTTGGCCGGGTTTGGACCCACGATCTTGGGCACAGAAAAGGCTACCTACTGAAATGGAACAGTGCAGCAGTCTTAAAGAGACATGAGAACATTTACCAAAGAACAAACTTGTTGATTCATGTATAACAGATACAGTATCCTCAACACTTTGATGATCATGTGCATCAGAACCAGCATACTCTGAATGGGCATTCCTTATAAGTTCCAGATTCTTCGCCAATGTCTGCATACTTTCAGCAAGAGCCTTTGATAAACTTTCATTTTCAATCCTACATCTGCTATCATCTGGATCTTCGCGGCAGACAATATTGCAGTGCCAGTTAAATACTCCGGGCAGTTGTGGAAACGAGAAGGGACTGCTCCTAGGAATTTCACTCGAACATGACGATACAATAATTTTATCACCTTGTATTACATTAGTTACTCTATTTATTCTAAATGTATTCAATCTCAACCCCCCAGCCCAATAAGAAATGTAATGAATGAGATTAGTGGAATAGAAAAACGGATTAATTAGAACCTGCTACAGGTTATCGGCCTAATGCAGTTCCTGCAATTTAAACCCCTCCTACGACATAACCTGTATGGTAGCACATTATTTCGGTTAGAAAATTCTGAATTTTACAACTAAACGAGGGGCTAGCCTTACTATCTGTTTACTAATATTTAATCAGTCTCGGTTTATACATACCTTGGAATGTATTGTAGTAATGTATTGCGGTGAATAGCTGGTAGGCTATCGATTTCGAATTCTTCCTAGGAAAAGGTCCTTTACAATTCGGAACACTGCACTTATTAGGCATAACGTAACACTGCACTGATAACCATGAAGTATAAGCAGATAAGAATTCCGAGAAAATCAGTACCGGGACCGTAAAATCGAAACACATAACGCGGAAACCACACCATATACACGAATACTATTCCTGTATCCATGGCCACACAGCCATGGGCCGTGACGTCACTGGCATATTCAAACCGTATTGCATGGCCTTCTCTCTAGGTGGTGTTGGCACAACACTCACACTCCACTCAGTACGCTCCTTCACATGGAGCGTGCACTGAAACAATCCTCAATTGATTTCCTGACATTTCTAAATCATCCTCATTAATCGGTTGTTTACGTAACTTACAGAAACTATGTAAGGTTCTGAGGTTTTGCTTTCATCGAATGGTATGCAAGACGTCATTTACGAGCCGTAATCGGGCGACTGTCATTAACTTTTCCAGCCCTTCAAGAATCAAACCCGCTAAATTTACATCACTGGTCCATGATGGTATTGACTAAGTGATGAAACCAGAGAAGGTAGCGTTATTACTTCGTTAGTGGTCTTCAGTGTCCCCATTTGCACATTATTGGTGTAACGACCACCAAGCTCAGCAGTTCGAGTCGGGTGACTTGTTTGCAACACGATACTTCGGTGCAGTTTCCTACACTTTAGAGCAGTGAATCTTTACGTTATCTCGTAAAAAAAAGTCAGCCAAATGCTGGAGCAAGGCGCTATACTATATGTTCCAATCATAAAATAAACGATTACAACCAAGAAGTACCCCGCCATTATAATCAAACGCAGAAATTAAACCAGACAAATTATAGAAAAGATAATTGACATCATCAATTCTCAGTCTCACTTTTAGGATTACGGTACTGCACTGCGATCAAGCGAGATTACAGCTTTTCAGATCCTAAACGCTTGCCACGGTGGGTGAGTGGTTATCGTGTCGAACTACCAACCCCAAGATTGCAGGTTCGCTCCTGGTCGTGGTAAGTGGTTTTAGAAAGGCGACAAAAATCACGATATGCATGTCATACGATGTTGGCATGTTAAGAACCCATTTGAATTCAGTAGGCCGTGTTCATAATGACAAAAATTAATCTCGGGATTTTCCGTCAACACTAAGTTCCTCCTTTCTCTACTAGAAAGCGCTATGGTGTCAAGGAGCTAACTGTAGATATCTAACCTCCTTGACTTTCATAGCGCGCTAAGGAACGATAAAATTCGACATGCAAGCTGCCCTTAGGGCGTCAAATAACAAAGCTTGCACCCGGCACTCGAGGCCATACGATATTAAATTATTAAGTTCCTAAACACAGTATAGCCTAGGTTGACTGTACGTAGTATTGAGGTAAGAGTTGGGGAATACGCAAACCGACTACGCATTCCACGAACTCAAGTGATATGACTTAAGGACTTGTGGCGGGTAAGGCTTTTTAACAGAGAACTTGAAACTGTCGTTAGTTTTGGTTGATAGATGTCGTACTGTAGGCCAAGGACGTTCAGAGACTGCATTGTCATGATCGCCGATAAAAACAAAGGTAGTGGTAACCTATTTCCACATCTGCTTTACTTGAATTGCTAAGTCAATGGCTTCGCTATTTCAAGTCTTGTGGGTTGGTTCCTTAGTTCAGGGGCTGCGACAACGCGTTCATGTAGCCCCGTGTACTTTGGGTGTGTGTAGAATCTGTCTGATAACCGGTGTTAATTGCGATGGTTTTATTCGTGCGTGTCATCTGTGATTAAGGTAAGAACTGCAGACGATCAATTTTTCAAGTAGTTCCTACTTTTGCTACCAAATGCTACCGTCCACGACACCTAGCTGCGGACTAGGCTACTAGAAGCCATCGCAGCCAGCAACGAGCGGCGAACGTTGGAACTAATATAGCGTCATCAAATAATCTCATCTACACATTTTGGCTTCACACAAGTGTAGTTAGTAGAAGGTTCTTTTTCATGCCATAAATCTATGACATGGGACCGCCGGCTTACTTCCCCTCCGAAGAAAGGCATTTATAACGCTCTCAAAGAATCCGACGACTTCGACCGGGTTTGAACCCGCGACCTCGGGCATAGAAGCTCAGTATTGTTACCAACTACGCCACCGAAGCCGAAGCCGCCTATTACAAGTTTGCCGTGTTAAATGCTGTACTATTGTCCTATATGACGTATTGAAGTAAAAATACCTTCTGCAGTGTTTAATTATGGACTCATCACGGTATTGCCCCATACAAGGCAATCAGTGTATTGCGCAAACCTGAGATAATTAAATCATTTACACCAACTTCTTTACATGAATGCAGATTAACAACAGGGAAGGTAGGGTGGTATCGGACAAGTTAAGTTTTTCAGTTATACAAAGTTATACAAAATTATGTAATGTATTTTGTTGGTATCTATATTCTTTTACTGGAGTATTTGCTTGAATATATTAAAACATGATGATGATGATGATGATAATTGTTGTTTTAAGGGGGCTAACATCTAGGTTATCGGCACCTAATGACCTGGGTGATAGCGAAAATGATAATGAAATGGAAACCAGAACAAAACTATGTGGGACAGAAAATACGTACAAAAAGGAACTCAGATGGAAACAACTCACAATATGGTCTTACAAAAGGGAATTTAGAACGAAAAGATGCACAAAAAGAATAGATTGAAAAAAAAAACACAAAACGTAGGCTAGATTCAAAATACGTACAAAATGCAATGTAGCGTCGAAATACTTACAAAATGCAACTGAAATTCAAAATACTTACAAAATGCAAATGAGATCGAATATACGTACAAAATGCAATTGAGGTTCAAAATACTTACAAAATGCAATTGAAATTGAAAATACACAATGCAATTCAGATTGAAATATCCCAGTTCCAATCCAAATTATTCACAAAGTCCAATTGAAATTCAAAATACTTACAAAATGCAATTGAAAGTGAAAATGCTTACAAAATGTACGGTAGATTCAAAGGACTCATGAGGATTGACAATACTTACAAAAAGCAATTTAGATTGAAAATACTTGACAAAATGTAATTTAAATTCAAAATACCCACAAAATGCAATTGAGAATCAAAATATGTGCAAAATGCCCACCAAACAAAATGCAATTTAGATTCAAAATTCGTGCGAAATGCGGTTTTGGATGAAAATACTTACAAAATGCAATTGAAATTCAAAATACTCACAAAGGTCCCTCCATCATATTGAAAGACTTACTAAAAGGCAATTTAGATTGTCAATCTTTACAAAATGCAATTGAGGTTGAAAACAATCGCGAGATGTAATTTAGATCGAAAAAACATACAAAAAGCAACGTAGATTAAAAATTCCTTAAAAAAATCGCTAGAAGGGAATTTAGATACACGGTGAACCAAGTAACAAAAACAGTGCGGGAATCTTAAAGAGAAAAGTAAATGTAATGAAAAGAGGAGAGGAGAGGAGAGGGGAGGGGAGAGAGGAGAAGGTCCGCCCCAAAGGAAAGGGACAAAAGGGGAAAACGGACCCAGCTCAGGAATCCCTCGGGGTCGCCAACTCCCGAACTCACCAGCCGTGAGCCCCTGAGGGTGTAGCATTATCTAGGGTGCACCAGAAGTGGTGGGGCTTCATACACCCTGCCTCCTTAAGGGCCTTGAGCACAAGGCAGGAGGTAAAAGGAAAAGAAAAAGAAGGCTGACCCCTCACAGAAGGAGGGTATCAGGAAAGAAGAGACAAGGACCAATTAAGGCGGGAAAGTGAAAGACTCCCTAGGCCTCGGAGAACCTAATACCGTCGGGGTCGGAAGAGAACAAGAGTTGACCAAGGGAGGTCGACAGGAAAGAGGACAGAGAGGAGCCCGGCACAAGTAAGTGGAAGCAATGCCAGACGCAGCTGAGGTCCAGTGGTCGCCAACCCACGCCCCACTAGATGTGAGCCCCTGGGGGGTATATTAAAACAGAATAAAAACATGAACAGTATTAATAAATTCTGAAAAATAGAGGGTAGTATCAGACAGTTTTTGATTTTATCAAAATGTAGGTGTTTCTACAAATGTAATGATGTTTAGCTATTCTGCAAATACCACACACAAAATAGAGCCTCCTTCTCACGATTTGCACAGTTTTCATGAGCCCAACCTCTACAATGAATCCAATCGACATTAAAGCTCTCCACAAATGATGCACTCAGCCATCTCATCATTTCCAGTTGCATCTTCAGTGAATGTGAGCGTTCTTTTAGCAGTGTTGGCAGATTTCCTAATGACTTTACTCTTTGTCTTCTCTTGATCACACAAACGAGCACGTTTTTCCTCCAGTTGTTTGTATTGGGTCGATCTATGATGTCCGATACCGCCCGAATGACGCACTTATAGAAAACAAGAACTCAACCGAGAACCTTCGAAAGTAACGATATTCTAAACCCGTGTTCCTGCTATTGTACTACAAATTCAACACAAAGTACCCTTATTGGTAAAAGTCCACTCATAAATAGTGCTCGATTTTTTTTGTAAATACATATTTTAAGCATTTTTTCTTAATATATAAATTCCTGCTTTTCACTTATTAGCACATAAAAAAAAACATAATATTTACATTTCTTTAAAATCAGTACCGTATGCTAGATCTTTCAGTTTATTGCATTTTTGTTCTGTGTTACTTCAACGGGGAAGAATCCGTGAGCTATCTAATGTTCATGCAGAGCGTATGTCAGCTTGCAACTGTGTTATTCTTAACATGTCGTCCCGTCCCACTCACTGTGGAAGCCGAGGATTTCCTTGTCCATGGCCATATTGCACCACGTGCTAGACCTTCCCTCCCAGCTACCTGGAACCAGTGTTACTCACATGCAGTTATTTTCTGACACTGTGAAGTGTAAGGCAGTTTTACGATGCCTAAAGTAAAAGCAACTACAAGTTATAGTCTGCAGCAGTATGTAGCAACATTTAAGGATAATTTTACTTCTGATGGGGGCGTTCTGTTCTGTCAACCATGTGGGAAAGCAATCAAGTGACGTTTTAATGGGCTAGGGTTCCGCCTGAATCAATACTTAATTAAAAATGATCACAATGTGGTCATTAGAAAATGGTATGGTACATGTTTCGAGGACTAATATACATTTTTGTCCCATTCATCAGCCAATATTAATCACTGAAAGAGAATATTATTTGAAAGCGTAGCACTGAAATGTCAAAATTCATAGAACCTAATATGACGCACCATCCCTAGATATAAAAATATTAGGTTCTATGAATATTGACATTTCAGTGCTACGCTATTCAAATAATACTCTCTTTTAGTGATTATTATTATTAATCGTATGGCAATTACACATCACTTTTTGGAACACAGAGAAAATATAACCATAATTTACAAATTTACAGACATATTATTTACATAGTTTAACACATTTGCTGTAGAAAACAAAAAGTCAAAGTGGTTTCCAGGATATAAGTTCTGAGGGCACTCTTCAACTATATGCTTGATGGTCTGACACTGGAAGCCACACGTGCACTCTGGAGAGGTGATCTTTCCCCATTTGTATAGTAGATCACCACATCTCCCATGGTTGGTGCGTATCCTGTTCAGTGTACACCATGTCCTACGGGGCAGATCAAGTTCCCATGGATTGTTGTTACTATGGAGAAAACTATGTAGCTCTGGTGGAGTGTTTGTGTACCAATTTTCTGCCCAGGCTTCATGAAGATTGAAGTTATGGTCTGCCAGGTTGTTGGCTGTTCTGATTGCAGGGTGTCTGGAACGGAGTCTATTGATTTGGATTGCAGGTATGTCCTCATGGATTGGCAGCTGTTGGTTGTTGCAGATTTTGTTAAATTCTCTCAGGAGGATATTCTTTCTTCTCAGCGTAGGAGGTGGAATACGGCTCAGGACAGGTAGCCAGAAAACTGGTGTGGACTTGATTGTGCCAGTAATTATCCGCATAGTTTGGTTTAGTTGAACATCTACTAGCTTCGTGTGACTACTGTTTAGCCAAACAGGGCTGCAATATTCTGCTGCTGAGTATACAAGACCTAGGGCAGTTGATCGGAGGGTAGACGCAGTGGAACCCCATGTTGTACCACACAGTTTTTGTAGGATGTTATTTCTTGACCTCAATTTGGCTGCAGTGTTTGTTAGATGTTGTTTAAATGACAGTGTTCTGTCAAGTGTCACTCCAAGGTACTTTGGGTATTTGTTATGAATCACACGTTTTCCATCAAAATATATGTTTAGTTCATGGTTGGCTAGGATGTTGCTCAGATGAAAGCACGTGGATTCAGTTTTATTAGGGTTCGGTTGAAGTCCCCATTTACGGAAGTATTGAAACATTGCACATAAGTCCTTCGTTAATATTTCTTCAGTGGCCTCGATTTGTTTGTGTTGAGTTGCTAACACCCAATCATCAGCATAGCCGAACTTCCTGGACTGGGTGTCTGGCATATCTGCTATATAGAGACTGAATAATAGCGGAGCTAGGACTGAGCCTTGGGGTAGTCCGTTGTTAAGAGTCTTCTGGTCACTAACGGCATTCCCTATGGTTACCTGGAAAGGTCTATCAGTCAGCATGTTGTTCAGGAGTCTTGCTGTTCTTCTGCAGGGTATGATACGGAGAAACTTATTAACAATGCCCTGTCTCCACACAGTATCATAGGCGGAGGATAAATCAATAAATACAGCAGAGGTCTTTTGCTGTTTCTGGAATCCTGCCTCTATATAAGATGTAAATGAAAGAACTTGATCCACACAGCTTCGGTTTGGACGAAATCCAGCCTGTTCAACAGGAATATTTTCATGTAATTCATTATGTATTCTGTTATACAGCAGCCTCTCAAGTAGTTTGTACATCATGCTCAGAAGAGAAATAGGACGATAACTTTGGGCTTCGTTATTGGGTTTACCTGGTTTCAAGATACCAATGATCTTCGTCTGTTTCATTAGTCGAGGAATGGACCCTGTTTGTAAAATATTGGTGAAAAACTGGGCTAGCCATCTTTTAGCATACTCACCACAGTGCAGAAGGAATTCTGGGTGTATGCCATCAAGACCTGGGGCTTTACCTGATTTAATGTCTTTTAGAGCTGACGATATCTCTTCAGGGCTGAAAGGTATAGAATAAGAGCTATTATCTGGGCATTCTGATAACATGGTTCGCAGTTCTCGTTTTACTTGAATGGCATGGGGCCGGGAGATAGATGGCTTAGATATTGAGACAATGTGAGCAGCAACTTTGTTTGGTTTTATTAAGTTGTTATTTCGTGTTGTTCGATTTCCACCTCCCAAATTACGTAAGAGGGACCAGGCTTTCCTGCTTGAGTGTTTGAAGTCTAGATTTTCGACAGTGTCCAGCCATTTCTGTCGACGCGTGGCATCAAGGCTATGCAGCAGGTCATCTGCTATTTCTTGTTCTCCAGTAGAAAGGAAGTCCTCGTACAGTTTCTCACTGACTTCAGACCAGCCAGGAATATATTCCTTCCGGTATCCTCTGGGAATAAACTTTTTTGCTATGCTTAATACTGCTCCAACAAATCTTCCATAGTTGTTACTTAAAGGAGGAATCCACCCTAAGACTTTATCAAGATTTATGGAGAACTCAGACCAGTTAGCTTTCTGAAAGTTCCAGCGTGGACGAGGAATGGAATTCACCAAGGGGATTTGTATGCCTACTTCTTGAATAACTGGGCGGTGCTGACTATGTGGGAAATCAGGTAGGACTCTGCGTGTGGTTGCTAGTGGTTTGAGGTTCTCGTTTGAAGACACAAAACACAGGTCCGGATTGGACTCCCGCCTCCAGGCAGCTGATCTAAATGTGCATCTGTCTTTGGCATCAAATATTAGATGAAAATTGTGTACTTCTGCCCATGAAACTAAAGCTTCTCCATTAGAATCATTGGAGTTATATTTCCATTGCTCATGGTGACTGTTGAAGTCACCTGTGTAAATAACTGGATGAGGATGTAGGTGGAGGACTTCAGATGGCCACTGAACTGCGGGAGGTTTGTAGATGTTTACAACGTGCAAGTCTCCAATTTTTATTACAACTTCATGGATGTCATTAATGGCATTAGATGAGATTAAGTAGGCATTCTCAATAGTGTTTCGCACATACGTGGCAATCCCATAAGCTAGATGGTAAGTTGCACCAAGGAGGTCATATCCTGGTATTTTGCCTCTTGATTTGAGTTGGTATTCATCATTTGCATGTGTGATTAATATTGGCAGATGAAGGGGACAAAAATGTATATTAGTCCTCGAAACATGTACCATACCAATTTCTAATGACCACATAGTGATCATTTGTAATAAAGTATTGATTTAGGCGGAACCCTACCCCATTAAAAAGTTATTAGTATATCAATACGGAACCAAAAAGAATGTTTTATATCTTAAAAGCAATCAAGGCTGAACTGCGATCTCAAGTTACACAACTCCTCAAGAGCAAGAAACTTACTGCCGCAGTTTCGCGCCTTCAGAAGAAGTGTTTCGCGATAATCGTTGGTCATTTGTGATGGACAACCTGAAGATGTATCTCGTTGTGTATTGTAATGCTTCAGCAGTCAGTGAGACATAGAATAAATTGCATTCGTGAGTACTGAATATTGTTTATATTCACATTAATAAACTAAATTATAATTAAATATTTGTACTTTTTCGTCACATATTTCAGGTATATTTAATACATAAAAAATAAATATTTTCCTGATTTTTAGCACCTAAAAATCCGAGCCCTATTCATAAGTCAAAAACAACCTTGCATATTGGTATTCCCACCTTTCCCAGCTGGTGGCGGACCCGTTACTCGTAAAAACTGCGATACCTGCCACCGTCCGATACCACCCGATCTTACAATTACAACAAGCATTTAACATCATTGTAATTTATTTAATACAAGCTGTACCCGGCATGCGTTGCAATGCCAATCAAAGAAAGTGTTGGCGTTGAAATTCTGTTTCTTGAAGTGCTTTTGGATACACAACATGTTTTTCAATTTCCGTTAACTGCCTCTAAGCTATCGTAAAATGGATTTTCTAATTTAGAACCATTCGTGGGAGCGTGCACAACAACTTGCAAAAGTTTCATCGCAATCGGATGAATGGCATATGAACGTATACGGGATTTTGTTTGAACGATTCGTGCGCTGTCACACATTTGTTGAATCTACTCGTACGCTACCTATTGAGAAATGGATTTACTAAGTCGAAACCCTACCCTGGCGTGTACACAATAACTCATCAAGGTTTCATCACAATCGAAGAAGGTTATTTGAACGCATAGGGGATTTTGTTAAAACGCTTCGCGCGTCGTCACCCATTTGTTGCATATACTCGTGCGCTACCTATTGTGAAATGGATTTACTAAGTCGAAACCCTTCCCTGGCGTGTACACAATAACTCATCAATGATTCATCGCAATCTGATGAATGGTATATGCACGTATACGGGGTTTTGTTTAAACGATTCGTGCGCTGTCACTCATTTGTTGAATCTACTCGTGCGTTACCTATTGAGAAATGTATTACTAAGTCGAAGAAGCCTCCGTGGCTTAGGCGGCAGCACGCCGGCCTCTCACCGCTGGGTCAGTGGTTCAAATCCCGGTAACTCCATGTGAGATCTGTGCTGGACAGAACGGAGGCAGACAGGTTTTTCTCCGGGTACTCCGGTTTTCCCTGTCAAAATGTCATTCCAGCAACACTCTCCACTATCATTTCATTTCATGTCATTCATTTAATCATTGCCCCAGAGGAGTGCGTCAGGCCTCGGCAGCCGGCACAGTTCATATCCTCGCCGCTAGATGGGGGCTTCATTCATTCCATTCCTGACCCGGTCGGAGACTGGAAGCAGGCTGTGGATTTTAATTTTTCATTACTAAGTCGAAGCCCTTCCCTGGCGTGTACACAATAACTCATCAAGGTTTCATCGCAATCGAAGAATGTTATATGAACGCAATAGGGGATTTTGTTGAAACGCTTCGCACGTCGTCACCCATTTGTTGCATCTACTCTTGCGCTACTTATTGTGAAATGGATTTACTAAGTCCCCTTCCCTGGCGGGTACACAATAACTGATCAATGTTTCATCGCAATCGGATGAATAGTATATGAACGCATACCTGATTTTGTTTGAACGATTCGCCCTCCGTCACTCATTTGTTGAATCTACTCGTGCGCTACCTACTGTAAAATGTATTTACTAAGTTAGAAACCGTCACGTAAGTGTCCATAACATCTCACCCAAGTTTCATCGCTATCGGACTAATGGGATATGAAGACATAGGGGACTGTATTGAAACGCTCCGCGTGTCGTCGTTCATTTGTCGAATCTACTCGTGTGCTACCTACTGTGAAATGTATTTACTAAGCCAGAAACCTTCCTTGGAGTGTCCACCATATTTCACCCAAGTTTCACCGCTAACGGCAGAATGGTATATGACCTTATACGGGACTTTGTTGAAACGCTTCGCGCGTCGTCCCTCATTTGTTGAATCAACTTGTGCGCTGCATATTGTATAGTGGATTTACTAAGCCAGAAATTTTCCATGACGTGTACACAACATCTCACCCAAGTTTCATAGCTACGGACGAATGGTACATGAATGCATACGGGACCTGGTTGAAACGCTTCGCGTGTCGTCGCTCATTTGTTGATTCTACTCTTGCGCTACATATTTTAATATGGATGTACTCAGCCAGAAACCTTCCCTGGAGTGTACACAACATCTCACCCAAGTTTCATCGCAATCGGATGAATGGTATGTGAACGTATACGGGACGTTGTCGAAACGCTTCGCGCGTAGTCACTCATTTGTTGAATATAAATGTGCGCTTCGTATTGTAAAATGGATTTACTTAGCCAGAAACCTTTCCTGGAGTGTACACAACAATTCACCAAACATTTATCACTATCAGACGAATGATATATGACTTTATACGGGACTTTGTTGAAACGCTTCGCGTGTCATCGCTCATTTGTTGAATCTACTGGTGCGCTACCTATTGTAAAATGTATGTACTAAGACAGAAACCTTCCCTGGAGTGTACACAACATCTCACCCAAGTTTCATCGCTATCGGATGAATGGTATATGAACGCATAGGAGACATACCCACAGACATACAAACTATCACGTAACATTGATTTTTATATATATAGATTCATGTATTGCAATATTGATACATGTCCCTGTCATTGCAACAAATTAACTACTAGTCTAAGGGAGAAGGGTTCGATTTCTTCCTCGCCCATTTTAGAGATGGTCTTACGTTATTTTAAATTTCTGATCTAGGCAAACTTCAGGATAGTAGCCTACCTAAATTAAGGGAAAAAAATCTTACAATCCGTTACAAACAACAATAATAATAACCCCTGTCACTACAGCCCATGAAAGGCCTAGGTCTACCAAGCGACCGCTGCCCAGCTATTTGGCCTGCAGATATTGGGGTGACTCGTGGTCAGCGCATCGGGTCCCCTCGGATGTTAATCTCGGTTTTCGTGACCGGGGCGTTGCCTCACTGTCAGCCAGCTACTCAACTGTCCTCACGAGGCTGAGTGCACCCCGTTCCAGCCCTCACGTCAGTTTCCGGGAATCGAACCCAGGGCCTCCAGGTGAGAGGCAGGCACGCTACCCCAACACCACGGAGCCGGCCCGTTACAAACCAATACACCGCAATAACGAAGGCTGATGCCCATGACGTTACAAGCCCCTAAATAACGATAGAGATAGAAGAGAATTCTAGTTTGTTTCTAATGCAAGAAGTTGTTGATTAATTAGGGGCTCTGCGACATCGTGATGGGTGTACTCAAGGAAGCGGCCGGATTACATGAAATATTATCACTTAATTAGCTTTGTACAAAGAAAAGGGGAGTTTGGTTTGTTGGTTCCTCAGTTTAGGGGCTGCGACAAAGCGGTTATGTAGCCCAGTGTACTTTGGGTGTGTGTAGAATCTGTCTGATAACCAGTGTTAATTGTGATGGCTGTATTAGTGTGTGTTATCTGTTTTAATTCAAGTAAGAACGGCAGACATTTAATTTTCAAGTAGTACCAACTTTTGCTACCAAACGCCACCGTCAACGACCAACTAGTTTTGAACTTGGATACTAGATGCCACCGCAGTCGGTTCCTGGCGACGAACGTTGGAACCTAAGAGCGTTAGTCCAATCTAACCTATAATTTAGCTTCATACAAGTGTAATTAGTGGAAGGTTATTTATCATGCCATAAATCCATGACACGGGACCGCCGGCTTTACAGTACTTCCCCTTGAAAAGAAGCCATACTGAGGGATTTTTAACGCTCTTAAAAAAATCCCACGACTTCGGCCAGGTTTGAACCCGCGACCTTGGTCATAGAAGCTCAGCATGCTACCAACTACGCCACCGAAGCCGCAAAACAGGGGAGTTTAATTTTATTAATGCAGCCAATGGCCATTTTCTTTTCAGTACGGGCCAGGGAAGGAAGTCGATGATAATAATGATGATAATTGTTATTTTAAGGGGCCTAACATCTAGGTTATCGGCCCCGGGAAGGAAATCGGCCGTGGACCTATTGAAAGGAACCGTCTCGGCATTTACCTGGTGATGAAAATGAGAAACCACGAAAACAATTTTCAGGACGGCCGAGGTGGAATTCGAACCCACGCTCTCCCGATACTAACGAGGTACGAGGTAGCACGTCAGCGCTCTCGGCCACCGCGGCTGGTGATTAAAAAAGGGGGAGGGGGAGGTATTATTTATAGGCTACTTCCGGCTTATGTAATTGGGCACAACCGAGTGACCGACTGAAATCATTCTATGATACACTAGGCAGCACAGAAAATGGCTTCTAACACTTCAATTGGTCAATACCGGGCGAGTTAGCCGTGGTCGTTACGGCATGACTGATGGCAGTCGCTCACATCCGGGAGGCGAGGAGGTTCGAATCCCCCCGCCGGCAACCTTGAAGATGGTCTTCTGTGGTTTCCCATCTTCCTTCCAGGCAAATGCCGGGGTTGGTCCCTAACTATAGGCCACAGCCGCTACCTTCCAACTCCTCGTCCTTACCTTCCAACTTTCCTTCCCAACGGTACTTGTAGCTCACCCATTGGGTGTCCGTCTCGAAGCAGCTACAAAACTGGCGAGCCGAACATGTCCTCGGACACTCCCGGCACTAAAAGCCATACGCTAAAAAAAATTGGTCAATAGCCACTAACATGATAACGAATAGGTAGCTTTCTAATGAAATCTACCTAAAACAAGTACAGGGTCAATATCTTTGTGCGCCCCGGTAATCGCGGCAAACTATGGCGTAATTTGGCTGTCCAGGTACGGAGCGAGTGGCCCTCGCAATACCCCGCTTCGCTGACTCGTATCGTTAGTTCACACATGTTTCGTCATTCATATGGACGTGTATCAATGAGCCTCCGTGGCTTAGGCGGCAGCACGCCGGCCTCTCACCGCTGGGTCCGTGGTTCAAATCCCGGTCACTCCATGTGAGATCTGTGCTGGACAAAACGGAGGCCGACAGGTTTTTCTCCGGGTATTCCGGTTTCCCAGTCAAAAATTTCATTCCAGCAACACTCTCCACTATCATTTAATTTCAGGCTTCGACAGCCGGCACAGTTCATATCCTCGCCGCTAGTTGGGGGCTTCATTCATTCTTGACCCGGTCGGAGACTGGAAGCAGGCTGTGGATTTCATTTTCATGGACGTGTATCTGCAAAGCTTAGACGTTAGTGTTGCACGTTTAATGAGTATTGTGATTAATGTGATAGTTCGTCATGCCTAGACACCAATTCACATTGCGCGAACGTGTGTGTATCCATAATTCGTATATGAAAAGCAGAAAGTCTTGTTCTGAAACAGACGAAAATTTCGAATCAAGTTTCAAGGAAGACCTATGCCTAATGCCAGTACACATGGGAGGCTCGCTAAACGATTGAAGAAAACAGGCTCCGTAAATAATACAAATAATAAAAGACAACGTTGTTCTTAAAGAACAAAAACACTGATAGTCTGAAAGGCTAGAAATGCTGCGTAAACTCAAAGTCCGTTAGGAAAAAAAAAAGTGCAAACCAAGGTCAAAGGAGGTAGCTGGCTGGATGACATCACGCTCACCGGAGAGCGCGGGGGAAAGGAAGAAGCTCAAGCAGTACTATGACGTCACACACCTCAGTGAATTCTCGGTACATTTCGTCCCGTCACCGTAACGTAACGCCAGACCCCAGCGAACTCGACGTAATCTTTTAAAATGATAAAATTAGATGAGATTGTAGTCCATTCATTCATCAGAAGATGTCAGGTTTCTGTTACAAGAGAGGGGAGGACATTTTCAGCATCGACTATGAGCACTGTACATTAAATACACATTATTGAACATGATTGGTAAAAGTGTGCACCAATCACCGTGTACGCGCGCCCGCGATCAGCGCCAGTCAACGCCGGTTTAGATTGTCGTGATTACCGGGGCTCACAAAGATCCCCCCCCCCCTTCTTTTCCATCTTCTATACTACTATGCCCGCCGTTCTAATTAATACGGCGCGTTTTTCTACCAAGGTCCGTACAGTACTTTCTGGCGGCTGCTCTCTGGTGACGAACAAAGGAATATCTCTAGTTTTTTTGTAATCTCATTGACACACTATCTTTGGCCACATTGTTTTAATTCCATTGAAAAAGGGAAGCAAGGTCCCTTCCAAACGTATGGTATTTAATTTTATTCTCACATGGCAATAGCCCCCCCAAAAAACATGAATAATTTTAATAGTAATCCGGGTCGTGAATGCCTTAATCAACATATGTGATTGTTATTAAATGGTCAGGTTAAAGTGGATTGTGAATTTAGCTGCTCGAGTGATTTACATTTTACAGTCCCATACCTGCCAACTTTCAAAAAGGACTTTCAGTAAAACTCGCTTGTGCCAAAAAAATCTAACGAATTTCTACATACCCCGGTTTGAAACAATAATACTCCTGGGCAACAAAATAGAGTAATTCATGCTTTGAACAGGATATTTCAATGAAACCTTATCTACTTACATCATACGCCAATTATTTGTAGACTCTCAAGAAGCAGGTGTGGTGAATTTTTGTTTGGAGCATAGCTATAACAGGACTTCCTTGAAATAATATACCTAGGTAATACACTTATCACTCACTGGAAATTACTTGCACTTTTAAATGCATAGCCGTGGCTTTTTTTTAGCTTCCTGAAAAACGTCTGGAGAAATAAGTGTTGGCATAACAGGGACCAGAACTCCCTGGTCTTCTAACTAGAAATAGCCTTCAGATTCATTCAGGACAAAATTCATGTATTTTCTTCACTTCAAAAAATTACGAGTTCAACAGAATTCATAGGCCTATAAAACACTACAGTAACCGATGACATTATAAGGGTCTGATTTAATAGTTAAATGTGTGTGTTGCTTTGCTTTCTTTAGAAAGTCAATATTATATGTGTTTGTATTGCTTCTGAACTACTGGTCTTCAAAATGGAAATGGCTTCCAGAGTTCCATTGGAGATCAATAACTTGAACAGTATCCTGTTCATCTTTATCAGGCTAAAAATTCGTTCACATTCTGTCTTCGAGTCAAGTACGGAGAAATATCGAGATGTTACACGATCGGCGCTGGTCTCAGCCGTTGGACGAGATTCCCGTAGTTTTCACGATAGAACACTGAGAAAAATCGCAAACTGTGATTTATATAATCGGTGTCACTTTTAGTCGTACGACGAGATTTCCATTGTCCTTGAGAGCGGGCAAGGGAAAATATTGCATTATTGCGCAATCGGCGCCGCTTGCTGTCCGTTTGACAAGAATCCAGTTGACCTTGTCATTGAATCCGGCGAAATATCGCGATGTATCGCAATCGCTGCCGCTCTCGACCGTTTTACGAGATTCACGTGTCCTCGCGGCTGGCCACCGAGAACGCGTTAATATGGTTAATATGCAATCGTCGCCGCACCCAGCCGTCCTCGTGATCACAAGTTCGCGATCGGGCACGGGTTTTATGATTTTACGCAACTTGTGTCGATCTCGGTCCGTTTGAAGAGATTCCCGCAAGCAAGTCGTGTGGTCAGGCGGCCATCTTGAAAATGTGATTTTGGAGAATGAACGTTCGAAGTAGGTATCGAATTTTACGAATTAATCTGCGAGAGGATTGCACGAATAATACAAGAGGGCACATTTTCTTTCGAATTCGAAGAAAACAGCGACATTTAACGGAATTTCGAATTAACCATAAGTTACTGGATGTCGAATTTACGAGACGGTTCGATTTTTAAAATAAATGTATTTTGAATCCTTTTTGTGATATTTATTTTTGAAACGGTATCATTTCGCAAGATTGCGACATTAACTTATTTCGCGTCATTTCTGGATTTATATTTGACATAGTCTCCAAATTTAGAGGCCACTAACAGAAATGAGAGTTTTCTGTATTGTTTCGAAAGCTTTCGCGAATAAACGTGCCGCGAAAAGTCAGGTTTTCTAATAACAAAGAAAAATACTTCACACAAAACTAAAAACTTTTCTTGATGCCGAAAATATACGTTAAGGGGACTTATGAGTGAGTTTCCAAAATCCGAAACTACAGGACAGATCAATTTGAAATTTTAACCACATGTAGATATGCCTCTCATTAGAGGATATTCTGAATCTCAAATTGATTACTCTAACCGTTTCTGAACTAATAATAAAAATATTTTCAAAACATAGGGTCATAAAAATAGTTCCTTGCGTTGGAGTTTTCACTTATTTTCATCCATACTTGGTAAACAGAAGCACAATACATGTACAAATGGAAATTGCTCTGTAATTTAATGTACCTTTTATATGAGAGTCAGAAATGATAGTCAAAGTGATAATATTCATGTTTTGCCCTAAAAATAAAAATTATTTATTTTTGAAAGCAAAAAAAATCCAGTTAATTTTCACTGACTTAAAAATCCAGAGCAAATTGTAATGTTCATACATATTTTAATATGCAAACCAACTTCGAACCAAATATCTTCAAAACTGCAATACAAGGAGCATTTTTTATGATATTACATGTAACAAAAATCACTTCATGAGAAAACAGCAATTGAAGTTGGAGGTTAGTTACTTACATCAGAACTGCCCTGCACCATATGTACAGCCCTCAGACTTCTTCATCCTGTCTTCTAGGGACAAGTTCAGCAGTTTTCTCTTTTTTCTTGCAGTTTTCTTTCCTGGGGTGGTCCTTTTTCTGCTCGGTCGAAGGCGTATGTGGTCACGTTGCTCACTGATCATCACTGAAGGTCTTGTCTTAATAATGATGCGCATCCATCTTTAAATCACCGCCTGGGCTTTAAAAATGGCGCCATGGGAAAAAATCCAACACTCCTTGATTCTGAAAAGGTGTGGGCACCAATTTTCGGTAAAATCCAAATTTCCGTATTTTGGTCCATATTTCATGAAAACTCACTCATAAGTCCCCTTAAACCGATGTATACGGTAGGATACCATTCAAGGTATCCTCTGTAGTCAGTATGCATTTCCTTGAAGGCGAGCACGAGGAAATATAGCTTACGCAATCGGCGCCGCTTGCGTGAAATTTGCTCCATCGCAATCTGTAAGCCTACCGGCGCGAGTTTAAATGATTTAAACTGACCTCAGCGAATTGTTGTTACCTCCAAATATCCAGACAAAAAGTAACTACTTTTCGCTACTTTCCGTTACCGGTAGACGCCCTGATAACGATCGGATGAATGTTCAGAGCGATGTATTGAATGTGCGCTGGTCACTCAGGAATGTATCGGCGGCATGCGGAAGCTTGTTCTGGCACGAATTTAAAAAAAAATTGGTACAGTACGTAAATCCGTAAAATTTAATAGTTCATCCGTAAAACCGTAAAACACACTGCCTTTCCGAAAATTTTACGGACAAACCGTAAAAGTTGGCAGGTATGCAGTCCGGTTGTGAGCAGTGACTCTCGTCACTGCTTGCACTGAAATGGGAGGAATTTCCTGTGTGTCCGTTATCTCTTATCCTCCTAGGCTGTCAAGATCGCAGGTTCAAATCCGGCCGATGTCGTCAGATTGTTTTAAGAGCGTTAAAAATCCCTCAGTATGCCTTCCTTCGGAGGGGAAGTAAAGCCGGCGGTCCCATGACATAGATTTATGGCATGTTAAAGAACCTTCCACTAATTACACCTGTGTGAAGCTAAATTGTATAGGTTAAGAATGTAAACAACGCTCTTAGGTTCCTACGTTCGTTGCCAAGAGCAGACTGCGGTGGCGTCCGGTAGCTAAGTTCGGAAGTAGTAGTCGTTGACGGTGGCGGCAAAAGTAGGAACTACTTGAAAATAAAAGTCTGCAGTCCTCACTTGAATTGAAAACAGATAACACACACTAATACAGTCATCACAATTAACACCGGTTATCAGACAGATTCTACACACACCCAAAGTACACGGGGCTACATGACCGCGTTGTCGCAGCCCCTAAACTAAGGAACCAACCAACTCCTAGGCTGTAGTACTAACAATTCCGTTCTTCAATCTCGCCTACGAGACGGTCGGAACTGCCTGCCCAGCTATACAGGACGGACGTTTGTTTTAGACGATTGCCCTTGACCTTGAAGACTGCGGGTGAGCCTACACACATTCACTCTCTCACCCTATCGCTTCACACTTGTCACCACCAATCTGATGTAATGGAATTCCAGACTTGAGCAGACAGTACAGTCCACATCGAAGTATTGTGTGTCGCGTAAGTACAGGTTACATAGTTACGAAAATAATGTCATTATATTTGCCAATGACTGTACTCCTAGCAGAAGTGTGAAACAGCTTAGTCAATCATCGAACCGCTTGGGGCAGCTGATAACAACACAGGTACTGTAGTAACTCGCCTCCAGGCTTCCATTATGATTTTTCACTCGTCTAAAACAAACGTCCGGCCTGTATATTGCAATGCGCAAGCAACCGACATTGGTCATTTAGTATTTAAAAAAAATAACAAGTTTGTTTTGTTGTTTAATGTGCGGAACAGCGAGGTCATCTGTCCCTAACTAGCAGTACCCACGTACAATTCACAAATGAGAATTTAGGAGAATGATAAATTAATGCTCTTAACTGATTAAACAGACAAGTTACATGATAATATAAATAAAGAGATGAACCAGATCCATTGTGTTCCTAAAACTAAAAGATCATAGCACACTCAGTAAGGCATGTGTATTATGAATTAATAATTTGAAATACATAAAACGTGTTCACACACTATTTGCCTAGGTTAATTTAATTAATCTTGAAAAGTATTGCTCCAGGCAGGAGAGTAAAACTCCTCGCAAACGTTTTCTCTTCTTCTTAGTTTAAGGCCTTAAAGCTCGAAATAACACGGAAATGTAGACATAATGCTATATTCTTTAAAAATATGAGTTTTTATCATTATTTCAAATTAAAATACAAAATACAATCAGAATATGAGTACAAAACATAAAATGATGAAATGCTGGAGCTCCACCGATTGGGGTAACACGACACGCGCTTAGCTCCAAATGTCAAAGTCGAAAGAAAATCAAGCCCCACACTGTTTTTCCCGGCAGGAGTAATGATTCTGTGTGTTGTGTGTCACACAGTATCTTACTTCAGTTCTGCGCGGCTTCGGTGGCGTAGTTGGTAGGATGCTGAACTGCTGTGCCCAAGATAGCGGGTTCAAACCCGGCCGAAGTCGTCAAATTTTTTAAGAGCGTTAAAAATCCTTCAGTATGCCTTCCTTCGGAGGGGAAGTAAAGCCGGCGGTCCCATGTCATAGATTTATGGCAAGTAAAAGATCCTATTCACTTATTAAAACCGCCTAGTCAGACACTAAAGAAACGTTTAATTACATTACTAATCGTACATGTTTCGGTATTTCATTGATACCTTCCTCAGCGTGATTGATATTAAATCTTAAACCTAGTTAACAAAGACAAAAAGAAATGGATATCCTTACACGAATTGTTTTAAATCAAACATGGAAAAGCTTGCAAATAATTAAATGCCATGTATTAAAAAATGATAGTAAAAAGATGCTATTAAAATATGAGATCTACCTTATAAACCTTTTGATCGAAAAACTGTAGTGACAGAAGATGTCGCTGTCAGAAGAATGAAGAAGCGCAAAGGATGTAGGTCAAATTGTCGCTTCAAAACGGAACAAAAATTTTGCAATCCAGTCCTCCAACCTAAAACTTCAGTCGATTCCCAACTTAATGGCAGTTTAGAAGGTAGATCTCATATTTTAATAGCATCTTTTTACTATCATTTTTAATACATGGCATTTAATTATTTGCAAGCTTTTCCATTTTTGATTTAAAACAATTTTTGAAAGGATAACCATTTCTTTTTGTCTTTGTTAACTAGGTTTAAGATTTAATATCAATCACGCTGAGGAAGGTATCAATGAAATACCGAAACATGTACGTTTAGTAATGTAATTAAACGTTTCTTTAGTGTTTGACTAGGCGGTTTTAATACGTGAATACTATCAGTCAACACGGTTATTAATTATTACCATTGCCATAATGGTCAATGTTTACGCATTTTATGTAAAAGATCCTTCCACAGACTAAACTTGTGTGAAGCTAAATTGTTAGGTTAGATTTCGTCGGAACGCTCACCACTAGGTATCATTGATATCTGGTGGCGAAAGTTGGGACTACTTGAAATTGAACGGAACTTGTAGCTCACCCTAAGAGTGTCTGTCCGCTGGAAGCAGCTACAGACTCAGCCGAGCCGAACATGTCCTCGGACACTCCCGGCTCTAAACGCCATACGATAGATAAATAAATAAATAAATAAATAAATAAATAACTTCAGTTCTAAACCAGGGCTCGGAAATAATTATTTGAAAATGCACCTTTTCGGATCGTTGTTGTAAGGGGACAAAGTTCAAAGCACCTCGGCTCTCGGCTCAGTTGGCGGAAACTGGAGACTGAGGAATAAAACCGACTGTTGGTTTGGTAGAATAAAGAAATTACGACTAAGGAAGGCAAAATGGCTTTTCCAATTTTCCGCCTAACGTAGTATTAAACCATTTATAAAAGAGTTTCGGGTTATTTTACTTTTTTCAAGCGTAGGTAGAGTCAAGTTACTCCGTGATATCAAGTAACACCGTGATAAAGCGATTTCCTCTAACTTATCACTACGTAGGTTTAATTCCGAAAGTTCTAAGTTTTTACCAATAGATGGCAGTAGAAACCAGGAATCCCTTGCGCACTCTCTTTGACCAACTCAATGAAGTTTAAATAATATGTTAACAGAGAGTTGACATTTCAACAAGTGATCCACATCCGGAGAAATCTGTGGTTAGGATTTTAATTTTTTATAAACAGATTGGAAAAAATGCTCGACTAAATTGTCTCGCCTTTGCAGATGATCTAGCATTATTAGCAACTAGTATCGAAGAAGCTAAATTTCAGGTAGTGGAATTGGAACGATTAGCAGCAAAGGTTGGGTTGAAAATTTCCTTTGAGAAAACAGAAATTATGCCATCTTTTCAAGTTGACACATCACATATTGTACTGCATAATGCCCAGAAAATAAGGATTGTGAAGGAAAATTAAATATCTTGGTGAGATCATCACTTGGAATGCCAATGAGAGAGCATCAATAGATAGAACACTAAAATTGCGACGAGCACAACAGATTACGTGGCCAACATATAAGAAAGTCTCTTTCGATTAATGCTAAACTTCGACATTATTTCTCCATCGTTAAGCCAGAAGCAACATATGCAAGTGAAACTTTATTTAAACTCAACACCCGATCAACAACAGATAAAGTACAGAAGGTTGATAGACGGATTCTTCGGACAATACTCAATAAAAAAACACCAGGTTGAGGGCCAGTGGAGACTTTTGCCCAATACAATACTTTAATGACGGTGTAGTCCTGTCAAAGAAGATCATACAGACAAACGGCGTACTTCAGGGCGACCCCATGAGTCCTCTATTGTTTAATGTCCTAACAGCTGACATTTTCAACATCGTTCAGGACCACCCAACGGTGAAACTAATAATGTACGCTGATGATATGGCACTAGGATCGCACAGCAAAAGAGACCTGCAAATCGCACTCCAGAAGCTCGCACTGTGGGCTGGTGAAAATAGCCTCGAGATCAACGAAGAAAAAACCTTCTACATGATTCTCAGAAAAGGAGGTAAACTGGCAACAGATGATCATTTAACCCTGCAAGGTGTTAAGCTAACAACAGTGAATAAATTTCAATACTTAGGAGTGTATTTACAAACAACCATGTCTTCATACAGGATCCACATTCAAGAGAGAGTCTCAGCAGCTATAAAAACCATTCACAGAATAAAGAATATAAGCAAACTATCATTGTCTACTGCAATGACCTTATTTAAGGCAGTCGTTTCACCAATAGCCTCATATGGAATAGAATTAATATGGCCGCATTTAACAAACAGCGATCTCACAAGATTGGGAAGTGTGAAAGCAAGATACCTGAAGAGAGTTCTCGGAGTTGGGATTTATGCACCCTCAAGGATAGTATATGAATTGGCAAGGGAAAGTTTATTCGTGGAGGACTTAAGACTTCAGTTCATGCTACCATCTACAGGCCCATTCCAAGCGCTACTCGAATCACGATGGATGAAGAGGAAGGATATTGATCCCGATTTCTATGGCACAAGCGCAATGATAGACCGACAATGGACAACGTCTGGGCAAGACCAAAGGCATGTGGTAACCAGACTTGCTACCCATGGCTTCCACCATAAAATCTGCCGAACTCAAAGGTTTCACCAACCTGGTGAAGACTGTATATGCTCATTGTGCAACAGGAAGTGCGACCGTTACCATTTAATACTCTGTGGCAAAAGAACAAAGACAATAAGAGAATATAGTGAAAACTAAATATCAATGTATTAGATTTAGGTTTAATGCTCTTTCGAGCGCGTCTTAATAAATTAATTAATACTTTACTAGGAAAATGAATCTATCATTGACACGATGCGAAAAAGAAGGATTGCGTTTTTTGGACACATATCCCGCTTGCCAAATACTAGACTCCTGAAACAACTTTTTGACTTCTTTTGGAACAGTAAAACAAAAATCACATTGTTTAAAGAAATACAAATGGATTTAGACGAATTGAAAATTACTAAGCATCAAATTGAACATAGAGAGGAGAAACGGCTTCTGAATAACAAATACACTCGACTAACATTCAAAATTTCACAGCGTAAGCAATATGTTATATCAGCAGAAGAACGAGCTGCAAGATCTTCCAGAATGAAGAAGTATTGGGAAAGGAAAAAAATATCAAGAATTAAGAACTGAACTTACTGTATTATTTGAAGACTTTGTATATAGGTTTGATTTTTGGTGCTCCAATGTGGGCATAAACAATGTAAATAAATAAACAGCTGTTTCATTGTATAAGTTTCATTTTAACACCAGTCAGAGGTAAGATGCAGACCATTCGCATACACAACTTACATGCATGTAGTGTCACGCATGCAAGGTGTGTGAGCTTAGCAATAAGTGCGTTCTTCTTAGGTTGGACACTAAAATGGCGCCAAAACGGAATAAAGAGGCTCGCTCGAAGCATTGAGGTCGATGAAGGAAGAAGGATGGTCAGTATACAAGGCCAGTAGAAGTTTTAATAACCCGTGGAGTACACTAAAGGATTATTGCACAAAATATTCAGCCGATCCAGAAGGTGCAAGCCTTGCAAAAATTGGAAAGTCATTCATTGTGTCGCCTGAATTTGAAGTGAAGATAGTGTGTCAAGAAGATGGTCACAATACATCGGTCTTGGCCTAATTCCAGACCCCAGAACAATGACGATGATGGTTGTGGTGCGTGAGGTGGCTCCCCTGGCGGAGGACACCAAGAGGAAGAATGGAACCGAATGGATTGATTATCAGTTTTGTAATGTCTGGTACCTATAATATCTATTTCATGTGGGATAGATGTGAGGAATCTGATAGTGACTAAGAAGACTTAAAATATGTTTAATGGAATATTTTAATAGAATGTTTCTTTTCTCCCCCTGCCCTCTCCGTGTTTTACGCCCCTGGCTCCATGGAGCAAATATGCCCATGATGTGTTTGTAGCAGGGACTTCATTGTGTCCAAAAATTGTTGTAGTTTGCAGAACATGTTAAAAATGTGCTTTTGGCTGAAAGGAACATAAAAATAGCATTTAACTAGTCATCGTTGTAGTATCTCATAATGCTTGTATTATCACAGTGTTGTGTCCTTTCAACGGTGCCGTCAGCAACTGCAACCTTGAAATTTTGCTACCAATGAGTTTTCGTGGCCACCTTACATTTAATGTAGTGAGAGTAGTAATGAGCAACGAAACATCGCATGGCAGTAAAGCTTATTGCGAGGTCTTGCAGCTGACACAAGCGATCCACAATATTGGCACCAACTGGCTTCTATAACTTTCAGATTAAATTGCTAAGTTTTAATAATTCAGGCACTTTACTTGTATCTAATATCTTTCATTTATAGGAAGCTTTGAGGTGTTGCCTTATTAACTTTCAGTCGGTCAACACGAAATCTTATTATCTGTGCACATACAGTATGTAATATAGCCCAATCCATGGAGCTAGCAGTGATTTATCGGAGAGAACATTAGAATGGAAGTTACATCAGTCCAATGATACTGCGATTTGCTGATCATCTTCACTGCCGGGTACTGTCCACTTGCAACAATCTCTGTTATTATAGCTGCCTAAATCACCCTTTAACTTGCAGCTTCCTGCGACACGTTGGGAGATCCAGGAGAAGCTCAATAGATTGTCGAGCTCCTGCCTACCTCTCCTAAGATCGCAAGTTCGATGCCCGGCATTCAGAAATGGACGAAAGCTCTCTTACCGGAGTCCCATTTAATGCTTACAAGACAAAAGTACAGTATACTCCCGATTATCCGCGGAATTGACAGGCGCGGATATCGCGGATAAGCCGCAAAATTGCTGGTAATGGTTAAACAAAGTTCGAAGGCACTAAAAAACAACACACAAGTGCTTTATTATGCAATAAAAGGACGTACATGATAACAAAACTTAGTCGATGTTAAGTGTGTTATTAAAAAGTCTTGTTTACTGTTTAACAACAAAAATCGGTCATTTGCTTTTGCTTTTTCGTAGTGAAACACTTTTTCATTATTTGTGATTTGAGTTTTCTCAACACCATCTTGTCACAAAGTGATGCGTCGTCTTGATCTTCAAGGTAATGAAGAATCCTGTCAATGTGTCCTAATGCTGCAACATGAGTAACGGTCCTCTGCATCTGCGATTCCTCATTGTCTTCCGATTCAACCGATTCAATTCCTCGTTTAAGTATTTAGTAACTTTATTTCAATGTTTGAGAAATAATTTTCGGTTTCAAAACCTTCCTTTTTTATACAAATGTTCTCCTACAGGCACCGCGGATAATCGAGAGTTTACTGTAATTAAATCTCACCCACAGGCCGCCCAGTACAGTTAAAACATAACAGACCAGTACACCTCAATGGCTCCAAATCAGGAGCAAGGATAGCTCCTTGCCAGTTTTGTCCAGAAGGTTGCCGATGTCTGTACACACCTTGTTTCCAGTCCGTTAGGGCAACTCTATCCTATCTGTAGGAATAAATCACCAAACTACTGCAGACTAAGGTCTCCTGATCGTTGACAGTCTGGCCATAGCACTTAATGGATGTCTTGACACAAATGCACCTTATTATGAACTGCCGCAAGCCACCTGAGAGCAGAATTGCCACTCCAACCGATGATTGTTGTGCAGAGCTTGGATGTTCTTATCTTCACACATCTTGTAATAGACACACAATCGATTGCTGCGCATCAATCGCAAAGGGAATTAGCTGGATTTAGGTTGGTTGGTTCCTCAATTTAGGGACTGCGACAACGTGGTTATGTAGCCCCGTGTACTTTGAGTGTGTGTAGAATCTGTCTGATTACCGCTGTTAATAGGGATGTATAGAACTAGCACCGACAGAGCGCACTGTTGTTGTACTGGGTAAGCGCATGGCGCTCTTCATTTGTCTCCTGTGTTCTCATGCCGCTAATATGTACGAATTTAAGTTGTTTAAATTGTTATTTTCGTGACTATGCCGAGCTATTGCAGTGTTCCTCTTTGCAAAAATCAGGGAAGCCCGTTTTCGTTTCACCGATTTCCACAAAATAAAGAAATGAGGAAGAAATGGTCACATGTTATCAGAAGGAAAAATTTCGGTGAGAAAAATCTGACCGAATATATTAAAGTGTGTTTCCATCATTTACAACCCGATGACTTCACGAAAACTGTGTTGTATTAGTGTGACTTACAAAGGGAAATAATTCCTTTTTTGTACCTATAAACTGATTAGACATTTCGATAACAACCACTGAATTTATGCGTTTGTATCTGAAGGTGAGAGAGCAAGATAAAAACCGGGCGCTTTTTCCGTGGACCACGAACACAACAAAAAGAATTATTTAGGAAGAGGCCATACACAAGAAAATTGCCCGATTATCACGATAAGCCTACAAAATCGGAATCTGCAGAAATCATCTCCATTGAAGTCGGGAAGAAATCGTCAATATACACGAAGATATGAAAGTAACATTTCTGACTCCCATTTTCAAAGACATCAATAGGCTACTCGGTCAAATACTTCAAGAATAAATGTCGCAACATTAACAGTCACAAACGTATTATGGTTGGTTTCTTGAAACCAGAATTAATCGTCAACTTCCATCTGGCCGACGGAGAATGTGGTAGCGACTAACTTTTACAGTACATTCTTGAGACATAGTCAGATGAATGGAAACAGTTCGTGGCTCTAAAGCAGGGATTCTCAAACTTTTAAAAAATTGTACCCCCAAGTCCTTTTCCAGAGGTAAGGGAACGATTCTTATTGAGAAATTGGCAAAATTACATAAGAACCAAACGTTGCGATGCATTTTCGAGGTACACATTACCGGTATCAACTTTCTTTGATTATGTTTACCTTAAAACACGACAGTTTCATGTAAGCTATCAACCTAAAAAAAAAAAAAAAAAAAAAAAAACATGAATCGAAGTCTGTAAGCAGGGGGAACAAGTGAATATTTAAATCTCTGTTTATGATTTAAGTCTTATGGAGATATATTTATCAATATAGGCCTACAATACTCTAGTAATTGTAATCATTAGGAAAAAGCATGCTGAATCATATTGATTATTTGAATAATAAAGCGTGTTAGAATTTTGTTATCACCGCTGTAGGCCATTAATTCTTCCTTCCTCCCGCTAGTTTTAGTGTCTCTAGTCCGTAGCTCATTTTGCAGCTGTTTAACGCTTAAACGCTGAAAATCGTCCATAATATATTAGGAGATATACCTATAGAATTAATTAATAAAGTCTTGGAGTAAAATTAAAGAAGATATAATTTACTTTAGCTTAGAAAACTCGGTCACAATTTATACATTCTTCGCAGCTGACTGGGAGAAACATAAGACGATCGCCTTGCGCTTACCCAGTACTACACGAGCGCTATCTGGCGCGAACTTTCTCCCGCTACATCCCTATTGTGATGGGTGTATTAGTGTGTGTTGTCAGTAATTCAGGTAAGGACTGCAGACGATCAATTTCATTTAGTTCATACTTTTGATACCAAATGCTACCGTCAACGACACCTAACTGTGAACTTGGCTACTAGATGACACCGCAACCGGCACCTGGCGACGAACGTTGGAACTTAATAGAGCGTTAATCAAATCTAACCCACAAATTTAGCTTCACGCAATTGTAGTTAGTGGAAGGTTCTTTTACAAGCCATAAATCTAAGACATGGGCCCGACGGCGAGGGATTTTTAACGCTCTAAAAAAATCCGACGACTTTTGCCGGGATTGAACCCACGATGTTGGGCATAGAAGCTCAGCATGCTACCAACTAAGCCATCGAAGCCGCCAGCTACATTTAGAAACAGCAACATTGTTTCTCAATTAAAAACGTAGGATTCGAACGACTTTCGACTGCTACCTGGAGAGCACTCCAGTTTCCTTCTGGTTGTCATTTGCAAGTGTACATTCTTCTCTCGTACGTATGTTTCCCACTCCCAACATATACTCAGGGTTTTAATTCGAGTATTTGAGAAGCCACTTAATTCCACTCGGTCCTCCAAGGGACCCAAAAATAAGTTCCTCAACTCCGCTCAGGCTTTGACAAGGGGTCGGCAAAGGGGTTATCCCCAATGACGTAAACAAATGTCATAACCCTCCTGCTCGCATACCAAGAGCCGGGTCAAACACCTTATGCAGCGCAAGAGCAAATTCTTGAATGGAGCTGATTTTTCAGTTCTAGGCTAGAAAACAGTATTTTCAGCATCCGCAGCTGATATCGAAAGTATTTTTAGGTACAAATTATACACCTATTATTATTTAAATTTAATTTAATAATGTCTGACTAGGTTAAAAAACATACAAACATTTAATTATGCACATGTTAAAAACAATGTATAAAATTTGTAGAAAAAGTAGAAAACTTGGCAGACGTATTTAAAAGAATATTACGATTAATTTTAAAATCATTTGTATTTTCTGCCATATAAGTTACAATGTGCCTACACTTACCTGATTTAACGAATGAGCGGAATTGACATCAATGGCACAACAATGTCTTGCGAACACCACCACGCCATCGGTCAAACGATCTGAAGTCAAGTACGCTCATTCGTTAAATCAGATATAGGCCTAAACATAATACATAAAGAGCTAGATATTAATCACTGTTGTTAAATAAAAATATGGACAGGAAATTTAACAAAATAAGAAAAATCAGCATCTTAAAATCACATAAATCTTTACTTCATTTCAAACTATAACCCCGGCCCTTGGTATGCGAGCAGGAGGGTTATGGCATTTGTGTACGTCTTTGCGGATAACCCCTTTGCCGACCCCTTGTCAAAGCCTGAGCGGGGTTGAGGAACTTATTTATGGGTCCCTTGGAGGACCGAGTGGAATTGAGGTAACCCTGGCTACCTGACTGGAATTCCCGAGCGGAATTGATGCCCGCCCTTTGAGAAACGTTTAAGCAGACGAAAGAAAGAATGCTCATGCTTGCGTACTGAGCTCTAATTTAAAACCCCCAGCTCGCCTCCCACAAGGAATTATTATATTTATAACTAGCAACCCGCCCAGGCTTCGCCCAGGAACAGTTATGAATGCATTACGTGATAATCCCTTGATGTCAATGAACTACGACCTATATCCGTTTTACGTCTCGGAATGATGGGTTAAAATCACTGACTGGACTATTAATTATATTAACATAGAGATGCATGTGCAACGAATTCTTGTCAGACGTAATTTAAGAATGGCGAGGTGCAAGAAACACAAATCCCCCTTCCGTCCAATATAAAAACACTAAATAGTGGGCGATGGATTGAAGATGCTCTCGCGGAATATATTGTAGAACTTTTCATGCTGAACAATTCTTACACTGATAGTATATTGATATTTTTTAACGGTTTCCCGAGCGTAAGCTAAAAAAAGCGCACGGACGCAAAGTTTCTTTTCGACTTTTTCATTGAAATCGTTACTGCTTGGCTTTCTTTGATCATAAATAAATTCTTTTCTATAGAAACCTTCCTCGAGATATCCTTTACAGAATAGCGAAAACCGCCTCAAAATCCATCCAATGGTTCTCGAGATTACCCGTGACATCCAAGAATCGGGGACTTTATTTTATACTAAGTAGAGATTTAGTGGGAATTCTGCACGTCATCAGCTCTGGTGCCAAGTCTTAAGTCTATTTTGAATTTTTATACACCTACAGCTTAAACATCAATATCCCTCGAAATTTCCCCTTACCACTTCATGTGGTTTGAAATAAAAAAATAATTTGGAGTTTCCCAGTAAAAATTGTCGGTCATCATTTTGAATTTATATGGTTGGTTGGTTCCTCAGTTTAGGGGCTGCGACAACGCGGTCATGTAGCCCAGTGTACTTTGTGGGTTTCTGTTTCTTAATTCAAGTAAGGACTGCAGACTTTGAATTTTTCAAGTAGTTCCTACTTTGGCCGCCAAACGCCACCGTCAACAACTACTAGTTCAGAACTTGGCTACTAGACGCCACATTCGGCTCCTGGCGACAAACGTAGGAACCTGGGCGTTGTTTACATTTTTAACCTAATTTAGCTTCACACAGGTGTAATTAGTGGAAGGTTCTTACACATGCCATAAATCTATGACATGGGACCTCCGGCTTTACTTCCCCTCCGAAGGAAGGCATACTGAGGGATTTTTAACGCTCTTAAAAAATCCGACCGCTTCGGCCAGATGTATCAGTAAAAGAGAAGAAAAAAACGTGGTGACCAAGGTCTGACTCGAACTCGAAACCTTCAATTCCTCACGCCAACGCGCTAGCGATAACGCCACGGAGACGATCCGAGAACGTATGCGGGAATAGGACTACTATAGTTTGAGGATTGATTTTATACGTTCAACTTTGAACACACTAAGGCCCATTGGCAAAAACGCCCGAACAGGGGCAAAATATTTTTTATGAAGAGCAAACCCTCCAAATTTGAACGTTTTATTAGTAAACCACATGGCGACCTCTCCTTGTAAGAGCATCAATCTATCGTGATGGCGCAGTGGCTTAGCTGCTCGGCCTTCACCCGGACGGCCGGGGTTCGAATCCCGGTGACAGCGGGGTGGAATTTCCACCAGAAAAATCACGTGGCGTCAGGAAGGGCATCCGGCCTCGAAACCCCGGCCGAAACCAAAATAAGCCTGGTTGGCTCAGGCGACCCCAATTAACTGGAAAAAACCGAAGAAAGCTTTAAGAGCATCAATGTAACAAAGAGATGAAGACTAGAAATAATATATTCACTATATTTTGTTTTCTCAGTAATCGTAGACTTATTTTCAAATATTAAAAATTCTGTTAAAAATATTGTTAATTATAATCGAAAATACTGTCAGAATAAATCGTTCAAATATGGAAAAATATATAATGTAAATTTTCTTTAAAAATCAGATCTGTTACAATTGAAGAATTATTATTGAAATTAAAAAAAAACATAAAATATATATAATGCTTATAATTTTTATGAGGTTCTAAAATATAGAAACCTGCCTCTATGGCGTAGGAAACGGTATTGAAAGATGTGCCTATGTTTTCAAATGTTATTATCTTCAAACAAATTGGTCGTTATAATTTCGATGATTTGTACCTTCTTTAAAAAAAAGATCAAATTGATGTGGCTGTGGATACAGAATCTGATTGAAAATTTCCCCTTCAATAAAATGGTTGTTTTTATATTGATGATTTGTACCTTCTTGTGAGAATCCAAATGTGGCTATGAGTGTATAAATGTATTTGAAATGTCATCTGTGTTTTCAAAGATTTTCCTGCTTGTATTTACGTATATTTATCTGAATGTTCATGAAAACTAAGTTAATATAATAAAGAATAGTTATTGTTTTAAGGGGCGGAACTACGAGGTCATCTGCCCCTATAATAAAAAAAACATTTCGTGAGTGCGTGAAGGAAAACTAAGAAGAATATTATTGTATGTAATAGGAATCTCCGTTTCGCGGGCTTATAGGTCGTGTTCCAAGGACATTTTGTCGTCCTGACGTTTCGCTGAATACTGCGTTCAGCATGTTCACAGGTTACATAAAGCGAGGTAAAACAAGTAAACAGAAGATATATAAATAGTCAACAACCCACACATAGAGGCTACCATAGCAACGGCGTACCACATAAAAGTAATGCATCAAGGACAGGGCTGCTCGTCTGTTGCATCTTCTCGTCTACGACGGTCAATAAGGGCAGGCTTGAGGGGATTAAGGACTGGAAGCCAAGCTCTGTTCACACGTTCTGCTTCCTCCTTAAGATTGAAGCTGTTAGTATGCTTCAGGATTTCAATGGCCTCCCTTTGTAGCCTGGCATGATAAGACACCGTGGTGGACAGAACTTCGGTGTCTCCATATCTTATATCGTGACCTGCAAGTAGCGAGTGTGCTGCTACAGTGGATTTATCTGTTTGTCCCAGCCGGCTGTGTCGTTCGTGCTCCTTGAGGCGAGTGGCAATACTTCTTTTCGTTGTTCCAATATATACTTGGCCACAATCACACGGGATTTTATAAACCCCTGCCGCGGTATGAGGATGTCGCTTATCTTTAGCGGACCTAAACATGTCCTTAATTTTTCGTGTAGGCCTGTATATGGTCTTTATATCATGGGACTCGAGTAGCCTCCCTATTCTGTCCGTGACCTTTTTTATATATGGAAGAAAAGCTCTAGCCAGGGGCTGCTTGTCTCCAATTACCCTTGTAGTTGGACGTCTCAGATGGAGTGCTCGCTGGATATCTTTCTGGCTGTACCCATTCGCGCGTAAGGCCTCGTTGAGGTGTTCAATTTCTTGTTTTAGGCACTGCTTATCACAAATTCTTTTAGCGCGGTCAGCCAGTCAGAAATTGAACACCTCAACGAGGCCTTACGCGCGAATGGGTACAGCCAGAAAGATATCCAGCGAGCACTCCATCTGAGACGTCCAACTACAAGGGTAATTGGAGACAAGCAGCCCCTGGCTAGAGCTTTTCTTCCATATATAAAAAAGGTCACGGACAGAATAGGGAGGCTACTCGAGTCCCATGATATAAAGACCATATACAGGCCTACACGAAAAATTAAGATGTTTAGGTCCGCTAAAGATAAGCGACATCCTCATACCGCGGCAGGGGTTTATAAAATCCCGTGTGATTGTGGCCAAGTATATATTGGAACAACGAAAAGAAGTATTGCCACTCGCCTCAAGGAGCACGAACGACACAGCCGGCTGGGACAAACAGATAAATCCACTGTAGCAGCACACTCGCTACTTGCAGGTCACGATATAAGATATGGAGACACCGAAGTTCTGTCCACCACGGTGTCTTATCATGCCAGGCTACAAAGGGAGGCCATTGAAATCCTGAAGCATACTAACAGCTTCAATCTTAAGGAGGAAGCAGAACGTGTGAACAGAGCTTGGCTTCCAGTCCTTAATCCCCTCAAGCCTGCCCTTATTGACCGTCGTAGACGAGAAGATGCAACAGACGAGCAGCCCTGTCCTTGATGCATTACTTTTATGTGGTACGCCGTTGCTATGGTAGCCTCTATGTGTGGGTTGTTGACTATTTATATATCTTCTGTTTACTTGTTTTACCTCGCTTTATGTAACCTGTGAACATGCTGAACGCAGTATTCAGCGAAACGTCAGGACGACAAAATGTCCTTGGAACACGACCTATAAGCCCGCGAAACGGAGATTCCTATTTCAACGCCGGTCGTGAAAGTCTACATTTTTACTTAATTATTGTATGTGTTACAATAGTCAATCTTTTAATGCAACCAACAAGTAACATTACACAAGGTTTGGATATATTTACTGTATAAAACAATGCATAAATGCTCACAGGTTCCCATGTACGAGGGAAGTTCCGAAAGTAAGTTTTGTCATTTTATTGAATGAGCAGATGACACACCAGATGACACAAACAATCGCCATAAGAATACACACCTGTGGCTGGTTCAACGACGGAAGGAGCTTCAGTGGAGGGGGAATGACGCAGGCGCAGATCGCCGACGAAGGAAGAGGAGCAGCAGATCGGCGTGCCCGATATCATTGGAGTACAACTCACGTTGGCAGACAGACGTGTACTGACAACATGGTCTCCAATGTGTGTGAGTTGATATTCAGTATGAATGGGCTCGTGGGACTAATGTGTCAGTCATCCATAAGTGCCTACAGACTGTGTATGGTGAAGCGGTCATGTCTCGTCAAATGGTCGGTCTATGGTGTTGCATGTTCAGTGAAGGATGGCAGAGTTTGAAGGATGAAGATTGAAGTGGGCATCCTTCCACATTCACGAATTAATACAACATTGCTCAAGTTCAGAAGTAGATAATGGTGGCAGACGTGGCACGCCCACACTGCATAATGGTCTTGCCCAGGCCTACCACATGCTCCTTGGTGTAGGATTACCTAAGTGTTTTGGAATATTACTATTCATGGTTTGGTCCGGATTGACAGTTTAGTATAAATAATAAAAATTACACACTTTCCATCTAGTCAACTCTTTTTCAATTTGTGTTTCTTTACACATTAAAATGGGACAAGGTTTGAAGCATTGGAAATCGAAAGGATTTCTGTCCCTTATGAGCCATATCATTGTGCAAGAATTAATGGATATCAAAAACATTGAACATTAAAAGACAAGAATAAACAAAGTGAGTGAAAATGGATGAGAAATACACAGTTGAAAAAACACTTAAAAAAACATGCATAACAACATGATTAGAAAAACATGTAAAATATAAAATTTTCTTTTGTGCCTGATCAGACTGCACAAGTTGATGTTCTTGAGGTAAATTTTACTTCTTGGTTGATCGGAAAACGTCCGTAATTTTCCGCCGGTTAAAAAGCTGGTGATGACGATTTTTCATAAGTTTTCATTTTTTCAGTGACGTACATCAACAAATTTTATTTTTTGTACCACAGTTTCCCATTAAACCATTTTCAATTTAAGTTTTTTATTCTCGATTTTTTACAGAATGCCTTTTCATGGATTGACCCAAGGACATACCATGTTACACTTTCCAAGTATATGTTCAGGATTACGGTCGCTACTCAAGCCTCTCTAAGCACCTATCTCAACTAAGTTCTGCTTATGCACCAACTGAGGAAGCTCAAGAAGAAGAAGAAGATAAGGATGATGATGATGATGATGATAATTGTTGTTTTAAGGGGCCTAACATCTAGGTTATCGGCCCCTAATGGTCTGGGTGATAGCGAAAATGACATTGAAATGGAAACCAGAACGAAAATGAAATGAGACTGAAAATACTGACAAAATGTAACTCAGATTGAAACAACTCACAAAATGGAGAGTGACAATATTTACAAAAGGGAATTCGGAAGGAAAATACTAACAAAAGGAATAGATTGAAAAATATGCACAAAATGTGTAGGTTCAAAATACATACAAAATGCACTGTCGAGTCGAAATACTTACAAAATGCAATTGAAATCCAAAATGCTTACAAAATGTATGGTAGATTCAAACTACTCATTTGGATGGACAATACTTACAAATTGCAATTTAGGTTACAAATACTTACAAAATGTAATTTAGATTCAAAATACCCACAAAATGCAATTGAGAATCAAAATAATTACAAAATGCCCACCATACAAAATGCAATTTAGATTGAAAGTACTTGCAAAAAGCAGTTTCGGTTGAAAACACTTACAAAATGCAATTGAAATTCAAAATATTCACAAAAGTCCCAGCCCCTATATTGAAAGACTTACTAAAAAGCAATTTAGATTGCCAATCCTTACAAAATGCAATTGAGGTTGAAGATACTTGCAAAATGCAATTTAGATCGAAAAGACTTACAAAATGCAACATAGATTGAAAATACCTAGAAAATGGAGTGCAGATGCAAAAAGTTTGCTGAAGGGAATTTAGATACACAGGGAACCAAACAAAAACAGTGCGGGAATCTCAAAGGAAAAGGAAATAAAATGAAAAGATCATGAACACAATGCGGAAAAGGAGGCTGAAATCCTATGGACACCTGGTAAGATTGAACGAGAACCGACTGACCAAAAAAGATCTTCAAATACATCAAGGGATTAAAGGCCACCTCTAAGTGGGTAGAAGAGGTCAAGAGGGTTGCAGCAGAAGTTGGAATTACTCCAGAGTTGATCCACAATAGAAGTGAGTTTAGAAGAAAGGTAGACAGTTTAAAATCATTTGAAGGGAAACCAATTACAAAGAGACCCGTGCGGATCATTTCCGAGGAGGAGAGAAAGAATGAAGTGGTTCTGGGAAGAAAAGAGAAGGAAGGCCAAGAGGCCTTCAGTACTATGCGGGCCATAGTTAGCCAAATTCGAAAGAAGAAGAAGAAGAGAAAACAAGAGGTCTGACCCCTCTAAGAAGGAGGGATGAGGAAAGATCAGACAAGGGCCAATTAAGGCGGGAAAGGCCTCGGATACCCGAATACCGTCGGGGTTGGAAAAGAACAAGAGTTGACCAAGGGAGGTCGACAGGAAAGAAAATGGAGAGGAGCCCGGCACAAGTAAGTGGAAGCAATACTGGACTCAGATGGGGTCCCGTGGTCGCCAACCCAAGTTCCAATAGATGCGAACCCCTGGAGATTTTAATGTTAGGGTGGGGAAGGAAGACTTTTTGAAATCAGTGGCTGGGAAATACTCACTGCATGAAGAAACTAGCGTTAAAGCTCAATTTACTGAATGTAACAAATTAATTAATAAAGAGCAGTTGCTTTCCCCATACAGATATTCATAAAGGAACATGGAAAGTACTAAATACTGGAACTGTAAATCAAATTGATCACGTATTAATATCAAGGGGGCACTCTACCTCGATTATGGATGTACGCTCCTTACGTGGCCCAAACCGTGACTCTGATCACTTTATGGTGAGAATAGTACTGAAGGAAAAACTTGCAAGCGTGAGTACCTACAAAGGAAAAAGAAGAACAAGATGGAATATAGAGAAATTATTGAAATCAGAAGAGACCAAAACACAATAACAGGAGATATTGAATACGAACTTGGAGCTGGAACTAGCTGATGTGGAAAATTCAGTACTAGATGGGATGAAATGAGAAAAGCCATTGAAGAAAGTGCAAAAGAAGTGATGGGAGAACTAGAAACGAAGAATGGTTTGATGAAGACTGTAGGTTGGCTATTTAAAAAAAATCGATAGAAAGATCATGCTTCAGAGGGAGACAAGACAATCATATGAACAGTAAAAGCAAAGTAGAAGAGAGGCTAATAGAATTCTATAAAGGAAAAGAAAAGAATGCTTCTTAAAGGACAAATAAGAGAAATAGAAGAACATAAGTCACAAAATGACAGTAAGAAATTATATCAGGCAGCTAAGCGAATGACAAAGGACTTCCAACCTATAATTGATTGTGGTAGAGATAAGGAAGGAAGCGTTGTTGGGGAGGAGGAGGGAGTATTGGAAAGGTGGGCTGAGTATCCTGAAGGTGAAGTAGTAGATCATTCGATATATATAGGGGATGATTCAGACATTGAGAAGCTGAATATACAATACGAGCTGGTAGAGCACCAGGAGAAGATCAGATTGAGTCTGAAATGTTGGAAGAGTGGTGGAGCAAAGCTGTTAAAAGAATTGCATAATCTCATAAGAGATATTTAGAATACGGAAATGATACCAAAACAATGGAAAACAGGACTTATTTACCCTGTTTTTAAAAAGAGTGACAAACTAAACTTCTCTAACTATCGAGGAATTACGCTACTCAATGTAGAATATAAAGTGTTCTCAAACATGATCTACAAGAGAATGAGTGTTCATGCAGAGTATCATTGATGAGCATCAGTGCGGATTCAGACCTGGAAGGAGTACCATTGATTACATTTTTGTTGTGAGACATTCAATGGAAAAATGCTATGAGTATGGAACTGACCTACACCTTTTGTTTGTCCTGAGTGTGTTAGTATGTGCCCTTACAACCTATCTCTTCTCTTCATTAGCAGTCGCCAGAAACATCTCTCCTCTCCCACTCGTCTTAATACCTCTTCCTTTGTAACCTTATCTACCCATCTGATCTTCATCATTCTCCTGTAACACCACATTTCAAACGCTTATATTCTCCTCTTTTCGGCTGCACCAATAGTCCAAGTTTCACATCCACAGAGTGCCACGCTCCACACACAAGCTTTCAAAAATGACTTCTTAATACCTAAATCTATATTCGATGTCAACAGATTCCTTTTCTGTAGAAATGCTTCCCTTGCCTAAGCCAACCTGCTTTTTATATCCTCTTTGCTTCATCCATCACTGGTTAATTTGCATCCTAAGTAACAGAAGTCGCCTACTTCCTTCAACTTTTCACCTGCCAATTTGATGTCCATACAGGTTTCTGATTTATTTCGGCTGCATTCCAATATTTTTGTTTTACATTTATTAATTATCATCATGAATTCGTTCCTCAAGATGGAGTCCATACGATTCAAAAACTCATTCAAATCCTCAGGTGTATCGGCCAAGATGATGACTACGTCATCAGCAAATCTCAGGGTTGAAATTATTTCTCCTTAAATCTTCACTCCCACTTAAATTTTTTCTCCTATTTCCTTCATTGCTTGTTCAATGTAAAGATTGAAAAGTATGGGTGATAAGTTGCAGCTTTGCCTTACACCTTTCTGAATAGCAGCTTCTCTCATGTCCTTCAGCTCGAATAACTGCCGTCTGGTTTTTGTATAGATTGTAGAGCACCCTCCTCCTATCCCTGTACTTTACAATTGTTCTCAAAATGTCAAACAATTTAGCCCAATTAACATTATCAAAAGCCTTTTCTAAGTCTACAAATGCCATGAACGTTCTCTTATCTTTCCTTATTCTAGCTTCCATAATCAACCTAAGACTTAGTACAGCTTCCCTTGTTCATACATTTCTCGTGAAACCAAACTTGTCTTCACACAACTTCGTTTCTATCTGACTTTCCATCCTCTTGTAAGTTATTCTAGACAGGATTTTTGAAGCATGAGTAATCAAGCTGATTGTACGGTAATCTTCACATCTGTCAGCTCCTGGTATAAGGAAGATAACTTGAAATCAGAGGGTACCTCGACTGTCTCACAAATCCTACACACCAAGTGAAATAACCGGATCGGACCATTTTGTAGTGTAGCAGCTCAAATGTCAAATGTTTTAGTTACCTAGGGCCCATCATAGACAGTGAAAACAAAATCTCAGTGGAGATAAATAAACGAATCATGATTGGTAACGAGGCCTATTATGATAACCAAAATCTTATACAGTCTACGCTGCTGTCTAGAGCAACTAAATTAAAGCTGTACAAGACCTTGATAAGACCAGTGGTTACATATGGAGCGGAGGCATGGACCATGGCAGCAGTGGATGAAAATGCTCTTCGAGTATTTGAAAGGAAAATATGTAGCGCCGAGGGAGAGAAAAAAAATCTACAATTACTGAACTTAAATACAAATCGTGATAACTCGCCAAAAAGCTTCTTATTCAACCACAAAAAAGAGCGAGACTATTGTAGCTGCCCCTTGAATGAAGACGAAGAAACCTATAGTTGGAGTTCAGCAGTAGAATATCTATCTACACGAATGTCTAAAAGTTTAGCATAATGACTAAACGAGGCCTCACCGCCTGATTGGAATGTCTGACAGATTGCTGAATGACACACCATATGTCACACTAATTGTCCAAAAAAACAGTGTCAGAAAGGTTCAGATAGGTAAGGTACAACCTTTGTTCAGATAGGTAAGGTACAACCTTTGACTACAAGTAGCAAAACTTGGCAATATCTTCCACAACAAAATATTCTGTTAATAGGGTGTATGGTTACCCCTAACAGCCACACATGCTTCGCAGCAACGTGGCAAGCTCTATATCAGATGGTCCAAGAGCTCTTGAGGTTGTCGATCCAATTCCTCCGAAAGGGCAATGCGAAGGTCTTGGAGGGTCCTTGGAGGAGTCTGATGGGATGCAATTCGCCTCCCCAATGCATCCCAGGTATGTTGTACAGCCCTGCTGTTTGAGCCTCCGGTACACAGTTTGCCGGGAAATGGCAACCCGAGACGGCTGCAAGCTCCGCCGACAATTGTCTTGCAGGTGCACTCCGATTTTGTCGGGCTGTTAAGGCCAGATATCGGTCCTGCTGTGGGGTGGTTACTCTTGGTCGACCTGGTACTGGCCTACGACTAACATCTCCTGTGTCTCGAAATCGTCTCCAAAGCCTGAAAATTACACTTTGTGGCACATTCAAGGATACGGTGACTTCGGTCTGTGTCTGGCCTGCTTCCAGGCGGAAGAGTATTCCACCCTGCAAAGCGGGGTCCAAATGGTGTCGTTGTGCCATTATGTTGTCACTTTCACCACGAGGCTACACTCCGCTCACTATAACGGCAAACACGACTGAGGGAATATGGAGCGCAGGCACTGGCTGTGTTTACCTTGCGGTTATGCCATTAGTCAAAGCAGGGAATACTTCTTTCCTATACAGAGCGAAAACGTAAGGTCGGTAGGTGCATATGTCGTGCAATTTGCAGCTCATTTCTTGTTGCCCTGCTTATTCGTAACTTATGCTTAACTTTTGGACACTAGTGTATATAATAAAGCTCAATATTGGTTTGCCTGTCTGTTATTTATACAAATCAACACCAGTTCACAGATCTGAAACAAATTTTACACACTTATCCCTTGGAACCCTGCGTTTAACAGTGTGTACTTAATTTCGGACAGACCTCTCCATTCCATGCATTTAGGCCCTTTGGCACAAATCTACACAGTTTCACCGTTCAGAACCAAATTTTACGTACTTACCCTTAGGAACCCGACGAATAACACCAGTAGAGAACCTGTACGGGGTCAAACACACCCATGTTATTTGAACGTGACTAAACTTATGCCTTACTAGATTTCTTTGCTGTTCGGTTCCTTTGAGCAAATCATGACTTTTCATGTAATATCAATTAATGATAAAATTGGTCTGGCCAGATCAAACATAAAATGCCAGCGTTTCGCCCCAGTGTGCCATTGGGCTCCTCAGTTGGTACAGACACACCTCACCAATACGCATGGCTAGCACATACTGAGAAGGCCATCACAAGACACAAAATACAAGTAGTATTGACGTCACGAGTGATGCCAATGTGCTACGGAAGTCAAGCTCCCTTTCATAAAACAAAAACCTTACCTTGGCAATCCAAATAGGTTATGAATATTCCCAAATGGGAATATGATGTAATTTCCGTTTGATCAGATAAATTATCAATTAATATGATAAAATTGGTCCGGACCAATTTTTGATAATTTATCTGATCAAACGGAAATTACATCATATTCCCATTTGGGAATATTCATAACCTATTTTTTCATGCAATACCGTCAATTACTGGTCAGTGCTTGCCCTCTAAAAATATCAAAATTACAGATTGGAGTATTCCTGAGTATGTGTTAGAAGGCCTTGCGGATCCTCAATTTAATGTGTCCTCAACCATAGACATTCTCATTGGAGCAGAATTCTTTTATTATCTTACCGGCGCAGAAGAATTTCAGCTGTACGGTTTCTTGAGGAAGCTACCAATGTTCTGCAACACGGGTTTTGGCTGGGTAGCAGCAGGTAGTGTTGGTTCGCCAGACCAGCACGTAGAAAGCAATTCTTCCCGTCTCTTTGTGTCAGGTAAGATATTCAATGAGCCAAGAAAAGCACTTCTCGGTCAAGGACATTCCGAGCAGGAGATTAGTGAGCGGCTATTTACTGACGGTCACTAAAGGACTCCACAGGGTAGGTTCATAGTCCCACTTGTCCTTAAAGAGGACCCGAGTCAGCTAGGTAGCAATGTTAATGAGGCGATTAGACGGTTTCACAGCCTAGAGAAAATTTTGAAAGCAGGGTGTCGAGCGATGGCCTTTTTTCAAATTCCCGTATAATTCCCGTATTTCCCGTACGAAAATCCACCAAATTCCCGTATATTTTAGAACCCTCTAAGACTAGAGTTCGCATACCGAATGGCTGAAAACAATCTTAAAGCGCGAATCAAAATTGTCTGGCGTAAGTGTAACTGCATTTTTGGAGACACTTCCGCAGCTCACGGGTGATGGCGATATTTAGGCCTAACCCGTAGCGTGAGCAAAGCGCGCGCCCGCGCGCGCGAGTGAACTCTCTCGCAGATGGGATGGGATGCTACGAACACAAATAAAATACCGTTTACCTGAGGAGAGCTGATATAAATGACTGTTTTACTGAGGAGAAGCGATGTGCGCGAGTGACGCTTGGACTCGCGAGAATCGAGTCTAGCAGTTCCGAGTCTGAACGAGTAACCCGTGCGAAGGACTCGAGTCTCCACGGTGACGTCACGATCCGTACTCACGATATAGGACAGAATGCCGCCAAATTCCCAACACTCGCTAAAACTTGCAAACGACTTTTCTACTAGAGATTTACAAGAGAAATCGTTTGCAAAATGCACACTATGCTTCATATTATAACGACTAGGTAATGATAAAGAAAGAAATGTAATTTAAAAAATCAAGTTTAAAAAAACCTCCTCGCCGGGAATCGAACCCCAGCACGCTGCGTGAAAGTTAGCACCGTTAACCACTCAACCAGAGATATCGATAAGACTAATGGCGTTATCAACAGCGATATATACTACTGCTTAGCAAATTATCACGTTGAAGGAAATTTCTCTTTACTGTATTGCGTTCTTTCTTTCTGTCATCAGTCCACTTCTTGCCGGTTTCCAATTTTGAATATCCTATTGTATCACTGTGCATTGATGGGAAACTAATAATACTTGGCCAAGGCGTACTGACAGCGTCCTCGGCCTCGATTCCGGACTCGAGTATCTCGAGTTTTACGGTTCCAGGCTCGATTCTTCGCGAGTCCACTCGCAGCCCATCACTACTGAGGAGGGTTGAGAGAGTAGAGAATAGGAGTGTCACATCTTCATATATATTATTTCAGTAGTATGCATCCCTCCTGCGGCGCTCACAAGCGACCGATCGTGACAAATGAGCATTCAAATGAAAGAGAATAGACATTAGCAGTGACTTATTGCACTATAATTTCATAAATATCTATAATTTCTTTAAAAATGGACTTTAAAAAAATTGTACGAAGTGTGCAATTTGCCATCACCGTTGATGTAGGATAATACGCTCCATAATTGCTGTCCACGGGCCACTGAGACGCATGTTTCATGTCATATTAACATTCTGAGGTCTTTTCTTTATCCTGAAATGTTAATAGTGTTCTATAATCATTTGGTTGAAATAAAAACATAACCTTTCTCCTTAAGTGTCTCATTATAAACCTATTGGAGAAAGTGTGGTTTATGAACATGCGAGATTTCTCGCACGGGTCCGCTAGTAATAAATATTTACTGGAAGTGATTGAATTGTATGGTACCGTAACATTATAGAGCTTCCACGAGATAAAATGGCATCGAAGCTTATGCATAACGAACTTCCGGTCCGCGAATCTTCATTTGATTTTCATTGGCAGTGAAACGTTCGTTCGTGATTATCTTCGTTATTATTTCGGATTGTGGTTGTGTTTTTAGGCGTTCAACTTATGAAATAATAACTAAAGGGTGGGTCTTTCATGAATATTCCAAAGACAAGTGTCTCCAAAAAGAGTAATTAGTAGAACTTCGCATCTGAGACGACCATAACAAACAGCTTGCCTACAAAGTGTGCGATTTGCACATTTCAAACGGCATTGGTCTAACATATCTTAGACTACAAAAATTAAGTTGGTGCAAATTATATATGTTATATGTGAGAATATTATTATAATTTGCTATCCAGTTGTTATATTGGCATATTATGCATTAACGTGACCTGTTTAAATGCTAAATTGTGACGTAAGCTACGAGTTGTAGGCTATTCGCCGTACCGGTAGGCCTAATATTTACTAACAACGCATCGTTTCTTCTTTAATATTTATTTAATCATTATAATTATAATAGCCTATCTATTAACATTTATTTAACCAATAATCATTTTATAATTCTATACAAATTCCAGGTATTGCAAGAAAGCGATTTGATAGCACATGCGGTTCTACCTTAAAATCCAACCATGCCCAGTTTTCATTACCTATGGATGATATTACCGCAAGTTAATAAACCAAACAACTGGCAACATATTTTTTTAATGCTCATTTACATCTTCACCCTAGTCTACGTAAAGCACCATACGGTAATCACTGAAAGGGTAGGGGGGTTATGACCCCAATTTCACAAACGAACGGACCTCAATTTGCATGAATTATGGAACTCGAATCCTAATGGAGGTATGGATTGTCTGCATTTAGAAATATGTTAGTCAATAATTTAAAACAAGATGCCAGAAAACTAAATACAAAAAGCTGCGTGCCTCCTACGGTGTTAAGTTGCTCCGTGAAAAAAATACACTTCGCCAAGATTATACGTCAGCGTAGCCATTGCGCCAGAAAGCAAATTCTTCTGATTACAAAGAATTTCCAGGGCAATGACGATCGTAACTTCTTCCAACTTAGGAGTCTCAGCGACCCCTATAGTGACTAGGCAGGAAATAGCACGGGTCTCTCGTGAGCAAGAGTTGACCACTCTGATTTTTTCAGCCATAGGAGACGAATGTACAATTTTCGGCAGTTGGTGCGAAATTGCAGCACATCCGCGTCTGGAATTTTCTAATATCTTGATCTGTTAGCTTCATTAAGGGCTGCTCTTGTCGAGAAACCCAAGTCTCCTCTGTAAATAACAATGCGGACTGATTCCTGTATGTCATTGTCAGCAACGAACGCGGCGCGCGTAGCCCCACGGGTAGAGGGTACGGCCGGCGGTCGGCCAGGCAAAGTATGCATTCGACGTTGGCTGGGTTCTCATCCCGCTTAGCGCTCTATCGGTGGCGCAAATTACGGGTGGCAGCGCGGTCTGCAGGCGAAATAGAAGATTGAGCGGGAGGACTCTACCGAGCGTTCGGGGGCTAAGAAGTCGGGCATTATGAGACTTTTCAAGATTTCCCGTATCAAGTGCGAATTTCCCGTATAATTCCCGTATTTTTCCCGGGTCACTAAAATTCCCGTATTTCCCGTATCGCTCGACACCCTGTAAAGACAGCCCCAAGTCAAGAAGAAGTACATACAGTTTCTGAGAAAGTACTGTACATTGACCTGAATCACATCCCTAGTAATGAGATACACGATCCACTACAGTACTACCATGACGAATAGAAGGAGAAAGTGAGGAGACTCCTGAAGTTCAAGCGCGCCTCGCCAGGCAGCGCTAGAGTGGGCAAGTTCCACACTGCCGGGGTCAGCTGGTCTTAGGGATGGTGCTAAGGGAAACGAATTACTTTGTAACTAATACTCTTTTAAAAAGTAATTAGCGGTTACAATTAAAATAGCACGGCAGGGCACAATGGAAAATATAATTCACGGAAATAAGAACTACGGTCTTCATTGCATGTTACGGAACGCACAGATTCCTGGAGTATACAGTCGGAGAAAGCCCAGATCTTTCTCATAACATCTGCAGGATTAAAGATGTGAGATTGTAGAGAGCTTGTCTTGCCACTGACTCCTAACGAATTCCTGGCCTTTGTATTTGATTGACTACCATCACAAGTAAAGCCAGCCACCCCCGCCCCAGCCTCTTCTAACTGCAAAATCACCTAGACTATATTAGAATTTTTGCGAGAAAAACCCCTGGAGTAGCATTTTTGCTTGCATAAACAACTGGCTGCACCCAATTATGCACGAAAGGTACGAACTTGAACACTAGAGCGCGATTTGCAAGTACGTTCTTCTGGAGGTCAGGTGTGTGTCCACCTAAATCAACTAATCCATCTACTTTATCAGAAAAGCTATTTAACTCGATTTCTTCTCTTAGCTTCTCTTCTTCGAAAATTACAACACCGTAACGTGAATTATCATTCTTTTCTTCCTTAAAATAGTCTTAAATAGCATTTATACGATGCGTATTAACTCCATAAGGGCACTCAAGTCCTTTACAAAGTTTTCTCAAGTGACTTTCTGAAGGCACAGGCAAGAGATTATGTCGCCGACAATGACGGGATCCTTTCGGTGATTTTATTCTCAACAATGAACACTCTAAAATGAATTCATTGCTGTACCTCATTCCATTGGGAGATTTTTCCTGGCATTTCTTGCTAAGGTGTTCGTTATCAGGGGCGGATCCAGGGGAGGGCGAGGAGGGCGACCGCCCAGGGCTCCGCGGTCCTAGGGGCCCCGCGCCATGGATTTTTCTACATTTAATTAATTAATTAATTAATTAAGTATACTTTTCAAACTAATTTATAATTCATCTTCCTTTCTTCAGTGCAGCTATGACCTCTCGAGACAGTTTAGCAAGTTAAGATTTCAGTGAAATAATACAAGTCTTCAGCCGGGAAAAAAGTCTCAAAGTAATATTTTAATATTTCATTGTTTACATAATCTTATTCAAGGGGACTTAAAGGTTTCTTTCATATTATTAAAATAATGTACTGTAGTGTATTCAAAATATTGTAACTATTCTTTATTTTATTATTATTATTATTATTACCAAACTATTTTCCATTTTATTCGATAATTTTTTTTCTATTGTTGTGGGCCCCACCTTATCATATCGCCCAGGGCATCGCAAGGCCTGGATCCGCCACTGTAATCGTTATCTTTGTAATTAAATGCCTGTGAAATTCGAACCTGCTTCTCCAGCAAATTAATTCTCGATTTTGCTGAGTTGAGGCGGGATCTAACGCGAATTAAATTACGGTTAGCATTCTTTGGGCGCCTTTTGAGCAATATTATAGTCTTTTCAGCATCAGTAAGTACACTAGAATGACCCAAATTCTTATCAACATTGGACTGACCTTTTAATGCCTCATTCGTTGCTCCACTCCCATCTTCAATCTTCTTTCTTCTTTTTCTGGTGGTGTCGAGATTCTTTTTCCTGTTGGGAGCTTTACGGGACTTATTCTCATTACTTCAGTAAATTAGGGGGAAAATGAGGCACTGCTCCAGGACGTAACTTCCACCACACACGAGAGATTTCCACTTCTTCACCATTCACTATAAAATTATCTGATTTTACTATCAAATCATCAGAGAAATGAATTTGACAAATTCTACTACTACGCGTTAACTTCGTATCCTTTCGTGGAATAGCTCTGGCCCATTTTTCAAATTGATTTGTATCCTTCGGTGGTGAAAAAAATCGTATATCGTCAACTACTCGACCATACCCTGACTTGCAGCCAGGTACAAAACAATAAGGCATGTTGAACTATTAAATGAACCAAGCCACATAAGAAATATGTGTGAAGTACACAAAACACAAAACGCTGATGTACACAAGACACAATGAACTGAATTTAAGAATTTAGTACCATGACGAATAGAAGGACCTAGTGTGAGGACTCCGCCATTTTAGCACGGTAGTTTCTGGTCCCGCCGCTACAAGCACTGTAAGCGATTATGTCCAACACGTGCTGTGTTTCCGTTGAGCCGGGTCGTAGAAAGTGAGCGAGAAGTTACTGTGTGAGATATTTGTGTGAATTAAATTGAATTTTCTTTGCTTTCAGTTCTTAAATTCAGTTCATTGTGTCTTGTGTACATCAGCGTTTTGTGTTTTGTGTACTTCACACATATTTCTTATGTGGCTTGGTTCATTTAATAGTTCAACATGCCTTATTGTTTTGTACCTGGCTGCAAGTCAGGGTATGGTCGAGTAGTTGACGATATACGATTTTTTTCACCACCGAAGGATACAAATCAATTTGAAAAATGGGCCAGAGCTATTCCACGAAAGGATACGAAGTTAACGCGTAGTAGTAGAATTTGTCAAATTCATTTCTCTGATGATTTGATAGTAAAATCAGATAATTTTATAGTGAATGGTGAAGAAGTGGAAATCTCTCGTGTGTGGTGGAAGTTACGTCCTGGAGCAGTGCCTCATTTTCCCCCTAATTTACTGAAGTAATGAGAATAAGTCCCGTAAAGCTCCCAACAGGAAAAAGAATCTCGACACCACCAGAAAAAGAAGAAAGAAGATTGAAGATGGGAGTGGAGCAACGAATGAGGCATTAAAAGGTCAGTCCAATGTTGATAAGAATTTGGGTCATTCTAGTGTACTTACTGATGCTGAAAAGACTATAATATTGCTCAAAAGGCGCCCAAAGAATGCTAACCGTAATTTAATTCGCGTTAGATCCCGCCTCAACTCAGCAAAATCGAGAATTAATTTGCTGGAGAAGCAGGTTCGAATTTCACAGGCATTTAATTACAAAGATAACGATTACAGTGGCGGATCCAGGCCTTGCGATGCCCTGGGCGATATGATAAGGTGGGGCCCACAGCAATAGAAAAAAAATTATCGAATAAAATGGAAAATAGTTTGGTAATAATAATAATAATAATAATAAAATAAAGAATAGTTACAATATTTTGAATACACTACAGTACATTATTTTAATAATATGAAAGAAACCTTTAAGTCCCCTTGAATAAGATTATGTAAACAATGAAATATTAAAATATTACTTTGCGACTTTTTTCCCGGCTGAAGACTTGTATTATTTCACCGAAATCTTAACTTGCTAAACTGTCTCGAGAGGTCATAGCTGCACTGAAGAAAGGAAGATGAATTATAAATTAGTTTGAAAAGTATACTTAATTAATTAATTAATTAATTAAATGTAGAAAAATCCATGGCGCGGGGCCCCTAGGACCGCGGAGCCCTGGGCGGTCGCCCTCCTCGCCCTCCCCTGGATCCGCCCCTGATAACGAACACCTTAGCAAGAAATGCCAGGAAAAATCTCCCAATGGAATGAGGTACAGCAATGAATTCATTTTAGAGTGTTCATTGTTGAGAATAAAATCACCGAAAGGATCCCGTCATTGTCGGCGACATAATCTCTTGCCTGTGCCTTCAGAAAGTCACTTGAGAAAACTTTGTAAAGGACTTAAGTGCCCTTATGGAGTTAATACGCATCGTATAAATGCTATTTAAGACTATTTTAAGGAAGAAAAGAATGATAATTCACGTTACGGTGTTGTAATTTTCGAAGAAGAGAAGCTAAGAGAAGAAATCGAGTTAAATAGCTTTTCTGATAAAGTAGATGGATTAGTTGATTTAGGTGGACACACACCTGACCTCCAGAAGAACGTACTTGCAAATCACGCTCTAGTGTTCAAGTTCGTACCTTTCGTGCATAATTGGGTGCAGCCAGTTGTTGTTTATGCAAGCAAAAATGCTACTCCAGGGGTTTTTCTCGCAAAAATTCTAATATAGTCTAGGTGATTTTGCAGTTAGAAGAGGCTGGGGCGGGGGTGGCTGGCTTTACTTGTGATGGTAGTCAATCAAATACAAAGGCCAGGAATTCGTTAGGAGTCAGTGGCAAGACAAGCTCTCTACAATCTCACATCTTTAATCCTGCAGATGTTATGAGAAAGATCTGGGCTTTCTCCGACTGTATACTCCAGGAATCTGTGCGTTCCGTAACATGCAATGAAGACCGTAGTTCTTATTTCCGTGAATTATATTTTCCATTGTGCCCTGCCGTGCTATTTTAATTGTAACCGCTAATTACTTTTTAAAAGAGTATTAGTTACAAAGTAATTCGTTTCCCTTAGCACCATCCCTAAGACCAGCTGACCCCGGCAGTGTGGAACTTGCCCACTCTAGCGCTGCCTGGCGAGGCGCGCTTGAACTTCAGGAGTCTCCTCACTTTCTCCTTCTATTCGTCATGGTACTACCTTTCGCATCATTGTGTATTTGAGGGTAATTCATTGCCAACACGTACCCGCGTGGCAGTTCCAAGGGAGATTCTGTTTTATTGCTCAATGATTTGTTGTTGGTAGGACCGATCGTTCAAGAAGATTTATTTTCAATAGAATTTGTATGCATCACTATGTATTGACAGCTGACATAGAAAAATGTATCGGCAGGTTCTCGTAGATCCTGCACATACTGATTTTCATAAAAATAATAATGTTATTGGTGTTATGTCCCTTTTAACTAATCTGGCATTAAGAGACGCCGGCGTAAATCTACTGTGATGCCTCCCTCGCATTTGCACACCCTCAAATGTCAGCTGACTGCCAGGATACGAACCTGCAACCTCGGGCCCAGCAAGCGACAATGTTACCGCTGAGCCACGCAGCCTATACTGATTTTCAGCGTATCGTGTGGAGGGAATCTCCAAAGGACGAGCTTAGCATTATCATCTCAAAACAGTGACATTTGGCATGTCATGTGCACTATTCCTGGCCACAAAATGCCTCTCTCAGTTGGCGAATGACACTAAGGAGGAGTTTCCTGAAGTTTAGAACGTAATATGGCGAGATTTTTATGTTGAACTAATGACAGGTTGTGAATCAACTGACGGCTTAAGGACTACTCACATGTGTTTCGGATATTTTATCCAGTGCGGATTTCACCTTAAGGAAATGATGTTCGAATGAGTCCAATGTGCTATCGAGCATTTCTAACCATGAAGCAGACCCTAAGTACATTATTAAGGTAGATGAAGGTGAAGACTTGAAATTATTAGGGCAATCTTGGAAACCAATCAGACACCTTTCAGTTTGGGTTGAGAAATGAGTTCAGTTCGCACAGATCAAAAGAGAATAATTCTGTCAGACCTGGCTAAGATATTTGATCCCTTAGGGCTTCTAACCACTGCACAGTGGGCCAGAATCTTGAAAACGTGGCCAAACAGGAAAAAACAAAGTTTCTAGATGGGAATTTTAGACTATCAGGTTGGCTACAGTAATGTTGGGACTGCTGGATACCGGTTGTGCGGACGAGTAGGTGTCCATTTCGCCCGTTATATTACAGGTCAATCGCGGCAATTCTTGTTAACCGTGAGTGCAGCCGGCCAGGCTACAAAATCGTCTTGTCGTTAAAGACAAATATTTTTGTTCTGTGTAAGTGAAGCGAATATTTTCAATAAGGTGGGTGTTCCAGAAGGTATGTACTATATAAAAACAATTTATATCATTATTAAATCATTAAATTATACATGTGCTCTTTTAATTTACTCAATACTGAAAAATGCACGAGAAAATGGTAAAACGTGCTTACAAAATAAGTTAGAGATAAATTACGAATTCCACGACATTCCGCTTGCATTTGAACTGTGTCCGCAAGTATACATTATTACCTTTGTAAATTAACCTTCAAATCCACCAACTCCGGCTTTGAGCCACGTTTTAAGTGATACTAGCAAAATGTCATTATTGAGACATGTTGAAAAATGATAATAAAATTAATTAATTATGAGCTACATTTGTACAATTTGATTTATAATCGATGCCTAGAAGCATTGTAAAGAATATAATAAGTGGAAAATGGATGGAAACACCTCTCGACGTTTCTTTGAAAAGACTCCAACATCAGCGTTGATAACTGGAGTTTCCGAATAACTAATCCACCGTTTTCGCATTATTTTGCAGACAATTTCGAGCGGACGTCAAATTGACATTGAAAAGTTTCAAGCTGACACCATAGCAACTGCCAGACACCAAGCCAAAGAATACCCCTGGTACAACATGCCAACAACAGTCCATAGATTGTTGATCCACGGACAAGAAATTATTTCTTCGGGCATTTTACCCATCGCTCAACTCAACAATCAACCAATAAGTTGATAAAGCAATATCGCCTGAGTTATTCTCGAAGGTTTTCCAGAAAGACTATGGAAGAACTAACAGCTTAGGCTCTTCCTCATTCCACTGCTGACCAAGGAAAGGAGCGGAACCCTTGATAATGCCGGACGCAGTTTCCGGTGAAACATCGGGAGATATCCTGTCTGGACCACGGCCTACAAGCCCGAAAAACTTGTATTTAATTATGGAAGAAGTGTTCGGGAGATCGTTGGCAACCACAGACCCCTATATTTCTTCTCTACGCAAATCATCACCAATTGAACATAAGAGTTTGTCGCCAGAAGCCGTTGCCATCTTAGTTCCTGTGGCGGAAGATTATGAAGATTCCGATGCAGATGATGAGGAAACAGTCTTTGAAGATGATGACGACGATTCAGTTGAAGCAGAATAAGATAAAGATGAAAAAGAAGAAGAAAACGACAACTTCTAATTATAGTTCAGCAGCTCAAATTGGGACGACATTCTCTCAATAGAACTTCAAATTAAATGGATTCGTTATATGCAGGACATAGCTAAATTGAAGGAAATTAAGGTGCCTCGTCATATTAGAGCATTAGAATTTGTGGAGAACGAAATTCATGGATTTTGTGACGCATCTCAGATTACTTATGGTGCATGTCTTTATGCGAGGTCTCAGACAGGAGATGGTACAATAACAGTTCATTTATTGTGTTCTAAGTCTCGTGTTGCGTCCTTAGGCTCAGTAACTATGCAGCGCTGAATTACTTGCTGAACCGTTTTTATCTGGTTCATTTTTTTTATTCCAGATTATTATTATCATATGTTCATGTCATATTATTGTGACATACCTTTCTCAGTCACTCTTACTGCGTTCAAACATTGTATTTTCCCTGTAACATTTCGACTCATGGTGAAACGTTTCACCCTTCTATGTACGTAAATTTTACTCATTGGCCAACGCATAACTTTTGTCAAACCTTGCTTTTGCCATTGGGTCCCCACTTTCTTGTATACGGAGAGGGGATTTTGGTCGTATTACGACTCATCTTTATAGGCACGTTCCTACGCTCTTTCAAGGAAGGCTTCCCTCTTCCAATTTCAGCAGTGATGTAGACCACACGTGCTACGACGAGCTCTTGCTCGCATCAAGTACAACTAAATGTAAGTACGATTCAATCACTAGATTTGCCTAATGTAAAGTCATTTTAAATTTCTGTTTCGCCTTTTTTTTTTGTGCCTCCTTTGATTCACTTATAATTTTCTTTCTTATAATGATGTGAGGTCATTTCTGTGGACCCAAGTCCTTTCGCTTTCATTTAGTTAATTTAGCCAAGTCCCTGTGTTTATTTGTCTTCTATTCCTTTCAAGTAAGTGTCCTTATTTTTACCTAAATCTCTCAGGTCTGAAATATATGCTATTTTTCTTAGATGCTTATTTACACTCTGTATAGCGTCACCATACATACGGTTTGGTGTTCTTAGAGGCAACCTCTATTTGGATTGTCGCGTCAGAGCCTGTTTTTTGGGAAAAGGTATCATTGAAGTAACGGAGCTGAGTCTCACTCGTCTTCATCTTGATCCTTCCCTCTCTGTTTTATGAAAGATAAGTGAGCAATGGTCAATGTGTTAGTCACTCTCCATGCGCTGCACTACCTTCTCTGTTTCATCATCGTATGTCGTAGTGATCCGACATTTCTACGTGTGCAAGCCTATATTTTCCTACAAAGCATATTTTCTTAGCTGATTGATTTTTCCTTTCATGTTGTGTCCCGGTAATGTCAAGTAATTTTGTGACATCTAATGGGTTGGGGGGTCTCCGCCCAATCAATACAAATTGTATTGATTGGGCGGAGACCCCCCAACCCATTAGAATTGTCATTGTACATGTCAATACGGACCTTGTGAAATGGATATTCCTCCAATTAATCTTGAAGTAATTTTGTGTAATTTTCATTTCCTTTATATGTTATGTTTGTGTTACCTCCTCAGCCTTTGCTATATTACGAAATTCCTTAATCTCCCTCTCCCCGTTTCCTACATACACACACACCTCCACTCCATCCCCTTTTACCCCCCCCCCCCCCATGATTTCACAATATCATCAACGCCGTAGTTCAGTTTCTATGCGGGGAGTCCAGATCATGTCATCTTTGTATAGCGTGGCAAGTTAGACCCGGCCTGTCATGGCGGAGACTCGTCAAGGCGGGGAAGTGGTGGGATCACTAGGCGCGCGCGATTTCCCCTCTTTGCTGTAACAACTCAACTCAACTAAGGTAGCACGTGGTGAACTGAGAGCGCACCTACTTCACACACTCCTGACAGCAAGCTTGTTGCCGTGCTTGTCAAAGAACAGAACCACTCCGTCTTGCATCGCATGCCTTGACATCATCTGTACTCTGCCAAGGTTCTGGGAATAATGACTACTTGGCAACATCTAACTAGCGCGTGATGAAGTATGCGCTCACTGGTTGACAAAGAATCCAGGCGGGGGAATGACGTAATACACCAGGACGCACATGCGCATTGGAAGGTTCAGGTCTAACTAGCTCCGTTATAAGTAGACGTTCTTATTATTCAATTCCGTGAACTTCTTCAATTTATTTAGTTTCTGCTTCATCTTTTTTTATTTTGTTATTGAATCGTGTTTTCAATTTAGATGCTATTATAATTTAAATTTATTTCTAGATTCCTTTTATTTTTCATTTAAGTTACTCGTGTTTTACTTCTATTTCTAATTTGTAATCTGTACACACGTGTTCATTTTATTATTAATACATTTTTATTCCGTAAGTGCTTTATTTGGTTCAGTATTATGATTTCTTATATTTAAGTTCCTGGTAGCCTATATCTTTCAATTCGACATAGTCTTGGCTTCGTACTGCAACGAAGTTACGACTACACGCCTCTGGGACCTTTTGATCAATTATTTAAATTTAATTTCTCTTTTGATTTTGTCTTAAACAATTTATTTGATTTCTTTTTTTGGAAATCATCTTTCTGTCGCTCCGCAATCTTGGGCCCAGCACGGATTGACATAGACATCCATTTCCCCGCTCCTTAGCGATCCTATTTTCTTTCGCTTCCACTGTATTTATCTGCGACTCTGCTAATTTTAGTAACGTAAAAGCACAAACGGTGCATTGCTCAGTTGGTCGAAAGATTCATGAGATCCATAACGTAACTAAAGACAAGTGTTTTTGTTGGACAGACTCCACAATAGCATTAGCATGAATTTCGTGCCATCCACACCAGTGGAAAACATACGTCGCTAATCAAGTGTCGCAGATTCAAAAGTTGACAAATACGGCAGCATGTGTCTACTCATCAAAACCCAGCAGATATGATCTCGAGAGGAGTTACTGCGGAGAAGCATTTAAATTCGTTGTTTTGGTTATCAGGACCGTCTTGGCTTTCAGATAATAAAAATGAATGGCCTTCACAGCAGAGGAACAGCGCTCAAGAATTACCTGAAGTTAGGAAAACTAAAATTGCTTTATCACCTTGTACAGAATCCCTTGGATCGGATCTGATTAACAGATACTCTTCCTGGAGCCAGCTGATTAGAATAACAGCTCTTGTGCTCAGATCTATCAAGAATCTTAAAACTAAAACAAACAGACAAACAGGTGCTGTTAATCCTGTAGAACTAGAGCAGGCTAAGTATTTATGATGTAAAATTGCTGAAGGTTCTGAATTTTCACAAGACATAAAGGCTCTCAAAAAATACGGAAGAAGAAAAATCACAAGGGTAGTTTCAACACGATTCAGTCCCTGCTCATACAGCAGAAGATTCCCTTCTCATAATCTCGTAAGTGTTTGCAGACAAAGTGATCAGTGTGGGTCTATTTCCCCCTCGTTCTCCAGATCTAACAATGTGTGATTTTTACGTGTGGGGTAAACTGAAAGGAAACATTGCACATGTATCAGAAACATTATAATGGCAGAACACACTCGCTTCAAGACAGTATGTGGTTACCAGATACAATGCCTGTATAACCCAGGAAGGACAACACTTCCAGCATCATTTATAAGGTAAGATTTCGTATAGGATTGTACACACGCTTAAAGCAGGGGGCCACGGCATGCCACATAGCCCAGGCATATCAAGTTTTAACCTAAAAAAAATAATAATGTAAAGCTGAAATTTGGCATAGATGTTCCCTAGTACCAAATCCTGAATAGTACCCATCTCTGCGGCGTCCGCGTCATAGTTTTTGGAGAGTTCAAAAGGGCTTAAATGGGGCCAAAAGCTATCTTTAGACAAAGAACACTTGCAAAACAAAGCTTACATCAGACTCAATCGTCCCCCTCATCATCTGAGCCATCAAATGTGACGTTGCCACATGCTTTTCCACTGCAGTGCCCACACATTAAAGAGCATTCTAAATCGGAACGTACACACTCACACCGGCTGACACAAGAGCTCTTGTAGTTGCAGGACACCAAATTGAGGAGATGATCTGGAGCAGCTGGAGGATGAGTTGCCACTAGTACTAAAGCTGAGTGTTGGATTTTCCATCCCCATTGGGTCGGGCCCAAAGAAAATCCTAACCATGCTTGAACTTGCAAATATACCCGCAGTGAATGTTGTTTGCATGCCGCCGAAGTCGGCGGAAGTGAAGCCTGCTGAAATGACGCTGTGACCGGTTGTTTGGCAATTTTTGGGCTGTATTTCACTATCCGAAGTTCGTCGAAGCTTTTGCACTCCGACTTGGCACTATCGTAGAGACAAATGGCGAACTTCTCTCCAGCTGATATTATGGCCTTTTCATCTGGAGCCGTAGAGACGAATACCTTCATTTCCTCGCGTAAAGATGCGGAATCCTTCAATATTTTCCAGGCTTGGTGTTTGATATACTCTACCCACAGCTTTCCTGTGCAAGATTTCTGGCTAATTGAAGAAAATGTGTCATGAAGCGACTCTTTGAGACGTTGAAGGCAAGGATATGATAGCAAGTCGTTTGCGGTGCCTTCTTGGAATGCGGTAAAAAGCGCCTGTATTTCGTCCTTGGCATCCTTCAGCCCGTCGTTCATGTTGAGTAACATTGTCCCGACAGCCTGTTTTGTCAGAAAATGCGTTCTGAGGGCCCTAGAACTTGCACAGTTTCGCGTTATTGATAAAATTGAAGGCATAACGTAATCATTTTTAAGAGCGAGCTAATTGCTAGCCTACCTTGAATATGCGTGTCCAGACATCATGTGAGTCACTGACGATTAAGCGTATATTTCCGCCCAGAGCTCCTCCAAACTGCTTCGTTTCATCACGTAGCCGATTTCCCCGAGAAACGACATTAGAAGGCGAAATCCGCCTCGACGAACAACCACGTTTTTGAGTTCCTCTGAAGCGTCCGATGCGACTATCTCTGCAGCTTTCGCGTATAGGGGCTAGTCAAAGGTTACGAAACAAGTGCTTTGTTTCAGTTCCGCATACTCTCTTGCGGCAAACTTCAACGCGGAATATATGTATAGTTGATGGATTGCTCGGTTCCAAGTTAATGAACGGCAGTGCATCAACTGACGTCGTCTGGGGAGCTGGTTGAGCATGAGCAGAGAGTGACGTCTTCATAACGCCGTTCCACGAAGCAGGTAAATTAATACCTGACCACCGTCCAGATAATCACAAGGAGTCCATCATCGACGCAATAGCCACAGAGTTTGGGGCTTCCACAGTTAACTCCTTAATCTTGACGTCCTTTGAACCAGGAGAAGAGGGCTTCCGATACCACGAAATGTTGAACTTTCCGCAATCACACCAGCATTAGGAACTTCTCGTGTACGTGGGAGTGGAGATATGTCAATGTCAGGCGCTGGACCTGCGCACTTGATTCCTCCCATGCAGTGAAATGTGTTTCGCCCGTCCAATGTCCTTATGTTAAAGTCAGCGTTGTCAAAGCAAAACTGCGTGAACGCTCCAGCATTCGAGATTGGACGATCTTCACGAAGCGCTGAAACTTCGCACCTGTGGAATTCCGCCACATTTACTGAAAATCAAAGACTGTTTAGAAGCTGAATTAATTGTTTCGAGTATTGTTGGCCTGCTCCGACAGGCTGACCGCTGTCACCTAGAAACGCGATTGGGTGCCTTTTCAACAGCGGTTATGCTTTGGGACCGTAACTCGGTAACCGCTTCCCGCATAGACATGGGTAATGTAGCAATGTAAAGCTAAAAGTATGCTTTATAACTTTCATTCTAGGTCTTTAGTCAATATCAGCAGTTGTTTAAAAAATAATGACCTGCTAATGACAAATTAACCAAATTTTCGTGTAAAAATTGTGCTAAAAATGGTAAATTAGTCGTTTTCTTTCTTCATCTATAGCAATAATTAGGCCTGATAAGTCCGTTATCCTACTAGTTCCTTCCAATATCTCTGCTTGATGAAATTTCGGTTCACTTTTAGGACTTTGTTTAATAATTTTTATTAATAGCTCAAGCTCGCGAGAACTAAATTTGGATCAATATTTTGAACGCAGGAAGCAAAAATGCTGTTTTTCACACTTAGGCTCCATTTAAGCCCTTTTGAACCCTCCAAAAACTATGACGCGGACACCGCAGACATGGGGACTTTTCAGGATTTGTTTCTAGGGTACTAGGGAACATCTATAACAAATTTCAGCTTTACATTATTTTTTTTTGAGGTTGGCCGTGTTTTTTGCATATAATGCCTGAGCTAACAAGCTTAGCCAAGGCCACCGCAGCAGCGGATAACAAAACCGCTGCTTGCCGTTCTTACTTTATCTTAATCAAAATGGATCAAGGATGTGTAAGCCAGAATATACACTGTATAACAAAAAAATAAAAATAAAAAATAATAAAAAAAAGGCGCACCAAGAAGGAATTGTCCGATGGCGATAAAAATCGGTGGACGTGACGAACTGACATAGAACAACAAACGATCAAAAGTACAGAACAATCGAATGATTTATTGCAGAGTTAGAGCGTTACAAAGTGAGGACGTCAATAAGGTGTTGGCCACCCCTAGCCTGGATGCAAACTGTCACTCGACGTGGCATGGACTGATAAAGTTCCCGGATGGTGTCCTGAGGAGTTTCGTGCCAAATGGTCTCCAACTGTTGGGATAAATCGGCGACATTTAGGGATGTTCGCAATCGCCTTCCCATGACGTCCCAAATGTGCTCTACGGGAGACAGATCAGGCGGCAGAGCTGGCCAAGGAAGGATAGGGCAAGCTTGAAGACAGTCCATAGCAACACGTGCCGTGTGAGGCCGGGTATTATCCTGTTGGAAAGTAAGGCCGGGATGTCGCTGAAGGAACGGTAACACAACCGTCTGTAGAATGTTATCAATATACCGCTGTGCTGTCAGTGTGCCAGGAATGACTACCAGAGGGGTCCGGCTATCAAAGGAGATGGCACCTCAGACCATCACCTCCTGTTGTGGGGCTGTGGGGCATGCGATAGTCAAGGCAGGATCTCCATGCTGGCCTGGACGTCTCCGAACACGTCTGCGGTCGGAAACGGGACTCGTCACTAAAGACTATATGTCCCCAGTCAGCGCAGTTCCACGTTGCTCGAGCGCGGCTCCACTGTAATCTGATTCGACAGTGAACAGGCGTGAGTGATAAGCGGCGTAACGGGCGGCGCGAGCGCAAATTCCTGTCGCTCAGGCGTCTGTCGATGGACACGTGTGCGGGTCACACGCTGGATCGTTGATAACGACGACTCTGGCGCTGTGACAGCTGTTCTGACAATTGCTCTGTCTTCCCATGCTGTTGTGGCCCTCGGTCGACCACTGCCGTCCTGACCCTGATATCTGCCGTTGCTGATCCACGCTTGCCAGCATCGCCTGATCGCCGCATCACTTCAACCCAAATGTGCAGCGACAGCACGATTCGACCAACCAGCTTTTTTTCAATCCGATCGCACGACCTCTTTCAAACTATGACATCTGCTCGTAACTAGCACGAATCCTTCAGCGAGGTATTCTTACAGCCGACATTCAGATATCGGAGTTCATCGGCTTTATTTTTCAGGGGGAACACGTACCCCTTAAACATTTGAAAACTGTTTAATAAAAATATTTGTACATTTGTATCTAGTCCGGCAAATACAGTAAAACTTCCGACTTGTAAGTTTATCGATCAGCTGGCGATAACGCGCTGTGCACAACAGCTGGAGGAGATTTCAAGTTATCCTCGATTTAAATAGATTTATCGAATCAGTTTCGTTTGGTCGGCAACTCGGCACTCCGTTCTTATAAAGCACGCAGGCTAGTGTTTGGAGGAGGGGTGGATTGTTATTTTGTGCGTGTCTAGTTTTGAAGGATGAAGAAAATAACGAACTATTTAACATCCATCAAGGCATCGAAAAAGCTGAAAGTTGAAGATTCGAACACAATGACCGGACCTTGCAAATTGCAAGATCGTGATGTTTTCTTGACAACAACTGAGAGTAGCCTACCCCTAAATTTTTTTTTAGAAAATATGCACTGAGTATGAGTAATGATAACCTTCAACAAAATTGAAGTGTTGGAATGCATCTACCTGTTTCAATGTTCACCAGTAACAAAATAGACCTAGGCCAAAATTATATAATATTTTTGAAGCTCTAACATGAAAATATTGTTAACAGCTATTTTAGAAAAAATACTAGCACATCCACTTCATTGGCTTTGCCTTCAGTGAAACAGCCTAAATGGCAGTAGCCAATCACACTAGTAGCCTAATTGTAGTGCAGTGCTGAACCTGGACTCTATAGGCTACACTTGCTCATTCAACGACAATTGCCAGGTTTGTCGGGAACATGAGGTCTCAGTAACACTGGAGGACACCAAATCCAGGGGGAAAAATTATTCTACTAAAATTAGCCAAAATACCTGTGGTAAAGATGGGAGAAAATATCTCATGATGTAGTAATTATGTTTACTCCTCGGCTGTCTGTAACCCACCACCCCCATGTTTGATCATGACATATGAATCAAATTCCAGTGTAGTCCGCCATTATACGCCTGATTTATGGACAAGTACAGCATTGCCAACCACACATATGTTACAACTGTAACTTTTATCTGGTATTATAAAGAAAAGCGCCAAGTTCCATTCTAAGTTTGACAGGATTGTGAGAATTGTGAGATAACTATTTCTAATTTCGATCCTCTGATTTTTGTCATGCACAGTTATTCATGCATCAATAATGTATATCCAGGCAAATGGAATTTCATCCAGACCAATGGTTTTTGCCATAATTGCTAAGGGAGGGCAGGGCCGCGTTAGCTAATATACACACCCCTGGTTTTTGTCATGCACAGTGGGGGTAGTCATGCATCAATAATAATCTTTATCCAATTAATGCTTTTTCACATGATTACAATATTATATGTGTCGTGTGGTGTATTTTGTATCCGACATGTTGGCAACGGTGATATGACGTCAATGTGTGCGCCTGAGTAACGGTTGAAGGAGGAGACCAAATTTTGGGTTTTACAATTCTTCCTGGCTTATTATTGTAAATACATGATTTTCACACCTTTCTGGGAGTCATTAGGAATTGAATTTGCCATCAATTAAACATACCATTGCTGCACCGGAAATATTTGTTTTATTACTTAAATAAATGTTTTCATTTCTTGCCCATTCAACGGCGGCAGCCATGTTTCCGAGGCGCATGAGGTCACTTCAACTGTTACACAGGAGCACACATTGAGGTTTAAAAAAAAATAGTTTTAAGGGGCAGAACAGCGAGGTCACATTGACGTCATTTCACTGTCGCCAATATGTGGGATACAATGTACACTGTCACACGACACATGTAATATTGTATTTATGTGAAAAAGCATTAGTTGGAAAATCCATTGGCCTGGAAAAAGTTATTATTTATGAGTGACTACCCTCACTGTGTGTGACAAAAACCAGGGGTGTACCACATAGCCTATATTAGCTTAGGGCTGCACTACCTACCAATTATTGGTTAAAGTGCATCTTAAGACCATCCTCCCTTTTCTTCACTTTTAACACCTTAGCTTATTGAAAATATGTAATTTATGATATACATACCTTTCCGGGAGTTGTTGGGAGTTTCTTGGGAGTCGTTTCACAATCTCTTCATACTCAATAGCCACTGCTGCACCGCAATAATTGTTATTTCACGGATATAAAGCATTTTCCATCACTTACGAAGATGTTATTTTAAAAAAAGAAAACTTGTGCATTCAGGTGTCTTGAGGGTTATTTGTAGGGGCAGACCTCGTAGTTCCACCCCTTAAAACAACAATAACTAACTTACTACTTAACTACTATAGTCTGATTTACAAAAGATGCTCGGTGAAAGCTGTCATCCGCTTTAAGGGTGAGGTGAGGAGTGGAGATGAGAGGGGTAACGGTCTCCATGGCAACAGCAAGAAATGTTGCAATGTATGCCGACACAGCAGTAAGCACATGGTTTGACTCCGTGTGTCTTCACTCATCACGGTCATTAGAGCGCCAGGCAGGGGGGCTAACTTCCCCAGTATTTGTGTCTTCCTGCAAGCCTCTTGGAATGTTATGAGTCATGTTCTACCTCAGTGGCAACGCAGCATTTCCCCACGTGCTAGCTTTGACAGCTGTCAGCGATCATTATTGATAATTCAGAGGATAGGGTGTTTTGTTTTGAAGACGTGCTCTGAATGGAACTTGGCACACTATAACATTACCGTAGCGCTTTTTTGTTTTACGATACTGGTTGTACAATAGTACCATATGCCTGGGGTTGGTAATACTGTATTTGTCCATATATCACACGTACAATGGTGGACTTAGCTGGAATTTTATTTATATAAGTAGTGATCTAAAACGGGTAATCACTCAACAACCCAATATCAGTGCTGTCAGGTCAATCCATTTATACGGTATAGCACTTAAGGCCACAAGACTAATAGGCTATAATTTGCATGCACTCAAGTCAGTTTAGCATTGCAGGGTTCAGGTCAGGTCAGGGGGACGGTGGGTGGGTAATAGGCCTAGTCAGTGGAGGAGCTACATCATATCCACAGGTATGACCTTTACCACAGGTATTTTGGCTAATTTCAGTAATTTAAGATATAAGAATATTTATTTACAAAATTTAACAAATATTTCCGGTGCACCAGTGATAATTGACAGTAATTTAAATTACTAATGGCTCCCAGGAAGGTATGAAATGTATGTATTATCAATAATAAGCCAGGTAGAAGTGTAAAAGCCCAGACTTGGTCTCCTCCCAGAAATAATGAGGTCTTTTCAACCGTTACTGTTGAATTGACATCACATTACTGTTAGGCTACCAATATGTGGGATGCAAAATAAGCCTTGTAATTAGCCATGTGAAAAAATCATTATTTGGCAAAACAATTGGTCTGGATAAAGATTATTGATGCACGAGTAGCCTACCCCCACTGTGTATGACAAAAACCAGGGGTGTATATATTACCTAATGTGGACGCCGTGCGATCTAGTAGGCATCGTTCAAGGCAAAAACGATTGGTCTGGATAAAGATTCATTAGTAAGTTAGTAGGTCTACCGTATGCGTGGGGTTGACAATATTCTTTGTGCCATAATTCATGCATATAATGGCTGACAGAACTGCAACATCACTATATAAGTCATGATCTAAAATGGGGATGGCGGGTGGGTTATAGACAGTAGAGGAGGAAACATTAGCACATCATTTCCAACATTATTATTCATCATTGCAAAAGGTATTTCAGCTGATTTCAGTAGTTTATAGAAGGATCAGCTCTCCACTAGACCTACTGTTACCGATCCACTTACCCCTGATCTTCTAAAATCTCTTCCAGTTCGATGCATTTCACTTCCACCTTCCTTTTCCTTTCATGGTCCAAAATTTCTCGGTTAGGTTGCCTGTTGCTAGTTGATTCCAATTTTTCTATTTCTTCTTCTGTTTTATAATGAACCTTATCCTTTGTTTTCCTCACAAATGCCCAATTTCGCTGCACATATCCATTAGTGCCAGAACCTCTCGCAGTTGGTAAACCAATTCCGTTGTACATGGCAAATCAAACATATAACAATAACGACCACTAAAACTGAAACAAAACAGATACCAAAGTGTCAAATATCCATGAAATGAGAGGTTAACATGAACACAAATATTAGCATAGTTGGACGTACATTATGCATAATTGCACAGGATTGAGTCAACTTAGAACAAAAGAGATATTGCATAATTTATCTCATATTTCACTTTATAGTGCAAAAAATCAAACATAAACCCAGAAACCGATTATGCAGCTGATTACAACCAATTTATCGACCGATGTGGTCTTGAAAATAGAAAGGCATTCTTCGAATAAAATTCAGTCACTTTTAGACTTACCTTAATGTGTTACACATACGAGTTTTCTTTAAAATTTTATCACGGTAATTCACTTTCAAACATATGTGTAAACTCCATAATAACAAACAAATTCGCTATCACTCAAAACAAAACGTTGCCATTTTGAGATTTTCTTCATTTCACGCTGCCACCACTTCGGCGCTGTAATCGTTATTACACAACAAGAATCAGCATGGCGGTAATTCTTTACAACACAGTTCTCTCTCAAACGTTTTCCCCTTGTGGAAATTATTTACTAGCAGGAAATACGTATGGCTCTGTTGCTGTGTACGAGTAAGTAGAAAAATACTTCTCAGCTATAAATTACACTGTAATGTCTGTTTAATTGACAATTCTACGCGAAACCGGAAAGGTAAGCGGCATGCGCATTGGTCAACAATTGACTTACGATAAACCAAATCGATTTCTTTACTTACATGTCAAATTATTACCACTTTCATAACAATACCTGTAATATATTTTAGATAATATTGTTACCTTCCTGCCGTATGTTGATGTTATATCAAGCAGTGCATAATACCTTCGATACCCTGTCAGTTGATTGTGCATGCATATTATGTATTACAGTACTTTTCCCTCCCACTACATTGAATTTCCTTACTTACCCCCTTTCGGATGGCAATTCGTGATCCCGAAGTGACCAAGTTGGTTTCATAATCTATTCAAGAAAAACATTTCTTTCCTTAATTATCTTCAGATAGCCTAGGGGTCATCTATAAAATACCTTCGCAAAAATGCCATAAAATATAACCCCCCTCCCCCTAAGTGAGCGTCCAAAATAAATTACCCCCCAAATTGTTCAATGTAGCCTATTGCGCAACTGGGCGCAGGAAAGAAGAGTCCACTTTACGGGCCCACGCTACAGCGCCATAAGCAGGAAATATATTTAAGAAATTGTGAAAATGAATTTTTCCTCCCACAAATCAACTTACTTTTCTTCTTCTCCTTTTCTTCAGTGTTTGTCCCGCCTGGTGGCAGGGTCCACTACATGGATTCGTTGTCTCCATTTAGTTCTGTCCTGGGCCATGTCAGGGTGGATATTGACGCTCTTCAGATCTTTGCGAAGGGTATCGGCCCATCGCTGTTTTGGCCGTCCTTTTGGTCTAGGCTATTACCGGCGACTTCCAACAAATAACCCTTCTTTGCTATAGTGTCAGCCCCTGTCCTCAGCACATGTCCAAACCATCTTAAACAATTCTCGCACATTTTTTCAGGAAGGGGTGCAATGCCAAATCTCTCCCTGATGCATTCATTGGGGATACGATCCAGTTTAGTAACACCAGCTGTCCACCGCAGCATCCTGGTCTCCACGACTCCCAGTCGACACTCTGTCTCAGTCGTAGTAGGCCAACATTCACAACCATACAGTGCGACAGGTCGGATGACAGTACGATAGATTTTAGATTTAAGGTGATCTTTCATCCTCCTGTCGCAAGTGACGCCAGTTGTTGTTCGACTTTTCATCCAAGCTGCGGATATCCTTGCATTGACCTCTTCGACAAGTCGGCAATCAGCAGTGATCTTTCATTCATTCATTCATTCATTCATTTATTTGCAATGGGGGGTGTGTCCCCCGGTGGCAAATTGTATATACATAACAAATAAATAATTATACATAACAATTCAATAACAATTATACAACAATTAAACTGGAGTATTTACACAAATAGTCAGTCTTTTCTTAAACACACCTATATGTTTGGGAAAAGGCTCTAAGACTGCGGCAGGTAGAGAGTTCCAGTTATCAATGGCACGGTTTACAAAAGAATATTTTCCATAATTTGTTCGCTGTGGTCGGCCCTTAACTTTGAAAGGATGATCGCTCCTACCCATGTAAATGGGCTTTCCCAATCGTTTGCTAAGCTCACCCCATGCTGGTTGATTTGTATACGTGTTGTACATAGCGCAGAGTCTAGATTTCATGCTCCTAGCCTCCAGTGATTCCCACCCAAGTTTCTTTAACATACGGCTCACACTGCTCCTGGGATTAAAGTCACTGAGCACAAATCTAGCGGCCTTTCTTTGTACCATTTCCAACTCATTGATGAGCCCTACTTGATATGGATCCCAAACCGCCGAGGCATATTCCAGAATAGGTCTTACAAGTGACAAATAGCCTAATTCTTTAGCAGAGGTACTACTTCCTTTTAATACCCTCATTACAAAGTGCAGGGATTTGTAAGCTTTTGAAACTACATATCCTACATGACTACTCCATTTCATATCATTCCTTACGTGAACGTCCAAATATTTGCAAGAATCTTCTTCTACAAGTATTTCCGAGCCAATGTTATATTGAAAATCCTGTCTCCGCACTTTCCCTTCTTTTTAAGAGACTACATTTTCTTGTGTTTATTTTCATTTTATTTTCAATCGCCCACTTATAGACCAGGTTCAGGTCCTCTTGAAACACTGCATTGTCTTGTGAGTCATGTATCTTGCGATATATTACACAATCATCCGCAAACAATCGACAGTCACTGCGAATCCCATTTGGTAAGTCATTTATAAACGCCAAAAATAACAAAGTTCCGATTACGCTGCCCTGAGGGATACCCGACGTTACGGTAATTTCATCCGAGAATATGCCTTCGACTTTCACTTTCTGTGAACGACCCGTCAAAAATTCAAGGATCCATAAAATTACTCTTCTATCAATCTTCGTCGAAGCTAATTTATGGAGTAGCATGTCATGCAGCACGACATCAAATGCCTTCGCAAAATCTATAACCACGGCGTCGACTGAGACTCCATGGTCTAACGATTCGCTAATGTCTTGAAAAAGTGATAGCATCTGACTCTCGCATGAGTAACCTTTCCGAAATCCATGTTGCCTATCATTAAACCATGATAATGTTTCCCACTGTTCCCTCAAGTAGTCGCAAATGAGATGCTCCATCTGTTTACAAACGATGGACGTAAGGCTAACCGGCCTGTAGTTGCCCAATTCAAGTCTGCTCCCTCCCTTAAATATTGGGACTACCGTAGCTCTTTTTCAGTCATCTGGGATTTGCGCATTGTTTATGGACACATTAAACATCACCTCCAAGTATCGTGCCATGGCCCTACCTCCTAGTTTAAGTACTTCACTAACAATATTATCAGGACCCTTTGATACATTGAAACCTAGTTTTTGTATTAGCATTACAATTGCTGACTGGTTTATTTGGAACAGGGGAGCCCCTGATTCGTCGTTAAGGTCCAACACACAGCTATTGGATTTATTGAACACACTACCGTAAAAGACATTTAATTCATTAGCAATGGCCTGTTTCTCTGTAATTAATTTACCGTCACCGGACATTATCATCGACAAATTATTTGGATTTCCCTTTCTTCTCCTAACATAACTGTGAAATTTTTTCCACCCATCACCTCCCGAACCAAGTAAACCTTGCATATAACTGTCATGAGCAGCCCTCTTTTTTAAGACGAGCTCTCTTGATAAGGACTTAAATTTCAACATATACTTGTCACTATCATGTCTTTTATTGTATAATTTCCTAATTTTCCGTTTTAGACTCATAATTTCTCGTGTGTAATACTCAGGATCTGGGTTTTGTTTCAGCAATTTAAACGGGACAAATTTATCAACAGCGCTATTTAAAATTTTCAAAAAGTTAGTCCACAGGATATTAATGTGATTTCCTTCCGATGCCCATCCCACAAATAGCTCATTCAAATACCCCTGAAACTTGCCCTGATCCGCCCTGCGATACTGGAATATGATCTTTTTTGCTACATCAGAGTCTAATTTTGTAATGTCACCATATCTAATATTTAATTCAACCCCAGAATGGTCACTAATTCCTGGTACTTTCAGACAGTTAATATACAGCTCTACAGGCCTTACGAGATAAACATCTAAGGTATTATTGTCTCTAGTTGGGAAGTCAACTACTTGGGAAAATCCCCCCTCCCTTACGAATTTATTTGCAGCACTCTGAGCTTGACTACAGCTAGTTGACTCACCAGACCAGTCTACTTTGGGGAGGTTTAAATCTCCAGCAATTATTATGCTCTTTTTCATAGCATTACCCGTACAAGTTTTATCATACAGTGTTTCGAGGAGAGAAAAGTTATCTTTCGGTGCTCTATACGCCCCTGTCACCTGAAGAGGGAATTTATTTCCTTTATCCGAAATTTGTACACATAACATTTCATGATCCATATCAGCCCACTTTAAGAAACTACCTATATTTTTGCGCACACAAATAAATAGCCCACCACCTCGCTTCCCCCGATCCCTTCTGTACATTTCGTAGGTCCCTTGAATTATTTCGCTACTATTTATGTCCTCATATAACCAAGATTCAGTTGCAATGACAATGTCCGGAGAATACGTCTCTACAAGATTCCAGCCCAGATATTTGAATCTCGTTACTCGCGGTAGATCCTCGCCGTCTACCTGAATGGTTCCGATTGCTTGTGTGTCAGATGTCATATATTCGGTTTTCTTCTTATTGAGGCCGATTGTTCCATTACTGGGTTTGACGTTGCAGATCAACCTGGGTCTCAGAGGCCAACATGACATCGTCTGCATATGCGAGCGTCCATGGCGAAGGACGGTGCAGGTCTGCTGTTACAGTGTCCATTACTAGAATGAACAAAAGCGGTGACAGCACTGAACCCTGGTGAACGCAGCTCCGTGGATCCCGTAAAGCAGCTGAACCCAGTTGAGAAGATATTCCAGTATGCCATGCACTCGCAGTGCTAGCCACGATCCAAGGCCTTCTCAAGGTCCAGGAAAGCTAGATGAATCGGCTTGTTCTTCTCACGATCCTTTCAATCAAGAGCCGTGCAGCATGGATTGCTTCGGTTGTGCCGCAATTCTTCACAAATCCAGCGTGGTTTTTGGAAAGCTTGACAAACTTTCGTATCCTGTTATCAAGAACACGTTCGAATATCTTCATCGCATGACACAAAAGTCGGATTGGCCGGTAATCAGCACATTCAGCTGGACTCCCCTTCTTCTTGAAAATGGGTACGGTGATACTCCGCTGCCAATCCCTCGGTGTTCGACCCTCTTTAATGATCTGCTGAAATAGGAGTGTTAACCATCCTGCCGCATCCCACTGTTCAGAATTCCAGAGTTCTGCTGGAAGATCGTCTGTTCCAGTAGCTTTCCCCGGCTTCATTTCTTTCAATGCATCCTTGACTTCTTTGACATCAATGTCCTTCCACAACAGCACGGACTGGGATTGGTGGATGGGGAAATTCCTCAATTGAGATCTTCTCATAGAGGCTCTGCCAGCGCTCTCTTGCCTTCGTCCAGTCAACCAATAAGTTTCCCATTTCATCATTAATACCATAGAAGCGCTGAATGTCCTGTGTTCTGCGATACCTCGCTTTGGTGATTCGATATAATCAAATTAACCTACGAACCTATTAAAGGCATATATAGAAAGTGCGATAAAGAAAGCTTGGAAAAAGCTCCACGGCGAACCAACAGCTGATAGTTCATTTGAATTTTGCAAATCGGGTAATAACGAATGTACATATTTTTGTGCAGACCCCCCTTCCCCAAATTATCGTACACTTTCATCACATTCTTGTAAGGCCCCACCCCCGTTCGAGCGCACATATTTCCTGGATGACCCCCAATTTAGTTTTCTTACTGATGATCTCGTAGTTATACCATCTGACCTATTCGCTGAGGGGGCTAACTTAATTATCTTGGAGACTTCGACTATGGCCGTCATAGTGGTTGAAATCCAGGTTGCATGTACGATTTTGAAAATTTATGTTATAGCCAAGAGTAAAATAAGTTCCAACTGGGAGCCTAGACAATTACAATTAAATCCATGCCCTAAACAACATTTTTTTTAAAATTGCCATGCAAAAATGCTCATTAATGATCCAGGTTAGGAGAACCTCACTTTTCGTAACTTTTAACAAGGTAGATAACTGATAATATAGTATTTATTATTTACATACCTTTCTTGGAATTGTTGGGAGTCGTTTCACAATTTCAATTGCCACTGCTGCACCGTCATTAATTACTTTTAACGTAAATAAAGCATTATTGGTCGTGTTCATTTGAACAAGGTCCGCCATTTTACATTGACATCGGACACTACGTCATACCCCATGTGACACGTTGCCAACATGAATAATGAAATAAAAGGCAAAACGATTGGCCTGGATAAAGATTATTGATGAGTGACTACCCCCACTGTGCGTGACAAAAACCAGGGGTGTTATCTATCGGCTAACGGCGGGTGCTACCAAACCACCATTGGACTAGGCGAAACCATTGGTCTGCCGGATCCGATATAGTATCGAATGCGTAGGGTTGGCATTATTGATTCCTTCACAAACATTCACAAAGATGGCCGTCAGAGCTGCAATTTCAACTATACAAGGTGTCCGGGTTAAAGGTATAATAATATAAAATTTAATAACTTGAGAAATAATGGAGATCTGTATTGGCGGTTTGTTTCTACAACCCCAAGATTGCAGGTTCGCCCCTGGTCGTGGTAAGTGATTTTTGAAGGCGACAAAAATCACGACACTCATGTCATACGTTGTTGGCCGTGTTCAATGGCAAAATTAATCTCGGGATTTTTTTTTTTTCCGCCAACACAAAGTTCCTCCATTCTCTACTTGAAAGCGCTGTAGTGTCAAGGAGTTTAGATATCTAACCTCCTTGACTTTCATAGCGTTCAAAGGAACGACGAAATTCGACATGCAAGCTACCCTCTGGGTGTCAATTAACAAAGCTTGCACCAGGCACCCGAGGCCATACGATATTATTATTATTATCTACAACTAGGGTAACTCGACATGTTTTCTGTGTTTGCTGACGGTGGTACCACATTCGCATGCGCGTAACTGCATTGTTCACGAGAAGCGCGCCAGTAGTCATGTGGACTCCACAGCAGAAAGTGTTCTATGTTCTTTCGCTCACGGAGCTAAAATCCGTTACACTAGTACAACGTAGATTTCGGCGTGAGTATGGATGATGATGATGTTCCCACTTACGTAACAATCAAGAAATGGGATTTCTTGAATCGTGAGTTCCCAGATCGCTAGATTAGGAGTGGTAGCCCATCAATTGCTTGGTCCCCTGGAAGCCCCAACATTATGCCACTTGGTTTTTTTTTCCTGTGGGGGTTTGTCAAGAATCAAGTGTACCAGACACCAGTTCGTGATCTACCAGATCTGCGTCATCACATTCGTGCAGCTATCGCAAATGTTAAGCCTACAATGCTGCAGAACACTTGGAGAGAAGTGGAATACAGATTAGATGCCTGTAGCGCCACTAATGGTGCGCATATCAAGATGTATTAGGTATGTAAAGAAACATTTTGAGTTTCCCTATTCGTAGAAACAAACCGCCAATAAATATCTCCATTACTTCTCAAGTTATTAAATTTTATATTATTATACCTTTAACCCGGACACCTTGTATAAGTCGTGCTCCTATTAGGGAGGGTTGGCGGGTCTATGGCAGCGGACGAGTAAACATCTATTACTATATCATCTCCAGATACCATTACTACAGGTATTTTGGCCAATTTCTTTACTTATTTTTTTTTTATAGAAAGGTTCTTCTACTCTGGAGCGCCACCAAAATGCTTCTTCTTCTGGTTCTACAGCCCAGCTTCAGCCTTGACTGTCTCAACATACTTCCATGTGTGTCATTCTAGTGCAAGCCTGTGACTCTCGTTCCTCGGATATCCTTGTCAACTTCGTCCAGCCATCTCAGTGCAGCAGGTTTTCCCACTTTCCTGGTAGGAGTTATCTTTCTACAAAGATCACTTTCATCCTTATGCCCTAGCCATCTGACTCGCCTCACTTGGACTTTCTTGGTGATATTAGGTTCTTTAAACTGTTGGTACAATTCATGGTTGTATCTTATTCTCCAGCTGCCAACGTCGATAATTGACACAGTTATTTGTCTTAGAAAATTTCTCTCGAAAATTGCCAGTTTATTCCTCTGGGTCTATCCTATTGTCCAAGTTTCAGAACCATATTATAATAGTGAAGGAAGATTGTAGTTTTATGAGACCGTGAATCTTATGATTATGAACCACGGGATCTCCTTTTTACGTAGAATCCGAACCACAGGACATGGCATTTCACATCGAAAATCTCACATGCATTGACCGGGAATCAAACCTAGTCCACCTTGGTGAGAGGCCAACAGCTAGACCGCTGTGCCACCGTACCCCATATTATAATAGTACTGACTGTATTGAGGTCTTATATATTTTACACTGTGACTGATGTACTGATATCTCAATTTCCTTTGGAGTTCATAATAGTACTTATTTGCTATTAGCAGTCTGCGATTTCTGTGCCTACTCTGTTAGATTATGTAATTAGTGAGCCCAGGTTTTGAGCTTGCATTCACCATCTTCAACATACTCTAGAGTAGATGATTTTGTTAATGCTTCCATATATGGAAATTTAATGTTTTTCAGTCGGCCAACACGATTGTATCCAATTGTAATGGGTGTTTCCCTGAAAATATTTACATGAGATTAATAAATTCACTTGGATGACCAGTTTTGATCATCAAGTGATCATCATCAGATCCTTTACACTTACGCTATTAAACTTAGCCTATGTCTAGAAGTATACGGGCGATGGTATTTACAATATATAGGATACTCTACGGGGACTAGTATGGAACAAGGATATACCAATTAAGGCTAAAGAAGGTATGTACAAAGCATATTATGTTCCTATAATGACATATGCAGCGGAAACTTGGACAATGACTAAGAGGGATGAGAGCAGAGTACAAACAGCTGAGATGAGATTCCTGAGAAGTATGGTCCAGAAAACGAGGAGGGACAGAGTGAGAAATGAAGATATACGGAAAGAACTGGGAGTACAGAAACTAAATGACAAACTGGAGCAAAACAGATTGAGATGGTTTGGACATGTCAAACGGATGAATGACGTAAGGCTACCAAGACGAGCACTGGAACGACGGATGACAGGGAAGAGAGGACGAGGAAGACCAAGAACGCGTTTGCTGGACTCGGTGGAGAATAGTATTAGAAAACGGAACCTGGATTGGAACACTGTGTCGGAGGAGGAATGGTGGAACGACAGAGCAATGTGGAGAGGAACCCTATTTGCCCCCACCCAGTGTCAACTTGAAAAGGGGAAATGATGATGATGGTAAGATACACTTATTTAGTTAAAGCAGTTAAGGTATTATAACCCTGTGCAACTTGCCAAGATTTGTTAGTTACCGGTGCCATATACAGTACAGTATGTGATTTTTTGTTTATTGGTGATTGACCTTCAAGTTGGGAGGTGATGGGTGAAAAAAATTACAGTTATGTTAGGAGAAGAAAGGGAAATTCAAGTAATTTGATAATGTCTGGTGACGGTAAATTAATTACTGAGAAACAGGCCATTGCTAATGAATTAAATGTCTTTTACGGTAGTGTGTTCAATAAATCCAATAGCTGTGTGTTGGACCTTAACGAAGAATCAGGGGCTCCCCTGTTCCAAATAAACCAGTCAGCAATTGTAAAGCTAATACGAAAACTACGTTTCAATGTATCAAAGGGTCCTGATAATATTGTTAGTGAAGTACTTAAACTAGGAGGTAGGGCCGTGGCACGATACTTGGAGGTGATGTTTAATGTGTCCATAAACAGTGCGCAAATCCCAGATGACTGGAAAACAGCTACGGTAGTCCCAATATTTAAGGGAGGGAGCAGACTTGAATTGGGCAATTACAGGCTGGTTAGCCTTACGTCCATCGTTTGTAAACAGATGGAGCATCTCATTTGCGACTACTTGAGGGAACAGTGGGAAACATTATCATGGTTTAATGATAGGCAACATGGATTTCGGAAAGGTTACTCATGCGAGAGTCAGATGCTATCACTTTTTCAAGACATTAGCGAATCGTTAGACCATGGAGTTTCAGTCGACGCCGTGGTTATAGATTTTGCGAAGGCATTCAATGTCGTGCCACATGACATGCTACTCCCTAAATTAGCTTCGACGAAGATTGATAGAAGAGTAATTTTATGGATCCGAGAATTTTTGACGGGTCGTTCCCAGAAAGTGAAAGTCGAAGACATATTCTCGGATGAAATTACCGTAACGTCGGGTATCCCTCAGGGCAGCGTAATCGGAACTTTGTTCTTTTTGGCGTTTATAAATGACTTACCAAATGGGATTCGCAGTGACTGTCGATTGTTTGCGGATGATTGTGTAATATATCGAAAGATACATGACTCTCAAGACAATGCAGTGCTTCAAGAGGACCTGAACCAGGTCTATAAGTGGGTGATTGTAAATAAAATGAGAATAAATACAAGAAAATGTAGTCTCTTAAAAATAGGGAAAGTGCGAAGGCAGGATTTTCAATATAACATTGGCTTGGAAATACTTGTAGAAGAAGATTCTTGCAAATATTTGGGCGTTCACGTAAGGAATGATATGAAATGGAGTAGTCATGTAGGATGTGTAGTTTCAAAAGCTTACAAATCCCTGCACTTTGTAATGAGGGTATTAAAAGGAAGTAGTACCTCTGCTAAAGAATTAGGCTATTTGTCACTTGTAAGATCTATTCTGGAATATGCCTCGGCGGTTTGGGATCCATATCAAGTAGGGCTCATCAATGAGTTGGAAATGGTACAAAGAAAGGCCGCTAGATTTGTGCTCAGTGACTTTAATTCCAGGAGCAGTGTGAGCCGTATGTTAAAGAAACTTGGGTGGGAATCACTGGAGGCTAGGAGGATGAAATCTAGACTCTGCGCTATGTACAACACGTATACAAATCAACCAGCATGGGGTGAGCTTAGCAAACGATTGGGAAAGCCCACTTACATGGGTAGGAGCGATCATCCTTTCAAAGTTAAGGGCCGACCACAGCGAACAAATTATGGTAAATATTATTTTGTAAACCGTGCCATTGATAACTGGAACTCTCTACCTGCCGCCGTCTTGGAGCCTTTTCCCAAACATATAGGTGTGTTTAAGAAAAGACTGACTATTTGTGTAAATACTCCAGTTTAATTGTTGTATAATTGTTATTGAATTGTTATGTATAATTATTTATTTGTTATGTATATCCAATTTGCCACCGGGGGACACACCCCCCATTGCAAATGAATGAGTGAAAAAAAGTTTGCTTGTTTAGTATGATATCTGTGATTGTTAGTGAATGGTCAGGTTGGAATTGAATATGAACTTAGCTTATTGTTTGAGTGGTGTGGGATCTGATCTCGTGCAGCTGTCTATGTTGAACTTATGACATATAAGTTAACTAATAAATCTGTGTGAGTTGTGTGAGTTTATAATTATCAATCAACATCCTTTCATGTATTAGTCCTAGAAGAACGTTACGGTCTATACAAAAGATTTGCATTTCCACGCCATCTCTTCCTGGGGCGATCTAGAGATCTCTTCCCACCGGGACAGTAGTTGACGACTGCTTTAGGGATCCTGCTTTTGTCCATCCTGTTGAGGTGTCCTAGCCTATTTCTCTGGTATTCATGGATGTATTCCAATACAGGTGTGCTGTTAAGACCATTCAGCACTTAGTGACTCCTGCTGTTCGTCGCATGTATTTCATTTTGGCAGTAGTTATTCGTCTGTTGTTGTTTGAGTCTTCAGTCTTTTGACTGGTTTGATGCAGCGCTCCATGCCTCCCTGTCCTGAGCTATTTGTTTCATCTCTACATAGCTACCACACCCTACATCCGAGGCAATCTGTTCAAGATATTCTAACCTTGGTCTACTCCTACAGTTCTTGTACTCGACCCTTCCTTCCATAACTAAGCTTGCTATTCCTAGGTGTCTAATTAGTGTCCTACCAACCTATCTCTTCTCTTCATTAACAGTTGCCAGAAACATCCCTCCTCTCCCATTCGTCTTAATACCTCTTCTTTGTAACTTTATCTACCCATCTAATCTTCATCATTCTCCTGTAACACCACATTTCAAACACTTCAATTCTCCTCTTTTCTGCTGCACCAACAGTCCAAGTTTTACTTCCATAGAGTGCCACGCTCCAGACAAAGTTATTCGTCTCTCATCGCATTTCCTCAGGGTCCATGCTTCACTACCATAGCAAAGTACTAGTCTTGCTAAGGTTTTGTAGATTCTTGTTTGGGTGTGTTTCTGGTGAGTTTATAATAACTGCTGTAATTAAATAAGTTAAAGTTATATATTGCAAATACCATCACCCACTTACTTGTAGACATAGATTTAAGAGCCTAATTGTAAAGGATATGATGATGATCGCTTGATGATCAAAACTGGTTATCCAAATGAATTTATTAATATCTTGGGCACAAATAAAGCCTACAGAGTAGGAATCCTTTTTCAGAATTGAGGAGGAACAGACAAGCCAAAGTTCTGGCCGAAAGGCATCCTCGTGAGACCTCTATCGTGCTCCAAGACCGAGGTTTTACTACTGTAACAGAGGAGTCAAACTGACCCTACACTCACAGACCAGAAAAGAAGTTGATGAACTAAGAACACTGAAGGACTTAAAAGCGCAATCGAAACCATAGCCGACAATATGACATTACTGTGTTGACAGAGACTATGCTAACAAATGAATGGTTGGCCAATGGCGTTTATACTTTCAACATACTGTACTAGCAGATCAGGGACCCCCTAGAGGGGGTATCACATGTTACCACCTTTTAAAACAGATAATGTTCTCTCGATGCAAACAAAGTTGTGTATTATCATTAATGTGTATTTCCAACCAGAAATGTCATCAAATGAGATAATACAAGAGCTGGCCTCTGCATTAGACAAAACACGAAACGAAGATACATTGGTTATTGCTGGAGATATGAACTGCTGCCTCGACAAGCCCACCTATAAGACAACCTCAATATTAGAAAAAGATGGGCTTGCACTTGTAAATGACTCAAAGCAGGCCACGTATGTCACAGTGGATTGAGAGTGATGGACATCTTATTCACGAACCTAAGTGGAATAAAGCCTATAATACAGGCCATAATAAGAGTCGTGACTATAAAGCACTTAACTTACCTGTCAAAACAATCTTTCACCTAGAAGCCTGCCAAGCCTGGGATGGCACAAAAGTTATGAAAGTATCTATGAAAATAGATAAAGCATCAGTAGGGTTGGAGGAAAACTGTGCAATCATAGAAATACTCTCTACAGGAGACATAGAAAGGGCAGCAAGCAAACTACAAATGGCCATCTTACAAGCAACACTGCCTCTGCCGGAAGCAATAAGAAAATTGAGGCCTTGGTTTAATGCAATTTGCTATTACCACCGCCAAGGAGCGTTAGAAACCCTGCACTAGGCATAAGACGACCCATCAGATAATAAGTTCCAGGAATACAGTAACAGTAGGAAGCAGTTCAAATCTGCATTAAAAGATTCCAGGCAATCCTTCCAAGAAAAAGAAATAAAGCTGATAGATGAAGCAGAACGTGATAAAGATACCCGAGGAGTATTCCAATGGAGACCTGGGAGGAACATCTACTGGCAGTACTTCAAGACCGGGACACTCGTCCTCGATCCCGCCCAGCTGTGAACCCGGAAATGTCGGCAGAACCAGATCTATTTACAGAAATACAGAAATAATGCGAAGGATCACAAGGCTTGTGGGCCCGACCTCTGTTACAACAAAAGGAATAGTCAATGAGTGTCTTTTACAAGGAACCTTCCCTAACAACTCTGAAAATGCTGTATAAAGGGAAAGGAGACACTAGTGATCACTTGACTGTTCGCTTCTCAAGATCCTGACTAAACTGATATGTGAACGGCTGACGAAATTAATTGATGAAGAACTTCTAGAAGAGCAATTTGGATTCAGAAAGGCAGATCTGCAATACCTGCAGAAAAATTCACCAAAGGGGAAATTACACAATATTGTTATAGACTACACAAAAGCATTCCGTACTATCAACTTAATCTAGTGGAAGATGAAATGAACATCAATATATTTTTTAATTTCCTATTGAAGTCAGATTATTCAAAATGATTGTGGACTTGAGCTTATATTGTCCTTTCATGTAATATATGAATCGCAGCCAATGGCCATAGCAGGGTATTTTAATTGAACGCCCGAGGGCTCCCAGCAAGTTCAATTTCAAGTAGTTCCAACTTTGGCTACCAAATGCCACTGTCACTGACAACTAGCGGCAAACGTTGGAATTTGATAGAGCATTTCTAACCAAATATAACCTACAAATTTGGCTACACACTGCCAATTGTAGTGGTAGGTTCTTTTACATGCCGTAAATCTATGACATGGGCTTTACTTCCGCTCCGAAGAAAGGCCTCCTGAAGGGTTTTAACTCTCTTAAAATTCCGACGACTTCAGCCGGGTTTCAACCCGCGATCTTGGGCATAGCAGTTCAGCATTGTCTATTCATATAATTAGGGCTCGGATTTTTAGGTAAATAAATATTTTCTTATGTAAATACATATTTTAAGCATTTTTTCTATAAATATATAAATTCCTGCTTTTCACTTATAAGCACATAAAAAGACATAATATTTAAAAAAAATCAGTATGCTAGATCTTTCAGCTTATTGCATTTTTTCTGTGTTACTTCTACGGGGAAGAACCTGTGAGCTGTCTAATCTTCGTGCAGAGCGTATGTCAGCTTGCAACTGTGTTATTCTTAACTTGTCGCCCCGTGCCACTCACTGTGGAAGCCGGGGATTTCCTTGTCCATAGTCATATTGCACCACGTGCTAGACCTCCCCCTCCCCCCCAGCTACCTGGAACCAGTGTCACTCACATGCAGTTCATTTCTGGCACTGTGAAGTATAAGGCAGTTCTACGATGCCTAAAGTTATCGTCTGTTGCAGAATTTAAAGATAATTTTCCTTCTGATTGGGGCGTTCTGTTCTGCCAACCATGTGAGAAAGCAATCAAGGCTGAACAGCGATCTCAAGTTACACAACACCTCAAGGGCAAGAAACATATTGCCGCAGTTTCGCGCCTTCAGAATAAGAGTTTCGCGATAATCGTCAGTCATTTGTGATGGACGACCTGAAGATGTATCTCGTTGTGTATTGTAATGCCTCAGCAGTCAGCGAGACATAGAATAAATTGCATTCGTGAGTACTGCATATTGTTTATATTCACAATAATAAACAAAATTATAATTAAATATTTTTACTTTTTTTGTCATATATTTCAGGTATTTTTAATACATAAGGAATAAATATTCCTGATTTTTAGCACCTAAAAGTCCGAACCCTACATATAATATTGTATTTTACACTTTTTTCATGTATAGTTTTAGTTAATAAAAAATGTCATTCCTTGAAGTTATTGTACATTCTTTAATTTACCTGACCACAAAATTAATTAATGCTCGTGTAAGTTTAAGTTAATTAGCTACAATATAAGTGCCGTTGAACTGCTCTCTGGCGCTGGTGTGACTTTTGCCATTTTTCTTCATTTTAGAATGCGATTACTTCATAAATTATTGACCTCTTTATGGTCTTTCTAGATATCGAGAAAGCCTATGACAGTATTGTACGGTCAAAAATGTGGGAATGCCTGGAAAGACGGAATGTACCAGGAACATTAGTCATCAAAATAAAAAAGACCTGCGTATGAATAGGCAACGGAGAGAGCAGTTGGTTCACGACAAGAAGAGGAGTACAACAGGGCAGCTCTTTGTCACCCTTACTGTTCATTGTTGTAATGGATGACATCTTGAAGAAACTTAAAGAAGAATTGCATGGAAATGACACCAAAGCCCTGGTATTCGCGGATGATGTTATTATTTGGGGTGAAAGTGCGGAAGAGGTGCAAAATAATCTAGAGATTTGGAACAAGTTGTTTGAGGAATATGGGCTTAAAATTAGTCAGAATAAGACTGTGGCTTTGGCAAAAGGATCAGGGTGTACTAGTACAAGCATCTACCTGAACAACCATCAACTTCAAAATGTTTACCAATTCAAATATCTTGGCAGCACTTTGAGTTTGGACAATAGCAGTAAATTTGAGATAACCAACAGAACAAATAATACAGCAATCTTCTACAACCAAGTCAGAATACTACTGTGAGATAACAAAGTACCTATACGGTGTTAAAACATACTACATACCCATACTGACTTTCACACTTGAAACATGTACCCTTCCTAAAAGAGATAACAGTAGACTTCAGGCATCCAAAATGAAGTTTGTGCGTACCATGCTTCAGAGGACAAGATAGGATGAAGTAAGAAATTAAATAAATCGTGCAGAAGCAGGTATTAACACCACTGTAATGGAGACCTTACAGAGGTCTCGTCTGAGGTGGTATGGACATATCCAACGGATGAAAGATGAACAAAAGGCAAAGGCATATTTCAATCTGTACATCAAAGGAAGAAGATGTGTTGGGAGACCTAAAAGGAAATGGATAGACTAGATTAAGGGCTTCGAGCATAAATACAATAGAGTGCGCATTGCCACACTGCGCCTGTACTGTGACGTGAAACCAACATCTCGATCAGCTGATTAAAGGGTAAACAGAGGACTTCGTAATGGAAGGTGATAGGAGTATGTGGGGAAATGATTTTTAATGAGGGTTTAAACACACATTTTCGTAATTTATACGGCATTGGGAAAAGCATCGCATGTTTCTTTACGTACCGGAAGGTAGCAAAGCTTAAGAATGTATCATATTTGGTGTTAAAAGTGGCTGTCGTGTTCCGTAATACTCATACATCCAGGATCCCATATTGTAAATAATTAATAACAAATCCAACTCTGAATTAGGCCTACTGATTTTTGAGCAGAATTGTGTTTGTATAAAAAGTGACGATCGTGTTCCGTAATACTCATACTTCCAGGATCCCATTTTGTAAATAATTAATAACAAATCCAACTATGAATTAGGCCTACCGTACTGATTTTTGAGCAGAATTGTGTTTGTATAAAAAGTGGCTGTCGTGTTCCGTAATACTCATACATCCAGGATCCCCTCTTGTAAATACTTAATAACAAATTCAACTCTGAATTAGGCCTACTGATTTTTGAACAGAATTGTGTTTGTCTAGCTGGTCATTTTTGATTGTACGCCCGAAAGCTCCAAACAAGTTCAATCTATTAACTTTCTACATCATTTCCCAAATTATTTTTCATCACTGGAAAATGTATTTTGGCTAATTTCAGTAACGGTACGTAGGAACATTTTATTGTACGATGAGCTCTCATTCAGCGTTACCCTTCCACTTCAGTATTTTATGAAAGTGAACAAAACAACATGGGCAAATGGAAATAAGGTAGTTTATAGATTTAGTAAGCGTTGGTTTTTAACAACTATGCATTACATTTGCTACATAGGAAAATATTTTAATCAATGAACTGTTTCCTTTCAAATTCCATTTTCCATGAATCATAGAAACCTTCGCAAAAATAACCCATAATTTTGAAATTCTACGAAGAATTGACTAATTTAGGGATGCAATGTAGCCTATCCTAGAAGAATCTCAAAATTCCCTCAACCAAACGCACTGTCCATAACTTACGATTAATATTTACTATCGAAGACTACACCGTCACATCTGTAGCATAACCTGCAATTTGACACTGAACATGATTGACGACTGCATTGTGTAGTCCACACTACATGTAATCCAGCATAGGGACATAAAGAATTTTTATATTCAAAGATGCATTTACTAGCAGTCTCAACAAAACACCAAGAAAAACGTCTAGCTTATGGACATGTAAATACTTGATACCTTCGAGCATAAATACATGCCTGTTCAGTGGAGTAAGGGATAGGGTAAATTATAATAATTTATAATAAATTCCAGTATTTCCATGTTTAATTATTTTTCTTTCATGTTTCGGAGTTAAGAGGAAACGTACGGTAGGCTAAAGAAATGCAAGTAATTAAGTCAAGAATTTTAGGGTTCATCATCATCATCATCATCATTTCCCCTTATCCAGCTCCTGCCGGGTCGGGGTATTTATGGCACTTCTCCACTTTCCTCTTTCCTTCCACCATTCTTCTTCCACAATCTTGTCCCAGTCCAGATTTCTTTTTCTTACGCCGTTCTTCACTGAATCCATCCACCTTGTTCTAGGTCTTCCTCTTGGTCTCTTACCCTTGCACTTCGCCTCCAGCATCTGTCTTGGTATTCTATTTTCCTCCATCCTCTTTACATGTCCAAACCACCTTAGTTTATTCTTCTCAATTCTCTCATTTAGTTTTCCCATCCCAACTTCCTTCCTAACATCTTCATTCCTCACTCTGTCTTTCCTTGTCTTTCCTATCATACTTCTTAGGAATTTCATTTCACTGGCTTGGATTCTACTCTCTTGCCTGCTTGTCAGGGTCCAAGTCTCAGCTGCATAAGTTAATATGGGTACATAATACACTTTATACATTACCTCCTTGCTTTTCCTTGGTACTTCCTTATCCCAAACAAGTTTTCTTACACTTTGATAGAATGCATTGCTCTGCTGTACACTCCTGCCAATCTCCATGTCCAACCTACCAGTTTGCATCAATTCACTTCCTAGGTATTTGAACGTGTCCACAATTTCCAAACTCTGACTTCCAATTTTCACAGTGCCCTTTCCTTGTCTTTCCCCTCTTGTCATCACCATGGTCTTGCTTTTCTCTATACTGATTTTCAGGCCATACTTCTGAATATTTTCGTTCAGTGCATCTAGTTGTTTTTGCACTTCTTCGGTGTTCCTTCCCCAGACCACAATATCATCTGCAAATAACAGTAACTTCATTTCTTTATGTTCATATGCTTCCTTTGTTTCCTTTACTATTTCATCCATCACCATTATGAACAAGAGAGGTGACAGCACACTCCCCTGTCTTAGTCCAGTCTTGTTCGTAAACCAATCTGTCTTTCCAACTGGGGTCAGTACCCTGCTAACACAGTTGTTGTACATTGCTTGCACCATTTCCAACATTTCTCTTCCCAGTCTCTTCTTAACCATGGTTTCCCATACCTTCTCTCTGGGGACACTATCATATGCCTTTTCTAGATCTATGAAAGTCATGATCAAATCCTCTCCATATTCCCAGTTCTTTTCCATCACCTGCCTCAAGCTAAAGATTGGGTCCACTGTGGATCTTCCACTCCTGAAGCCATACTGTTCCTCTTGCAACTCTCCTTCCACCTTTCTTCTCATTCTTCTTTCTAATATCCTTTCCAGTATTTTTACTATCTGTGATATGAGGGTGATCCCTCTATAGTTATCACACACCTTCTTGTCCCCCTTCTTAAACACTGGTATTATTAGCCCTTTCTTCCAGTCTTCTGGTACACATTTCCATTTCCACACACACTTTAGCAGTCGATACAGCCATTGCATACCAACAGGTCCAGCAGCCTTTATCATTTCTAAACTGACTTCATCCACCCCTGTTGCTTTTCCCATCTTCATTTTCTGTACTGCTAATTCCACCTCCAGCATTGTTATATCATCTTCTGTTATAGAGTCGTCAGGTTGTGTCACTTCCATCTCACCAGTACCATTGCTCACATTCAAAAGCTTATCGAAATACTCCTTCCATCGTCCCTTTATCTCTTCTGGGTGTGTTAACAACTCTCCATCTTCCTTTTTCACTAGCTTTGTAGTAACTCTTTCTTTCCTCTTACTTCTTAGAAGCCCATACAGCATCCTTTTACTACCACTTACATCTGTTTCCATTCTTCGTGTAAATTCTTCCCAACTTTTCTTCTTTTCTTCTCCTACCACTTTCTTACACCTCCGTTTGCTGTCGTGATACTTCCTTTTGCTTTCTTCTGTTTGATCTCGGTTCCATTCTTTCCATGCAGACTTCTTTTCTTTCACTGCTTTCCTCACTTCCTCATTCCACCATGGTGTCTCCTTCTCTTTCACTCTTGTTGACGTCCTACCACAAGCACTCTCTGCTGCACCAACAAATGCCTTTTTAAAGTGAGACCATTCCTCTTCTATGTTTTCCACTTCAGTAACTGGGATTTGTTGCTTCAATCTCTCCTGAAAATTTTCCTGTACGGTTTTGTCTTTCAATTTCCATACTTTTATTTTACTTTCTCTGATCTCCTTTAGGTTTTCCAATTTTTCCCATCTAAATTTTGCCACCACAACTCTATGGTCCCCATCAAATGCTTCTCCTGGTAAAGCTGTCACATCTATCAGCTTTCTGCGATTAGTCCTTTCCACCAGAAAGTAGTCAATTACTGATTTTGTTCTTCTATCGCCCCAACCATATCTCGTAATTTTCCTGCTGTTTTTCTTCCGAAACCATGAATTACCCACTATCAGTCCATTCCTTTCACAAAAGTTTACAAGTTCCTCTCCTTCCCGGTTCTTTTTCCCATATCCATATGGTCCAATGACTTCTTCCTTTCCTTGTCTCTCGTTTCCGACTTGTGCATTCATATCTCCCATGATCACCACTTCTACATCTGAAATTACTCTTTCTACATCCTCCAGGAATACTTCAATATCTTCTTCTCTGTTTCCGGTCTGTGGTGCATACACTTGTATGAAGTCCATCACGTCATTTTTCATCTTCATTCTAATTTTCATTATTCTGTTATTTAGCAATAAATTAGCATACGTATGGAAAGAAATGCCCGATCCTTTTTTAAACGTCTCCTTACATCCATACGCGACACAGTAATGCACCATTCTGACTTAGTAATGAATAGAACTCACTTTAAATCCCAATTCTATCATCACGTGTAGTATTTCAGTGCTCCTAACTACCCGCAGTTCCCTTTAGTCAGCTGATCGAGATGTTGGTTTCAACAAAGTGACGTCATCAGCCATCTATTGGATTTATGATCTAAGATTAAGGGTGACTTGGCAGACAAAGGGCTGGATTGGGAGAGCACTTATGAAGACCAACTATTCATGGTTAGAAAGAAATGGAGTGGACTCGTTCACAGCACCCGGGTGACTGGAGCTGTTTAAGATGATGATGATAGATAAAATTAATATAACCTTTTTTTGTAGAGAATTTAATTGTCTTTATTTTTGGATGCCCAGTACAATGAAAGAATAACATAGAGAAGTATGAATCTGAGAATAGCAGATGAATCAATTGGTTTGATAAGGAATGGTCAGTAGCAACTTATGAATACAATACAGATGCTCAAGAAAAGCTCTGGTCATGACACAAGCTGGCAACGTGGGTAGTCAGTGACCCCAGTGGTATTATCTATAGGATATCAGAGACCTAAAGAGTGTATCATTTTCTTGATTATGCCCTCTTTTTTATTTAGGTTTTGGCTTCCATTTTTCAAGAAATCGACACTCAACACTCCTTTCTGTTTTCCTATTAGCAAGTACAACTACTGAAGGATGTGTTCTGGTTTTCACCATTCAGCAAGTCACTGAACCCGATTCCATTTGGGTTGTCTGACGTGATGGCCCAAATTCCCCCTAGTGCTTTAACCCTTTTAGTACCAGTCGCTTATAGGTGGTATATGTGAAGAATACCAGGCTTCTTTTCAAGAAATTGCAATATTGAACTAAAATCATTATAACTTTTGTATTTTTGAAGATATACCCCCAAAATTTTTCCTGATCATTGAAAATGAGTTGCTTTACCATTCTACCAACTAACACACTATGTTACAATAACACTACAACATACAAAAAAATATTTGTTTTATTAATGTGAAAATAAAAAGAGAAAAGTCAAAATTGAGGGAAAGAAACACAATTCAAAATGAAAATTATACCCAAACGGTTGTTATTGTCTGCAGTCACATGTTGTTGGTTTACTCTCTGGAAAGTTTCATTATCGTAGGTACTATAGTTTCTAATTTAAAAAATATTTTAATACACCATGCACTGTACATATTTCACATTTTATGCTGGTTCACTTTTAGCACTTGTGATACCCTATGCAGGTACCATGAAGACCTTTCATACACTTGGAACATGCAGTTCGTGACCTTCTTACTGGGCCTCCATCTATTTTGCTGCACACAATGCATCTTTTTAATAATATACCACTTAATTTCACCAAAAGTTCCCCTTCCCTTGGTGGATGAAGCTTAGCTAACATTTTGGTTTGTATTTTTTTCTCCTGGACCCATTCCTATTCTATGGATTTGAGCCATGTTATAACTTTACTCGAAGTAGTTTCTTTGTATATCAAATAGGCATTCAGCACCATTCGAGCAAAGATGCAAAATACAATTTCTTCCAATATTTCAGTGTTCGTCACTCAACGAAGTACGTGTACAACCTCATGTCAGATGGGTTCGAACCGACGGTCACTATCAATTGGAACTTCACTAAACCCTGTATTAAGTACACAGGCATTATTGTCATTACCGCCTACACTGTCTTTATTTGCATCACCGTCACTCACCGAATCAGTAAAATTGTTACTTTCACTAATGGCAATACCATGAGGTTTATGGTATTGCGGACTGTCATCGCTGCTCTCACTTCCTGTATCAGAAATAAAATCACCAACATCATTACTACACGACCCTGATATTGCTACATCTTCATCAGACTCGATGTAATCATCATCGGCGCACACTCTATTGATATACTCAGCTAGATCATCATCGTTTACGAACACATTCCGTGCGGCTGAGGCCATATTCGTACTAACAACGGTGCGTGGTAGACAAAACAGTGGGCGCTTTCTAAAATATCATATCTCCGTAAATAAAACTATTACCGCGATAGTTGTGGTAAATTTAGGAACTGCAGGCTTTGCCGATTCTGGATCATCTGCGTTGTGCTGCGATCTGTTAGAAAACTGAGAACTACAAGCGTATATAAAACTGCCTGCATGAGGAGCGCTATTGCGTTCCTGGCTGTTTTCACTAACACGTCGAGGAACGCTTTTGCGCTCCTTGGTATTCTAAGAGTTAAGGCATTCCCTTGTGGTCTGTTTGGATCATCATAGCTGTAATTTGCAGCGCGCTGTAACGAAAACATAGCTGCGGAAGCTCTGTACACGGTCACTTTCTGGAGAAACAACAGTCAAGTGGCCAGTCTGACCAAGATACATTAGTTCACGCCTGCACAGAAGACTCTCTTCTTCTCTCTGCGTTTCGTCTCTCTAAGAGACAACCTCTATATCTCCAACCAAAATTAAATTTCTTGGCAAGGGTAGGCACAGTTCAAATTCTCAGTGATGACTTCCTTAAGTTGCAGGCTAACGGTATTTTGAATGTTTCAGCCTGCAGAGGATCTTAAGTCCCGGAGAAACCTTCACGTCTCCACTACGCAAGCCCGAGTACCACTTCAAACTTAACAATGAGAGCTCGGTGTGCAGCATGGTCACCACAGAGAAGTTCCTCATCACAGGAACCATTGGAGAGATCCATGGCTGGGAGTGGAAGTCCATCACCTCCAGCAAAAACCCCAAGTTAGCATGGACCATTCAGATTCCATCCAGCAGGTAAGCACAAACACAAAGAGTGCCATTATGTCTACCCCTCTTTTCTCATGCAATTATAGTTTGTTTTATTTCTTTTAGAACAGAATATGTTATAACAAAAAATGCCTCTCTTGGAATTGTAAAATTCAACATTATAAAACAGTAGTCTTGCCTGCAGCCCTTTATGTAGCCGAGACACTTAATCTACAACATAAAACACTGAGAAATCAATTGGAGATTAAGGAACGCAAAATCATGCGAAAAATTTTGGGACCAAGAATTAAAGATGGAATTCACCTTCCGAAACCTAATGCTGACATCTATTTAAAAATTACTAAAATCACAGACACAATCCAAATGAGAAGGATCCAATTCATGGGACATTTGGACAGAATGGACCCAACTAGGTTAACAAATAAAATCTATACGTTTTTGCAGAAAAAGGCTACAAGGTCCAATTGGTACAAACAGGCAGAAAAGGACTTGGCTGAATTAGGTTTTCCCAATCCCAAGGATCAAGAGGAAATTAGGAAAATTACTAATACACGGGGTTTTGAGGCAGAAGAGAGAAGACCCACCAGACACGTCTGGTCGCAGCAACGAAGACTAGCTCAATCGTTGCGCATGAAGAGTTATTGGGCAAACATCAAGGCCAAGAAGTGTTGATTCCGCGTGGTCCTAGGAGACCCATTCGCGCTGAGGAAGAAGAAGAACAGAATATGATATTTATAATAAACTATGTATTACCTAAAGTCAATATTTTTTAGTACATTGAAACTATACCGGTTTCGGACACATTCAGCGTGGTATTGGATAAGTAACTGTGCCGTAACATACAACTTAATTTTTTTTCCCCCCATAATATTATTATTAAGCTTGATTGGTCACATTGGACCACTTGAGTTGTTCCACAATCACTTCTTCTTTGAAGGTAGTACTGCTTGGTTCTTGCGCTCTTTCCAGTACTTTTTCATTCTTTCAGATCGGGATTTTCTCAACTCATCTGAAATCTCCATAGGCTTTCTATGTGTCATTTCTGCAGAAAATTTGTGAGTTTTAAGAATGGTGTTAATTTTATTTTTCTCTTCGGCATCTGATATCTTGAGTCCAACTGCTTTGAGATCTTGTTGGATTTCTTGGATCGATTTTCCTCCAGTTTTCTTTCCTAGATTTCTCATTACTAGTTGGCGTACAGTTCTGTTTTCTGGAAGCCGTAAGATGTGAAAAAAAATATGAAATTCTTTTCTTCTTCATTGTGCATAGACAGTTTCATTTGGGAGAATCCTCCAGACTCCCTCAACCTGATACTTTTTATTTATGCACGTTCTAATGATTCTTCTTTCCGTTTTGAGGAGCTGATCAGTTCTTTGTTCATTTTTAATTTGGAACAGTGTTTCACAAGCATAAATGGCTTCAGGGAGAGTTACAGTTTTATAATGTTGGTTCTTAGTAGCTATTGATGGGCATTTGTATTATATGTTGACCAGGTTAGAGATTGTGCCTTTTTCATTTTATTTGTTCTATTTATCCAAGTTACTTTTTCGTTTATTTTTCCATAACAGAGGATACTATAAATATTTTTGTACCAAAAGTTCACAGATTAAAATTTCAAAAAACCAGATCTGTTACAGTAATTTTGTTAATAAAGCATTAAAAAATGTCTTGAAAAAACAGAACTACACAACCGATAGATTTCTCAACATTTCATAATAATTTCGTCACACCTATTTCCCAAGTTTCTCTCTACAATATCTCTCTACCTGGCAAATACACATCAAGCATCATTTTTATAACCTAACTTATTCAACATACATATTTTCACCTACGGTACACATCTCTTCAATTCTATGCTGTTTTTTCAATACATACTTTTTAATACTTTTTTTATGCTTTATTAGCTTGCCACGGTGGGTGAGTGGATAGCTTATCGGTCTACTAACCCCAAGATTGCAGGTTCGCTCCTGGCCCTGGTAGGTAAGTGATTTTTTGAAAGGGGGCAAAAATATGATATCTAATCTCCTTGACTTTCATAGTGATTCAAGGAACGACGAAATTCGACGTGCATGCTACCCTCTGGGTGTTTTTTTTTTTTTTTTTTTTTTTTTTTTTTTTTTACTCTGTGAACTTTTGGTACAAAAATATTTATACAGAGAGTTTGTTTTATATCCGACGGGGACCCTCGCTTGCCCGCTCGCCCACGTTGCGCGTCTGTCTCCCGCCAGGCACTTTGTCGTTATGCGGCGCCAGCTTGGCACTGAGTCATTGAGTATAGGAATCTGTACTTACCTAGTTCACAGCTGGTGCTGAAAATGTTCGCTATTCACTGCTACACATCGCTGGAACCTCTTTATGAAATTGTTATTTACTTTCTGAAGATCCTCAGCACCGATTGACTGTATTTCAGCTGTAATATAGCCTTTAAGCTCATTTATAGTGTGAGGGTTTCTCGCTAATCTCTATTTTTAAGCGTCCCCCACAGATAAAAGTCACATGGTGATAAGTCTGGCCTTCGCGGGGGCCACACGTTCCGACTTATAATCCTAGTACCGAATATGCGACTCAATTCTGTCATGGATGCTTTGGCAGTGTGAGCAGTGGCAGAATCTTGTTGAAAATAAGTTGACAATCGCTCTCCGTAAGTCAGTTCGTCAAAAAATTGGTTCAGGATCACATTGAAGTACAAATTTAAGTACAAATTCCTATACTCAATGACCCAGTGCCGTGCGAGCGCCGCATAACGGCAAAGTGCCTGGCGGGAGACAGACGCGCAACGCAGGCGAGCGGGCAAGCGAGGGTCCCCGTCGCATATAAAACAAACTCTCTGTAGTATCCTCCATTATGGATTTTTTTTTAAATTAAGTTGTATGGTACTACACATTTACTTACCCTATACCACGCTGAAGAAGGTATGGTTTCAATGTACTAAATATTGACTTTAGCTAATAAATAGTTTATCATAATTAATACGTCAATAAGGAATCGGGCTATCATTTTTATGTCATTCTAGATGATGTTATTATATGGCTCATGTACTCGTCTATGTTCCAGGGACACACTGGAGAAGACTGACGTGAACTGTATGTTCTACACAGGGGGTCAACTGTATGCTGGATGCGGAGACAACAAGATCTACATATTCTCTTTAGAAGATGGGAAGCTCGTCAGATCGATGGAAGGCCATGAGGACTATATTCACTGTATACATCACTCGTAAGTATTGCCTAGACCATTTCATGGTACATTGACGAGAGTTTATACCTTTATTCTCACAAAAGATCTCTCGTCAGATCGATGGAAGGCCATGACAACTATATTCACTGTATACATCACTCATAAGCAGGGCTAGATTTGTGACAGTACGCTCCGGTATGCCGTACCGAAACCTCTAATCGGGGGGAAAGTCGAATATATAACTTAATTTTTAGAAATGTGGAACGTTAGTTGTAAGTCAAGGTCAACTTGGTCTTTGACTGGATAATTATTTCAGAAAACTGTAAAGACAAAATTATAGAACAAGAAATAAATGATTGTTGGTTAACATGTGTGTATTTTCAGACCGAATGTATTTTTTTTAATTACGTAAAAAATTAAACTGAAATAATGTACACTGTTTAAATGGTAGCCTAGTTGGCCTACATTAAAATTTAATATGGTAAGAAAAATGTTGCTACAGCAGTCTCAATTTAATTTAAAATTGCAGTCAAAATTACATTGCTATTTTGTCCGCCAATTCATTTTTAAAGGTGATCAGAAAAGTGTAATCATTTTTAGATCTCTACATTTCAATATTCTGAATAGACCCCACTCACCCCCTTCCCACCACCACCCGGTAGCCCGCAGTACCGGAACCTCCTTTTTTACAAATCAAGCACTGCTCATAAGTATTACCTAGACAATTTCATGGTACATGGAGGAGAGTTTATACCTTTATTCTCGCAAAAGATGGGAATATTATTTCAATCAAATTGAAACGCCGAGATCTTTCAATCAAAGACATGGTATTCTTAATTTTTTCTTTTTTCCAAAAATTGCCATCCTGGCAGTTCCAGGTGGATTGTCTTTGCTTCTGAAAATGTTATACTTCGATTGAGCTGATCAAATGCTGGTAAAATTTATATCTGGGCAGTTTCAGTTTCTTTGAAATTTGAAAGAATGAGAAGAATGTCCATGCTTATCTTCACACCGTCCCACATGAGCAGGCAACTTTTCAAGCGGAGGTCCTTCTATTGCGGTACTTTTTTTTTTCTGATTCACCATGATGAGAAGGCAGGCACTCTCGTATACATTGTTGAGAAAGGTATCATGAACTCTATAACATAGCAGGGAAACCGCACTCGTTCCAGGTTCCGTATTGACCATGTTTACAAGATGTATAACACAATTTACAATCGCCAAATCAATACTTTACTTTACTAAAAAATACTATAGGTACTGTCCCCGTTATCAGGATAGTAGGCTGTCAGATATCCGCCCCCTCAATCGGATTGCCAATAATCAATCGCACCGGCACAGCTACATCAATGAAAATGGCACTGACAGATACTATCGAGATTAGAGCACAATAGTTAACAAGAAAATTATTGTGGAACGCACCAAAATATACGGGGGTTCATACTTACCTTTACTTACCTCTTAAATTTATCTCGGGGACTTGGTTGTCAACTGGATCACTTAAAGTATGCCCTCACAATAACCTCCACCATGATATTTAAAATGAACCACAACGAAGACGAGAAACTTTAAACTGCACAATAATTTATTTCACATAAAGAATGAATTTAACAAAAAATAAACAACAAAATCCACGTGGCAATCAGAAGCCATTGACCACATAACTATGTCCTCCTGTAGGACTGGTATACTCTACATACAATTTTTCAGCTTTCTCAAGCTCAAAATAACGTAATTAATAATGCACTTGGAATGGAAACGGGATTTGGGACGAGACACATATATCAATTGGTTTGCGTGTTTATATACTTCATATTTTATTTATAGCCACAAGGCTATTATGTAAACGTCCTTGGCCTCGATCATACAGTTGTCCGGGCCAGCTGCAATGCACCTGCATGGTCAAAGTGGACTCACCCCTCCGTTCAACCCTAGCATATGCGAGTTATATCAGAGCTTAGCTCTCCTTCAAAACACGTTAAATGTCCACATCTCAACTAAAATATTATCACGCAAATGTTTTAAATGCTCCATTCAAACACCAATGGAATACTCCAACAATCCCAAATCATGTTTAATTGTTCAAACCACTTGTTTAATTAGCGTTGTTTAGAGTATAAAAACAAAACTCTAAATGTTAATAACAAAAGTTCATTATTATTTATAACAATAATAAATTGTTTATAACAATGTCAAACGACAATTGGAAATTTTATACACGCCTCTATTAATCCCTTTCATTACAAATTATTTAACAAAGATATTTACAAAATTATTTACATTATTATTTATACAAGAAATACATTAAACCACACGTTTATCCGGTTGATAATTACTCAAATTGTGTTGATATAATCGACCAATGAAGGTTAGTTATATTTAAATGTCAAATTCAGGTTTAATAAGGTTTAATAATTATTATTAATATTTGTGACGGTAACCTCCATTCAAAATCTTCATCTCAAATTATTTAACACTCTTGTTAACTTTAACAGTATCTTCACATGAATAACTTTCAAAGAACCAGGACAATACATTCAGCGGAAAAATACTTCGCTCAAAACGCACAAAATTGCTCAACAATAGGCCCAGAATTCATCATATATCTTCATATATATGGCATCAAAATCTTCCAAATTACATACAAAAACCTCCACTCATAAATTCAACAACTTCATTTATTACTGTGGGAACCTCCTTCATTATTCAAGGGCATTACTCATCAGCGACTTTTACAGGTCCACTGAACTAACGATTATACATCCATTGTTCCTCTTTAAAAATTCTTTTATTCATCAATTGTATTAATGACTGTTATTATTTAACCTTCGTGGGTTTCATTCATGAATCGATATGAAGTAAAACTTTGCCAATCACAAATAAATTTAATAGCAAATACGATTAGACACTCCTCCCTGGTCTATCAAAATTGAGATTAATATCTTCAAAGTAACGCAGTATAAAAATACTATCTTCAATCAAAGTTCATCTAAACTGCATAAATAGTCGAATAGAATACAATTAGATTGTGGAATGCAAACATTATTGTTCCAATCTATAATTGAGAAAAACTCCTATCAAATGTTCATTACAATAGTGTATTCAATAAATCGTATTCAAAGTTCATTTTTCATAAAATTGTCTATAATGCAATGATAAATGTCTATGTTGCAATCATGTTCATAAGACGACTAGTATTTCAAAGATCGTCGATAACGTATTAGATTTTAACGCTCTAAAATCATTTAATCATTCTTCTTTCTTGAGGATGACAGAAAATTGGTCAAAGTAATTTACTGAATAGAATTACTTTAATAAAATGACACGCTGTCTGAATTCAAATCTGCCATAGCAAATCGTTAACTTTACAGTCAAATCGTGACTACAAAAATATGCAAATTATTGAAAGAATCTAAATTATCAGTCTCAACTGATCCAAAATTATTTAAGTATGCCAATGACCTAACAATGTCTCAATAAAACGAAGAAAAAGGCATAAATCATCGAAGTGTACTGAGTACAGAAATGTTAATCAAGAAAATGGGGCAAAAATAAATGGGACAAAAATTATGGGAAAAATGGTTGCTCAGATATCGCTACATGACTCAAATAATACAAGAAACGTTCACGACTACCTTATCTGTTGATTGAAGTTCTAGAGGAAAGTTTTCAAAGAAAACTGCTGTTGGTTCCATTTCACCAGCGTGAAGATGTGCTCCGTCCTCGAACCTGGAATCAGCGTCCTCGGAGAATCGAACTGCTTCCTCCTCCGGAAATTGCACTGCTCCACGTATACGAAAGACATCCTTCTGGCAAAATTCTTCTTTGTGAGCCGGGTCCTCCCTGGCCTCTCTTGAAAGTTCCCTGAAGTTCCAGTCGTAATTCGCCATGAAGTTTATTGTAGTTATTTCCGCAGAAATATTCATAATCGTGGAGTATAATGATATTTCCACTGTCATTTGATATAATTCAGCGATGGATTCACGATGCATGAGTGTAGTCGGATGTTCACTACATGCTCGCTTTTGTAGAATGACGATTAACGAAGTTCCATGCTGTTACTTCACTCCATCGATATATGTCCCAATTGCATTAAAGCCTTAGCCTTCCATCTCAACTTCTGTTATAATCATTGAAAGCACTGCAAGATTATAATATTCCATACTAGAATGTATCGTCGTATTACCAAACGTATTCTCCAATATCACGGTTGCGATGCACGTGTCAGCCGTAGTGTATAATGTAGAATTTTAAAAGTGCTTCTCAGATGGCGAGAAAATCACTTTTGTCTGCAGCCTTAAAGTGTCAATATCTTTCAAAGTATAACTGTGAAATTGTTCAAATGTTCTACACACCTCAATGTTGTACTGCCCAATTGAATTATAATGAAGGCAGAAGTTAACTCTTTATATCTTATCTCGTAGAAACGTTAATGTGAGCGTTACAACTTCACCTGGTTTCGAACAGCGTAAAATGGAACTGCTCCGTGTTCGTTTGATGCGCCGGGCTTTAACCACACGCTAAAGACAACTTGCTTCACTTATTCACTCGACAATGACTATCTGACATCAGAAATATATATGCGGTATCTGCGGTATGAGAGATATGAGAGAATATGAGAGCTCCTCTGTCCTGTGCACGACCTTTTATCAACTTCTTAAGGGGCGTATCCATCCCTTCCATAGTTCGTTCCTCCGTCATTGCTAGAAGTTTTAACTTTGGCTATACTTGACGGATTCTCAAATTACAAAAACTCAAAATTAATTTCTTCAAAATTCCAAATCAATGCCATAACTGAAAATAGATTTCCACAAATCTGCATGCCAAAAGCAATCAAATATCGTAGTTTCAGCAATCTCCGTCTTCCTTCCAAACTATCGTTCATTGGTTCGAGTCTCTCCTCCAATAGCGTAACTTCTTCCTTAGCACAATACCTTGTTTCCTGCGACTGCGTCGTAAATCTAAGATCTTTCTCGAACAAAATCATGACGTCACCAAGAATCTCAGCTCCACTAGCCTACTTGCATGAAATCTGCGTCATCCGTGCCTACGTCATGAATATACACGTCACAACTATGACATTCATAACTTTATTCATTTATGCCAATACAGCCATCGTGGTCTCAATATAATTCAATTTACGGGGGCAGTACATGTTTCGGAAACTTGATATGTTTCCTTCTTCAGTCCATATGTTGGTGTGAAACATCATATGACATCGAAATCCTAACCAAAAATAAGAATACAGTTCGTGCTTTTTCTCTTGTTCTTCATTTGTTGAGCCTGTGTCATTAGACGTATTAATGTCAACCATGGAATAAGCACTTATTATTTGAAGTGATGAATGAGTTACGTGAAACGTTAAATATTTATTCCTTGTAAGGATGATTGGGTGTGGTGTCAAGAATTTTTTTTTTTTGACACCACACCCAATCATCCTTACAAGGAATAAATATTTAACGTTTCACGTAACTCATTCATCACTTCAAATAATAAGTGCTTATTCCATGGTTGACATTAATACGTCTAATGACACAGGCTCAACAAATGAAGAACAAGAGAAAAAGCACGAACTGTATTCTTATTTTTGGTTAGGATTTCGATGTCATATGATGTTTCACACCAACATATGGGCTGAAGAAGGAAACATATCAAGTTTCCGAAACATGTACCTATAGTATTTTTTAGTAAATATAAGTATTGATTTGGCGAGTGTAAATTGTGTTATACATCTTATAGCAGGGAAAGTTAAAAAATTCAACTTGTCTTTGCAACCAGAAGTTTGTCAAAGATATTTTCTTGAAACTGCATTTGATTGTTTGGTTGGTTTTTAAGTTTAGAGGCTGCGACAACGCGGTCATGTAGCCCCGTGTACTTTGGGTGTGTGTATACTCTGTGAGCTACCAGAATGGGATTGACAGTTCTCGCCTCGCCATGTGGTCTGAGATCGATGTTGCCAAACTATATAATGGGAATACTAATTGCCATTTCTGGTCCGTATTGACGTATATAAATTGTTTAATCAGTTGAAACTTTCCGTCAAATCAATACAAAATATTTTGCTCTATTAGTGCGCTAAGTTAGGTACATGTTTCGAACCTTGCAAAGGCGGTCCTTCATCAGCCTCTCACACAAATGGCAACACATCGAAAAAACACTGAACAATATCCAAAAAATGCATGCACACTAATAAAACATATATTAAAAACATTCCATTAAAATTTGTACGAAACATAAAAAAACACATGTTAAAACTTTAGTGTGCATGCATTTTTTGGATATTGTTCAGTGTTTTTTCGATGTGTTGCCATTTGTGTGAGAGGCTGATGAAGGACTGCCTTTGCAAGGTTCGAAACATGTACCTAACTTAGCGCACTAATAGCGCAAAATATTTTGTATTGATTTGACGGAAAGTTTCAACTGATTAAACTATATAAGCCAGAGATACAGCTGACCAGGCTCTGAAGCACGTGGGCTGTGATATTGCAACGTAGAGTATTATGACATCAACTATGCGAACATTGATTGGTCAATAGGCAGAACGGTGATGACTGACATGGAATTTCCGGCTAAATGTCAATCCTATTCAGGCAGCTCACAGAATTTAGAATCTGTCTGATAACCGGTGTTAATTGTGATGACTGTATTAGTGTGTATTATCTGTTTTTTTTTATTTTATTTAAGTACTATAACTTAGAATTTTTCAAATAGTTCGTACTTTTGCTGCCAAGCGCCACCGTCAACGACTACTAGGCCAAGTTTAGAACTTAGCTACTAGCGCCACCACAGTCGGCTCTTGGCAACGAACGTAGAAACCTAAGAGCGTTGTTTACATTCTTAACCTATACAATTTAGCTTCACACAGGTGCAATTAGTGGAAGGTTCTTTTACATGCCATAAATCTATGACACAGGACCGCCGGCTTTACTTCCTCTCCGAAGGAAGGCATACTGAGGGATTTTTAACGCTCTTAAAAAATCCGACGGCTTCGGCCGGGTTTGACCCGCTATCTTGGGCATAGAAGCTCAGCATATTTCATTGTTTCATCACACGACAGTTCAATGATTTCTTCCTTTTCTTGAAAAGTAATCTGGTAGCCTAAAGGTTCTCACTGCAGAAAAATGGTCGTGAATTCAGAACTCACTGTTTATATACTCATGAAAGTATTTGCCAAAATCTTCAATCAGACCTAATCAATGTTCTTCTGTATACGTAATTTTCTAAGAGTGGAAAGAATTATTGTTTATTTATCTAAGTCCCAATGTTCAGTGATATCTGGTAGCGAAAGTTGGAACTACTTGAAATTGAACGGAACTTGTAGCTCACCCCATGGGAGCAGCTACAGCCTCTGGCGAGCCGAAGCCATACGCTAAATAAATAATGGAAAGAATGAAAGTTTTCTATTCACAACTTCTTTAAAGGCAAACTGAAGTTTCTCTATTTTGTCCTGAACCATGAAGACTGTTGTGTGTTTACCCTACATAGCCACACCTACTACCAAGAAGAAAAACTTTAACTTCTTGTCTTAATTCAAACAAACGTGCAAGCCTTACCTCAATATAGAAGAGAAGATGTTTATATTCACTCCCCATTTCTTCACATAAGATTGCAAATAATCTGGATTGGCTGCCTTTGATTTTATGAAATTAAACTAATTTCACTATTTTCATTCCATTTGGACACTTGTTCACAACTAGAGCCTCGCTGCGAAGTCTACAGTGAACGAATATTGCCTCTGGAGCAACCTTCTTGATCTGGGAAATCGCTCTTGCACCATCAGCACACACCATGCTGCCTTAGAAAATACGGTACCTACCGTATATTTAAAAAAAGTTTTGGTTTTACTGCTTTAAACTTTAATATTCTTTGTTTAATCGTTGCACCCTGCTTTTCTTCCACGAATTTTGGGCTAAAAATGTGTGCAACAATTATGCGCGAAAAGACAGTGTATTGGAATTAGACATACACACATGGGAAGCAATTATCATTGCTCATAACTGAATTTTTTCTTAATTTCAACTCCTGGGAAATGCTGCCAAACCTCATTCCAGTAACTCAGAGCTCAATTTTAACCCTCTTAGTGCCAGGCGAAAAGGTAAAGATGAAGTATAAAAGTGCCAGGCTGTTTAAATGGAAAATGTAGGCTTTCAGAAAAAAAAAATGTATATCCCCTGTTTTGAAAGATACGAAAGCGAAATTTAGTCAGGGAGTGCAAAACATAGCTATCTAATTTCAGGGAAATTTTCAGATCATTATGAAACTTATTTCTTTCTTTATTAATTAATTAATTAAAATAATTTCTTCTGTCAAATAAAAGTTAGAAAGTTTGATTATTCCTATTACCACATGCTTATAAATGGAGTAAAAATGAACACTGGAGAGCACACATACATAACAAAAGAACCAGGAAATGCAGTTTTTTAGTCGAAAAAGTATCAGGAGGGGTGTTAAAAATCCGAAATTCTAAAATCTAGCATATTCATAAAATACCGTACACCAACAATGGCATTGTTGATATAAATAAAATAAAAATAATTACAGTGAAAATAAATAAATAAATAGAAGGGCACCCTGTAGTTTTATCTTTCACATTTGTGGTTGTGTAGCCTGTGGAGGATTGTCCTGGTCAACATTCCTTTCTTCCCAGTCACTATTACTATCAACATCATTACCATCACTATCACTTGTTTGGTTATGTACGATCGCATTCAGCGCAGGTAATTCATTGTCCGAAGCGGAATCGGCACTTGATTCGTCACACACAAGATCGCAATCACTGTCCACGAAGTCCAAGAGTTCACCACTTGACTCATCATTCATTAATTCTTCAATTTCTTCCTCTCTCAAATAATGCTTCCTTCCCTTGGAACCCATGCTTTTACGAGTCGCGCGTAAACAAGTCAAGGAACTTCAATTATCGCTCGAGTATATCGATAGACAGAAAACAAAAGATGTTTGCCAGAAAATGGTAGCTAGAACTCTCTTTAATGGTCACATCAAGTTTAGACGCCATTTTCTTTCTATAAGCCCCTCTAAGAATACAAAAACGAAGCGTCTCTCAGAGCGACGCTGGCAAGTTTCGTTCATTTTATGAGCATCGCTCACAGCGACTCTGGCACTAAGAGGGTTAAAATTAACAAGTCACTTGGTCATTAATTGCATAAACTGTGCATAATTTGAACTTTTCCTCTTGAAGCTTGAAGAAATTCACTTGATCTATGTCTGCAAGAAAGGGCCTGACAGTGCAGCAGTCAAGCTGCTTGTCTCTGCCGAGGTGGACTGATTAATATCCAGTGGTATATTATGATGCGAATAGGAGAAGACAGAGTCCAGAAGCGAGTATTTACTGAGAATGTCACGGGAAGGCCGAGGATGAGCTGGATGGATACAGAGCATTGAGAAAAGGAAAAAGGAAGCTTGTAGTTTAACGTGACCGTTAATCTTGAGATCATGAGCCACGGGACCTCCTTTTTACGTGGAATCCGAACCACAGGACATGGCATTTCACTTCGAAAATCTCACATGCATTGACCGGGAATCGAACCCTGACCGCCTTGGTGAGAGGCATACAGCTAGACCGCTGAGCCACCACGCCCCCCATTGAGAAAAGGGGAGTGAAAGTGGAAGATATACTGGAAGAAGAACAAGAGTGGTGGAGAGACAGAAAAGTATGGAGGTCCGTGATTCACACCCCGACCCACATCACTGGAACTGGGAAATTAAGAAGAAGAAGGTTCAGATTGCTCCAAGGTCCCGTTCACACTAAGGCAATATTGGCAACTCCAGCTATCTGATATGACATCTAGCGGCAAAAATGAGAAACTTACCAAGTAGGGTACATTTGTCACGTGGTGACTGTTTGTATATGGTTTCTTGTATTGGTAAGCAGAGAGTGGTAAATTCTTTGAGTCTTTATACATAAGTAATAAGTTTTACTCGTTGATAGAGTGTAAAATGAGTAAAAGCAAAGTATATTGCTCAGTTTACGGCTGTAAATCGATGTATAAGAGGGTTGCGGAAATAAGTTTTCATCACTTTCCAAAAGATGCAAATAGCAATAGCCGAAAGGTGAAGATACCAAATAAATACGGGCAACAGGAGCGGGTTGGACCACTCACCACTACACTCACTGAAAACAGGACGGGTTGTTTACTGTTACGCCGAGCCAAGCCGTACCTCGACAGCCAAGCGTACACCAGGCGAAGACAACCAAGCTTCATCAGTCAGGTATCCTTCCCCGCTCCCAAGTTCATTTCCAATGACCCTACCAACCACCATCACCTCGCTCTACGATATCCGAGCCATTCCATTACGAGTCATACCGTTTAGGACTAATTTGACTTCGCAGAGTAAATATCTACTCTGCGAGAACCTACGACCAGTCCGATATTCAACACCAAACCCACCTGCTAACCATCCAAATCAAGCAATTCCTGTCTCCCCTGAGTTTTAATACAATTTAAACTCACCCCTTCGCCCTACCAAGCAGCAAATAATTTCTAGATTCTATGGTACAGTGAGCAAACTCAAATATAGCTTTTAAACGTAACAGCGCCATGACCCGAACTGCTAAAAAACAAATACCAGCAGACAACCGGTGCTTGATAATATGCAATTGACACATAAAATCCAGTGGAACACACAAATTAGATCACCTGTATCGCATAGTTATACATATATACAATTAAAAATAATACTGTCATTATTTTAGGGACCACATTTACTGATTATAACCGAAAAATAAAAAGTGTTCCATATCAAACGCGTGTTATTGAGTATTTTTACCCTACTTATCCAGACCGACCGCAGCGCCCCAAGTGTTAGTTTGACTTGCCAATAAGATAAGCGATATGTCGTAAGGACAAGGAGAAGAAGAAGGAAATACTGTGTACATCCCTACAATCTCACCAACGTGCACCATAGCTTGGCCGTTATTTCTCGAGGGCTGTCTCAGCATGAATAAAAATTCAGGGAGTTCTTTCGAATGAATCCCGAAAACTTCCATTTCGTGAAAAGCCTCATGTCACGAAGAATTAATGAAAGCAGGGTGCTAACTACTCTGGAAAACAGGGAATACTCAAGGATTTTTTAAATCCTGGAAAACTCAGGGAATTATCAGGGTATTTTAATGACACTCAGGGAATTTGAGTTTTACAAGGTCCAAACTTGAATAATTGGAAATTAAGAATTTAAATTTTGAAGGGGGAAAAGTATATTCTGGTGATGATTGTTGTAGATGTATGTTCGCACTGACGTTAAATCAGTACGCTCTCATTTCTTGCAAGATACAGGGTCTTTCATATAAAATAAGAGCGCCAAGCGGCGGCTTTGTTAACCGCAGCTGCGGTCACCTTGGCCGAGCTTTTGGCGCGCCAAGGCCCCCTGCTTTAAGCGTGTGTATAATCCTATATGATGCAGCGGCCTTGCTAGCGTGTGTACAATGCTGAAATCTTACTTTAGTTAGTTAGTTATTGTTGATGAAACCGAAACCCCTACTTGTGCTAATTTTGTGAGTGATTTATTCGGAAACCGTTCAAGATTCTCCCCAATGTCTTCTAGCTCATCCTCTGTTATAACTGTTCGTGTGTGGGCATGTTTTTTATTGAGCACCGAGCCAGTAGTGTCAAACTTATTTGCAATTACGTGAATCTATGCTAGTGAAGGTGGCACTTCATCAGGAAATTGCTGAACTAATGCATCACGTACCCACCGAGCCGACTCGTACTTAAAATAAGTTTTACATAAAAAAATACGGATGTTGCAATGATAACTGTCTCACCATGTTAGCACTTGAGGTTTAGACTGGCGACTGAGCAACTGCACGCTTATTGCAAGGTCAAGTTTGGTAATGTCAATCTGTTATTTTTATACAGTCCATCGGAACTTGGAGGAAGAAAAAAAAAAAACAGCCATCGTATGTACTATGCGCGCGCTTTCAATACTATTGGGGTTTCGGTTTCATCAACAATAACTAACTAAATAAAGTAAGATTTCAGCATTGTACACACGCTAGCAAGGCCGCTGCATCATATAGGATTGTACATACCCTTAAAGCAGGGGGCCTTGGCTCGCCAAAAGCTCGGCCAAGGTGACCGCAGCTACGGTTAACAAAGCCGCCGCTTGGCGCTCTTATTTTATATGAAAGACCCTGTAGAGCACACAAATTACATGTGTAGACTGTGTATTTGTATATAAATGTATAACTGTATGAGAGAATTATTATTGATGAGCTACTTTCAATACTCACAAATACAATAGTTTTCTGGGTGGAAAATTTAGAAATTGGTAAAATATAGACTCTGATCATTATCCAACAAAATTTTCCCTGGATATGATCCCTGAAAAGAGAAACTTTATGAAGCGAGCTCCACAACGAAAGTACGACACAGTAGGTATTAAAAGCAATGAAGACTTTAAGAAAGGTACAGAACAGTTAGATCCACAAAATTGGACACAAATTAAAACAGGACTCTTACACACAGCCGAAACTACAGCACCACTCAGAAGAACAAGAAAACACCCTTGGTGGACAGATGAATGCGACGAGTTAATACAACTTCGACAAAAAACTTGGCATAATTGGTCATGCAATAAAACTCCAGCCACTTTTCAAGAACTTCAAAATGTTAGAAAGGTTGTTACTAAATCAATAAGGAAAATTCATAAACTGAGTGAGGATATGAAATTACAGTCTATAGAAGATGACTTTAAACAACATAATTCAAGGAACTATTATAGAACTTTCAAACAAAAGTTAACCGAATATTCTCCTCCATCACTCCATTTTGTCAATCATAAAGGAGAAATGGCTTATACCACTGATGCTAACTGCAAAATCCTCGCAGCATACTTTTCTAAATTACTTAATAGTGAAAGCCCTCTAGAAAAGTTTCAGTTCACTTCTAACCGAATTAATCAAGATTCAGCCCCACCAACAGTTCAGGAAATTAGAGAAACAATTCAATCACTAAAAAATAGGGGTCTTCGGTACTGAAAATTTGGGTTCGGTACGGTTCGGTTCGGTAAAAAAAATTGTACTTCGGTTCTCGGTACAAAATCGGTTCGGTACAGCTCGGCTGATTTTAACATGCTAAATTAGAGTAAACCATTAAGAAAAAAGTAACACATGAGTCCTAATGATTATACAGTAAACCAAATACTTGCCAAATAGCACAATTTTTATTTAAAATTCAGAAAAAATGTACAGCTAATAATCTCATACAATGTTCCATTAACTTTCAAACTTGCCCTTTTAGTGTGGAGTAAGCCAATTGATGCATACATTAAATAGACATTAGGCTCACACTGGAACACTTAAGTCCATAATTTAATTTTATTAATCAGAAGAGTTATTTTGCTCTAGTAGTAAAACTTCACTTATACGATATCCAGGGGACCAAAGGGAAAAAAAAAAACACGCATAAATGGTAAAAACGCGTAAATGAAAGTCGGTAAATAAAAACTGCAAAATGTATGTGTCAATATGGGTTATACAGGGACTTTGTTTTAAAAGCGACGGGGACCCTCGCTCGCACCGCGAGCCGGTTCTCGCCAAGCACTTTGCCGTAATGCGCTTCTTGACGCCACGGCTTTATCAGTCCATATTCTTTGGACTAAGGTATATTACAGCTGAAATATAGTCAATCGGTGCTGAGGAACTTCAGAACGTAAATGACAACTTCATGAAGAGATGCCAGCGATGTGTAGCAATGAATTGCGAACATTTTCAGCACCAGCTATAGTCTACTCAGTGACTGTGCCGCGCGAGCTACGCATTACGGCAAAGTGCCTGGGGGAGACAGGCTAGCAACGCGGGCGGCGGGCGAACGAGGGTTCCCGTTAAGAAGTGAAAAACAAGAAATAATAATACGATTGTTTAACTATAATCGGCAATATTTAACAAAACAACTACAAGAGAAATGCACCCAGATATAACAAAACAAAGAAAATTGAGTCACTTTACTAAGTAGTTTGTTATCTTGGCTTCTTTATTGTTGGCCGCGGCCAGGGCGTGAACAGTATTTTGAAACCGATATAATTCGGCCATTATTTCCTCAGAAACGTTATGGTGCGTCACAAAATGTTTGATAGTCCATAGAGCATTGACAGCATCATTAAAATCCACTGTATTATTCTGCGGCTCTTCATCGTCATTAATAAAATACCGTAGTGTAGGCCTAAATTAATGGATTTTCATTTGTCTGAAGACGCAAGATTATTAGAACACAGAATCAATCGCGTATTTTTAATGGTTTGACGAGAAGTCCTAAAAAAAACACGAATGAAAATTATATAAGTGGAAATAATATTTTTTTAAATATATCGGCGATCGTAAAACATTTCCGCTCATCTTAACATAAGCTTCAGATGCTGTCTATCTGTGTTTTATGGCTGCTTCCTGTTATTTTGAAAGGCTAACACAATAATAGCGCTTGCTTATTACGCAAGCTATTCTTCCTTGTTACGACACTCTGGCAAGCGAGTGTCGCCGTGACCACCGGTGTCGCTCAAGGCCATCGTAACATAATATAGCACGCGGTGCATCCTTCCGAAGGGAAGTACAGGCGGTAACAAAAGTTTGCATTCGAACATACGTACTTTCTTAGAACACGCAACGTATAAATGAGGCTTTATATTACAAGGGACTTAAAATATGATCGTATAAGCGTGAAAAACGAATAAATGTAAAACGTATATCGGAGATAAATTAACATGGAAAGTATAGGCATTTTGCCGGGACCAGGAAAATTCGTATAGAAAACGTATAAATATGAACCGTATACAAGAAGTTTTACTGTATTTAACTAACTATTGAAGTAAAACATTGTTGATAAAGGACAATACTTTGGATGTCTAAAAAAAGGTTTCCTTAAATTACGGTATTTGTGTCTCTTGTACCGAACCGAACTTTTTAACGAGTTTTTTATCGTCTCGAACCGAGGTCGGTAATTTCCTTTGTACCGTACCGAAACCGAAAAATCGGTTCACCGTCGACCCCTACTAAAAATTAACAAGGCCTCAGGAGAAGATCAAATAACTGCAGAACTTTGGAAAAATGCAGGGGAAAATTTCATCAAAAAACTTCACGACATTATGCTGGACATCTGGCAAACTGAAAAAATACCAAAGGATTGGAAGATGGCAATAATACACCCCATACATAAAAAAGGAAGCAGGTCTGATCCAAACAATTATAGAGGTGTTTCCCTTCTTCAAGTCACATATAAAATTCCCTCAAAAATTCTACTCAACCGTGCAGAGAGTCAACTTGACCAAAGAATTGGTGAATACCAAGGTGGATTCAGAAAGGGGAGGTCCTGTGCTGAGCAAATTCTGAACCTGAAGAATACTATATCATATTTTCGGTTCACAACAAACAAAAATTATGTCATCACATTTGTTGATTTCAAAAAGACCTATGATAGTATAGATCGCATGTCACTTGTTAATGTTTTAACAGAATTTGGACTTGATGGCCTGTTTGCCATGTCTTGATGAATGCAGTACATTTGCATTTGTCTGTTGGCACAGGCTAGAGTAAAATGTGGCTTTTCACCGATGTCTCAGTCTCACTCATGGCTGTGGTTATATGGAAGCTACTGAGGTATGGGTGGTGCTTAGTAATAACATTCAGGTCACAGTCAGTGCCTGTGGATTCTGTGAAAGGTTCTACTCATAGGGTTAGTACTGCTATACTGACTCAGTGAGGAAAGCAATGGCAAACTACCTCACTCCTCTTCTTGCCTAGTACGCCTCAATATAGCGCTGCCTTGGGTTTTTGTGGGCATCTACCCACATAACCTAACAGCGGTGCTTTTTGAGGATCCAACCAGCCTTCGGGCTGACTACCTAACAGACAGAACAAAACAAGAAATATTATTAAAGATACACTAACTGAAACGAAGGCTAAAGTTAAATTTATGGGTGGTTGTAGTGATGAGTTTGAAATAAACACAGGTGTCCGTCAAGGGGATGGGCTCTCCCCTTTACTTTTCAATTGTGCTCTTGAGAAAGTTGTCAGAGAATGGAGGAAAGCAGGTGCACCATCTCACCGCCTGGGCCCAAAGATTAAGGGTATTGACTTAGATTGTCTAGCGTTTGCTGATGATTTAGCACTAATTGCCAAAAACGTCGCTGATGCACAGAAACAGCTTGTTATACTGGAGGAGCAAGCAGCCAAAATAGGACTAAAAATCTCCTATGAAAAAACTAAATTTATGACAAATATTAAGAATGGTCCACCTGAAATTGTCATTGGTATCAATAAGATTGCAAGAGTGAAAGAATTTAAATACTTAGGTGAATGGATCACTGAAAATGGCAATGAAAATAAATCTGTAGCATCACGAATTCAGAAAATGGAAATTGCTTTTCAACACACAAAGAATGTTTATAACAAAAAAAGCTTGTCCTGGAACAACAAAATTCATCATTACTGTACAGTGATTAAACCTGAAGCTCTATATGCTTCAGAAACGCTCAGTTTACATTGTAAGACCTTAAAGGAAAAATTAGAGATTAAAGAAAGGAAAATCATGAGGAAAATCTTAGGGCCCAGAATTGTAAATGGCATACACTACCCCAAACCCAACTCTGAAATTTATAAAAGAGTTTCTAAATTAACTGATACAATGAGATTGCGACGAATTCAGTTTCTAAGCCATTTGGAAAAAATGAATCCTACCAGACTCACTTATCGAATCCACAAATTTCTGCAAATCAAACGCACAAGACCAAAATGGTATAAACAAGTAGAGAAAGACCTTAATGAATTGGGTTCACCAAATTTACAAGATAGAAATATGATCCGGAAAATTGTACACACAAGGGGATTTGAGGAAGATGAGAAGAAACCACAGCGACGTACCTGGTCGGAGGAACAGAAATTACAGCAATCAGTGAAAATGAAGAACTATTGGGCAAGGAGGAAAGCTCAGAAAATGTTGATTCCGCATGGTCCTAAGTGACCCATTCGCGAAGAAGAAGAAGAAGAAGATAGAAAAATTATATATTTTTCTGTTGTTGTTGTTGTTGTTGTTGGAGATTTTTTTTTTTTTTTGTCATGTGACCCTTTATTGTTCAAGCACTTTTTGAAATGCTTTTAAGTACAAACTCTGTCTTATATATTTAATAATATGGCCGCTACTGTCACTCAGGGAATTTTCTGATTTAACTGGAAAAATCAGGGAATTGTCAGGGAAATCTGTTAGTTGGTTTTGGTAGACATCGTGGAAAGGAATTACAGAATTATTATTGTCTTCTCTTCTCCCCGTCATCATGTTAACAGTCCGAATTATCGTACGATACAAATCGCTCAAGAGACCAGCAATCGGTACTTCTAGAGATATGTCACTTGCAATATGTTGTGCAATCACACGGCCGTGAACCTTTTTTATCGCCTCCCTTTACATGGTGGCCACTATTCGTGGAAAACCTAGAAATCCTGGAAAACTCCTGGAAAATGATGAAAAATTTGAAAACTCATGGAAAATAGCCACTGTTAATTAATCATAAAAATCTTTCCATCCACTGCTAAAATTCCCAGCCCGCTCATAGCCCTCGACGTCATGATTTCGCGGATAGGGTAGCAAGGGCCATCTAGCGGTCGCTCTGCAAACCCTGCTCGGCTGCCATGCGCATGTAAAATCTATCTATCTTCTATATATATAAAGCTCAATGTCTGTCTGTCTGTCTGTCTGTTATTTATAAAAATCTACACCGTTTCACCGATCTGAACCAAAATTTGTACTCTTACCCTTTAAAACCCTGCGGGTAACCCCATCTACATTAAATTTTGGACAGACCACTCCATTCCCTGCATTTAGGCCCTTTGTCAAAAATCTACACCGTTTCATCGATCTGAACCAAAATTTGTATAGTTACCCTTTGGAACCCAAGTAACACTGTCCACTTTAAATTTCGGAAAGACCACTCCATTCCCTGCATTTAGGCCCTTTGTCAAAAATCTACACCGTTTCACCGATCTGAACCAAAATTTGTATACAGTGAAACCCCTCAGATCCGAACCCCGGAAATCCGAAATCCCGGGTAATCCGAACGAGGATCTTTCGACAATGTGAAGTTTGAAAAAATACATGCAAAAAAGAGAAACTTATTTATTTATTCATAAAACAATCATATACTCTGCATTATGACCGCATTTTACATAATTAGTTGAAAAATTAACAAGAAGTAGGCCTACAGTTAGCATAGTGTAAAAGTGCCTACATAGACTACTTATTCCATCCAGGATTGAGAAACGGAAACGTTGGTTAATATTATTCCGTAGGTAATCACTTTGCTAAAACAATGAAATAGCAATAGAAGCACACAAAATATCACTTAATCTTTCACTTGAAATCAGTTATCTTCAATATTGTAGAAGTGACGAAAACCTTCCCGCTGAGGCAATTGCGCGCTAGCGTCGCACTAAGATGACATCGTTTGGCGTCGCTGCTGCGTGTTGTTCTACGAAGCGCAATGCGATGTCAACAGCAGATGCAGCTTCAGTATAAGTCACATTGTCTGCCGAAGTTTCTTCTTCCTCACTGGCATTAGCTATATTGCCGTCATGTTGACTTTGGATCAGACTCACTATTTCACGGTCGCTGTTTGCGCCAAACCAGCCTGCCTCGCTCAATGTAGGCTACAGTCCTATACCGTAACGAGGACTGGTCATCATGTTATGGATATCTTTCGGCTAATCCGAAAAAATTGAAATCCGAACAGGCTACAGCCCCAATTAGTTCGGATTTGAGGGGTTATACTGTACTTACCCTTTGGAACCCTGCGGGTTACACTGTCCCCTTTAAATTTCGGACAGACCACTCCATTCCCTGCATTTAGGCCCTTTGGCACAAATCTACACCGTTTCGCCGATCTGCACCAGATTTTGTATACTTACCCCTTGGAACCCAACGAGTACTTCGGTGAAACTGTGCGGGACCAGAAAATCACGTTTTAAGGCCCTTGAACCAATTGTATCAGAAGTTAAGCAACACCACACTCTTCCCCTCCTGTGATTTTTAAAATATGTTTTTCTATTAGTTTCTAAGTTTGATGAACCAGTTCAGTAGTAGTAGTAGTATTCTCACCACATACAGTCTTGCTCAATAGTGGTAGTGTATGTATGTCCCCTATGCGTTCATATACCATTTATCCGATTGCTAAGAAACTTGGGTGAGTTGTTGTGTGGATTGCAGGGAAGGTTTCTATCTACAAATTATTTATGTAACACAAAAGGGTGAGAGACTTTACAGGAAGTTTTAAATACCATAGTAACCCAATTGCACAATGCCGTGGATTCCAGGGAAGGTTTCTAGCAACAAATAAATTTATGTAACACAAAAGGGTGAGAGGCTTAACAGGAAGTTTTAAATACCACAGTAACCCAATTGCACAATGCCGGTTGTGATGATGATGATAATTGTTTTCTTAAGGGGTCTAACATCGAGGTTAGCGACCCCTAATGGTTTGGCGGATCGTGAAATTGAATCTACAACTAAAACTAACTACAAAACTTACGGGCTAGAAGAAGATAAGGACAAAAGAAAGTTATAAGGGAAATAAAAGACAGGAGGAAAGGAAATGCCCTCAACCCTGGATAAATGAGAATTGAGGAACTTGGAAGGAAGGAGAGCCACGAAAGGCAGATAGGAAGGGGAAAGAGGAGAGGGTCCGTCCCAAAGGCAACGGAGAAAAGAGGTAAAACCGGACCCAGCTCAGGAATCCCTCAGGGTTGCCAGCTCCCGAACTCACCAGCCATGAGCCCTTGAGGGTGTAGCACTTTCTAGGGTGCACCAGAAGTGGTGGGGCTACACACACCCTGCCTCCTTGAGAGCCTTGAACAGAAGACAGGAGATATTATGAAAAGAGAAAGAAAGCTGACCCCTCGAAGAATGAGGGTATCAGGAAAAATGAGACAAGGTCCAATTAAGGCAGGAAAGTGAAAGACTCCCTAGGCCTCGGATACCCTAATACCATCGGGGTTGGAAGAGAACAAGAGTTGACCAAGGGAGGCCGACAGGAAAGAGAACTGAAAGGAGCCCGGCACCTGTAAGTAGAAGCAATGTCGGACTCAGCTGGGGTCCCATGGTCACCAACCCATGTCCCACAAGTTGTGTGACCCTGAGGGGGGGGCAGTTGTCAGAATAGCTTGCTGATTCATCGCGAGGTGACATGAGAAGACTGTCCAGAGCCCGCCGTATTATCTGGTATTGCTGACTATGCTGATATTCATACAGGGCCGTTGCTCAAACCACTGTGGTGTTACGAAAGAGTGAGTGATTCACCGGTATGATCCTGTCAGGTCCGTGCAGTTGGGACCCAAGCAGTACGTCATAAGCTCTTTCACTATAGTGCGTCTCTGCCTTAAAAGACAATATGGAATTAAATGTAGTATTTGCCTCTCACTCGCAATCCTATGTCCTACAATTAGCTTCGTCCTTTTCTACCCCGGCGATGTCGCCGTTTCCCAATGATTGAAAGTGACAAATCTAAGAAAATGTTTCCGTAGTCTTGTAGAGAATTTTTCTAAGGAACTATGCGACAAAAGACGACACTATTGATCTCTACTTTTCTAACAGCCAATGAGATATAGTCAATAGGCAGTGTTTGCTGTTTCACATACTCCTCATTCTAATCATATTTTTCAATTCGTTTATAAATTACATGTGTCAGTACTTTAGTTAATAAATAGCCATTTCCCTATTCATTATTATCATTATCATTACGGGAAAATGACCTGAATGTTATGTCCATTATACTGTACTACTTATCACCCCCCACTACCACCACCACAAAAAATTATATTTTTAATATATTTTTTCTTTTATAAGTATCATGTGCCAGTTCTGTGTAGTATTCATTATCATCCATGAAACAAGTAAATCTACCGGGCGAAGCCGGGCACTACTGCTAGTATTATATATACCATATATATTACATTCGATACTGTTTATTTAATTTTATATGTAAACGTCTTGTGTGCTGAAGTTTTTTTTATAAAAATAATTTTGCATACAATTTGCTTATTTTTAACCGGAAATTTACGCGTCGTGTTTTATCTTAAATCATACTCCCGATGCGGTTTTGGGTGAGCACTCTATCGCTAACGAAAGAAATCTCCTCAGGCTACCTTTTTCTGTGTGGGAGAACACGCGATAGTATTTTTGTAAAACATATTGAGTATAGACAACTTCACCGCAATAAAATTGAAGGTGGCATTCTTTTCTCTCTTTTTTTTTTAAGCGGATATTTGAGTCACAGAGGCTTTCTAAAAACAACAATTAAATCATTTGTGTGTAGGCTTGCATATCAATAACGCAATCACCACTGCTTTATTTTGGTCTTGATGTAGGCAACCAATATCCCCCCCGGGATTCGTGCTTATTTTTAAGCCTGGAAAAATGAGAATTACTCCTGGAAAATTCCTGGAAAACTCCTGGAAAATCGTTGACCTATTTGAGTGGCCACCATGCCTTTACATTTCACGTATCTGTCTGTGCGTGTGTCGTATCTTATATCGCCTTAGTATGAACGGGGCCTGAAACTACAGCCTTCCTTATTGCACAGAACTACCACTGCTCACCTAATCTCCTCAGTGGCTGAGATAATTCTATTCTTGAGAACAAAAACTTGTAACTGATAATAATTTTGAATGTGAGGTCTACTTTAGAAAGAAGATTCCTAATTTGCCATTTAAACCATGTTTACAGAGAGGCTGAAATAGCATCGGCAAGTGAAGATGGCACAGTGAGGCTGTGGGATATGCGGCAGAAGACCACCACCAACAAGATCCAGCCATACCTCAGTGACAAGGCTTCTCGCCCAGACCTTGGCAAATGGGTTGGCGCTGTGTCCATAAACCAAGACTGGCTGGTAACTAACACATCTGATATTATATATTGTACAGGTCTACCTAATGAATGCCTGTTGGCACAGGCTAGAGTAAAATTTGGCTTTCGTGTTATGTTTTAACTGTAGAGAGAAATGAGGCAGCACTTCAGAGGCAAATAAGACTGTGCGAAAGTATTGGCAGAAACCATTCATTTGGTAGTATAAGATCCTCGATTCTGAAAATTACAAACAAAAAGTTTCAATGTACCTTATTCTACCCCAGAAGAGTATTAAATTCTATATATGACTGTGAGTTAGGAATAAACTACTACAATTTAGTGTTGAATCTGCTATCTAACTAATACGGAGTTTTTAAATGCTCACACTGGGAATTAAAGTGAAGACTTACAGAATATACGAGGGCTATTCCAAAACTAAGGCCCGGTTAAAAAAAAACATCCAAAATCAAAATTGTTTTATTGACATTCCTTACGTCTTTCTCTATTTTTCTACATAATTTCCATACTTATTTACACATTTGTCACATGTTCCATAAGCTTTTGAATGCCTAAGTCGTAGAACTCGGCCGCCTGCGAAGCTAACCAGTCTTTAACAGCTTCTTTCACTTCATCATCTGTGTTGAAGCACTTGCCGCCAAGAAACTCTTTTAGGTAGCGGAACAGGTGGAAATCACTTGGCTCTAAGTCCGGACTGTACGGTGGGTGGTCCCTCTGTTCCCATCCAAATTTCTTGATTCGAGTTTGCATCTCATTCGCAGTATGGGGTCTGGCTTTGTCATGCAACAACAACACTCCAGACGACAAAAGACCACGTCGCTTATTCTGGATTGCACGTCAATGTTTAGTCAGGGTAGCGCAGTAGGCGGCTTTATTGATCGTTGTCCCTGAAATAGTGAATCGTCGATCTTCACGAATTTTGTCAGCAACCGCATGAACCAACTCGTCTGAAATCACTGATGGTCTGCCAGAGCGGGGTTCATCGTGCAAATGTTCCCGTCCTTCATTAAAGGCTCGCACCCACTTGCGCACTTGACTGTCACTCATTATGTTAGGACCGTACACTTCAGTAATCTGCCAATGAATATTTGCCGCAGAAATGTTTCTTGCAGACAGAAACCGTATCACTGCCCTTACTTCACAATCGGCGGGCTGATTAATTGTCTTAAACATTGTGAACTGACACTGTCAACAGCACACAGCAACAGTAACAACGCTCTTGGCGGCTTTTGCCGCGCAAGTCATGCCAGGAGTCGGCGCGCATGCGTGTTTTGCACTTTGCGCCACTTTCAAATATTTACGGCGAATCGGACCTTACTTTTGTAATTACCCTAGTACATGTTAACTGTTTTAAAAAATCCCAATTTTTTGTGCACTTTGCAAAATGTATTTCATAAAATAAACACTAAAATGTTTTCTATGAAATAAGATTTTGTTTGTTTTTCTAAATGATGACTGTGCATCAGATGCTTTCTCAAAATTACATTGTCTCTCCGGAATAGTTCTTCTTCTACTTCGGATGCCTATCCATTAATGGATGTTAGCGACCACATGATACACCTTTTGCTTATGAACTGCGATGAGGAATAATTTATCCTGTCCGCTGTTTTATGTTACCCACCCAGGAAATCCTTCTTCGGCCCCTTTCTCTTTGACCTTTGATCTTTCCTTGCAGTATCAACTTGAGAAGTCAATATTTGGTGTTCCGCAAGATATGTCCCTGGTATACAGTTTTTCGTCTTTTAAAGGTGCATAATAAGTTTCGTTGTCTGTTCATTCTATGCAGTACATCAATATTAGTTATTTGTGCAGTCCATGGTATCTTCGGCATTCTGCGGTAAATCCACATTTCACATTTCTTCTTTGTTGTTGCCGCATTTATTGTTCATCCTTGAGACCCGTATTGAAATACAGACCAAATGTAGCTTACAAACCGAAGTTTAAGGGTTAGATTAAGTCCGTACTTGTGAGTATTTCCGGAATAGTTAGAAGTGGATATAATACTTAAAAGTATTTCGAGAGAGACCCTTAAATGCTCTCTGTGGCCCTGGTTGCTTATGTAAGGCTTTGTTCAGGTGTGTGGTGGAGGCCCCAAGCTGTCCCTGTGGCACCTGCGCTCCATGGACGTGACGACAGCCTTCCCCATCGAAGACTCGGGGATACACGTGGCTAACTTCTACGATGATCGCATCATGGCTGGAGGGTGCAGTCCCCACTTGTACCATCTCAGTTATACTGGGGACATTCTGGCCCAGATCCCTTCATCCTCCACCACCGTGTACTCAGCAGTGCACCAGGAGACCCCTCTCAAGGTAGGTGAAAGGCCAGCAAACAAAACTAACTTATGGAAGCTGATTTTCATAGCATATTTCCCAAATACTCGTAAATAAATAGAACACAAAGGTGTTTTTATATGACAACAGATATGTATAATTTAAAAAAACTTATCCTGAAACACTAAATTAAGGCACTATTTAAACAGTGGTCAGTCCTGAAACTCTGTATGCGGCAGAAACACTTAAATTAACAAGATTTGGTGATTTAGACAAATTAGAGAAGACTGTAAGATGAATTCTGAGAAAAATACTGGGAGCTAAACGAAATAATAACACAGAACATAGGTTACGACCAAATAGAGAGTTATATTTGAAATGTGAAAAATTAAATGATGTAATGAAAAAGAGAAGATTACAGTTTTTGGGCACATTTATAGAATGGAAAATAGTAGAGTAACTAAACAGATCTTCAACTTACTGAATAGTTACAAATCCAAACCCACATGGTTCATTGAAATTGACAAAGATTTGACGAACTCCATAATTCAGACTGACACAATAGACTAGCAAACAGATCACTCTTCAGAGAAGCTGTTCAAAAGGCAGATTTTCAAGAAAGCGAGAAACAAACAACTCGCAGAAAGTGGACTCGAGAGGAGAAAGATCGACACTCTGGAAGGATGAAGGAAATTTGGGAACAAAGGAAACTGAATACAATGGACAATAGCCAACGTTGATTCATCATACCCTCCAAATGGGTCATTCGAAAGAAGAAGAAGAAGACTTTTGAATACAACGTAACGAAAACATGATTCGGCCCGTAGTGGAGCCATCTTCAGCATATCTCAATCGAAAAACTTATTCCAAATCAACTTAAATTAACATAATTTCTCAACGTTAGATCTAGTCTTAAAGGAAAAATTAAAGAATCAAAATGGATATCCTCACAATGAAAGATATTTTTTTTTAAATTAACAACATTGATATATTCTCCAATAAATAAATTCTAAAAGCTCGAGAATCTATTTTGAAAAGACATTACGTTATTTGTCAATAAGGAGAAACAAAGTTCTTTATCTATTGAATTGTAGTACACTGGTTGGCTCCTAGTTTTTGTTACACATTCCGTTCTGTGAAACATTATCAAAAAACAAGACTTTCACTTCAATAGACTCTAATTTAACGTCTTTTTTGAAAATTGTTTCTTTAGTTTTCTGAATTTATTTATCAATATTGTTAATTTTAAAAAAAATATCTTCGATTATGAGGATATCTATTTTCATTACAATTTTTTATTTAAGAACTAGATCTAACGTTAAGAGAATTATTAAGTTTTTTAGTTATGCTAAATGGTAATGTGGGCCAAAACATGTATGTTTTAACTAAATAGATGTTGTTTCGTTACATTGTATTATAGACGTTCTATTTATTTACGAGCATTCTGTAAGCCAATACAGATTTACCAACGTGGCTAATGATTTTTGCATTTCATTTTCCAAATGTTATGTTGTAATTTCAAAGTTCATATTTCAGATGAAATACTGCAAACAAGTATTAACCTTTTTCACGACCTATTGATGACAAATGCAGGTGTGCAGTAGTTCAATGTCTACCTTCTTGTACAGATAAGAGATAAGATAAGCCCATAGATCCCTGATGGACAAGGGCCTCCTACCGGAGTGGTAGGGGGTGGCTCAAGTAGTCTCCCTAGAGGAGCCAGTTCTTGAGAGATGTCTTTCCTAAATACATATTGACACACATTAATAAAAAATAAATTAACACACATGCTCACTACAGTATTTAGATTGTTACACTATTACACTGATCTGAATTTCCTTCCATAGCTTCCTGTCCCTGGCATTTCTGGTCCACGTTACACCTGCCTTGAGCCTAAATTCGTCTGACCATCTGCGACGGGGGCGTCCTCTGCTTCTCTTGCCACCTCTTGGATCCCACATAGTCATGGAGTAGGCCCATCTATCCTGGTGCATTCTGGATATGTGTCCACCCGAGCGCCATTTAAGTTGCCGAGCTCTTCTTGCTGTGTCCTCCAACCCACTTCTTTTTCTCAGATCCGTGTTACTGATTCTGTCGCTTAGCTTAACGCCTAGGATACTCCTTTTCATTTTCCGTTGACAGATCTGGAGCAGTCTTGTCTGACATTTACTAAATGACGAAGTTTGGCATCCATAGATTAACACTGGGATGACACAGCTTTGAAGTACGTCTAATCTTAATTTAGGGCTCAATGATTTGTCCATAAGGATGAAGCTTAGGCTCCAGAAGTTTCCCCTCGTCAATCCAATCCTCCTTTGATTTCTCGGTCGCTTGTTTGTGTCATACTTATAAATATATATACTCGCTGCAATATTCCTTGTACAACAAGTTGTAATTACAAAGAAGCATTTCAATTATTTTTTTAGTATTTAAATTATTTTAATATTTTCAAGAGGGGGCGTGGTGGCTCAGCGGTCTAGCTGTATGCTTCTCACCAAGGCGGTCCGGGTTCGATTCTCGGTCAATGCATGTGAGATTTTCGAAGTGAAATGCCATGTCCTGTGGTTCGGATTCCACGTAAAAAGGAGGTCCCGTGGCTCATGATCTCGAGATTAACGGTCACGTTAAACTACAAGCTTGCTTTTTATTTTCAAGAATCAACTTTTTCATGTGCTGTGTAGCATGTTGTTGGCCAATCAATCTTTGCTTATCGAGGCGTACCATAGTAGTTGAGTTGTGTGTGAAAAGTGACTGTGCTCCTCATCGAGCTCTCCACCAACTGCCAAATCTTCAATATCACTCAAATCATTGTTTGAATCTAGCCTCAGAATCCAAAGGTGTTTGGCCAAAACATTCTTTATTTCGTCACTCGTAAGCCCGCACTTGTTGGATGTAGCTTTCATGTGACAGAAAACGTTTATGCTGCTTGAATAGGCGCTGTTTCAAGGGGGAAATTCTTCTCCGAGAGGACCCTTACTTGACTGATTTATGATTCTGTCTACATGTTGCTTCATGGACAGTAAACTCCACACAGTCATAATGAACAGCATACTACTGTAGATGCCAAACTATCTTCAAATAACATGGACTCCAAGACAGCTCAATATAGCAAGGAGCAAATAATGAAAAGTATGGTAGTTTTAAGCGTATTCTCCATGGAGCATGAGGATGAGCTCTCCACATTGAGGTTCGTGAGCTGGCAATAGTAGCAATAATTACTTTTATTCCTTACTAGCTGTAATACCCGTGCTTCACTACAGGTCATAAATAAACTAAACTGTGAAGGTGACAGTTAAAACAGGGGATAGGCGAGGTGCTGCCTGGGGGGAGAGTAAACATAGAACATTTTGTCCAACTACACCGCTCGGCGTTGACCGTGTTTTATAGCACAAATTTAGGTTTTACTCGCTAACCGTTGGGGATACACGAAAAGTGATAAGGACCTTTTGGATAGAAAATTAAATTCTAAACCTCGTGTATGCCATCAAAAGTTTGCTATTTCTTAGCGTTCTCTTTTTACATGAAATTGAAATATGAAAGTTTGAAACCAAAGGGTGTAGTGACGTCACTAAAATGGTCACCATCTTTAAATAGTGCTAAGTATCAAAATCAAAAGTAGCCTATATGTTAACCAGGCAAATCAGCTACTTCCCTGTAAAATTTCATATAAATCGGACCAGTGGTTCTTGCGTGATTGAGTAATACACAGACACACACCATCTCATTTTTATATATTAGTATAGATAACAAATTAGGTGATTTCTGTGACTCGTGCCAGTGAGTGAAGTCCGTTTACCATAGTTCACATGTTTGAATGCTCTGCAATTGTCTATTAGACAAACAGTATGGTATCCCAAGGTCAAGGTGTTTCTCTAGTATGTCCAAAAGCGGCGAGAGCAGTGCTATCACATATTTCAACTCGAGCCTATTGACTTTTCACTATATTAAATAAGTTTTGCCATTGTTATTGCAACTTTTCAGTCACTCAACATGAAATTAGCTAGAACGCAGATGTGATGGCCACCCTTTCCATTTCCAATAAAGTGTGCTTGTTGGTAGTGCAGTGAAGACAACACTGGTTAGTTGCAATTTGACCTCTGATGCACAAATTAGTCTTTTTGTTTCTGTTGTTGACGACATTCTCATTCTTATTGTACACAGTTACGACTCTTCTCAACTGAAAGCTACAATATTATTTCTTCTCAACTCGCCTCAGCCTATACTGTGTGCCTCTTCAGAAAATGATTACATTTTGATTTCATAAAAGCTAAATGGAAAAGAACACTGTATCCTTGACTGAGGCTGGATAATTAATATTGTAACCATCAGTTGGTCAACACAAAATCATTTTAATTACTGGAATTAGTGAAGAAAATGACCTGAAATAAATTACATGTGATTAAGATATAGTGGTTAAAAATTATACTTTCTCAGATGATAAAAGTATATGTAAAATGATTCCAATAAATGAAATGAAATGCCATCTCGTCAAGTTATAAGTCTCAAAATAAAGAACTGAAAGAATTTTTTTGTATGATAAAAACCCTTCAAAGACTCCACAAACAGATCTCATTTCAGTGGATCCCTTCTCATGTTGGAATAACAGGTAATGAAGAGGCAGGCAGATTAGCAAAAAAAAAAGGTACCACACTACAACAACCTGTCAGTAAGACTGATTTTATGTCAGCAAAAAGGTTCTTGAAAAATACTATCAAATACAGGTATGAAGAAATGGCAAAGAAAACAGCAGAAACCAAATTATGGAAGGACATTGATGCTAAATGGGATCAATATAAATTAACACCAAGAAGAGAAGCTGTAGCCTTCTTCAGACTTAACACTGGCCATGACTGCCTTGCAGCTCATCTGAAACGAATCAACATCCTGAGATCTGAAGAATGCACACTTTGTCACGAACCTGGAAGTAAAATGGATAAGGGGCACCTGCTACATTGCAACAAACTTGATGTGACTGCTAGAACTTCTGGAAACCTCACACAGCTCTATTGGAATGCAAGAAAGCTGATGGATTGGAATCCGGGCTAGCCATAGGAAACATCAACAATATTATTGACTATTGAAGAAGGAGAAAGCTAAGGGATGACATGTTTTGCTCGTCAAGCGAATATCAGATCCAAATTTACAAGACAAATGGCTTTACAAAACACTATCAAACCTACAGTGACTGGATAATTTCTTGTCTTCCTCATCATCATCAGGAATGCCTTCCAGCGAGCCAGGTAGAATGTTTTAGAAAGAAGTGCCTCTATTTATTACGGCCTTGGATATTTCTTCTCTCTCTCTTGTTCTTTCTTGTCTTAAAAGCAATAATTCAAAAGAAAGGGGGTTTTTGCGTGTTATGAAAACATTCCCTCATTTATCATTTTCCCATTATGGTTTATTTTATTTATTTTTCTTCTATGTAGTTAGGCCAAAAACGACGGATAGAGGTTTCACTGTAATAGCGTCGATCATTATGTGGAGAGGGTCGTCAACTGTAATTAGACCGCAGCTAGGAAGACTTGCAGCAGGAGACCAACTTCGTCAGCACACGTCTCATGAAATGAAACTAGTTGTAAAGCCTACTAATGTCATTAACCAAATAGTGTACATGAACTTTGTCACCATATAAGTCTTTGCAATATTTTATCTCGATGACTACTTCTTTAATATGGCAAAGTTGGCAATTCCAACAAAATGCTTGTGTAATTCATAGAGAACACATTTGGTTCCCTCAAAAGGTGTATTTGTACCAACATTTTTATTTTCAAAATTCTGGAAAGTTGTACTTGTATCCTGTCGATGTTTGGTGCAGTGTACTGCTCCTTACGACCAAGGTTTGATGCTAATTGTGTGAGGTCATAGTGAGGTTAGGGTCACACCAACACCACAGTTCCCAGAGTGAAGATTCCAGTGTCTTTTTGTTTTGTTTGATTTTACTTAGTTTAGACAGAATTGTTGGTTATGATGTATGTTTGTGATCAGCAGAAAGTATGATGAAATGCTTCTTTCTTTGAGAATTAGTAATGGTTTGAATCCTCGAAATCTCACAAGATCTGTTAATCAAGTGTTTTGTTGTTGCAGGTGCTGTGTATAGCAGGATCCAGCTGTAACATTGATTTCTGTACAAACTTCAACTACCGAGACCAGATACTCTCTTTTCAGTGATCCACTGCTGTCTCTGACAAGATCTGTTAAATAATTGTTTTGTTCCTCGGCAGGGTGTGGATTGATGCAACGAATATGCAATCTCGCACTGTAATGTCGGTCACAATACTGAGCGAAGTAAATGAATTAAATTTTTTATAATTTGAAATTTGAAACAAGGTAGTTTTACCCTTCCCAAATTTAATAAGTCTTGAGTAAAAATTGGTGACAGTGATAATTGTACCATTCAGTTGGTGTCAGCACCAACTTCATCATTAGAGATGGACAGCTGATGGAGTTGGATGGAAGCAGAAGGAACATGGGAAGCCACGGAGAACGGCTGGAACCCACTCGTCTAGGGAGTCCATGCGCTGCATGTTATTTAATTTGGGAAGGCTTTGTCCTGTATTAGTATAACAAAATTTTAAAATGCTTTTTAGTCAGTCAACACATTTGAACCCAATTTTAATGGGTGTTATTCCCTAAACCTGAAAAAAAATTACCGTATATACCCGAATGTAAGACGACCCCGAATATAAGACGAGGCCTAGTTATCAACTGCCTCTTACAGATTTTTTCAAAAAAATACTAACTCATAACTTGCACAATGTATGCCCTCAAGGTCGTGCTTTCATTTTTATAACGTCTCGTGTTATCGGAAATCCCTCTGCCCACTTTTCCAAGACATACTCTATAATTTCTTTTTTCAAGAATGGGAGATGTTATTAAATTAAGATAAGTTGATCACTCAATTACTGCTCATAAAACTGACTGGTTGTTCTTGTAAAGATTGTTTTAAAACATATTTCCGTATGCTTTCGAACATATAATTTATCCGCTTAAAATGACGTGTATGCGTAAATCCTAACCTCAAAATGTACGCTATTCGTATATGCATGGTAATTCAACATAACATACCATATTTTAATCTTCATTAATGCATTGATTGTATGCCTCTCACCAAGGCGGTCCGGGTTCGATTCCCGGTCAATGCATGTGAGATTTTCGAAGTGAAATGCCATGTCCTGTGGTTCGGATTCCACGTAAAACGGAGGTCCCGTGGCTCATGATCTCAAGATTAACGGTCACGTTAAACTACAAGCTTCCTTTTGTTGCAAGTTACAAGATGCCAACACCACATACTACTTTGCAAATAATAATAACTTTTTTTAATACCCTGAATATAAGACGACCCCAAATTTTTATAACACAAAAAGTGGGAAAAAACCTCGTCTTACATTCGGGTATATACGGTACATGAGATGAATACCGTATTTACTTGGCTGTAGGACCCCCTTGCCTATAGTCATCATCATCATCAAAGTCCCTCTCCAGTCTCCCGGGTGTGGTTTACAAGCCTCCTCTACTCCCTTCGGTCCTTCCATTTTTCCTGTTCCATCACTTCTGCCACATCCAATCCAGCTTCTCCAATGTCCTTCAAAAATTTGGTCCAACCACCTCCTTCTTGGTCTTCCAATTAGTCTCTTTCCCTTGACTACTCTTTCTAATTCCTTTCTTGCTACTCTTTCTTTACCCATTCTTTTATTGTTACCCCTCCTTAATTATTGAGAGTCAAAATACAACATTCTTGGAAACTGACGAATTCTTAAACATTTTAAAAATTATAACTGAAATTCATCCTCTTTTATGACAAAAATATTTTTCTTGTTACATTATTTTGTTATTCAGACAATATAACCGCCAATTTTACGTATATGTACCGAGTACGCGATTGGGCAGGTTGTCGAATTGTGTAGCCTTTAGGCTTCACCCGATATCCAATAGAAGAGTCCACACTATTGGCTGGGTAGAAGCACCAAGTTTAAAATCTGCCAATGGAAGCAAGGTGTGGAGCGATACGGGAAATGCATGGGAATTTTAGTGACATGGGAAATTCGCATTTGATACGTCCAAATCTTGAAAAGTCTCATAATGCCCGACTTCTTAGCCTCCGAACGCTCGGCCGAGTACTCCCACTCATCCTTCTATTTCGCCTGCAGACCGCGTTGCCACCCATAATTTGCGCCACCAATAGGCCGCTAAGTGGGATGAGAACCCAGCGAACGTCGAATGCATGCTTTGCCTGGCCAACCGCCAGCCGTACCCTCTCCGCGCGGGGCTGCACGCACCACGCTTGTTGCTTACAATGACAGACAGGAATCAGTCCGTATTGCCCTTATTGCAACTCTGCGCGTATCAAGTGATGCCATCTTTGGCATAATCATCACACAATACTGCTGTGTTGTTTTCTTCTACTTTTTTCTCTCATACTGGAGATTTGTCCTGATGTTTGACGCTTTTCTCACCAGTCGGCGCCATTTTTTGGGTGTTCCCGTCGCTCATCTCTTAATTTAGCTTTTATCAGATGTATTTCTGACGTCACTTCCGATTTCTATTTTACCCGGCTTCAAATAAAGCAGCTCTCGACACATGTACTGTAATATTTTTATGAGGGTAAACCAACAACAACAATCCCCACAGTTGTGGTGACAAATGAAATATGACTATCGTAATAAGAAAAATATCTGGGTGGGTGCCAACTCATATATGATATCTATGAGTAATAAAATATCTTGTTTAAATAAAGAGCACAAGTACTCACAATCTCAAGGCATGGGGTATTTTTTAACACCAACCAGGACCACAGTGAAGAAAACAAGTTTATATATTATATACTGTAATATAACATCAATGCATCAGAATGTTCCTTACAGATTGAAGGGGAATGCTGTATATTGTATAAAAGATACCTGTATTGCTGTAGTAATGGAATATGATTTCCAGGTTTATCTTTATTAAACTTATTCTTTTAAGAAGGAGCAATTTCATGACCAGTAATATTATACAGTCAAGATACCGTCGTTACATGAATCAGAATCATCAAATTTGATATATCCACATACTTTATATATATATATCGTATCATACAATTTTTTACCTATAATTATCCTCATCAATTGTTCATGTTCTCTATGTCTCTCTGGCTTCCTAAGCCCAGCCACTTCCTGTATTACTAGTTCCTCCTCTATGGAATATTAAGATTAGCACTCCTATATGCTAAGTTCAAGATATCACAACACAAGTGCTACTAAGTACCTTCTTCATCCCATAGAGCCAACATCACCCACATAGCTTCTTGAAATGCTACAGTACTTATGTTAGCACTCTTACGTGGAGAATGTTTGATTCTATCTGGAGATGTAGGTTAGAAGATGTGTTTTATTCCATGCAAGAGCAGTTACCGCTCTTTGACGAGTATTCTTTGAGCTTATAATCACCAAGAATCTTAAGTTTTACTGGTTAAAATTTACTAAAAAATGATTAATCTACTCTAAAATAACACTTCCACTTATTCATTACCACTTTTATGATTACAAGGAACACTTCAAGTACCATAGATTTTGAAGAACAAAATCCCTCTTTTTCAACAATAAAAGTCGCATTAAAATTTAACCAAGTCATCCATGTTTTTTCTTTGCTACATGCTCCAACTTGACAATGAATGCCATTAAAAGTCATGAACTATTTCAGACGTACACTCAACAAAAGGCGTTGCTTTGCCATCCAGACAATTATTATTAACATCATCAGGTACACAGTAATAACACTGTAGGATGCACTCACCGTCTCTCAAGATACACAATAAATACACCATCAGAAAAGACCGTATCAGCACCATGTTTGACGAAGAACGGGATGAATTCAAGGAATATGATTATTACAAAGGGTATTTTGACTATTTTCAGTAGTGTAGAAAATGTATCGCTTTATTCCGGGCTCCTATAGTGTTATGGTACTATACAATTCAGTCACTTCCCTTAATTATTTATTATGTGACACCCCCATTCTCTACTCTCTCAACCCTCCTGAGTAAAACAGTCATTTATATCAGCTCTCCTCAGGTAAACGGTATTTTATTTGTGTTCGTAGCATCTCATCCCATCTGCGAGAGAGTTCACCTGTGCGCACACGCATTGTTCACGCTACGGATTAGGCCTAAATCTCGCCATCACCCATGGGCTGTGGAAGATTCTCCAAAAATGCAGTTACGCTTGCACTAGAAAATCTTGATTCGCGCTTTAAGATTCATTTTTCAGCCGAACTCTAGTCTTAGAGAGTTCTAAAATATACAGGAATATGGTGGATTTTCGTACGGGAAATATACGGGAATTTTAAAACAGGTCATCGCTCGACACCCTGGTAAGTTATGGTTTCATATCTTCCCTGCATTCTTTGTTTTGTATTCTTTGTATTACGTTTCGAAGTGGTGTTAGCGGCAGTCTTCTCCTCAGTTTTATTTTAAACAAGAACCGTCGGCATTTGTGTGAAACGTTATTGGTATATTAATGTGAAATATGTGAATAATACGTACTCGGTTGTGTTAACAAATGTTAGTGAGATGTGATCGTTCAGCATCATCACTCATTCCCTAATTGATGCATTCTGCCTCCCTATGTTTAAATAAAAATAAAGTTTGCATTTCCATGTCTGATACTTTGTCCATTCCATTCTAAGATTTTTGCTTAGCAAGGGATAGTAGTGAAAGTCATTGGAGGGTAGGGAATGGTAGTGGGTGTGAGGTTATGGCAGTCTCATAATGGGGCTGATTAAAGATGTAATCTTCGTTTATATTGATTAAATATATCGTACTATGTAGCATCGAAATAAAATAGCTTTTTTTTACTCTCTCCCTTTCCCAAATTAATGGATTATTGCAAAGTTCGCGTCTATAGTACACCCCCCCACCCCTCAATTTCGGAATTAATTAGAAAAAATGGGCGACCCATAGCCGATAAATACGGTAAATTCACCTGGATATCTAGTTTTGATTGCCATCCGATCCCTTGCCTTAAATATGTGGGTGAAGACATCACATTTACTTGAGTCTATTCCACACTTTTTTGTGTGTGTACACTCCTTCTTCGCGAATGGGTCACTTTTCCATTCAGAATCAACATTTTGCGAGCTTTCCTCCTTGCCCAATAGTTCTTCATTTTCATTGATTGTTGTAATCTCTGTTCCTCCGTCCAGATACCTTGTTTGTCTCTTCCCATCTTTCTCAAATCCCCTTGTGTGGACAATTTTCCTTATTACGTCTCTATCCTGAAGATTCGGTGATCCTAACTCGCTGGGGTCTTTCTCCACTTGTATATACCATTTTGATCTCGTGCGTTTGATTTGTAGAAATTTGTGTATTTGGAAAGTAAGTCTGGTATGCTTCATTCTCTCTAAGCGACTTAAAAATTGAATTCGGCACAGTCTCGTTGTGTTGGTAAGTTTAGAAACTTGTATGTATATTTCCCAGTTTGGTTTGGGGAAATGCATACAATATTTAATTATTTATTTATTTATTTATTTATTTATTTATTTATTTATTTATTTATTTATTTATTTATTTATTTATTTATTTAAAAGCTGATAACCTATGTTATTGTGGTGTCTGTAGTAGTGTGTGCAATTATATTGGCAGTATTCTCTGGGATTCTGTCATATATTGTAAATATTTTCACCCACATAATCATAGGCATAGATTTGAAGCCTGAACGTAAGGGATCCGATGATTGCTGGATGATCAAAACTAGAAATCCAAGTGAATGTATTAGAGAGTAACACCCATTACAATCCTGTTCACCAACTATAAAGCATTTTAAAATTGTGTTTACTAAGGCAACACACTACTGTACACAATACTGTATCAGTGTATTTTATAATAAAATGACTTGATGACACAAAACCTCTTGCCATACTTCCCTTTATCTAAGTTTCATTTTCTTTGTTTTCTTCATTATTTTTTTTTCTGCTACAAGAATGATTCCATCAATAACGAACAGGTTTGTTGAAGGTCATGCGTCGCTAGACTTGACCAAACGGCACATGTGTTCATAACTTTGAAAGAATAATGGATTTTCCGCCTTCAATACTGTTTATTTCTATTACTTACAGGGACTAGTTTCGGGGGTAAATACTCCCCCTTCCTCAGCCTGTCCAACAAAACTACACAATGGAAAAAAATATATAGTGTATTCATGACAAGAGAAAATGCGGCTGTCGACATTCTACGAGCTCGTACATTAACATCAATACTTTACTTGAACCCCACAGATATTAACTGTGCACTGAATGAATTTTTGGCTAAGTGCACAATTTGTTATGATCCTAAAGGAATCACCATGACAGAATCATGTGGACAAATGATGTTTGTTTAAGATCACCATGGCAGAATCATTTGGACAAATGATGTTTGTTTAAGATCACCATGACCGAATTGTGTGTAACAAATGATGTTTGTTTAAGATCATGAAGGAATCGCCATGACAGAATCATGTGGAACAAATGTTTGTTTATGATCATCATGGCAGAATCGTGTGGAACAAATGTAGTTTGTTTAAGATCACGAAGGAATCACAATGACAGAATCCTGTGGAACAAATGCTTGTTTATGATCATCATGACAGAATCGTGTGGAACAAATGATGTTTGTTTAAGATCACGAAGGATTCACAATGACAGAATCATGTGACAAATGATGTTTGTTTATGATCATCGTGACAGAATTGTGTGGAACAAATTATGTTTAAGATCACGAAGGAATCACCATGACAGAATCCTGTGGAACAAATGTTTGTTTATGATCATCATGGCAGAATCATGTGGAACAAATGATGTTTGTTTAAGATCACAATGATAGAATCACGTGGAAGAAATGTTTGTTTATGATTATCATGACAGAATTGTGTGGTACAAATGATGTTTGTTTAAGATCATGAAGGAATCACCATGACAGAATCATGTGGAACAAATGTTTGTTTATGATCATCATGAAAGAATTGTGTGGAACAAATGATGTTTGTTTAAGATCACGAAGGAATCACAATGACAGAACCCTGTGGAACAAATGTTTGTTTATGATCATCATAGCAGAATTGTGTGGAACAAATGATGTTTGTTTAAGATCACAAAGGAATCACAATGACAGAACCATGTGGAACAAATGTTTGTTTATGATCATGGCAGAATCGTGTGGAACAAATGATGTTCGTTTAAGATCACGAAGGAATCACCATGACAAAATCATGTGGAACAATTGTTTGTTTATGATCATGACAGAATTGTGTAGGACAAATGATGTTTGTTTAAGATCACGAAGGAATCACCATGACAGAATCATGTGGAAAAAATGTGTTTATGATCATGCCAGAATTGTGTGGAACAAACGATGTTTGTTTAAGATCACCATGACAGAATCCTGTGGAACAAATGTTTGTTTATGATCATGACAGAATTGTGTGGGACAAATGATGTTTGTTTAAGATCATGAAGGAATCACCACGACAGAGTCATTTGGAACAAATGTGTTTATGATCATGACAGAATTGTGTGGAACAAATGATGTTTGTTTAAGATCACCATGACAGAATCCTGTGGAACAAATGTTTATGATCATCATGACAGAATTGTGTGGGACAAATGATGTTTGTTTAAGATCACGAAGGAATCACCATGACAGAATCCTGTGGAATAAATGTGTTTATGATCATGACAGAATCCTGTGGAACAAATGTTTGTTTATGATCATCATGACGGAAATGTGTGGGACAAATGATGTTTGTTTAAGATCACGAAGGAATCACCATGACAGAATCATGTGGACCAAATGTGTTTATGATCATGCCAGAATTGTGTGGAACAAACGATGTTTGTTTAAGATCACCATGACAGAATCCTGTGGAACAAATGTTTGTTTATGATCATGACAGAATTGTGTGGAACAAATGATGTTTGTTTAAGATCACAAAGGAATCATGTGAAAGAAATGTTTATGATCATCATGACAGAATTGTGTAGAACTAATGATGTTTGTTTAAGATCACGAAGGAATCACCATGACAGAATCATGTGGAACAAATGTTGGTTTATGATCATGACAGAATTGTGTGGAACAAATGATGTTTGTTTAAGATCAAGAAGGAATCACCATGTGGAACAAATGCTTGTTTATGATCATCATGACAGAATTGTGTGGAACAAATGATGTTTGTTTAAGATCACCATGACAGAATCATGTGGAACAAATGTTTGTTTATGATCATCATGACAGAATTGTGTGGAACAATATAATGATGTTTGTTTAAGTTCATGAAGGAATCACCATGACAGAATCATGTGGAACAAATGTTTGTTTATGATCATGGCAGAATCGTCTGGAACAAATGTTTTTTTATGATCAAGGAATCCCCATGACAGAATCGTGTGCAACAAATGTTTATGATCATCGTGACAGAATTGTGTGGAACAAATGATGTTTGTTTAAGATCACCATGACAGAATGATGTGGAACAAATGTTTGTTTATGATCATCATGACAGAATCGTCTGGAACAAATATTGTTTGTTTATGATCAAGGAATCATGAGAGAAACGTGTGGAACAAATAAATTGGTGAAATCAAAGTGAATGTGTTGCAATGATGATGGTGTATTGTAGATATAATAGGTAAACATTACACACTATGAGTCATGCAGTGAATAATAATTGAAATCTAAATGGTGTTGCTGTTTATTACCTCTGAACACCAGATGTACTAGATTTATTTATACTCTGTTATATACAAGTAATCATTTTCATGGTTCACCATTACTTGTTTTTAATTTTCTGTCTCTCATTACATAGAGCTCATATTTGTCTTTTCTTTCATTTAAAATATGTTTACCAATAGACAATAAATATACCATATTATAAGGACTAGTTTCGACTAAAGTGTGGTCATCATGAACAATCTTTGTTGTCGGAAGAGACTATTAAAATATATAAAGTTGCAAGTAATTGTAACTTTATTGTAGGTACATCTCATGAAGCACACCCAGTGCATAAATATTAGAAGAACATTTATATTTGATTTTAACATATAATTAGACCTAATATTCCTGGATTTGATCATGACTTTCATAGATCTAGAAAAGGCATATGATAGTGTCCCCAGAGAGAAGGTATGGGAAACCATGGTTAAGAAGAGACTGGGAAGAGAAATGGTGCAAGCAATGTACAACAACTGTGTTAGCAGGGTACTGACCCCAGTTGGAAAGACAGATTGGTTTAGGAACAAGACTGGACTAAGACAGGGGAGTGTGCTGTCACCTCTTTTATTCATAATGGTGATGGATGAAATTGTAAAGGAAACAAAGGAAGCATATGGACATAAAGAAATGAAGTTACTATTATTTGCAGACGATATTGTGGTCTGGGGAAGGAACACTGAAGAAGTGCAAAAACAACTAGATGCACTGAACGAAAATATTCAGAAGTATGGCCTGAAAATCGGTACCGTATAGAGAAAAGCAAGACCATGGCGATGACGAGAGGGGAAAGACAAGGAAAGGGCACTGTGAAAATTGGAAGTCAGAGTTTGGAAATTGTGGACACGTTCAAATACCTAGGAAGTGAATTGATGCAAACTGGTAGGTTGGACATGGAGATTGGCAGGAGGGTACAGCAGAGCAATGCTTTCTATCAAAGTGTAAGAAAACTTGTTTGGGATAAGGAAGTACCAAGGAAAAGCAAGTAGGTAATGTATAAAATGTACTATGTACCCATATTAACTTATGCAGCTGAGACTTGGACCCTGACGAGCAGGCAAGAGAGTAGAATCCAAGCCAGTGAAATGAAATTCCTAAGAAGTATGATAGGTAAGACAAGGAAAGACAGAGTAAGGAATGAAGATGTTAGGAAGGAAGTTGGGATGGGAAAACTAAATGAGAGAATTGAGAAAAATAAACTAAGGTGGTTTGGACATGTAAGGAGGATGGAGGAAAATAGAATACCAAGACAGATGCTGGAGGCCAAGTGCAAGGGTAAGAGAGCAAGGGGAAGACCTAGAACAAGGTGGATCGATTCGGTGAAGAACAGCTTGAGAAAAAGAAATCTGGACTGGGACAAGATTGTGGAAGGAAAGAGGAAAGTGGAGAAGTGCCATAAATACCCCGACCCGGCAGGAGCTGGATAAGGGGAAATGATGATGATTCCTTTTTTTTTAATTTCCATATTTTATGCCCTCATTGGAGCACTTAAATCAATACCAATACAATTTGGTCTAACAACGGTATTTGGAGATTAGCGATTCAGCTTCAGCTTCTTCTGCACCCAAAATTTCTTCATTTTATCTGACCTGGCTGCCCTTTGTTCATCTGTGAGGGTGTAGTTTTTCTGTTCAAATGTTGTTAATGTGAATCGTAAGTATTTATTCCTTAAAAAATTCTTCTCTTTTCTATTTTTAATTTGGAGCATCATTAAATTTAATTAATCTAAATCATGCTGGATCTCTTTGGACCAGTTGTTCTTTGTTTTACTCTTCCAGAAGTAACTAAAGAGCTGTTTTATTAGTCTGGTTTCTGGTAGGCGTGAGATATGGCAGAAAAAAGAGATGCTCTTTTTCCGCATTTATCTAGTATTGATTCACTCTCTCGATATACCACTTCATTCGACAGTAATCTCCATTGGCCATTTACTTGGTGGTTTTTGTTAATAATTGTTCTCATGATTCTTCTGTCTGCTTTCTGCAGTTTGTCAGTTGTTGATTTGATGTTCAACTTGAAGAGTGTTTTACTACCGTAAGTTACCTCGGGTTTAACAACTGAATTTTAATGCCGAAATTTGGCATTCATTGAGAGAGATTTCCTTTTGTAGGTTGGCCAGGTGATTTGTTGTGCTTGTTTCAGTTTGGATGTTTTATTTTCTATCGATGGTTTCTCGTTTGAGTTCCAGGTGATTATCTCCCCAAGATATTTGAACTTATTCGCAATCTTAATTTGTTTACTATTGTTTAGTTGAAATGTTGGTGTGTCAGTTCTGAAGTTCGGCATCATTTCAGTCTTTTCATACGAGATTTGTAGACCAATTTTGCATGCAATTTTTTGGAGTTCTTAGATTTGAAATTTAGCCTCTTCCTTTTAGTTGTAAAAATTACAAATTCTTTTCGATTTTAAATCTTTGAAGCAACACTACACTTTTATTACTTTTTAGAAAATAATTTATATTTTTGGTTACATTATTTTGTAACAGATCTGATTTTGATAGTTTAGGAATATTTTAAGAGTGTCTCTCAATTACCATAATAGTTTCAATTACTCTCAACTTGATATTTTTTAATAGTTTCTTCCGACAACTTGTTAAGATTGCTGATGATTAGTCCTGTTATATTATATTGATTATTGGTGGTATCATTTAGATTTCAATTACATTTTGTCAATATGGAACAATTTGTTTCAGATCATCTATGTCCCTTTTAACTACTGTGACTATTAGAGATGCCAGACTTTTGCCCTGAAGGGGATCTTGACCTACTGACACACCTCCCTCACATTTGTTCACCGTCAAATGCCAACTAACTGTGCCAGAATTCGATCTTGCAACCACAGGCACAGTGCCAAGGGGCCAGTCGATGCAATGAATAATTATGTTTAAAGTTATGCAGTTTAAGTTAAAGAGATGAAAGGGGAAAAGTAGAAATTAGAGTAACAAGAAGTGCAATGAAGCAAAAAAAGAATGGTTGAAGGAGAAATGTGCAGGAGTAGAAAATTGTCTGAAATTAGGAAAAGTAGACACAGCTTATCGATGGATTAAGAGTACTTTTGGGGAAAGGAAAACTAATATTAAGGATTCAGATGGAAAGGAGATTGAGAATCATGTAATGGAAAGGGAAGAGGAAATTGATGAGTATGCGAAAGGAGATTTAATATTGACATCAGAATTTGACAGAGTGTTGGAAGACTCAAGCAGGAACAAAGCACCAGGCAAAGATGATATACCAGTTGAGTTGCTACACTGCATAGGTGATGTTGGTTTGGTCAGGTTATTTCACTTGGTGTGTAGGATTTATGAGACAGGTGAGGTACCCTCTGATTTCAAGAAGAATGTTATCATCGCTATACCGAAGAAAACAGGAGCTGACAGATGTGAAGATTACCGTACAATCAGCTTGATCACTCATGCTTCAAAGATCCTGACTAGAATAATCTACAAGAGGAGGGAAAGCCAGATAGAAACAGAGTTAGGTGAAGACCAGTTTGGCTTTGGGAGAAACGTGGGAATAAGGGAGGCTGTACTAAGTCTTAGGCAGATTTTGGAAGCTAGAATAAGGAAGGATAAGAGAATGTTCATGGCATTTGTAGACTTAGAAAAGGCTTTTGATAATGTTGATTGGAGTAGGTTGTTTGACATTTTGAAAACGATTGGAATAAGGTACAGGGATAGGAGGGTGATCTACAATCTATACAGAAACCAGACAGCAGTAATTCGAGCTTAAGGACATGTCAGAGAAGCTGGTATTCAGAAAGGTGTAAGGCAAGGCTGCAACATATCACCCATTATACATTGAACAAGCAATTATGTTAAGGAAATTGGAGAAAAATTCAAAGTGACAGTAAAGATTCAAAGAGAAATACCGTAACATCAACACTGAGATTTGTTGATGATGTCATCTTAGCCGACACCCCAGTGGATTTGAATGAGTTTTTTAAATGGTATGGATTCTGTCTTGAGGAAAGAATTCATGATGAAAATTAATAAATGTAAAACAAAAATATGTGAATGCAGATGAAAGAAATGGACGTCGAATTCGCAGGTGAAAAGCTAAAGGAAGTAGGAGACTTCTGTTACTTAGGAAGCAAAATAACCAGTGATGGACGAAGCAAAGTGAATATAAAAAGTAGGTTGTCTCAGGCAAGGAAAGCATTTCTACAGAGAAGGAATCTGTTGACATCGATTTAGGTATTTGGAAGTCATTTTTGAAAGTCTTTGTCTGGAGGGTGGCGCTCTCATCATCATCTTGTACAGTTTCCAGCCCCAGGCTGTGTCTGTTTGGAACATAAGCCTCGCCACTTAGTCTTTTCTTCCCACCACCTCTCCGCTGTCACTCTGGTCCAGTCCTCGCCTCTCTTCTTGACACATTCCTCCACTCCTTTCAGCCATCTATCTCTTGGTCTTCCCCTTGGTCGTTTCTTCTGCATCTGCATCTCATGTATCCTCTTGGGAATCTTCTTCTCATCCATTCTCTTTAAGTGTCCATACCACCTCAGTCTTGATGTCTCAATCCTACCTTGCAAGGGCTCCTCTTTCACTATTTCCCTGACCTTTTCATTCCTCACCCTGTCTCTTCTTGTTACTCCGATCCTACTTCGCAGGAACTTCATTTCACCTGCCTGTATTCTGCTTATGTCTCTTTTCTTCATTGTCCACGTTTCTGAAGCATAGGTCAGTATCGGGATATAGTAGCTTCTGTATAACACTTCCTTGCTTTTTTGTGGGACATCTTTGTTCCACACTAAGCTCCTAATGCTTCTAAGAAATGATTCTGCCTGTCTGCCACGTTCCGTAATCTCTTTGTCATTTCTCCCATTTTCCTCCACTATACTTCCCAAGTACTTGAGACTTTCCACCTTCTTCAGCTGTCCACCTCCAAGTGTTATACCACTCATTGGTCTGTCCTTTTTCCTGGTCGTTAACAGGATCTCACATTTACTGATGTTGAACTTCCATCCGTACTCTCCCACTGTTTCTTCCCAAGCCTTCAGTTGCTCCTGAATTTCCTCCTCCTTGTTTCCCCAGACCATGAGATCATCTGCAAACACCATTGCTTTCATCTTATCTTCTCCTATCTTTCCTGCTATCCGTGTCATTACCTCGTCCATAACCACAATAAAGAGAAGGGGTGACAGCGCACTACCCTGTTTCAGGCCACTCATTTGTCTGAACCAGTCTGTTCTTTCCCCTCCAACTTTAACACAACTCACACTTCCACAATACATCTCCTTCACTCTGCCTACAGTCCCTTTTTCCACTCCCATGTTTTCCATTGCTTCCCAAACCTTCTCCCTACACACACTATCATAGGCCTTTTCGATGTCCAGGAAGGCCATCAACAGATCCTCTCCAAATTCGTAGTGGTGTTCCTGGAGCTGTCTCGCTGAAAATATGAGATTCACTGTTGATCTCCCAGGTCTGAATCCATACTGCTCCTCTCTCAATTTTCTCTCCACTTTGGCTCGTAGTCTACTTTCTAATATCTTTTCATATGTTTTGGCACAGTGTGGTATGAGTGTGACTCCCCTGTCATTTCTGCACTCCTTTCTGCTTCCTTTCTTAAATATTGGGACAATTAATCCTTTCTTCCAATCTTCAGTGGTCTTTTTCTCCTTCCATATCACCCTCATCACACGGTACAGCCACTGTTTCCCAACCTCCTCTGCTGCCTTCACCATTTCAACACTCACTTCATCCACACCCGGTGCCCTTCCTCCTTTCATCTTGTCTATAGCCATCTCCAGTTCTCTCCAAGTCAGGTCCTCTTCCATTCCTGTGTTGTCTTCTCCATCTTCCAATGCATTGTCTTCCTCCCTATGACCATTTGGATTCAGTAAATCCTCAAAGTACTCTTTCCACACTGTCTTGAGTGTCTCTTTGTTGTGTACCTCATCTCCGTTTTTGTCCACCATTACCACATCCTCTCGCAGACCTCTTCTCTTACTTTTGACCATCCCATAAAGTACTTTCTTATTTCCTCTGCTGTCTTCCTCCATCATCTCTGCCCACTTTACCATCCACTTCTTCCTCTCCTCTGCGACAATCTTGTTTGCTTCTTTCTTCTTCATCTTATAATTTTCCCTTGCCAAATCAGTTCTTTCCTGGAACCACACTCTGAAAGCCTTGTTCTTCCTTCCCACAGCTTCTTTTACTCTCTCATTCCACCATGGTGTCTCTTTACACCGCTTTCTGTTGCTTGTTCTTCCACATACTGCCACTGCAGCTTCCACCATTGTGTTTTTGAATTGCTTCCATTCCTCTTCCCCTGTTTTAGGATTGTCTGTTGGCATCCTTTCCCTTATTATCCCCTGGAATTCTTCCTTGACTTCCTTTTCCTTGAGTTTCCATACTTTGATTCTCCTTTCCTGGTACTCTGTCCTCTTGCTATCCTTAACAACTCCCAGGTTCATAACAAGTATTCTGTGGTCGCTATCTAAGGCCTCCGAGGGTATTACCTTTATATCTCTGACACTTCTCTTCATTTCCCAGTCGTACAGCATGTAATCTACCAAAGATTTCTTTGTTAAATCACTGCTGTACCACGTTACCTTGTGGCTTTCTATCTTCCGGAACCAGGAGTTGCCTACCACTAAACCGTTTCTCTTGCAAAAATCCAGCAACTTTCTCCCTTCTTCATTCCTGCTGCCCCATCCTTCTGCTCCCATTACATTTTCATATCCTTGCCTTTCACTTCCTACATGTGCATTCAAATCTCCCATGACAATGATGCTCTGACTATTCAACTGCTGTTGTAGCTGCTCCTCAAAGTCTTCCTTCTCTTGAGCTGTACATCCAACTTGAGGAGCATATACCTGGGCTATCTCCAGGCTTCTTCCCTTTACAGTTACTCTGATCTTCATGATCCTGTCACTTATTCCCTTTACCTCTTCCTTCATTCCATCTCTCACAACTACTCCTACTCCGCTGCTCCTTCCTTCACTATTCCCACTCCAGTACAACCGGTACCCTTTCCTCAGTTCTCTGCGACCTTCTCCTTTCCATCTTGTTTCTGCCAAGCCCAGTACATCCAGCTTTCTTCTCTCCATCACATCAACAATCTCCTCCACCTTTCCTGTCAGTGTCTGAATGTTTAATGTCCCAACTCGTAGTCCATTAGCATATCCGGGTCGTCGTCGTTTGCATCCGTCCTTTCCGAGGCCTGTTCCTGTTTTGAAAGCAAATATGATATCCACTACTGGCTTGCTAGGCCTATCGTAGCTTCACCAGAGCCCCGTCAGCCGTCACTTTTCAGGGTTCCCATAGAGCCTTCACAGCTACCGTAGCGGTCCCGGGGCACACAAAGTCCCCACTGTACTTCACCCCTACAGGCAATCCCCTACTTCATGCCGTGGCGCTCTATGGAAGTGAAACTCAGAACAGCAGAAAAGAGGAGGTTTGAAATGTGGTGTTACGGGAGAATGATGAAGATCAGATGGGTTACAAATGAAGAGGTATTAAGACGATTGGGAGAGGAGAGATATTCCTGGCGACTGCTAATACAGAGAAGAGATAGGTTGGTAGGACACGTATTAAGACACCCAGGGATAGCAAGCTTAGTTATGGAAGGAAGGGTCGAGGACAAGAAGTGTAGGGGTAGACCAAGGTTAGAATATGTTAAACAGGTTGCCTCGGATGTAGGATGTGGTAGCTATGTAGAGATGAAACGATTAGCTCAGGACAGGGAAGCATGGATGGCTGCATCAAACCTGTCAAAAGATTGAAGACTCAAACGACAACAGTCTTTGACTTGTTACGCAAATTACATGAAATGGTTGAGAAATTATTGAGTCTAGGTAGAATTTGTATTTTGTAGACATATCGTATCGAGCTGTGTGAAGACAATGGTTTTCTGAACAGTGAGAAATATCTCTGGATGGGAGATAGGTAGCGTTCAGTAATTAGCACGACTTACCTGCTTCAACCAGAGGTGTTAGATGAGTTTCACTGTTGACTCTCTTCTACTGTATGTAGGCTGGGATTAAAGGATTACCTTACAGTACAGCTGCAAATTTGTTCCAAAAGTGCAGTACAATGTGTTAGGTCTGAAGTTTAAGATGTAATGGACAAACATGAAGATGGAAGTTAGACAATTAAAATGTGAGATCGTCTGAGGTCTAGGGGAACACTTTGATGACGCTGTGGGGCTGTTACCCCAAGGGACTTTGTTCTGGGATGGTATCCTGTGCACCGGGCTAGTTTTGTTTTGGTAAGAAATTACTCAGAACACCTGATTTGGAGCTGTTCCTGTTTTAGAGGAAAATGTGAGCTCTCATACCATCAAGTTGAAAGGAATGTCCCAACTTATCTCGTTTCAAGTGCTTAAAGAAATATTGCATGAATATAGAATTACCATTTTTATTACATACAGTTTTTAGTGTCCAACCTACATTAAATACTACCATTTTAAAAAAGTATACACAAAAATTATAAGAATTCCCATAAAGCCATCCTTTGTAATGACTTTCTTTGGCTGAAATTAAACAATTGAATGACTAATTGATCACATATATAAATAAAATCATTACTCTTGGTATTCTCTGTACTGTCCATTTAACAGACATTGCTTATATTTAATCAGTCTGTATTGCGCTGTTATACGAGGCCCATTCAGAAAATAAATTCTTGAGTTGCAAGAAAAGGTGGAAATTGCTTTGACCACATATGGCTCGGCGCACAACAACTTTTCTACTGGAGTTTGGCTTGGAGCTGTTTGATCATCCAACATACAGTCCTGATCTTGTTCCCAGCGATTTCCATCATTTCTTGCACCTCAAGAAATTCCTGTCCTCCGGTCAGCATTTTCACACTGAAGACGAATGTCACTCATTCCCAGGTGGCAGACTAATATGGCACAGGCAAGTGTCTCAATTCTTGTGGTGGCAGGGAAACTTAAATTACTGGAAGGGGCCTCGTATTTGTGAAGATACGAAAGCTTCGGCATCGCACTTAACAAGCCAATGAAGAGAGTTGTGTGAGCCCACAAATTGGAGCACACTATCCAAGTTGAACGTGTCCCTTTGAGTAAAACAAGAAAGCACTGAACCCAGTCATCACTCTTATTGGCTCTCTGCTTATAACTAGAGCGCTGTGCGGATAAAGAAAACGTTATCCGCAAGGCTGTTGTCCGCATCCGCCCCTCCTCCGCACGACTGTTATGTATGTATGTATTTATTCACTTCAACATATTTTTTCTCCGGAATTTTGACATCCAGCTTATCGACGCTTTACTGTATTAAAGAAAATACCCCACAATTGCACTTTCAGGCTCTGGTGAAATACCAACCCGCAGCGAATGCTGTGTCGAGCTATTCCGTCAAAGAAATGCACTGAAATATTTCTGTTGATTATTTAAAATTTGTTTATTTTGTAGGAAGACAGGATGTGTCTTCAGTCGCTGTTCATAGTTTATTGACATACTATCAGTGTATTTGCTCGTGCGATGCTACTACACTAGAATCCCCTTGTGTCTCTGCTCACTTATTTTAACATCATCTAAAAATCGTGACTTCATAAAAATTGAGAAACTTTGCGAATTAAAACTGATGGAAATGTCAAAAAGTATTTCCTTATGAATTCCAACTTTTATTATTCTTTTATGAGTTTTGTGTACTCATGGGTTGGCTCACTCGGTGCCCACGAGCTATAAGAATCAATGTCCGGCAACTACCGAGGGAATAAAGCCTTCACTGCCGTCCCGACTTCTCACCCAGAACCAGTCTTTAAGATGACCGCTCACTAATGCCACTACATCACCCTTGGACACGGACAGCGTATTCCGTCCTTTACTGTTGTAGTCCGATCTGATGACCAGCAAGGTGTGTCTCGTACACTTGGCACTGGCTGCGGCCCGCAAGTATAACCTATCCACGCTTCTCTCGCCGCAAGCCGACACGGCGTCCCTCTCGTAGCGACCGCGTCTGCATCGCGACCCACCACACTCCGACCTGGTTCCTTCTCGCAGTTTTTCCGTGTCTGTCCTGTTGCCGAGGGGCCGGGGGAAGATGTCCGTGTGAGTCTCCCAGCAGGGTGTGGGTTTGGACCGCTGCGGGGGTGGCAGGATTCCAAGTGGTAGACAGGCGCCGTAGTTGACATAGCCCTCCTCCCCGTGCGGGGTCTGAACGTACAACCAGGCCTGGTTCTTGAATACTGCGTTGACTACCATCCCGAGCGGTAGCGCCACCTCCTCTTGATAGCCTCCGATCCTCGTCTGGTACAGCACACATGGTGACGCCAGCACTACTGGTATGTTCGCTGGCTTCTCAATTGACGCCTGTCATAAACAGAGAATTAGATATTAGTTACTTAATAAAAAAACAAAACCTCTTTGGTTTAAGGAAACCGAGAAAGACCTCGTGGAACTCCAAATTACAGACACAATGCTCATGGACAAAACAGCCAAAACCGTCACCAAGGATAAGAAACAACGGTTCCAAGTGAAACTCAAACAAAAGCGTACGATCCACATCTCTGCCGAAGAAAGGGAAGCAAGATCTCAAAGGATGAGGCAATACTGGGCCAAAGGAAAAGCTCAAAACAATAAAAAGTGATTGATTTCATGTACCCCAAAGTTGGGTGAAACAAATAAAGAATTCAACAAAATCAAAAGGATTGCTCTCACACTCTCGCCATGCATGGAGTTACAATGTGCCGTAGAGAGTAGCCATGTTCATTTTCCCGGTATGCATGAATAGGCCTATTGTGAACTGTTGTGTGCGTCTTGTCATGGCTACCTATAACCAGACCTTGCCCATAGCAGAGCGGCAATGCCGCACTCAGGTTTATATGTGCGAGCGGTAAGCATGGTGCCTAACGTGCGAGTCCGCATAAAATTGCATATATTCTTTTATCACTCACAGTATTTTCAATAGTGTTTAAGGTAGACCCGAGAGCGAAGGCTAATCTGGGAAACGTAGGTACAGCTCCTAACACAACGTTGTTATTCTATAATATTAAATGATAGTAAGCTCTCGAATTCTATGACATGTGTTTGCTCTTCTGCACTGTTCTAAAACTTCATGCATTATGATTTTTAAGCTTCATACACTTGTTAAAATTTTAACGTTTGTCTATTGTAACTTAACCCTGGAACAACAATGGTACGTTGATACTAGCGGAGTCTGACAATTCTCGTCAATATTCAGTAATCATCATCATCATCTTGAGCATTTTCCAACCGCTGGTCGGGTCTGCTTGGAACATAAGCCTCTCCATCGTTTCCTGTCCATCCACCATCTCTCGTCATTTACTGTGTCCCAGCACACTCCTCTTTCCTCCACACTCTTCTTAACTCCTTTTGTCCATCTGTCCCTTGGTCTTCCCCTTGGCCTCCTTCCCGTCATTTCCATTCCAAACATCTTCTTCGGTATCCTCTCCTCTTGCATCCTCCTATTCAGTAATAATGTTGATTATTCAGGTCCGTATTGACGTAACTATAACTTTGAAAGAATAATAGATTTTCCTTTGTGAAGTTTTGTTGGACAGGCTGAGGAAGGGGGAGTATTAGCCCCCAAAACTAGTCCCTGTAAGTAATAGAAATAAACAGTATTGAAGGTGGAAAATCTATTATTCTTTCAAAATATTCAGTAATTTCGATCGACCCTGGCCTACAATAGCTACTTTTCTCATGTCTTCGTTGGCATTTAAGCAGTGAATGAAAAACAGATACACATAAATCATTGGTATGGGCATACTAATTAGTTACTAAAACATAGATAACGATTTATTGCTTGAGGAAGTTACCTTCGTCGATTTCTGTTTCGTATGATGTCAGAATAAGAATGCCTGCTGGAAATGACAGATATGAATGACGGAGAAGCTGCCTACCGAGCTACCTACTGTAATTAGCAGAGGCAAGAGATGTCTCAGAAGCCCAATGGTGCTTTATCTTTATCGTCATCATTATTATTATTATTATTATTTCCAACCCATATTATAGCCATTTCTATGGGGTTGGGGTTGAACTAAGATGATTTTTTTAAAATGTGGAGAATGGTTTTTACGGCCGGGCGCCCGTCCTGATGCCGGCATCACCAGAATAGTTAATGAGAGACACAATGACTGAATCTGGGCAAATAATTGGATGGGAGCGTCAGTGGGCGTCATTTGCCTGGAGCTAAAAATTGGAAACCACGGAAAACCTTTTCAAGAACGGTTGACGATGGGGTCCGAACGTACTGGTCTTCGGAGTCCAGTGATAGTCTGGTCCCAGGGCCTTGCGCCTCAACGTGAGGAGCTACCCCATTCCATATTATTTATTTATATTCGCTAATCCGCCAACCAGGGATCACAATAAGTTCCACTATACATTCTGGCGTTTATTCAATTTACGATTGATCCAGCGGTTTTCATTAGCTTGCTGTGTCAAGCACGGCGTTCATCCGACCACTTTGCACCGGTTGTCCATTTCTCATCTCGGAAAGTCCCAAAAGTCTCGATGCATTGAATAGGCCTACTTCAAGTGAAAGTAAGAAACGAAAATTGCTAACACTTATATGAAGAATTTATTTGATTCTTGTCATGTTTTAGTATACTGGTAGGCCTAAGTTAAATTTATGTGAAGTAATTTTATCCGTTTTATTCTTCTTCTGCGCGAATGGGTCTCCTAGGACCATGCGGAATCAACACTTCTTGGCCTTGATGTTTGCCCAATAACTCTTCATGCGCAACGATTGAGCTAGTCTTCGTTGCTGCGACCAGACGTGTCTGGTAGGTCTTCTCTCTTCTGCCTTAAAACCCCGTGTATGAGTAATTTTCTTAATTTCCTCTCGATCCTTGAGATTGGGAAAACCTAATTCAGCCAAGTCCTTTTCCGCCTGTTTGTACCAATTGGACCTTGTTGCCTTTTTCTCCAAAAACGTATAGATTTTATTTGTTAACCTAGTTGGGTCCATTCTGTCCAAATGTCCCATGAATTGGATCCTTCTCATACGGATTGTGTCTGTGATTTTAGTAATTTTTAAATAGATGTCAGCATTAGGTTTCGGAAGGTGGAGTCCATCTTTGATTCTTGGTCCCAAAATTTTTCGCATGATTTTGCTTTCCTTAATCTCCAATTGATTTCTCAGTGTTTTATGTTGTATATTAAGTGTCTCGGCTACATAAAGGGCTGCAGGCAAGACTTCTGTTTTATAATGTTGAATTTTACAATTCCAAGAGAGGCATTTTTTGTTATAAACTTGTTTTGTCAAATGGAAAGCAGTTTCCATTTTCTGTAGTCTTGCTTCTATAGCTTTTCTTTCGTTGCAAGTTTCATTGATCAATTCACCCAAATACTTGAAGTCTTTCACTTGGGAGACCTGACAATTACCGATGCGGAGTGTATTCGGAGCAGTTTTAATATCCGTCATAAATTTTGTTTTGTCAAAAGAAATCCGTAAGCCGATTTTTGCTGCGTGTCCTTGGAGTAATTCAAGTTGTTTCTGGGCTCCAGAAATGCTTGGAGTAATTAACCCCATGTCATCCGCAAATGCCAAACAGTCTAGTGCTATCCCTTTGAGTTTTGGTTCTAGTCTATAGGATGGTGTGCCAGCTCGTCTCCTTTCTCGGACGACTTTTTCGAGCGCACAATTAAACAACAATGGAGATAATCCATCTCCTTGACGCACTCCTGAATCAATTGAAAATTCTGCGCTTAGTCCTCCCATAAATTTAACCGTTGAACTTGTATTCAAGAGGGTATCTTTGATGATTGATGATGTTGTCTTGCGATCTACTCCAAATTCTGAGAGTACAGCAACAAGGGATTCACGGTCAATGCTGTCATAAGCCTTTGCAAAGTCAACAAAAGTAATGACATAATTTTTGTTTGACATTTTACGGAAGTAAGACACTGAGTTTTTCAAATTGATAATTTGCTCTGTACATAATCGGCCTTTCCGGAACCCACCTTGGTATTCACCATTCTGCGGATCCAGTTGAAGATAGGCACGGTTCAAAAGGGCTTTGGACAAAATTTTGTAAGTTACCGAGAGTAATGAGATCCCTCGGTAATTGCTTGGGTTCGTTTTGCTGCCTTTCTTGTATACTGGATGGATGATCGCCATCTTCCAATCTGGAGAAATTTTTTCAGTTTGCCAGATTTCATTAATAATTTCTTTGAGTTTGATGATGAGGTTTTCACCTACAGTTTTCCATAGTTCTGCAATGATCTGGTCCTCTCCCGACGCTTTGTTGTTTTTCATGGATTGGATTATTTCACGAATTTCCTGTAGGTCCGGTGGTTCCGAGCCAGGATTCCGTAGAGTATGACAAAATTGAAATGTTTCCTGAGGTTTCTCACAATTGAGTAGTGTGCCAAAGTAATCTGCAAGAAGTGCACAATTTTCAGAGTTGGAGTGGGCGATGTTTCCAGGGTTATTTTGAAACTGGAGAGAAGGTGGTGAATATTTAGTTAATTTCTGCTTGAATGTTCTATAGTAATTTATAGAATGATGTTTCTTGAAGTCCTCTTCTATATCTTTTAAGTTAGTGTTTTCATGTTTCATACGAATCACTCTTAGCGATTTTGTTACTGTTTTTCTAACGTCTTGAAGATATTGTAGCGTCCTTTCATTCTTGTTGCACATCCAGTTCTGCCATGCTTGTTGTCTTAGGTTTAAGAGGTGGTCACACTCATCAGTCCACCATGCATGTTTCCGTACCCTGGTTAGAGGTGCAACTTTTTCAGCCATTTTTAGAAGTTCAGCTTGAAGTTGCTGCCAATTCTGTGGGGTTAACTTTTTGTCTCCTGCGTAAATTCCATACGAATTTCCTCCTTTCTGGGATAATGTCCAAAGAGAATTTTGTGGGGTAATGGTCAGAGTCCAGATCTAATCCTTTGAGGACTTTAAGTTTCATGATTTCCGCTGTGTTGGAACGAGAGACCAGTACATGGTCCAACTGAAATTCACCCAATAGTGGATTTGGTGAAATCCAAGTCTTAGTTTTTGATGATTTTTTCTTGAAAAATGTTGATTTAAAAAATAGATCATGGTTCCTGCATATCTCTATTAGTCTCATGCCAGTCCTGTTAGTTTGCTTATGACCTGACCATTTACCAACCCAGTATTTATACTCTTTTTCTTTGCCAATCTGGGCATTGAAATCACCCATTAAGATCTTAACATGGTTTATTGGGATTCTCTGAAGAACATCGTCTAACAAGTTCCAGAATTCGTCTACTTTATCAACATTCTGTCTATTGGTAATATCGGTTGGTGTAACCGACAGTAGTGGCTACGCGGGCTAAAGCGCTGCGTTAGGTCAAGGGGCCAAGCTCTCTGCTGACTCGGTAGACGCGTGGGTTCGAGCCCCACCGTCGGCTGTCCTTGAAATGGTTTTCCGTGGTTTCCCATTTTCAACACCAGGCAAATGCTGGGACAGTACCTTCTGACAGGCCACGGCCCCTTCCTTCCACGTCCTTGCCCAGTTTCATTCATCTTCATCCATTCCCTCTCTCATCCCGACGCGCAGGTCGCCCACGGGCGTTGACTAGAAAGACCTGCACTCGGCCTCTCAGGAGGCTACACGAAAAAAAAAAAAAAAAAAAAAAATTGGTTGGTGTATGTCCATTGACTAGCGTGTAGATCTTATTAGCTGATTTAACTGTCATGGTGGAAAGTCGACCTGAGAAGGATTTAAAGTCCACAATAGAATCAAGTACTGTCTTGTCTACTATAAATCCAGTACCGAATTGAGGACAATTTGGTATAGCTCTTACACCAGGCTTTCCCTTATATATTCTGTACCCTTCCGAGTCAAAAGGGTGCTCATCAGTATACCTTGATTCTTGAAAAGCGATGATTTGAATTCTCTGTTCTCAAGATTTGTCAAGAATATTCTTAAGTTTTCCCATTTTCAAGAGGGAGTTGACATTAAAAGTCATTAACCACAGTCTTGAATTTGGTCAGTAACTTACATCAGAATCTCCTTTTGTCACCTACAATATACGCACCTTCCCCCATCCATGCATATTAGTGAACTTCTTTCCAATAACCCGGTTTCAAATTAGAATATTGACAGCAATGTCTTCTCTGCCCTACGCACACGGCCGGACCCGGACGTATGACGCTAGCGAAGCGGTGTTGCAATTCGGAGTGGCCAAGTCCTGGTTATAGGTAGCTATGGTCTTGTGCGAACATGTTTCACTATTCTGCACATCCTCTTTTGTTCTTTTATTCCTGTGTGTAGTATTTTGGTCCCATCCTCCCTCTCTTATCTATGCTTGAGTTCAGTATTTAGTTGGGTGTTGTAGGCGTACATGCATGTTTTGGTATCCCGTGTGTACGGTAATTCAGCATCCTCACACCTCATACATTTTCGGGATGCTCATATGGCTGCCGTGATGTTTGTTTAGTCTCCTCTGTTCTTGGAGAAAGATCTTTTGGACCTTGCATGTTATTGCGGTAATGCTTCATACGGTACCTGGATCTTAGGACAGACCTGTAGGCTTACTGACTCATCAAATTCTTCATCTTTTCTGATACAAGCAATATCATGATTTTGTACCACTATCTACTGCGCTCAAGTTTTTATCTTAAGTGTCTTTGAGTGAGATTGTGGTTTGTTACGCAAGTATTTAACTCGTGATCCTTTCTTCCCCACTCCCTATTATTGAGATATCTGACCTTGGCTATGTTTTCATAAGTCTATTTCATTTTGTTTCTGTTTAACGGTGTGTTGGTGCACGTTTCTCGGGCCTCCGCAATATATAGCTCGTTCTCGTCTCAATAGCCTATGTATTGTTATATTTTCCTACCCCGGGAGCTCCTTTATGAGACTGTAACGCCTACTTTGTTACAGTTCAGATTTTCACAAGACTCGACGTCAGCACCAAACGTCATTTGCTTCAATGGGCGTATCTCGATGTGCTCCACTTATTATACTTATCATCCTAGCATGTCATCGTTCCTCTTGCTACTTGACCTTTTGAGTATTCCAATATATGTCGTTTCGATAATTAATGCTTTTTAGAAACTAACGTGTTTATTTTTATTTTATTAATAGGTACTGTTACAGTTAGGCAAAGCCTGATGGTAACAAGATATTTACATGCTGTATATCTCAATTTACCTCCATAATGTCTCTGTGTTCCCTGAATGCAACATTTATTTTCTTCTTGAAAACTTTTAAACTGTTAGGAAAAGGTTCTAAGACTTCTTCAGGCAACTCATTCCATAATTGAATACCCCTGTTTATAAATGCTTAGCTAAGTTTGTTTTTTGAATGTTTAGCCTAATTTTGTTTTGTACGAGCCTATGGCTCTTTGGAATTAATTGAATAAAATATCTATCTATTCGTGATCTCTCCTACCCATATAATCTGCCTCATGCATTCTGATTTGCAATTCATTCCAGGCTGGCTCCCCTGTGTGTGCTTTGTACATCTCCTGGAGTCTTCTTTTATGTCTTCTGCTGTGTAGGAATTCCCAACCCAATGACTTAAACATGTCAGAGACACTGTCAGTTTGGGAGAATTTGCCAAGTACGAATCTTGCACCATCTCCTATTTGTTCGTTCGAGTTGATTGGTAGGGCTCCCACACACTCATGGCGTATTCCAAAATTGGTCTCACAAGACATTTGTAAGCCAATTCTTTGGTCTGAATACTGCTACCCTTCATGTTTCTCATAACAAAGAACAATGACTTTTGCGCCTTATTAGCAACGCTCTAAACGTGCTCACCCCAGTGTAACCTTTTATTTATGGCAATCCCGAGATAGCTGCACGACTCCACTCGTGGAATAATTTTGTTTCCTAATTTATAATCAAATATTGTCCCTTTTCTGCTGTTAGTAAAAGACAGGCATTCACTTTTTCTGCACATCCTCATAACTTGTTGACTTTCCTTGCTCTCGTTCTCAGCTTATGTTTGGCGAAACGCCGACTGAGGGGACTTGGTTGAACTTGCTCTTTTTACGAGGGTACGTTCGTACATGACACTGGGGTGCCTAGCTCATCTTCTTGAGTCCTGGCACGGTAGTTTGGCAAAACAATGGGCCCAGCACGAATTTATACTACCCTCTTCCACCGCCAGTTTGACACCCTTCTCAAGAAGATTGATGCCATACCTGGTGCCACCTATACTCAGATAAGTGCGAACCTAGATCTCCACACAATTAGGTCGGCCCAGACTATTATTATTGATATTGTGAATGTTGTATGCAACGTATTTTAAAATATTATAAATTTGTAAGTGGTTGCTTATGACATGATACGGTAAATGATTTTAACTTTAATGAAATGTAGGATACTATGTTTATAAGCCTTAATCTTATTGTACGTAGGGCGCTACTGTAAAGGACCTCTTAAGCTCTTAAGTGTTGCCTTAGAAATACAGGGTCATTATCTATGTGCGCCCCGATAAACACGGCAAGCCAAGCCGACTGTGACTGGCGCAGATTGCGGGCAGGTGCGCGTACATGGTTCATCCGGTGATAGGCACGCTCCGCTGGCTCATACCGTTAGTTCACACGTGTTTTTTCATTCATATGGACGTGTATCTGCAAAGCTTAGACGTTAGTGTTGCATGTTTAGTGAGTATTGTGATTGTGATTACTGTGATTGTTGAACATGCCTGGACACCAATTCACATTGCGCTCGCTAAACGATTCAAGGAAACAGGCTCCGTAAATAATAAAAGAGTTGACAGACATTCTTTCATCAGAAGATGTCAGGTGTGTGTTACAAGTCAGAGAGGATGTTTTCAGCATCGCCTATGAGCACTGTAAGTACACATTATTGAACATGTTTGGTAAAAGTGTGAAAGTGCGCGCCTACCACCGGCTGAACTTGGTACGCGCGGCCGCGATCTGCGCCAGTTACAGCCGGCTTGGCTTGCCGTGTTTATCGAGACGCACATAGATAATGACCCTGCAAAATCAATCAATCTTTCTCTATATACTGTATATATACAGGGTGTTTCTTAATTCCCATTACAGACTTTGAGGGCTTCGAGTGGGGTTAAGTATAGCATAGGAACTTGTGTCCGGAAACATACCGTCTTCCCGCTACCCGCCAGAAACCACTACAGCTAGGGTTGCCAGACGTTCCGTTTTAATCTTTAATGGAATGCCAAATATTCCGTTTTTTTTTTTTGTTAATTTGATGACATATTCAATTTGGCACCAATTTCAGAATTGATTGTACTATCTACCTTGATTTGTGGTGGTACAGGGGCAAGTTTGAATGAGAAAATGATTTCTATGTCGGTGTCAGATAGATTTATTAGGGACAACAAATTTAAGGAATACCTTAGTCCTTGTGAAGTTAATACTGGAGCATTTTACCGTCCAATGCTTTTACAGAGAGAGTTTTTTATGTCATGAATATCAAATGGAGAGATGATAGAAACAGAAACTCCATAAGTTTGATAAAACAAGAATTGTTCACATATTACACTTATGACGAAAATTGTAGTGAATTTTATCAGAAGGTACTTACAAATAAAAAATCCTTGCAAAGGGTCGTTCAAATGAAAAGTATAGGCCTATATGATATGTCAGCAACATCTACTTTTAATTTTGTGTACTTGATTATGTAATGTTTATTTAATTCATATGTGTATTATTTATTACAACATTTAACGTCCTTGATTAAAAGGAAACAATGTTTTGGGACGTGTGTTCCGTTTTTCCATTCTTGAAATCTGGCGACCCGAACTACAGCACACATTCAAATCTCCCCCATTTTCGGCGCACTGACTAGAGTACGTACGTCATTGAACGATGCCCACTCCCCATGGTGGATCCTTTTCATTGATGAAGCAAAGTTCACCAGGGAAGGTGTTATCAATTCCCGCAACAGTCATTTGTGGACTGATGAAAACCCGCATGCTGCGCGTCCCCATGGGTTTCAGCAACGATACGGTGTGAACATTTGGGCAGGATTCCTGATTGAATGTGTGATACCTTCTTCCACGAAATCTCACGGGTGCCGCGTACTTGGTATTCCTTGAAGACGTACTGCATGAGTTCTTAGACAATGTGCCACTGCATGTGCGTCAAAACCATTGAACTATAGATACTACTGGAATGCCGACTGTATGTGAGAAAAGTGCTGTTTTTGGTGCGACTAGTTACGCCTGGTAGTGCACGTCAAGGAGGCGAGTGTGACGTATACGTACGGCGAGATACAAGTAAAAGAGGTACTTCGTCAACTCCATGGCCGTGCATGGCTATCATCATAGAGTTTGCAAGCTCAACTCCTTTCATGAGAATCACGACATGTCAGCTGAATTGCAACCTAGAGTTCAATGGTATGACGATTTTTGATGCGACTAGTTACGCCTGGTAGTGCACGTCAAGGAGGCGATGACCAGGAAGCAGTTTTCAGCGAGGGTTACCATGGGAGGAGTTGTTCCAGTAGTATCTATAGTTCAATGGTCGAAACATGTGGTTTCAGCACGATGGTGCACACCTTCATTTTTCACTTGTGGTCCGAGATCATCTGCACCAATGATTTGGGCAAGAACAGTGGATAGGTCGTGGTGGTCCGATTGCTTGGCCTGCACGTTCATTCAACTTGTCACTACTAGACTGTGGGGTTACATGAAAACCTTGATTTACGAGATCCCTGTGGAATCCGAGGAAGACCTACTGACCGGGTTGTGCTGGAGGACCAGAAATTGGTTATCGTGTATACCAGAACATGGTACGGAGCTACCGGGCCTGTATTGACGTCGGTGGTCATCACATCGAGCCCCAACTGTAATTTATTTATTTAGCGAGGACATGTTCGGCTCGTCAGGAGCTGTAGCTGCTTTAAGCTGACACCCATAGGGTGAGCTACATGTTCCGTTCAATTTCAAGTAGTTCCAACTTTCGCTACCAGATATCACTGACACCTCGTGATGAAAGTTGGAACTTTGTTTGAGCGTTACAACGAAATCTAACCTAGAAATTTAGCTTCACACAAGCTTAGTTAGTGGAAGGTTCTTTTATATGCCATAAATCTATGGCATGGGACCAACGGTTTTACTGCCCCTCCGAAGGAAGGCATACTGAAGGATTTTTACGCTTTTAAAAATCCGACGACTTCGGCCGGGTTTGAATCCGCGATCTTGGGAACAGCAGTCAGCATGCTACCAACTACGTCACCGAGGAGTCGGACAGAGCGCCGTAAATACGGGAGCTGTGGCCAGGGAGCAACTAACACATAAGTACACACTAATTCAACTAATTGTAGAATACCTTGGTGAGAAATGCGTCCACATCTTGGATCTCGTAACCAAAACGTGAGTGTTTGCGTCTTGCCCGGCGGTGACGATGTTTCTCCCGGCCCGTCCTGCCGCTCCGTTGAGTCGTGGTGGCGATAGTCGCCACAGGCTCTGAGGGTTCCCTGCCAACAACAATCAGCAACACATTGACACTATGCTTGTGGCCAGGAGAGAAGATGAATTTGATGACCTACTGACAAAAGTAAATGATATTAAACTATCGTATGGATTACAAATCAATCTTATCAAGTCCGAATTCAGGATAATTGATCGAGAAACACCGATCGATCAAGGACCTGGAGGCAGGCCCGATGAGAGGGAGCAGCAGGCGGGACTATAGCCCGAAAGGCAGAGCTCTTGACATAAAGGAAGCAATCGAGATACACCTAACCAAACGAAACAATCCCAACAATCTAAATGAACACACGTTCATGGAGAGCTCACCCCTCTTCACGCTACTAAAAAACACACCCTGTCGGAAACAAAACACAATTTAGCGACACAGCCAAGCTAGATAAAAAAAGGGGGGAAATTAGGGGGTTTTAATAGGTAAATGTTATCTGGATCAGGTGTACGATGTACTTTTCTTCTGCAATAAACCAAGGCCCATATTCGTGGCAGTAGTAAAGGTGCCGGGACGTCCTCATAAGACCGTCAACGCTTAGTTCGAATGGGTTATGCTCCACGCGTGGCGAGGGCTAATCCACGGTCTTTAATAGTTGTAGACCCACCTCATTCAATAACATACATCTTATCTAGGTTGGCAACACCTCACATAAACACATCGCTATCACTCCCTACAGCACATAGGGGCAGGGGGGAGAAAGCAGGGAAAAACCAGTCGTTAAGATAACCACCGCAGTCGACCGCACAGTGAGTTCCAGTGAGCACGAAAACTGCTAGTAGCTGTTGTACGGAAGACAATCAGATAAGTAGTTAGCCTAAAATTTTATAGTTTAACCATAGTTTACAACCATATAATCTCTCTAAAGTACAATCTACGGATAGCTATCACAATTTAGCATTTCACCTAACATATATACTGCATTTAGCATACACTGACAGTTGCAGTACCAATACTGCAACTAAATAATTGTACATATTGTAAATATTTTCACCTGTATTTCAAACATAGATTTTGTAGCCTAAGTGTAATGGATCTGATGATGATCGCTTGACGATCGAAACTGGTCATCCTAGTGTTTTATTAATCTCATGTAATTTATTTCAGGATTAGGGCATAACCCATCTCTTTTGGGTACATTCGTGTTGACCGACTGAAAAGCACTAAACTCTTGTCTTATAAATGTAAAATATAAGTCCCTGGAAAATATTAAAAAGTTGTTATTACAATTTATATCATATATATTATGATAAGCTAAATATATCTTTATAAAATTGTTGAACCTTTTTAAATTTAAAATATTTTTCTTTTGTAACTGCTGAACATTATCTTCGATCAACAATCAACCATTCCAGAATGTTTTTATTCTCTGTCTTTGAAATCAGTGGCCTGGTCTGATGGACAACTCTCCAAATTTGTTAGTGGAGTAGTTATCAAAACATTATGAAATATTACAGAAAATATAAAGCAAGAATTCAAAATTTTCGAGGTGAAGGAATGAAGTAAACATAGCACCGTTAAAAACAAAAGATTGCCTAGCTTTTAATGTAGAAAATTTCACACATGTTTAGGGTCTTAAAAATTACCTTGAATTTAGAGGAATAGGGTACACCGAGAGAAGCAAGATTAGGGTCGGGGGAGGAGAGGAAGGGCTGGAAATATTAGCCTCATGGCCCAATCTCGCTCTCTACGGCCCTGCCTGGAGGTTGTGCATTCCTTCATCTATCTTGGGTTAACCATATGCGATACGGGAAATTGTGAAGATGGGATAAAAATACGCATCACGTTAGGATGAGTGGCAATGAAGAAACTCACCAAGATCTGACATAACAGAGCGAAAATGCTAAAATACCCCTTATTGAACATCAGTAACATACTCCCACGGAGTATGTTGCGGGGTCTACTCAGAGCAGGCTCAAGGATATGACAAGTGATGCTGACTTCTCGGAGCACTTTCAAGGGTAGTTAGAGATATGGACTACACATTAGCTGGTTGGTTCCTCAGTTTAGGGGCTGCGACAACGCGTCATGTAGTTCCGTGTACTTTGGGTGTGTGTAGAATCTGTCTGATAACCGGTGATAATTGTAATGGCTGTATTAGTGTGTATTATCTGTAATTCAGGTAAGGACTGCAGACGATCAATTTCAAGTAGTTCCTACTTTTGCTACCGTCAACGACACCTAGCCACGAACCTTAGTACTAGATGCCACCGGCAACATACGGCGAATGTTGAAACTAAGAGCGTTATCAAATGTAACCTACAAATTTAGCTTCACACAATTGTAGTTACGGTAGTGGAAGGTTCTTTTAAATGCCATAAATCTATGACTTGGGCCCGCCTGCTTTACTTCCCCACCGAAGGAAAGCATACTGAGGATTTTTTAACGCGCTTACAAAATCCGATGACTTCGGCCGGGTTTGAACCCGCGATCTTGGGCATTGTTGCTCAGCGTGCTACCAACTACGCCACCGAAGCCTTCACAGAGTTAATGTAAGTGGTGTGGTCTATTTGAAGAAGCACATGTTAGTGCTAAGAACAATAATTGTGCACACAATTGGCAAGAGTGCTAGTTCAGTGAGACCTTATATCTACCGCTAGGTAGCAGAGACTTAGGCCTACATCCTACTATTCCGCGAAGTTTGACTGCAGTGGAAGACGTGAGCTCCGTACAGTATATAATAGTACATTATGCAACGAGCCCTTAATGGCTATAATTAAGACACAAGTATGTTTATAAAACGAGCGTATGCGAGTTTTATAATTTCCATACGAGTGTCTTAATTACCATTATAGGCGAGTTGCATACGACTGTTTATGTTCGACGATAATTATAACTTTAATATATGTTTTAACATAAATATTCATAAATATCTGTTCAGTCACTAAAATTTTGTGATCGGGTGCTGCTCTGGGTAGTATATCTCTGTTTTCCAAGCTCTCTGGTCGACCGACGCATGCGCTCTGTGTGCTTCAATGCCATATGTTCAGATTGTGCACCAGTATTCAGTAAAACTGTCACCGAAGTCGATTAAAACAACCCGCTGTGTAGAAATTGGATTTGAGGATATTAAGGTACAGTGCTATTTCTTGTCTCATATTCACCAGTTTATTTACGCGAACATATGGACGGTGCACTTTCGGTAATTTATATAGACATGTTGGATTTTGAGCGCATGCGCGAACGTATCCTTATCTAATTGGTCAAACAACTGTTTCTTGAGCTGTGATTGGTGGGAGAAACTGTTTCATAATGAAAAATAGTGTTATAATGACCATCATTATGATACAGTTTCCAGACATATAATAGTGAGGGTCGAACATAAACACAATATCGAATTAACCACTAAGTCACGAGAACTAACAGGTGAAGTTTAAGCACTGCAAGCGAAAGAAGACGACTTCGAATTGCATCTTTTGGTTAAATGAGAGAAATACGGTTAGGCTAAGAAGCCACGCAGTTAGTACAAATCTTGCGTGGGAAGACTGTTGGTTGTTGATAGAGACGCCGCTTCAGATTAAATATATGCATATTTCACATTCAAATCCACGCAAACGACACAACCGTTATATCGAATCATTTAAAGCAGACGACTTCCGGGCCATTTAAGTGACCGTAAGTTCGATAATGGAAAGTGACGCTCGATAAATCGAACAGACATCGATTCTAGTAGACGACGCTCACAACTACGATATATCTAAAGTGACATTCAAGTGACGATTGTGTTTTTCTGACCAAGAGGCACCATGGCAATGACCGACGAACATAAAATCTCTAAATTATCATCCGATAATTACCACATGTGGTCAATACGTGCGAGAGCAGCACTGGTACAGAAGGGATGCTGGGAAGCCGTTGACCCTGGATTTGGCACAGCTGCTTTGACAAATGAGCAAACCAAGGCCAACAACATGGCGCTAACGTGTCTGTTTCTTGTGGTTGACAGCTACCTAGATGACATCGGCATGTGTAACAGACCACATGAAGCATGGGAAACGTTAAGGGACATAAACTCCAAGTACGATCCACTGCACATACCGTATTTCCTCGCATAATCGTCGCCACCGCGTAATCGTCGCACCCCACTTTTCAAACACTAAAATAGGTTTATAAAATTTCATCGCATAATCGTCGCATAGCATGTTCGTATTTGTGCGCCAGTCAGTTGCACATGCTGCCGCTACTTTATAAAAGGAAGGAAGCTTGTTGTTTAACGTGACCGTTAATCTAGAGATCATGAGCCGCGGGACCTCCTTTTTACGTGGAATCCGAACCACAGGACGTGGCATTTCACTTCGAGCGACTTTATAACCTGGCGCGACTTTGTCAGACGAAAAATATCTCGTCTTTATGCTTGCGGGCTATGAACTGTGACGCGAGCTGCAAGCTTCGTCACTAAGCACATTCCGCGAGCGTATAATCTGGCGTGATCTTGTCAGGAGAAAGTAATCTCGTCTTTATGCCTGCGGGCTTTGAACCGCGACGCGAGCGGCCAGCGCACACTCCGCGAGCTTATAGGCCTAATCTGGCGTGATCTTGTCAGGAGAAAGTAATCTCGTATTTATGCCTGCGGGCTATAAATCGCGACGCGAGCGGCCAGCGCAAATTCCACGAGCTTATAGGCTTAATCTGGCGTGATCTTGTCAGGAGAAAGTAATCTCGTATTTATGCCTGCGGGCTATGAACCGCGACGCGAACGGCCAGCGCACATTCCGTGAGCTTATAGGCCTAATCTGGCGTGATCTTGTCGGGAGAAAGTAATCTTGTCTTTATGCCTGCCGGCTATGAACCGCGACGCGAACGGCCAGCGCACATTCCACGAGCTTATAGGCCTAATCTGACGTGATCTTGTCAGCAGAAAGTAATCTCGTCTTTATGCCTGCGGGCTATGAGCCGCGACGCGAATGGTCAGCGCACATTCCGCGAGCTTATAGGCCTAATCTGGTGTGATCTTGTCAGGAGAAAGTAATCTCGACTTTATGCCTGTCGGCTATGAATCGCGACGCGAATGGTCAGCGCACATTCCGCGAGCTTATAGGCCTAATCTGGCGTGATCTTGTCAGCAGAAAGTAATCTCGTCTTTATGCCTGCGGGCTATGAAGTATGACGCGAACGGCCGGCGCACATTCCGCGAGCTTAAAGACCTAATCTGGCGTGATCTTGTCAGCAAAAAGTAATCTCGTCTTTGTGCCTGCCGGCTATGAACTGTGACGCGAGCGGCCAGCCCACATTCCGCGAGCGTATAGGCCTAATCTGGCGTGATCTTGTCAGCAAAAAGTAATCTCGTCTTTATGCCTGCCGGCTATGAACCGTGACGCGAACGGCCAGCGCACATTCCGCGAGCTTATAGGCCTAATCTGGCGTGATCGTGTCAGGAGAAAGTAATCTCGTCTTTATGCCTGCCGGCTATGAACCGTGACGCGAATGGTCAGCGCACATTCCGCGAGCTTATAGGCCTAATCTGGCGTGATCTTGTCAGCAGAAAGTAATCTCGTCTTTATGCCTGCGGGCTATGAACTGTGACGCGAACGGTCAGCGCACATTCTGCGAGCTTATAGGCCTAATCTGGTGTGATCCTGTCAGGAGAAAGTAATATCGTCTTTATGCCTGCGGGCTATAAACCACGAAGCGAATGGCCAGCTTCGTCAGCACATTCCGCGAACGTTAACCTGTCGTGACCTTGTTAGAAGAAAGAAGCCTGTCTCTGACTGCAGGCTATGACTCACGCTACGTGAATGACTGGCCCGTGCAGCAATATGCAGTATATTCTTTGAACTTAAATATTCTTCGCATAATCGTCGCACCCTGCTTTTTTCCACGAATTTTTGGCAAAAAAAAAGTGCGAGGAAATACGGTAAATCAGCTGATGAGGGACTACTTCAACATCACTCTACCTTGGGCGGCTGATAGACATCCACAGGAGACTAACAAGTGCAGGCCATGGACCTAGTGACCGAGAGGTTGCTTTGGTGATGCTGATGGGGCTTTCTGAAATGTATGAACCGCTAATCCTCTACCTTGAACTAGATGAAGAGGACCTCACGACGAAAAGAGTGAAGTCAAGATTACTTGTTGTAGAAAAGCGAAGATCCGTCGTGATGAAGAAAAATAAAAGGCACTGCTCACGAAGCAGCGTGATAAACCTAGCTGGAAGCACAACAATGTGAGACCATTCGAGCAGGATGAAGTTCCCAAACAAGACAGGAAAGGAGCAAACTCAAATAAAGTTAATAACAGTCGACGACGACCTGTTCCTGTTGTGGAAAGCTTGGTCACATTGCAAGGAACTGCCCTGAAGATAATGGAGAATCCAAGAGCCAGCTGCCGAAACTACAAGCAAAGACAGCTAGCATTCCATAGGGCAATGTGTGCGAAGGTGGGTGACCATCATGATTCATCTGTTTGGTATTTTGACAGTGGAGCTACTGACCACATGACATCATCGAGAGAAAATCTGAGCAACTTGTAACCATATGAAACAAGGGTCAAGGTGGCCAGTAAGGAAACCATCAAGTTCAGTGGAACTGGATGAGTTGAAATCAAACTAGATCAGACGGACAAAGATTTGTTTTTCACCTTAGATAATGTTCTCCATGTTCCGGACTTGGGATGTTACTTGCTTTCCGTAGGGAAGAATTGAAGAGATGGGCTATACTGTCAACTTTGGTGATGGCATGACCACTGTAGCAGATAAGGATGGAGAAGTCGTCCTTACAACAAAGTGAAGTGGAAGACTGGATGCTGTGGACGAGTCTACCCCATCGACGAGACTGGCTATAGCCAACCCTGACAACTTATGGCATAGACGACTAGGGCACCTCCATCACAAGGCCATAGATGAAAGAATGCAAGAGAATTGTGACACTTGTACTCTTGGAAAGTTGAGACGCAAAGCATTTCCAACTGACGATGTGACCAGCTGATCCATCCTGATGTTGAAGGCAAGATCACACCGACTTCTAAAGGGGGATCCATGTACTTTCTGGCATTTGTAGACGACTACTCCTGACATACTGCTGTGTATCCCATGGGGAAGGAGAATGAGGTACTTGATGAGTATAAGCGTGAAGCTGAGAATATTCATGGAACAATGGTCAAGACCCTATGCAGTGATAATGGAGGAGAATACCTGAGCAAGGAATTTAACAGTTACCTGGTGAATCATGGTATCCAACCACAGCTGACTGTCCCAGACACGCCTCAGTAAATTGGTGTTGCTGAGAGAATGAACCAGACGCTGCTTGACATGACAAGATGCCTGTTGATTGAGTCAGGGATCACGAAGTCTCTTTGGGCTGATGTGCTACGTACTGCTTGTCACATCAGGAACAAGTGCCCATCCAGCGCAATAGATGGCCAAACACCTGAGGAACTCTGGCTTGGGAAGGAGGTCAAGCCGTACCACCTTCGGGTGAATGGTTGTAAGACTTGGAGTGTAGAGACCGAAAAATGACGAAGAAGCAAGCTGGACCCAAAGATGATTGAATGCATCTTGATAGGATACCCGGATGGTGTTAAAGGATACAAAAGTTGGTACATGAAGACAGACCGCATCTTTACAAGCCGCAATGTCACATCTAATGAAAACTGTTTCCTTTGCAAAACTACAACCAATGAACTCGGTGACAACTTTGTGGCAAAGACGTTTAATGACAACATCACCATTGAACTTGAACTCGACGATGAACTTGGTTAGATGCACGAAGAAGGGATACAAGTGAATAGCAACAGGAGAAACAATGATGAAAATGCCAAGACTGGCCAGAGAAGACACTGCTTGCATACGTGGATGTTCTGAAATCAGACAAGTGCCAAGGAGGTCAGAGCGACTGACAGTTGAGCAAGGTGGCCAACAACAGTTCAAGTCCCACACTTGTAACCTAATCAAGAGGCATGATGTATCAGATGATCCAGTCACAGTGGAAGAAGCACTAGACTCACCTGACGTGGACATGTGGAGGGCCACCATGCTTGATGAACTGGACAACATGGAGAGAAATCAGACATGGACGGTAGTTTCGAGACCAGTACTGAAGTGCAAGTGGGTGTTCCGAAAGATGTTTGACAAGGATGGCACACTCGAACGCTACAAGGCAAGACTGGTGGCTTGTGGGTACGGTATTCATAAGTTGAAGGTATCTACTTCAAAGAAACATTGTCGTCCGTGGTGAAAATTAAATCTATTCGGACTCAGTTGGCAGTTGCAGTTAAAAAGAAATGGAAGATTCATCAACTGGATATTACTGCAGCATACCTAAATGGAACTTTGAAGGATATCATCTACATGGAGAAGCCAGTGGAATAACATGAAATAATGTTTGCCTGTTCGAAGGTATCGCCAAAGTTTCCAGAAATAAAAACACACTTTTAACAAGTAGTATGGACTATTTAGAACAGCGTCAGAGGTATCGTAAGTAGTGGGGACTATTTAGAGCAGGGTCATGGGAATGATAAGTGGTGTGGACTACTCTGAGTAGGGTCAGAGGTATCGTAAGTAGTGTGGACTATTTAGAGAAGGTTAAGGGGAATGATAAGTGGTGTGGACTACTTTGAGTAGGGTCAGAGGTATCGTAAGTAGTGTGGACTATTTAGAGCAGGAACAGCGGAATGATAAGTGGTGTGGACTACTCAGAGCAGGTTCAGAGGTAGCCTTCACCCATTTAAATAACTTCCATATACTTTTGCCACTTTCTTCCGAGGCTAGATTCTTTTAACTCTCGCCAGGAAAGGCATCCGGTTATAAAACCATCAGCCACAAGGAACACCTACTTCTAAAAACCATTACCAAGTTTGGTAACCGATGTTATGAGCTAAGGTTGCTTACGTAGGAACGCAGTGTGAGGGATGACGGTCACCTCTCAGTTTAGGACGGGAAGGCCGCTGCCCCATTTCCTTCTCGTCATGGTTGATCAGGTCGGCATTCTGCAGGTCTCTGCACGACTCCTCCGAGTGCGAGACATCACCCCTGCTGTGGCCATCCTGTAACACAGTAACATGTGACACTACACAGAGCCTCTCTAACACAGTAACACTGAGAGATTAACCTAGTGCCCCAAGAGTGAGTAAGATCACCAAGAGACAAACCTGGTGCCCCAAGTGAGGGTAAGATCACTGTGATGGTTGATCCAGTGTTGGTGGTACTGGTACAGAGTGTGTGCAGGTTCCAAGCGGAGAATCCGGCTCGCTGCTCTATGAGTGGCGCCTTTTTCCTCTCCTGGAAGAAACAAAATATTGTGCAATACCGTGTGTTTGATCACTTTAACCCTGTATAGGTTCGTGGTGTGTATATTAATTAGTATTAATATTTTGCGAAAGTTCCGCCTAATCAATACCTTTATTGTACTAAATATAAATGATCACTTAGTGGTCATTGGTACATGTTTCGGGGCCTAATTGTTTTGGCCCCTTCATCAGCCTGTGTAGATAAAAAGTCAAGGCAAACAGGTGGTCGGATAGCTTAACACTCATAAAATATTCCCTTCAAAAAACCCTATTATGGGGCACCATAATGAAAGGGGAAAGATGTTTATCCAAAGAAACATAAGGAAATAAAATACATAAATAAAATGAAAATAAAAGAAGGAAAGAAAGGAAGAAAGAAATACAGTAGTTGAAATTTGGAGAGAAAAAAAATATATATAATGTGAACACACTCTAAAATTTGACCCTTTCTTGTTGATCACAGAAATTGTGCATTCTTAAAGTGGTCCCAAATCTTCTGAAGTAGAGTATGTGGACGACAATAGCACATTTGAAATAAACCATAAGCTATACCGTGGCTTGCAGATGTCAATGAAAATACAATGGCTCAGCTCTGTGGTAGTTCAACTTACTGAGGTCTGTAGATGCTAAATGAGACATAATCTGCTCCGTGGCAGCATTCCAGATTATATTAATATTCCAACTACAATTCACCAGTGATAAATGTCATGGATCACAATACTTCACCATAGATGAGCCCCAAAAAACCATGAAGCTGCAATTTTGTGCCGAAACATCATCTTGCCAGAAAGCTTTTGAAAGATTAAGGAATGAACAGGTCTCCAGTTTGAGATTAAACCATTAAGAATGGAATATGCCACATATAAGTCTATATCTGTGATGATATTTAGCAATATGTCAACTTACTTTAGGTTAAACGATAAGTTTATGTGTATATTAACCACCTATTGGTAGGACAATTTATATTGTCAAAGATGCTGACGGTTGAATCTTTCACTCATATTTCGAAGAATTTACAGAAGGAAGTGCTAGTATTTCTAAAACTCAGATATTATACATGCATCTCCTTGACCTAAGTGCTGCATAAAATTTTAATAATGTACGTATAAATAAAAACAAAAATATTACAGTGTAAAAATAAAACAAAATTTAAATACAGAAATTGAAATATGTCTGTCTGTTAGGTAGTCAGCCCGAAGGCTGGTTGGATCCTCAAAAAGTACCGCCGTTACGTTATGTGAGTAGATACCCACAAAAACTCAAGGCAGTGCTATTTTGAGGCGTTCTAGGCAAGAAGAGAAGTGAGGTAGTTTGCCATTGCTTTCCTCACTGAGTCAGATCAGTAGTCCTAACCCTATGAGTAGAACCTTTCACAGCATTCACAGGCACTGACTGTGCCCCGAATGCCATTACTAAGCACCACCCATACCTCAGTAGCTTCCATATAATCACAGCCATGAGTGAGACTGCGACATCGGTGAAAAGCCACATTTTGCTCTAGCCTGTGCCAACTGACAAATGTACTGTATTCATCAAGAGATGGCAAACAGGCCATACATTAAATAAAAATAAAAGTTATAAAAATGAGTATGAAAATAAAAAAAAGAAATATAAACATTGAAATAATAAAACTAGTCTAACTATAAAAATAACTCTTATGAAAATAATTATCAGCTGTAAATAAATAAATAAATAAATAAATAATTAAATTAATCATAGATATTAAAATCAAATCTATAAATACATAAGTTGCCATAATTTAAAAGAATGAAATGTAAATTGCTTACACATGAAAACAGAAAATAAAAATGAATTGTTTTGCCCTATAAAGGGTTAGAGACGTGCCCCTTTACTATAGAAGATACCCGAGGCGTAGCGTACGGCCGTGATGGGCAGCTTTAGATCGGAGGTTCGTATCTCGGCTCTGACAGTGGGAATTCAGAGTGTGGTTTCCTCTGGGTTTATCTACACTCGCTCCAGGATAATACCGGGGTACCTACCCAATTTCAGAAATATAAGTTATCAGAAAAGAGCAATCACACCAATGTAGCCTACACGGGGCTGATGATCAAGATGTCCCTAGCCCCTAAAAAGAACTAACATTCAACGAACATCGATTCCCGGCTGCGCCAGAATTTTTCAATTAACATGAAGGGCTGAAATGGGGTGCACTCAACCTCGCGAGCACACATGTAGCACCCCGTAACCTTCAAGACTGAGGGTTTTCGTACCCATCCTCAGTTTTCCTCCATGCTTTTGACATCCAAGTTACTCTTTTGACCACAATCGGGTAAACTCCACATATTGGTGTGCCATCTCAATCAGCCCCACTAATGGCTGTGAGCTACTGAGCTTATCGTGTTGGAAGACATTTATCGGAGTTTTCCAGTCGGTCAACACCAATTGGGTGTTTTCTAATCCTGATTTCGTTTTTTACATGAGATTAATAAATCGATGACCAGTTTCGGTCGTCAAGCGATCATCATCAGATCCCTTATACTTTGGCTATGTCTACAAATATGTGCAATGTGTACACTTATTTTGTTGCAGTAGTTATTGAACAAGATTTGTTGGTTATATATGTTTTTTTGTTAAGATATTTACAGTTTAAAGTTTGCTTGAGTAGTGGTTTTGTAGGGGTTCAAGCACATCCTCACTCATCCTGCAAGATGGCGGCCGCGCACAACCACCCATATGGATGGCGCGCTTTTCAAATAAAGATGGCGGTTATAGCTTAACTTAACCTAAGCTAACCTAACTTAACCACTAGATCATCTGTCCGAGATTTCCGAAAATACCTGATATTTCGCGAACGAACAATCATAGGAAGTTGTGCGAGGGCTCAAATGAAAGGTCTGTATCCCCTCTACCCCTAGGATACTTTATTTCTACCCTAAGATAAAAATTACCCCTACCCCCGCATTCCTGTCTATGTTCGTCCCTCGATGTAACACACACACACATATATATATATATATATATATATATATATATATATATATATAATTCGTTAAGGCCATCTAGGACCACGTTAAGTCTTGCTACACTTGGCAATTAGTTTCGCCTTCCTCTAAGCCCAGAATTCCCTCATTCTCTGTGAGTGGGGCCATCTTGCGCTCCGCTGTCCAGGTGGTACCTTGTCTTCTTTTCGGGTTCGATGTCTCGTCTCGGGTTAGCCCATTAGCCATTATCTTTTTGCGGAAGAGATCTCTATTGAAGGCGTCGTCGGGTTTTAGATGCAGTATTTTGAGGTCATCTTTGGTATTCATAAACCAGGGCATTGTGGTTTTGGGTTTGGAGTCAAAGAAATGGAAAATCTGTTTAGTCAGCCTGTTTCCGTCCATTCGTTTGAGATGACCGTAATACCGTGCTCGCCTTTTACGGATCGATTCTGAAATTTTCTCTATTTCACTGTAGACTTCTTTGTTGGATTTTTTTTATAGTGGATGCCATTCTTGTAATTTGATCCCATTATACCTCTGACGATTTTGCGCTCTTTTTTCTCCAGTTCTTCAAGGAGTCCTTTATTAGCATTTAGGGATAGGGTTTCGGCTGCATACATAATTACTGGTTTCAGAACAGTTTCATAATGACGTAGTTTAGTATTTTTGGACAGGCATTTTTTGTTGTATATATATATATGTACTGCCTAATGTTACTGTATCAACTATTAAAGGCCAGTTTATATTCTCTCCACGCATAAGCTAAACAGCCCTCTTTAAGCGCACCCGGTCTATTGAGAATGTCTTGGAAACTTTAATACTGCCGTTAATGCCGGCCTTGGTTTATTGAAGACATAGTACAAAGTATCCATGCATCCTAATCCAATAACATGTTTCCCTAGTTGCTCCCTTATCTCACCCATTATAATTCGTGTTGACCGACTGAAAAATATAACGTACAAAGCACAGCTACTTGTACTGGCTCCTCACCTTGCTTAGTACGCCTCTATAGCCTTAATAACCTACGGTGAGGATCCGATCAACCTCTCGGCTGACAGAATAAATCAACCAATCACAAAACTACATATTGGGTAGGTAGGTGAGATCACACTGGTAGTAGATTATCGAACTAAGAAATAATAATAATATCGTATGGCCTCGGGTGTTCGGTGCAAGCTTTGTTATTTGACGCCCAGAGGGCAGCTTGCATGCCGAACGTTGTCGTTCCTTGGCGCACTATCTAAGCTCCTTGAACTATAGCGCTTTCCAGTAGAGAACGGAAGAACACGGAAAATACCGAGATTAATTTTGCCATATGAACACGGCCTACTGAATTAAAATGGGTTCTTTAACATGTCAACAATGGATGACATGCATGCCGAGATTTTTGTTGCCTTTCAAAATCACTTACCATGGCCAGGAGCGAACCTACAAGCTTGGGGGGTTGGTAGTTCGACACGATAACCACTCACCCATCGTGGCAACGACCTACTATCCAATGTGAGGACCAAGTTCTTTCCTGCGAACCAACCTCAAAAGCACGTTGAGGAAGAACTAATTATTTCTATCTTCTTAGCGGAATTTCCCGAGAACTTTCGTGCCATCATTTAAAAACCCTGTTGAAGGTATTATTGTGGAGGCTTCAGTGGCGTAGTTGGTAGCATGCTGAGCTTCTATGTCCACGGTCGTGGGTTCAAACCCGGCTAAAGTCGTCCAATTTTTTAAGAGCGTTAAAAATCCCTCAGTATGCCTTCGGAGGGGGAAGTAAAGCCGGTGGGCCCATGTCATAGATTTATGGCATGTTAAAGAACCTTCCACTAATTACACTTATGTGAAGCTAAATTGGCTAGGTTAAGAATGTAAACAACGCTCTTAGGTTTCTACGTTCGTTGCCAAGAGCCGACTGCGGTGGCGTCTAGTAGCTAAGTTCTGAACTTGGCCTAGTAGTCGTTGACGGTGGCGCTTGGTGGCAAAAGTAGGAACTATTTGAAAATTCTAAGTTGCGGAGCTTAAATTAAAAAACAGATAACACACACTAATACAGTCATCACAATTAACACCGGTTATCAGACAGATTCTATACACACCCAAAGTACACGGGGCTACATGACCGCGTTGTCGCAGCCCCTAAACTGAGGAACCAACCAAAGAATTATTCTCACGAAGGTGAGTGTACCCCGTTCCACCCCACAGACCAGAATTAAATTGCTTGGCAGAGTCGGGATTCGGACCTCCGGTACGACTAGAATAAAACAATGCTGATTACATAACCCTAAAGGGCGAGGAGAGGGGAGGCGCATATGACCTACATGTGCTCCCATCCTTGAGTACCGGGTTCGATTCACACCCCAGTCGTCCTACAGTAGACGTGGTACTCTAGGCCCATGCGGAAATTATTCCTTCCTTTAGGCCACGGCTGACTCCTTCACTATCCTCGCCTCACACACAACAGAAGACACCACAATAACACGGTTATACATAGGTACACCTCCAAGTATACGGATCCGAATCCCTAAATAATAACAACAACAAAAACAATCATATCGTGCGACCTGAACCAAGGTGTCCATTCAGACAAGCAAGCGGTTGGTTGGTTCCTCAGTTTAGGGGTTGCGACAATGCGGTCATGTAGCCCCGTGTACTTATCGTGTGTGTAGAATCTGTCTGATAACCGGTGTTAATTGTGATGGCTGTATTAGTGTGTGTTATCTGTGATTCAGGTAGGAGGACTGCAGACGATTATTTTTTTCAAGTAGTTCCTAATGTTGCTACCAAATGCTACCATCCACGATACCTAGCTGCGGTCGTGGCTACTAAATGCCATCGCAGTCAGCACCTGGCGGCGAAAGTTGGAACTAATACAGCGTTATCAAACTAACCCACAATATTAAGCTTCCACAATTGTAGATAGTGGAAGGTTCTTTTTCATGCCATAAATCTATGACGTCGCCTCCGTAGCGTAGCGGTCAGCATGGTTAGCTGCCGCCCCGGAGATCCTGGGTTCGATTGCTGGCTCTGCCACGAAATTTGAAAAGTGGTATGAGGACTGGAACGGGGTCTACTCAGCCTCGGGTGGCCCAAGTGAGTAGAGGGGATTCGATTCCCACCTCAGCCATCCTCGAAGTGGTTTTCCGTAGTTTCCCGCTTCGTCTTCGGGCAAATGCCGGGATGGTTCCTACTGTAAGGCCACGGCCGCCTCCTTCCCATTTCCTGCCTCACCTTCCCACTCTTCCCATCCCTTCATCAGGCCCCCTGTTCGCTTTGCAGGTGAGGCCGCCTGGGCGTAGTGCTGGTCACACACCCCAGTTGTATACCTGACTCAGAGTCTCAAGCTCCAGGACACTGCCCTCAGTGGCGGTAGAGGTGGGATCCCTCGCTTAGTCCGTGGGAAAAGCCAACCCTGGAGGGTGAAACGATAGCGAAAAAAAAAACTATGACATGGGACCGACGGCTTTACTTCCCTTCCAAAGGAAGGCATACTGAGGGATTTTTAACGCTCTTAAAAAATCCGACGATTTCGGCCGGGTTTGAACCCGCTATCTTGGGCTTAGAAGCTCAGCATGCTACCAACTACGCCAAAGAAGGGGGATATCAACATGTGACATAAGGTCTGCACGATTTCTCTTTCCTTATTGCTACAAGACGTTGATTACACCGAGACAAAGTTGCAATGCAGTAGCGCTTCGATTCATGATGGCTCGTGTGGTAGACTTTCACAATTTCCAGCTAGACCAAGTCATCGTATCAGACGTAACAGTCTTCAGAACGGCTTTATGGGTGCAAACAGACATCTTGTGACGTTTCAGCAACGATTTCTGAACAAATCTTTGAAAATGCCAACCACACTCGTCACAAGATGTTCACACGACCTATTAACCGTACTCAGTATGCCTTACTTCGGAGGGGAAGTAAAGCCGGCGGTCCCATGTCATAGATGTATGGCATGATTATGAACCTTTCACTAATTACACTTTTGTGAAGCTAAATTATAGGTTATCTTTGAATAACGCTCTTAGGTTCCAACGTTCGTCGCCAGGAGCCGACTGCGGTGGCATCTAGTAACAAAGTGCAGAACTAGTTGGTCGTTGATGGTGGCGTTTGGTAACAAAAGTTGGAACTACTTGAAAATCGAATGTATGCAGTCCTTACTTGAATTAAAAACGGGTAACACACACTAATAAGCCATCACAATTAACACCGTTTATCAGATTCTTCTTCTTCTTCTTCTTCTTTAAGTGCCATCTCCTCTGAGGAGGTTGGCAACCATCATAGAGACTCTTGCTTTATATGATGCAGCACGAAACAGCTCAATAGTGGATCAATGAACCAAGTTTTCAGATTATCGATCCAAGAAATGCGTCTTCTTCCAGGTCTTCTTTTGCCTTGTAACTTTCCTTGAATGACCAGCTGCAGCAGATGATATTTCTCTCCTCTTATCACATGACCCAGATACTGCAGTTTTCTAATTTGGACAGTATTTAATATTTCCTTTCTCTTTCCCATCCGCCTCATCACCTCATCGTTGGTGACCTTATCTTTCCAACTCAGCCTCAGTATCCTTCTGTACGTCCATAGCTCAAATGCCTCCAATCTGTCCATTTCTCTTTTCTTTATGGTCCAGGTCTCAACTACATAGAACAAGGTGGACATAGCATTTCAGAAGTGTAATTATTAGATGTAAATTAAGGTCTCTGCTACAGAACACTCTCCTCATTTTATTGAATGCATTTCTGGCTTGACCGATCCTGGACTTTATCTCCTCAGTACAGTCAATGTAGCAGTTCACATTTGTTCCTAAATACTTGTACTTTCACTTGCTGTACTGTCTCCCCGTCGATTAACCAGCTCTCTTGATATTGTGTTCGTGATACACTGAAGAAAATGGAAATTGCAACACCATGAAGGCATTGGTCGTTTGTGTTGATTTTCAAGATATGGAACGATGCCATGTAGGTATGTAAACGATCAAAGTTTCAGACCCATTGGATTGTTGCTACAGGTCTCCCCTCGTGATACTCCAGTATACGGACTCTGGTGTAGCGTAGTTGACTTGCAGTCTGTGCAGTGAAGTATTCCCTGTCAAACATGCCTCGACGACAGAGAAGAGCACGCTATCAACAACTATCGCCGTTTGAGAGGGCTCGTATAATTGGGCTGTACCGACAGCCGTGGCTCAGCTGGCTAAAGCGCAGCGTTAGGTCATGGGACCAAGCTCTCTGCTGACTCGGTAGACGCGTGGGTTCGAGCCCCACCGTCGGCCGTCCTTGAAATGGTTTTCCGTGGTTTCCCATTTTCAACACCAGGCAAATGCTGGGACGGTACCTTCTGATAGGCCACGGCCGCTTCCTTCCACATCCTTGGCCAGTTTCATTCAACTTCATCAATTTCATCTTTCATCCCGACGCGCAGGTCGCCCACGGGCGTCGAATAGAAAGACCTGCACTCGGCCTCTGAGGAGGCCACACGACAAAAAAAATTGGGCTGTGTGAGGCTGGATTATCGCTAAGGACTGTCGCTGCACGTGTTGACCGACAGGCATCTACGGTACAACGTATATGGAAGCAGTGGCCAAATGAAGGTACCCACACTCGTAGACCTGGCACAGGCCCAGCGCGACAGACAACTGTGAGAGAGGATCGCCGCATCATTCGGATGGCCCGGATGGAACCTCATGCAACAGCAGCGCAAATTCAAGCAGCTGTGGCACCCCACGTTACACAACAAACAGTTGGTAATCGCCTGCGTGCAGCTGGCTAACGATCCCGTGTCCCTGCAAAGGTGTTCCTTTGACCCCACAACAGCGACGTGGTGTCGAGAACGATCGACGTGGGTCGACGAATGGCATAGGGTCATCTTTAGTGATGAATCGCACTTCTGTCTTGTCCGCAGTGATCGCCGGAATCGTGTGCGCCGACGTACCGGGGAGAGGGGCCGCCCAGACCTTATTGTCGAGAGGCACACAAGGCCAACACCAAGCATTATGGTCTGGGGAGCTATTGGCTTTAATGTGAAATCACAATTAGTGCTTGTTGAGGGCACTATGACTGCTCGACAGTATGTTGATAGGGTACGCAATCCAGCGGTTGTCCCTATGATGGCGAACATTGCTAATGGGATGTTTCAGCAGGACAATGCCCGGGTTCACACTGCACGCATCTCCAGAGAAGCCCTCCACGACATCACAACCTTAGAATGGCCCGCCAGATCCCCGGACCTCAGTCCTATTGAGCATGTGTGGGACATGATGGGTCGACAACTGGCCAACCGTCCTCAGCCACCCACAACTCTGGAACAACTGGTCCATGCAGTGCAGCAAACATGGGCCACCATTCCTCAGGAAGCGATCCAGGGCCTTATTGACTCCATGCCTCGCCGAATTCATCAATGTATTACAGCTCGTGGTGGGCACATCCTGTATTGATTGTCCAAACTTGCGGTCAGAGGGACCTGAAAGTGTTATCATCGAATCACAACCGAACACTCGTCCTGTATGTTCAATTGCAGCAATGTAGCACCACTCCTTCTGGGTGTTGCAATTTCCATTTTCGTCAGTGCACTACCATAAAACGTGTCTTACTGACATTAAGTGTTAATCCCCATTGTTCACTTGCCTGCACGACTTTGTTAGTCAGTCGCTGTAAATCTTGTAGACAGATTCTACACACACCCAAAGTACACGGGGCTACATGCCCGCGTTGTCGCAGCCCCTAAACTGAGGAACCAACCAAGGTGCAGATGACCTCGCTGTTCCTCTACCTCATTTCTAGGTAACCATGGCAACTAAAAACTTGACATTTTCAGATGTTTTCGATTAAATTGATGGCCGTGTAATGATGATGTTAGTTATTGAGGTTTTAAGGAGCGTAACAGCGAGGTCACCTGCCCCCTGATCAGTGCTGGATTACCCATTAGGCCCGACAAGGTCCAAGCCTAGGGCCCCTTATTATCTGGGGCCCCCAAAAAAGTAAAAAATAGTATGATTTGTTAAATTGTTCATCAAATCATCTGAAATATTTTCAAATAACGATGATCGTTTCAATTGAAATGTATGATTTAATAAAAAGTGTATTATTCATCTTGAGAAAGAAACCCTTGTATATACTTTATTAAATGTACAGGTGCTAAAAAATAAAAACTATTTGACTTGGGCCTCATTTTACCTTAATCCGGTATGCCCCTGATACAAAACTCACTCTTACTTACAGTATGTTCTTCTTTTCTTAGTCGTTTACCCTCCAGGTTGGTGGAACCCACGGACTCAGCGAGGGAACTCACCACTACCGCCTCTACGGGCAGTGTCCTAGAGCTGGGAACATCGAATCGGAAGGGATACAACTGGTGAGGTGGGATTGCCACCTCGCCCAGGCGGCCTCACCTGCAAAGCGAACAGGGGCCTCATGAGGGAAGGTAAGGGATGGTTAGGATGGATAGGCAAGGAAGAGGGAAGGAGGCGGCCGTGGCCTTGAAGAAGGTACCATCCCGACATTTGCCCGAAGACGAAGTGGGAAACCACGGAAAACCACTTCGAGGATGGCTGAGGTGGGAATCGTACCCCCCCTCTACTCATTTGGACCACCCGAGGCTGAGTAGACCCCTTTCCAGTCCTCATACCACTTTCCAAATTTCGTGGCAGAGCCGGGAATCGAACCCAGGACCTCCGGGGCGGCAGCTAAGCATGCTGACCGCTACGCTACGGAGGCGACAGAAAAAATAAAGGGGCCCCAAAAATTGAGGACTTGGGCCTCATTTTACTTTAATCCGGCATGCCCCTGATACAAAACTACTCTTACTTACAGTATGTACGCTATAGAATGTTAAAGCGTGATAGGCATTTGATGCAGATTTCCTCAATATCCTTTGGACATTATTTGAGTTACTTTTTAATTGTTTTATTACTTTTTTTTCGGCCTCGGTGGCGTAGTAGGTAGCATGCTGAGCTTCTATGCCCAAGATAGCGGGTTCAAACCCGGCCGAAGTCGCCGGATATTTTAAGAACGTTAAAAATCCCTCAGTATGCCTTCCTTCGGAGGGGAAGTAAAGCCGACGGTCCCATGTCATAGATTTATGGCATGATAAAGAACCTTCCACTAATTACACTTGTGTGAAGCTAAATTATATATAGTTTAAACATTTGACTAACATTCTTAGGTTCCTATGCCTCCGTGGCTTAGGCGGCAGCACGCCGGCCTCTCACCGCTGGGTCCGTGGTTCAAATCCCGGTCACTCCATGTGAGATCTGTGCTGGACAAAACGGAGGCAGACAAGTTTTTCTCCGGGTACTCCGGTTTTCCCTGTCAATATTTAATTCCAGCAACACTCTCCACTATCATTTCATTTCATCTGTCATTCATTTAATCATTGACCCAGAGGAGTGCGTCAGGCCTCGACAGCCGGTACAGTTCATATCCTCGCCACTAGCTGGGGGCTTCATTCATTCCATTCCTGACCCGGTCGGAGACTGGAAGCAGGCTGTGGATTTTCATTTTCATTTCTTAGGTTCCTACGTTCGTCGTCATGAGTCGACTGTGGTGGCATCTGGTAACTAATATCTGAACTAGTTGGTCGTTGACGGCGGCTACTTGAAAACTACTTGAAAAAACTCAATGCCTGTAATCCTTACTTGAATTATAACAGATAACACACACTAATACAGTCATCATAATTAACACCGGTTATCAGACGGATTCTACACACACACCCCCGAAGTAAACCGCGTTGTCGCAGCCCCTAAACTGAGGAACCAACCAACCTACCGTCTTCTGTTCTGATTGCTTTCTTTTTCTTCACGACTTTTGAATCGTAAAAGTGATTGGGCAGGTGGTTAGGTTCCTCACTTCTCGCTACCGTAAGTCTTAGTTTTTGTATTTTGGCTAAGAGTTGATAAGTAGCCTACTGACCTGTAGAGGCATAAAAAGTATTTTTCTACACCGTTCTAAAATACGAGTAATGTGTCAGGAGAATGTGTGCTACTTTTGGTCGTCCCACACTTCCCGGTGCTTGTAAATGCACAAAACCTTCAGATCATAATCTTTTAAATCAACGTATAAACTGGTTTTATTTTATGCCTGGGTTTTACTGTCATCACGAAAAACAACGCATGCGCACAGAGCATATGGTGCTCTTATATTATTCTTAGCCTACTTACGGTGTCTGTCTCAGGCGCGGATTCAGGGGGGGTGGGGCACAGGGGTCATGACCCCACCCCCCAAACGGAAACCAATTTTTTTTGCAAACTCAAAAAACGAAAACACAATAACCAGACAAATAAAACTTAACGAATTTTAACTGAAAAACAGGTTTTTTTTTTCATTTTATTCAATACTGAAAATATCCTTATTGCAATTATTATGTTCTGTTACAACTGTACATATTTACAACTTCATACCTGTTATATAAAAACGATTATTTATATAACAAAATCAACTCGTCTATTTTGTTTACCAAACTTGTGATTACCGAATCGATGTTTATAGTGATATCACGATGAATGTGCAGCAATGCATGGATAGGAATTTGGGGCTTTTTTCGCACCAAAAAATTTTGTCGACGTCCAAACTGCAAGCTTGGTTGGCAATTTAAGCTGTGACTTTCTCCCTTTGTCGTTACCAACTCGACTTGCCGAAACTGTAACGTACCTTGATACTTTTCTCGAAGCTCGATGTAAAAGTCGCAAAACACGCCGTTGCAATTTGTACGAATATTTTTGGTGCGCTAAACGCATCAAATTTCTATCCATGTAGCTTGCAAAAAAATTGGTCTGGTTTTGTACGTTTGGTTATTTTGTGATTGCGTTTTTAGTGATACAATTTTTCTTAACAATTTCGATTCTCTGACCCCCGCCCCTCAAAGCCAAACTCTAGATCCGCGCCTGGGTACAGAGGTATCACTAGCAAAGGACACCTCAATGCCATTTTTTTATATCGTCGCCATCTTAACCAAAGCAAAATAGCGGCTACCCAAATTACTACTAAACTAATCATCCGAACTCGACCAAATTTTGCAGAAATATACCTTTATGTGGGAAGCGTCCGTTGTCCAAGCTACAAGGCCATCAGACAAACAATTTCAAGATGGTGGCCGTGTGAATCCATTCCATAAATTATGATCCAACAAGAAGTCGCATCCGTAGTGTAGCGGTCAGCATGGTTAGCCGCCCCGGAGGTCCTGCCACGAAATTTGAAAAGTGGTATGAGGACTGGAACGGGGTCTACTCAGCCTCGGGTGGCCCAAATGATTAGAGGGGGTTCGATTCCCACCTCAGTGGTTTTCCGTGGTTTCCCACATCGTCTTCGGGAAAATGCCGCCTCCTTCCCTCTTCCTTGCCTACCCATTCCAATCTTCTCTTCCCTTCATCTCACGAGGCCCCTGTTCGCTTTGCAGGTGAGGCAGGTGAGGCCGCCTGGGCGAAGTGCTGATCACACCTCCCCAGTTGTATCCAATCCGACCAAGTGTTCCCAGCTCTAGGATACTGCCTGGAAAGGTGGTAATGGTGCGTTCCCTCGTGGAGCCCGTGGGAAGCACCAACCTGGAGGGTAAAATTGACTCTAAAAATGTACTGAACGAAATAATATAAATTTAGTATGAAATGGAATCGTTCATTCCAAAGACATTACAAGAAAGGCAGTTTTTCTAAGGCTATTGATAACATGCTTGGGGAGCGTGATGGCGCAGTGGCTTAGCGAAGTGGAATTTTGAAGTGAACAATCACGTGATGTCAGGAAGAGCATCCAGCCTTAAATCCCCGGCAAATACCGAAATGAGCCTGGTTGGCCCCAATTAATTGGGAAAAGCTGAAGAAAGTTTTTTTGATAACATGCTTCTAGTCACTCTTTCACCCGTAGGACTGGGGTTCAATTCCAAGTCAGGTTGTTTTCTTAAATATTTATTGTTGTATAATCACTCAGACGTTACAATAACTTATTAAGCTTATATAGTGTGGATTTTGCAATGGGAAATATGATATATACTTATAGCACCATATAATTGAACACGCAAACACAGCGATTTCAATCCGTTATCCTTGATATGCGGTAGACTTTACTACAGACAACTTATATTCTGACAGGCAAACCAAATACCGTAGCATTCTTTATATTATAACTAGCGAACTGTGCACTACCTCCCTTATGAAGCGCACCTGCGCTTCATCATTGTCAGAGCTAAAAGCTCTATCAACCTTTCACCTCCCTATAAAGGCTCCCAAAAGGAAGCTATAGAGGCTTTAAGGCCAGTGAATTAAAACTCAGTATTTTTTCAGGTTCATGCCGTGTCTTGTGTGGGATTTCGCCAAGCTGGCTCATCAGCGGGCTATAGGTGTTCGTGCCCGGACCCCCAGAGGGTTAGCGAACTGTGCACTACCTCCCTTTAGATGAAGCGCACTTGCGCTTCTTTACTGCGACAGCTGGATAGTGCTACATTCTCAAGGGCTCACAGTATCTCCTACCTTCTACACAAGGTCCAAAAAGAGGCAGGATGTGTGTAGCCCCACCCTCATACTACACCCTCAAGAGCTCACAGTATCTCCTGCCATCAGCACAAGGCCCTAAAGGAGACAGGATGTGTGTAGCCTCACCCTGGATAGTGCTACACCCTCAAGGGCTCATAGTATCTCCTACCTTCTACACAAGGTCCAAAACGAGGCGGGGTGTGTGTAGCCTCACACAGGATAGTGCTGCACCCTCAAGGGCTCACAGTATTTCCTGCCTTCTGCACAAGGCCCTAAGGGAGGCAGGGTGTGTGTAGCCTCACCCTGGACAGTGCTACAACCTCAAGGGCTCATAGTGTCTCCTACCTTCTACACAAGGCCCAAAAGGAGGCAGGGTGGGTGTAGCACCACCCTGGATAGTGCTACACCCTCAAGGACTCACAGTATCTCCTACCTTCTGCACAAGACCCAAGAAGACGCAGGATGTGTGTAGCCCCACCATGGTTAGTGCTACACCCTCAAGACCTCACAGTATCTCCTGCCTTCTGCACAAGGCCCTAAAGGAGACAGGGTGTGTGTAGCCTCAGCATGGTTAGTGCTACACCCTCAAGACCTCACAGTATCTCCTGCCTTCTGCGCAAGGCCATAAAGGACGCAGGGAGTGCGTAGCCTCACCCTGGATAGTGCTACATCCTCAAGGGCTCATAGTATCTCCTACCTTCTACACAAGGTCCAAAACGAGGCGGGGTGTGTGTAGCCTCACACAGGATAGTGTTGCACCCTCAAGGGCTCACAGTATTTCCTGCCTTCTGCACAAGGCCCTAAGGGAGGCAGGGTGTGTGTAGCCTCACCCTGGACAGTGCTACAACCTCAAGGGCTCATAGTATCTCCTACCTTCTACACAAGGCCCAAAAGGAGGCAGGGTGGGTGTAGCACCACCCTGGATAGTGCTTCACCCTCAAGGACTCACAGTATCTCCTACCTTCTGCACAAGACCCAAGAAGACGCAGGATGTGTGTAGCCTCACCCAGGATAGTGCTACACCCTCAAGGGCTCATAGTATCTCCTACCTTCTACACAAGGTCCAAAACGAGGCGGGGTGTGTGTAGCCTCACACAGGATAGTGCTGCACCCTCAAGGGCTCACAGTATTTCCTGCCTTCTGCACAAGGCCCTAAGGGAGGCAGGGTGTGTGTAGCCTCACCCTGGACAGTGCTACAACCTCAAGGGCTCATAGTATCTCCTACCTTCTACACAAGGCCCAAAAGGAGGCAGGGTGGGTGTAGCACCACCCTGGATAGTGCTACACCCTCAAGGACTCACAGTATCTCCTACCTTCTGCACAAGACCCAAGAAGACGCAGGATGTGTGTAGCCCCACCATGGTTAGTGCTACACCCTCAAGACCTCACAGTATCTCCTGCCTTCTGCGCAAGGCCATAAAGGACGCAGGGAGTGCGTAGCCTCACCCTGGATAGTGCTACATCCTCAAGGGCTCATAGTATCTCCTACCTTCTACACAAGGTCCAAAACGAGGCGGGGTGTGTGTAGCCTCACACAGGATAGTGTTGCACCCTCAAGGGCTCACAGTATTTCCTGCCTTCTGCACAAGGCCCTAAGGGAGGCAGGGTGTGTGTAGCCTCACCCTGGACAGTGCTACAACCTCAAGGGCTCATAGTATCTCCTACCTTCTACACAAGGCCCAAAAGGAGGCAGGGTGGGTGTAGCACCACCCTGGATAGTGCTACACCCTCAAGGACTCACAGTATCTCCTACCTTCTGCACAAGACCCAAGAAGACGCAGGATGTGTTTAGCCCCACCCTGGATAGTGCTACATCCTCAAGGGCTCACAGTATCTCCTGCCTTCTGCACAAGGCCCTAAAGGAGACAGGGTGTGTGTAGCTTCACCATGGTTAGTGCTACACCCTCAAGACCTCACAGTATCTCCTGCCTTCTGCGCAAGGCCATAAAGGACGCAGGGAGTGCGTAGACTCACCCTGGATAGTGCTACTACATCAAGGGCTCACAGTATCTCCAGCCTTCTGCACAAGGCCCTCAAGGAGACGGTGTGTGTATCCTCACCCTGGATAGTGCTACTACCTCAAGGGCTCACAGTATCTCCTGCCTTCTGCACAAGGCCCTAAAGGAGACTGGATGTGTGTAGACTCACCCTGGATAGTGCTACTCCCTCACGAGCTCACAGTATCTCCTGCCTTCTGCGCAAGGCCCTAAAGGAGGCAGGGTGTGGGTAGCCTCACCCTGGATAGTGCTACTACATCAAGGGCTCACAGTATCTCCTGCCTTCTGCCCAAGGCCCTAAAGGAGACAGGGTGTGTCGCATCACCCTGGAGACTGCTACCCCCTCAAGGGCTCACAGTATATCCTGCCTTCTGCACAAGGCCCTAAAAGAGGCAGGGTGTGCGTAGCCTCTGCCTGAATAGTGCTACTACCTCAAGGGCTCACAGTATCTCCTGCCTTCTGCACAAGGCCCTAAAGGAGACAGGATGTGTGTAGCCTCACCCTGGATAGTGCTACACCCTCAAGGGCTCATAGTATCTCCTACCTTCTACACAAGGTCCAAAACGAGGCGGGGTGTGTGTAGCCTCACACAGGATAGTGCTGCACCCTCAAGGGCTCACAGTATTTCCTGCCTTCTGCACAAGGCCCTAAGGGAGGCAGGGTGTGTGTAGCCTCACCCTGGACAGTGCTACAACCTCAAGGGCTCATAGTATCTCCTACCTTCTACACAAGGCCCAAAAGGAGGCAGGGTGGGTGTAGCACCACCCTGGATAGTGCTACACCCTCAAGGACTCACAGTATCTCCTACCTTCTGCACAAGACCCAAGAAGACGCAGGATGTGTGTAGCCCCACCATGGTTAGTGCTACACCCTCAAGACCTCACAGTATCTCCTGCCTTCTGCACAAGGCCCTAAAGGAGACAGGGTGTGTGTAGCCTCACCATGGTTAGTGCTACACCCTCAAGACCTCACAGTATCTCCTGCCTTCTGCGCAAGGCCATAAAGGACGCAGGGAGTGCGTAGCCTCACCCTGGATAGTGCTACATCCTCAAGGGCTCATAGTATCTCCTACCTTCTACACAAGGTCCAAAACGAGGCGGGGTGTGTGTAGCCTCACACAGGATAGTGTTGCACCCTCAAGGGCTCACAGTATTTCCTGCCTTCTGCACAAGGCCCTAAGGGAGGCAGGGTGTGTGTAGCCTCACCCTGGACAGTGCTACAACCTCAAGGGCTCATAGTATCTCCTACCTTCTACACAAGGCCCAAAAGGAGGCAGGGTGGGTGTAGCACCACCCTGGATAGTGCTACACCCTCAAGGACTCACAGTATCTCCTACCTTCTGCACAAGACCCAAGAAGACGCAGGATGTGTTTAGCCCCACCCTGGATAGTGCTACATCCTCAAGGGCTCACAGTATCTCCTGCCTTCTGCACAAGGCCCTAAAGGAGACAGGGTGTGTGTAGCTTCACCATGGTTAGTGCTACACCCTCAAGACCTCACAGTATCTCCTGCCTTCTGCGCAAGGCCATAAAGGACGCAGGGAGTGCGTAGACTCACCCTGGATAGTGCTACTACATCAAGGGCTCACAGTATCTCCAGCCTTCTGCACAAGGCCCTCAAGGAGACGGTGTGTGTATCCTCACCCTGGATAGTGCTACTACCTCAAGGGCTCACAGTATCTCCTGCCTTCTGCACAAGGCCCTAAAGGAGACTGGATGTGTGTAGACTCACCCTGGATAGTGCTACTCCCTCACGAGCTCACAGTATCTCCTGCCTTCTGCGCAAGGCCCTAAAGGAGGCAGGGTGTGCGTAGCCTCACCCTGGATAGTGCTACTACATCAAGGGCTCACAGTATCTCCTGCCTTCTGCACAAGGCCCTAAAGGAGACAGGGTGTGTCGCATCACCCTGAAGACTGCTACCCCCTCAAGGGCTCACAGTATATCCTGCCTTCTGCACAAGGCCCTAAAAGAGGCAGGGTGTGCGTAGCCTCTGCCTGAATAGTGCTACTACCTCAAGGGCTCACAGTATCTCCTGCCTTCTGCACAAGGCCCTAAAGGAGACAGGATGTGTGTAGCCTCACCCTGGATAGTGCTACACCCTCAAGGGCTCATAGTATCTCCTACCTTCTACACAAGGTCCAAAACGAGGCGGGGTGTGTGTAGCCTCACACAGGATAGTGCTGCACCCTCAAGGGCTCACAGTATTTTCTGCCTTCTGCACAAGGCCCTAAGGGAGGCAGGGTGTGTGTAGCCTCACCCTGGACAGTGCTACAACCTCAAGGGCTCATAGTATCTCCTACCTTCTACACAAGGCCCAAAAGGAGGCAGGGTGGGTGTAGCACCACCCTGGATAGTGCTACACCCTCAAGGACTCACAGTATCTCCTACCTTCTGCACAAGACCCAAGAAGACGCAGGATGTGTGTAGCCCCACCATGGTTAGTGCTACACCCTCAAGACCTCACAGTATCTCCTGCCTTCTGCACAAGGCCCTAAAGGAGACAGGGTGTGTGTAGCCTCACCATGGTTAGTGCTACACCCTCAAGACCTCACAGTATCTCCTGCCTTCTGCGCAAGGCCATAAAGGACGCAGGGAGTGCGTAGCCTCACCCTGGATAGTGCTACATCCTCAAGGGCTCATAGTATTTCCTACCTTCTACACAAGGTCCAAAACGAGGCGGGGTGTGTGTAGCCTCACACAGGATAGTGTTGCACCCTCAAGGGCTCACAGTATTTCCTGCCTTCTGCACAAGGCCCTAAGGGAGGCAGGGTGTGTGTAGCCTCACCCTGGACAGTGCTACAACCTCAAGGGCTCATAGTATCTCCTACCTTCTACACAAGGCCCAAAAGGAGGCAGGGTGGGTGTAGCACCACCCTGGATAGTGCTACACCCTCAAGGATTCACAGTATCTCCTACCTTCTGCACAAGACCCAAGAAGACGCAGGATGTGTTTAGCCCCACCCTGGATAGTGCTACATCCTCAAGGGCTCACAGTATCTCCTGCCTTCTGCACAAGGCCCTAAAGGAGACAGGGTGTGTGTAGCTTCACCATGGTTAGTGCTACACCCTCAAGACCTCACAGTATCTCCTGCCTTCTGCGCAAGGCCATAAAGGACGCAGGGAGTGCGTAGACTCACCCTGGATAGTGCTACTACATCAAGGGCTCACAGTATCTCCAGCCTTCTGCACAAGGCCCTCAAGGAGACGGTGTGTGTATCCTCACCCTGGATAGTGCTACTACCTCAAGGGCTCACAGTATCTCCTGCCTTCTGCACAAGGCCCTAAAGGAGACTGGATGTGTGTAGACTCACCCTGGATAGTGCTACTCCCTCACGAGCTCACAGTATCTCCTGCCTTCTGCGCAAGGCCCTAAAGGAGGCAGGGTGTGCGTAGCCTCACCCTGGATAGTGCTACTACATCAAGGGCTCACAGTATCTCCTGCCTTCTGCACAAGGCCCTAAAGGAGACAGGGTGTGTCGCATCACCCTGGAGACTGCTACCCCCTCAAGGGCTCACAGTATATCCTGCCTTCTGCACAAGGCCCTAAAAGAGGCAGGGTGTGCGTAGCCTCTGCCTGAATAGTGCTACTACCTCAAGGGCTCACAGTATCTCCTGCCTTCTGCACAAGGCCCTAAAGGAGACAGGATGTGTGTAGCCTCACCCTGGATAGTGCTACACCCTCAAGGGCTCACAGTATTTCCTGCCTTCTGCACAAGACCCTAAAGGAGACAGGATGTGTGTAGCCTCACCCTGGATAGTGCTACGCCCTCAAGGGCTAACAGTATTTGCTGCCTTCTGCACAACGCCCTAAAGGAGACAGGATGTGTGTAGCCCCACACTGGATAGTGCTACACCCTCAAGGGCTCACAGTATTTCCTGCCTTCTGCACAAGGCCCTAAAGGAGACAGGATGTGTGTATCCCCACACTGGATAGTGCTACACCCTCACGAGCTCACAGTATCTCCTGCCTTCTGCGCAAGGCCCTAAAGGAGGCAGGGTGTGCGTAGCCTCACCCTGGATACTGCTACTACATCAAGGGCTCACAGTATCTCCTGCCTTCTGCACAAGGCCCTAAAGGAGACAGGGTGTGTTGCTTCACCCTGGAGACTGCTACCCCCTCAAGGGCTCACAGTATATCCTGCCTTCTGCACAAGGCCCTAAAGGAGGCAGGGTGTGCGTAGCCTCTGCCTGAATAGTGCTACTACCTCAAGGGCTCACAGTATCTCCTGCCTTCTGCACAAGGCCCTAAAGGAGACAGGATGTGTGTAGCCTCACCCTGGATAGTGCTACACCCTCAAGGGCTCACAGTATTTCCTGCCTTCTGCACAAGGCCCTAAAGGAGACAGGATATGTGTAGCCTCACCCTGGATAGTGCTACACCCTCAAGGGCTCACAGTATTTGCTGCCTTCTGCACAAGGCCCTAAAGGAGACAGGATGTGTGTAGCCCCACACTGGATAGTGCTACACCCTCAAGGGCTCACAGTATTTCCTACCTTCTGCACAAGGCCCTAAAGGAGACAGGATGTGTGTAGCCCCACACTGGATAGTGCTACACCATCAAGGGCTCACAGTATTTGCTGCCTTCTGCACAAGGTCCTAAAGGAGACAGGATGTGTGTAGCCCCACACTGGATAGTGCTACACCCTCAAGGGCTCACAGTATTTCCTGCCTTCTGCACAAGGCCCTAAAGGAGACAGGATGTGTGTAGCCACACTCTGGATAGTGCTACACCCTCAAGGGCTCACACTATTTGCTGCCTTCTGCACAAGGCCCTAAAGGAGACAGGATGTGTGTAGCCTCACCCTGGATAGTGCTACACCCTCAAGGGCTCACAGTATTTGCTGCCTTCTGCACAAGGCCCTAAAGGAGACAGGATGTGTGTAGCCCCACACTGGATAGTGCTACACCCTCAAGGGCTCACAGTATTTCCTACCTTCTGCACAAGGCCCTAAAGGAGACAGGATGTGTGTAGCCCCACACTGGATAGTGCTACACCATCAAGGGCTCACAGTATTTGCTGCCTTCTGCACAAGGTCCTAAAGGAGACAGGATGTGTGTAGCCCCACACTGGATAGTGCTACACCCTCAAGGGCTCACAGTATTTCCTGCCTTCTGCACAAGGCCCTAAAGGAGACAGGATGTGTGTAGCCACACTCTGGATAGTGCTACACCCTCAAGGGCTCACACTATTTGCTGCCTTCTGCACAAGGCCCTAAAGGAGACAGGATGTGTGTAGCCTCACCCTGGATAGTGCTACACCCTCAAGGGCTCTCAGTATTTTCAGCCTTCTACACAAGGCCCTAAAGGAGACAGGATGTGTGTAGCCCCACACTGGATAGTGCTACACCCTCAAGGGCTCACAGTATTTCCTTCCTTCTGCACAAGGCCCTAAAGTAGACAGGGTGTGTGTAGCCCCACACTGGATAGTGCTACACCCTCAAGGGCTCACAGTATTTCCTGCCTTTTGCACAAGGCCCTAAAGGAGACAGGATGTGTGTAGCCCCACCCTGGATAGTCCAATGTGAACATTCCTCACTTTGTTCACGGGGTGTACCAACCTGGGCTCTTACACAGACACTATGATGTCCCTCAAGCATGGGACTAGCTCAAGGTACACTGTGTGCCCTTATAGGGTGTACCAACCTGGGCTCATACACAGACACTATGATGTCCCTCAAGCATGGGACTAGCTCAAGGTACACTGTGTGTCCATATGGGGTGTACCAACTTGGGCTCATACACAGACACTATGATGTCCCTCAAGTATGGGACTAGCACAAGGTACACTGTGTGCCCTTATAGGGTGTACCAACTTGAGCTCATACACAGACACTATGATGTAGCTCAAGTATGGGACTAGCGTAAGGTACACTGTGTGTCCATACCGACAGTAGTGGCTACGCGGGCTAAAGCGCTGCGTTAAGTCAAGGGGCCAAGCTCTCTGCTGACTCGGAAGACGTGTGGGTTCGAACCCCACCGTCGGCTGTCCTTGACATGGTTTTCCGTGGTTTCCCATTTCCAACACTAGGCAATTGCTGGGACAGTACCTTCAGACAGGCTACGGCCGCTTCCTTCCACATCCTTGCCCAGTTTCATTCATCTTCATCCATTCCAACTCTCATCCCGACGCGCAGGTCGCCCACGGGCGTCGACTAGAAAGACCTGCACTCGGTCTCTCAGGATGCTACACCAAAAAAATAAAACGAAATGAAAACTGTGTGTCCATATAGGGTGTACCAACCTGGGCTCAAACGCAGAACCTAGGATGTATCTCAAGTATGGGACTAGCACAAGGTACACTGTGTGTCCATATAAGGTGTGCCAACTTGGGCTCATACACAGACACTATGATGTAGCTCAAGTATGGGACTAGAACAAGGTACACTGTGTGTCCATATAGGGTGTACCAACCTGGGCTCATACACAGACACTATGATGTAGCTCAAGTATGGAACTACTAATGTAAGGTACACGGTGTGTCCATGTAGGGTGTACCAACCTGGGCTCATACACAGACACTATGATGTAGCTCAAGTATGGAACTAGCGTAAGGTACACTGTGTGTCTATATAGGGTTACCAGCCTTGGCTCATACCCAGACACTATGATGTAGCTCAAGTATTGGACTAACGTAAGGTACACTGTGTGTCCATATAGGGTGTACCAACCTGGGCTCATACACAGACATTATGTTGTAGCTCAAGTATGGGTCTAGTGTAAGGTACACTGTGTGTCCATATAGGGTGTACCAACCTGGGCTCATACACAGACACTATGATGTAGCTCTAGTATGGCACTAGTGTAAGGTAGACTGTGTGTCATTATAGGGTGTACCAACCTGGGCTCATACACAGACACTATGATGTAGCTCAAGTATTGGACTAGAGTAAGGTACACTGTGTGTCCATATAGGGTGTACCAACCTGGGCTCATACACAGACATTATGTTGTAGCTCAAGTATGGGACTAGCACAAGGTACACTGTGTGTCCATATAGGGTGTACCAACCTGGGCTCATACAAAGGCACTATGATGTAGCTCAAGTATGAGACTAGCACAAGGTACACTGTGTGTCCATATAAGGTGTACCAACCTGGGCTCATACACAGACACTATGACGTAGCTCAAGTGTGGGACGATCGTAAGGTACACTGTGTGTCCATATAGGGTGTAGCAACCTGGGTTCATACACAGATACTATGTTGTAGCTGAAGTATGGGACTAGTGTAAGGTACACTGTGTGTCCATATAGGGTGTAGCAACCTGGGCTCATACACAGACACTATGACGTAGCTCAAGTGTGGGACTATCGTAAGGTACACTGTGTGTCCATATAGGGTGTAGCAACCTGGGTTCATACACAGACACTATGTTGTAGCTGAAGTATTGGACTAGTGTAAGGTACACTGTGTGTCCATATAGGGTGTAGCAACCTGGGTTCATACACAGACACTATGTTGTAGCTGAAGTGTGGGACTATCGTAAGGTACACTGTGTGTCCATATAGGGTGTAGCAACCTGGGTTCATACACAGACACTATGTTGTAGCTGAAGTATGGGACTAGTGTAAGGTACACTGTGCGTCCATATAGGGTGTACCAACCTGGGCTCATATCCAGACACTATGATGTAGCTCTAGTATGGCACTAGTATAAGGTAGACTGTGTGTCCATATAGGGTGTACCAACCTGGGCTCATACACAGACACTATGATTTAGCTCAAGTAATGGACTAGCGTAAGGTACACTGTGTGTCCTTATAGGGTGTACCAACCTGGGCTCATACACAGACACCATGATGCAGCTCAAGTATGGGACTAGCACAAGGTACACTGTGTGTCCATATAGGGTGTACCAACCTGGTCTCATACACAGACACTATGATGTAGCTCAAGTATGAGACTAGCACAAGGTACACTGTGTGTCCATATAGGGTGTACCTACCTGGGCTCATACACAGACACTATGATGTAGCTCAAGTATGGGACTATCGTAAGGTAGACTGTGTGTCCATATAGGGTGTACCAACCTGGGCTCATACACAGACACTATGATGTAGCTCAAGTATGGGACTAGCACAAGGTACACTGTGTGTCCATATAGGGTGTACCAACCTGGGCTCATACACAGACACTATGATGTAGCGCAAGTATGGGACTAGCACAAGGTACACTGTGCGTCCATATAGGGTGTACCAACCTGGGCTCATACACAGACATTATGATGTAGCTCATGTATGGGACTAGTGTAAGGTAGACTGTGTGTCCATATAGGGTGTACCAACCTGGGCTCATACACAGACACTATGATGTAGCTCAAGTATTGGACTAGCATAAGGTACACTATGTGTCCATATAGGGTGTACCAACTTGGGCTCATACACAGACACTATGATGTAGCTCAAGTATGGGACTAGCGTAAGGTACACTGTGTGTCCATATAGGGTGTACCAACCTTGGCTCATACACAGACACTATGATGTAGCTCTAGTACGGCACTAGAGTAAGGTAGACTGTGTGTCCATATAGGGTGTACCAACCTGGGCTCATACACAGACACTATGATGTAGCTCAAGTATGGGACTAGCACAGGGTACACCGTGTGTCCATATAGGGTATACCAACCTGGGCTCATACACAGACACTATGATGTAGCTCAAGTATGGGACTAGCGTAAGGTACAATGTTTGTCCATATAGGGCGTACCAACCTGGGCTCATACACAGACACTATGATGTAGCGCAAGTATGGGACTAGCACAAGGTACACTGTACGTCCATATAGGGTGTACCAACCTGGGCTCATACACAGACATTATGATGTAGCTCATGTATGGGACTAGTGTAAGGTAGACTGTGTGTCCATATAGGGTGTACCAACCTGGGCTCATACACAGACACTATGATGTAGCTCAAGTATTGGACTAGCATAAGGTACACTATGTGTCCATATAGGGTGTACCAACTTGGGCTCATACACAGACACTATGATGTAGCTCAAGTATGGGACTAGCGTAAGGTACACTGTGTGTCCATATAGGGTGTACCAACCTGGGCTCATACACAGACACTATGATGTAGCTCTAGTACGGCACTAGAGTAAGGTAGACTGTGTGTCCATATAGGGTGTACTGTACCCGATTGTCACCATGTGGACCATGTGTTCGTATCCCAACTAGCTCACGGTCTTTCGAGGTATGGGACGTTCCTGCCCACAATACGACCACATGCTCAGGATTTGAGTCTACCAGGTAACTACTCTACAGGAAATACACAACATTCCTATGAATAAAATATTTACTGGTCTAAAATCATGGCTGTACAACAAATACAAAACAAAGGACAAATTACAATTAATTCCCACAAATAAATAGGGTTATTCTGTGAGCTTTCTCCTTAAAAATAGCGCTACAATGCACTCAAACCTACTTCTAATATCCTGTCAATAATAGTTCAGATTACAAGGTTTTCATGGTGTTCGTCATGTGACACAATTTTATTTAATGGAAATATCTTAACACAAAAACCACATGTCACATAAACATGATATTACTAAGACATTATTCCGTCTCCTACGGCATTTACTTTAATTAGCATTACTTCAATGTTTCCTACATTTATTAGCAAATATTTGTTGTGTCGTGCGAATCATCTTCCTTCTTTCCATCCCTATGAACGCTCTAGGAAAATGAGTCATGCTTCTTAATCATAAAATAAACATAAACATGGATAGAATATTTATAGTTTCACCATATAACGATTATCTGGGTCTTGTCGGACTTATCATAGATACAACTGTGTCATGTTCTGGGAAAAACACATACCCGTTTTTCCTAAATTAGCATAAACTGGCAAAATGCACTTTAAAGAAGATGCCTACATTATTTTGGTTCAGCTTTCCCCCTCAGAGGATAACTTCGCCAAATATCATCTGATTTCTATGGTTCAACCACATATGTGAGTTGCCATACACCATTTAATTCCATTTGCATCACTAAAATACTTATATTTTAATTGCATATTGAAATACCGAGATCTCTCAGTGTCCTATTGTGACTGTAATTGACAAGGGATCGGTCGAGCAACCTCCCCTTCCCTCAGCAGGTCATAAAATTAGTTCCAGACGGCTCTCCAAGATGGCTGCCACGGAAATGGTCTACATTCCCTGTCTCTCTCTACCGTCAAGGCCAAACTTGTTTACAATTATATAACAGTAAAGATCCGCTAGGCATAGTCCTAAGTAATTGAGTCATTTAATTAATTAACACCTAACTTTACAGTGTATTTGGGCTCAAATGGCTCCTATTAAACATTCATGGCAGGGGTGAAATTCCAATGATAGCATTGCCGTTCTAAGGTGATTACTTGTGGCTTTTAAGACGCGCATCATAATGAAACCCCATGGTTATCATCAGCAGCTGTCATTAACATATATATTTGGGAACCACGTTCCTCGTCGACGAATATGATTCTACCTATCGGGCAGACCATAAGTATAAATGCACACCGCGCCTCGCTGGGCGTCCATAGTGGCTATAATTCAATGCAAGCGTTGGCAATAGACAGAATCTATCCAAATCGCTGCGTAACAAATACAGTATGCACAAAGGCGATACTTCTCGAAGATTAAGCCAATTTTCACCTCACGCGCAAGCTATACTAGTCTTTCCCGTGCTTATCTTACGTAAATCACTGGATTCTACGTTAATCTGCACGCTATATGCGGCTAAACAATATTTCACATATATGACTCCATTATCAAGGTACCTGCGTTCTTCCTGTTATACTATTTAAGCCAAAGCTTTACATAGCTCCTAACACAAATGTATAAATATACTGGCTTACTTTGATTTCAAATATTCATTCAGAATTTCACTGACACTGAGAAAAGCTCTCGTATCTCGCGATATTCCACACTACATTCTTTACTGTTTACCAAATGACAGTATCTTAAATTAGACATGACACTATTTGAACATTACTTAGGCCAACTTTGCCCTTACTTTATGGTTGCCGACCCCAGTTATTATTATTATTATTATTATTTTAACGTTTAGATCCATCACTATTTTTGACCTAAATGGTCCTAAGCAAATCACCTTCCAAGTCATACTTTATTCAAGACGAGTGGTGAAAACTCATTCAGTAAGTGACTATTACATCTTTAATTTCAAAGTGATTAATCGTTACATGGTGAACTATTCCATTATAATGCTATTATTTGCATGTGTACTCACGTTTCCTTCTGGCTGGAAAGTACCAGTATCTCCGCCTGAGCTCTACCATGATGATTGACTTAATCCATCATGATATCCAATCCACAACACTGAGATTCACACTTTTTACACATGATACACATATTATCACAAATGGCCTTTACCACTGATAAACACTGAATATTAATCATTAAACACATTAACACTTTAAATTATTATTTCACAATTTATACACACTTCCTCTATCATTTCACATGTTGATCCTTAATCTGGATTTCACCTACGCTTGACCTCAGAGATGCGATGAACTTATGATAACCGCTGGTCTCCGTGAAATCTAGTAGCGTTTTTATAGATGTTCGATCCTAGTTCCCTGCACTCCCGTTCACCTCACTGTCCTGGTTAGGTGGCAATAACTTCCACTCTCCCATCACTGGAGTGCTCCTGATGCTGATGTCATATAATTGACAATACCTTCCGGTATACGAATTGTTCCAAACATTATCAGTTCCTATTCGCTGTAGCGAATTTATATCTGTGTCAGATAATACAGAAATATCTGCACTTTGTTACTTTTTATGCACTTCATTATTACTGATGAAGCTTACAATTTGCTTCCATTTTCTGCAACGGCGGTACGCTGATATTTTAATAATTGGCGTGCTTACTGCAGAGCGCTTGTAGACAAAGGACTAACTTCCAACTCGAGCGACCGTCTGACGTCTTCAACTGCCTTCAACTCTACATCACTGACTTCGACTGACTTCCAACTGCCCTGCAACTGAACTGCAACTGAACTGCCAACTGACTGCTTGGCGTAGGTTGCTCTCCCTTATATTGGTTTCTTGCACAAAGTAGTTCACGGGACACGTGAGAGCGACTCCCTTCTTGAAATACTCCGTCTTCAGCCGAAATAACATTTGCATCTTGTTTATTTAGGCGTGGAGGTTTTAAAAACACTCGCGTGCCGGCGATCGCTTCGGCCAATTAATTACAATTAATTGCCTTAGTTCAGCGCGTGGGACGCCACGGTGGGGATTTCCCGCTGGTTGGTTAAAGTATTCGTGCTCTCGAGCGTGAGTTAGGTTGTAATGCGGTCATTTTGAGAAATAGGCGTAATTTTAGGTGAAAAACCACTCCTAAATTACTCCTCCGTGAATACATTCATCTGTGTGTATGTTCCATTGCATTACAATGCTCCATTTATCTGTAATTAATTAATTTCTTGTGGGCTTGGTTCCGCCAAAGCTTTGCTCGTTGTCGACTGGTGAATTCCCGGGTCATTAATTTTGAGCTGTCTGACCGCCCTAGACGGAAATAGTTCTACTGGCGCCGAGCCTACCCCGCCTACTTGCTAAAGTAATTTGTCAGACTTCAAACTAGCCTTCTTTCGACTTCGTATGCACTGAAAACGTACATTCCCTTGCATTTTGCTTATAATTTTTCCTTTAAATTGCTATGATTTGCACCTAAATAATCGTGAAATCACGCTAGACTATTATGTGTCAGTAGACCTCTCATTGCTCTGTGGGTTCCATATAATGGCTCCCCCTTAGAGACCACTGGTTCGACCTTAGGCATAACCATTTGCCTGGTCTTCTCTGTTGAGGCCTGAGTTTGATGCCAGACTGCCGTGACCAGTTGGGCACAGTACCAACCTGGGCTCATACACAGACACTATGATGTAGTTCAAGTATGGGACTAGCACAAGGTAAACCGTGTGTCCATATAGGGTATACCAACCTGGGTTCATACACAGACACTATGATGTAGCTCAAGTATGGGACTAGCGTAAGGTACAATGTTTGTCCATATAGGGTGTACCAACCTGGGCTCATACACAGACACTATGATGTACCTCAAGTATGGGACTAGTGTAAGGTACACTGTGTGTCCATATAGGGTTTTTCCAACCTGGACTCATACACAGACACAAAGATGTAGCTCAAGTATGGGACTAGCGTAAGGTTCACTAAGTGTCCATATAAGGTGTACCAACCTGGGCTCATACACAGACACTATGATGTAGCTCTAGTACGGCACTAGAGTAAGGTAGACTGTGTGTCCATATAGGGTGTACCAACCTGGGCTCATACACATACACTATGATGTAGTTCAAGTATGGGACTAGCACAAGGTAAACCGTGTGTCCAAATAGGGTATACCAACCTGGTCTCATACACGGACACTATGATGTAGCTCAAGTATGAGACTAGCACTAGGTACACTGTGTGTCCATATAAGGTGTACCAACTGGGGCTCATATACAGGCACTATGATATAGCTAAAGTATGGGACTATCGTAAAGTACATTGTGTGTCCATATAGGGTGTACCAACCAGGTCTCATACACAGACACTATGATGTAGCTCAAGTATGGGACTATCGTAAGGTACACTGTGTGTCCATATAAGGTGTACCAACCTGGGCTCATATACTGACACTATGATGTAGCTCAAGTATGGGACTAGCACAAGGTACACCGTGTGTCCATATAGGGTGTACCAACCTGGGCTCATACATAGACACTATGATGTAGCTCAAGTATGGGACTATCGTAAGGTACACTGTGTGTCCATATAAGGTGTACCAACCTGGGCTCATATACTGACACTATGATGTAGGTCAAGTATGGGACTAGCACAAGGTACACCGTGTGTCCATATAGGGTGTACCAACCTGGGCTCATACACAGACACTATGATGTAGCTCAGGTATGAGGCTAGTGTAAGGTAGACTGTGTGTCCATATAGGGTGTACCAACCTGGGTTCATACACAGACACTATGATGTAGCTCAGGTATGAGGCTAGTGTAAGGTAGACTGTGTGTCCATATAGGGTGTACCAACCTGGGCTCATACACAGACACTATGATGTAGCTAATTATGGGACCAGCACAAGGTACACTGTGTGTACATATATGGTGTACCAACCTGGGCTCATACACAGACACTATGATGTAGCTCAGGTATGAGGCTAGTGTAAGGTAGACTGTGTGTCCATATAGGGTGTACCAACCTGGGTTCATACACAGACACAATGATGTAGCTCAGGTATGAGGCTAGTGTAAGGTAGACTGTGTGTCCATATAGGGTGTACCAACCTGCGCTCATACACAGACACTATGATGTAGCTCAAGTATGGGACTAGCACAAGGTACACTGTGTGTCCATATAGGGTGTACCAACCTGGGCTCATACACAGACACTATGATGTAGCTCAAGTATGGGACTAGTGTATGGCACACTGTGTGTCCATATAGGGTGTACCAACCTGGGCTCATACACTGACACTACGATGTAGCTCAAGTATAGGACTAGTTTTTTTAGCGTATGGCTTTTAGTGCCGGGAGTGTCCGAGGACATATTCGGTTCGCCAGTTTTGTAGCTGCTTCGAGACGGACACCCAATTGGTGAGCTACAAGTACAGTTGGGGAGGAAAGTTGGGAGGAAAGGGCGAGGAGTTGGAAGGTAGCGCCTGTGGCCTATAGTTTGGGACCAACCCCGGCATTTGCCTGGAAGGAAGATCGGAAACCACAGAAGACCATCTTCAAGGTTGCCGGCGGGGGGATTCGAACCTCCTCGCCTCCCGGATGTGAGCGATTGCCATTAGTCATGCCGTAACGACCACGGCTAACTCACCCGGTATAGGACTAGTGTAAGGTACACTGTGTGTCCCTATAGGGTGTACCAACCTGGGCTCATACACAGACACTATGATGTAGCTCAAGTATGGGACTAGCACAAGGTACACTGTGTGTCCATATAGGGTGTACCAACCTGAGCTCATACACAGACACTATGATGTTGCTCAAGTATTGGACTAGCACAAGGTACACTGTGTGTCCATATAGGGTGTACCAACCTGAGCTCATACACAGACACTATGATGTTGCTCAAGTATGGGACTAGCACAATGTAAACTGAGGGTCCATAGAGGGTGTACCAACCTGGGCTCATACACAGACTCTATGATGTAGCTCAGGTATGGGACTACCACAAGGTACACTGTGTGTCCATATAGGGTGTACCAAACTGGGCTCATGCGGAGACACTATGATGTAGCTCATGTATGGGGCTGGTGTAAGGTACACTGTGTGTCTATATAGGGTGTCCATATAGGGTGTACCAACCTGGGCTCATACACAGACACTATGATGTAGCTCAAGTATGGGACTAGCACAAGGTACACCGTGTGTCCATATTGGGTGTACCAACCTGGGCTCATACACAGACACTATGATGTAGCTCAAGTATGGGACTAGCACAAGGTACACTGTGTGTCCATATATGGTGTACCAACCTGGGCTCATACACAAACACTATGATATAGCTCAAGTATGGGACTAGCGTAAGGAACAACGTGTGTCCATATAGGGTGTACCAACCTGGGCTCATACACAAACACTATGATGTAGCTCAAGTATAGGACTAGCACAAGGTACACTGTGTGTCCATATAGAGTGTATCAACCAGGGCTCATACACAGACACTATGATGTAGCTCAAGTATGGGACTAGCACAAGGTACACCGTGTGTCCATATAGGGTGTACCAACCTGGGCTCATACACAGACACTATGATGTAGCTCAAGTATGGGACTAGCATAAGGTACACTGTGTGTCCATATAGGGTGTACCAACCTGGGCTCATACACAAACACTATGATGTAGCTCAAGTATAGGACTAGCACAAGGTACACTGTGTGTCCATATAGAGTGTACCAACCAGGGCTCATACACAGACACTATGATGTAGCTCAAGTATGGGACTAGCATAAGGTACACTGTGTGACCATATAGGGTGTACCAACCTGGGCTCATACACAAACACTATGATGTAGCTCAAGTATGGGACTAGCATAAGGTACACTGTGTGTCCATATAGGGTGTACCAACCTGGGCTCATACACAAACACTATGTTGTAGCTCAAGTATAGGACTAGCACAAGGTACACTGTGTGTCCATATAGAGTGTATCAACCAGGGCTCATACACAGACACTATGATGTAGCTCAAGTATGGGACTAGCACAAGGTACACCGTGTGTCCATATAGGGTGTACCAACATGGGCTCATACACAGACACTATGATGTAGCTCAAGTATGGGACTAGCACAAGGTACGCTTATTGTCCATATAGGGTGTACCAACCTGGGCTCATACACAATGACACTATGTTGTAGCTCAAGTATGGGACTAGTGTAAGGTACACTGTGCGTCCATATAGGGTGTACCAACCTGGGCTCATACACAGACACTATGATGTAGCTAAATTATGGGACCAGCACAAGGTACACTGTGTGTACATATATGGTGTACCAACCTGCGTTCATACACAGACACTATGATGTAGCTCAAGTATGGGACACTATGATGTAGCTCAAGTATGAGACTAGCACAAGGTACACTGTGTGTCCATATAGGGTGTACCAACCGGGGCTCATACATAGACACTATGATGTAGATCAAGTATGGGACTATCGTAAGGTACACTGTGTGTCCATATAAGGTGTACCAACCTGGGCTCATATACTGACATTATGATGTAGCTCAAGTATGGGACTAGCACAAGGTACACCGTGTGTCCATATAGGGTGTACCAACCTGGGCTCATACACAGACACTATGATGTAGCTCAGGTATGAGGCTAGTGTAAGGTAGACTGTGTGTCCATATAGGGTGTACCAACCTGGGCTCATACACAGACACTATGATGTAGCTAAATTATGGGACTAGCACAAGGTACACCGTGTGTACATATAGGTTGTACCAACCTGGGCTCATACACAGACACTATGATGTAGCTCAAGTATGGGACTAGTGTAAGGTAGACTGTGTGTCCATATAGGGTGTACCAACCTGGGCTCATACACAGACACTATGATGTAGCTCAGGTATGAGGCTAGTGTAAGGTAGACTGTGTGTCCATATAGGGTGTACCAACCTGGGCTCATACACAGACACTATGATGTAGCTAAATATTGGGACTAGCACAAGGTACACCGTGTGTACATATAGGGTGTACCAACCTGGGCTCATACACAGACACTATGATGTAGCTCAGGTATGAGGCTAGTGTAAGGTAGACTGTGTGTCCATATAGGGTGTACCAACCTGGGCTCATACACAGACACTATGATGTAGCTAAATTATGGGACTAGCACAAGGTACACTGTGTGTACATATATGGTGTACCAACCTGCGCTCATACACAGACATTATGATGTAGCTCAAGTATAGGACTAGCACAAGGTACACTGTGTGTCCATATAGAGTGTACCAACCAGGACTCATACACAGACACTATGATGTAGCTCAAGTATGGGACTAGCACAAGGTACACTGTGCGTCCATATAGGGTGTACCAACCTGAGCTCATACACAGACACTATGATGTAGCTAAATTATGGGACCAGCACAAGGTACACTGTGTGTACATATATGGTGTACCAACCTTCGCTCATACACAGACACTATGATGTAGCTCAAGTATGGGACTAGCACAAGGTACACCGTGTGTCCATATAGGGTGTACCAACCTGCGCTCATACACAGACACTATGATGTAGCTCAAGTATGGGACCAGCACAAGGTACACCGTGTGTCCATATAGGGTGTATCAACCTGGGCTCATACATAGACACTATGATGTAGCTCAAGTATGGGACTATCGTAAGGTACACTGTGTGTCCATATAAGGTGTACCAACCTGGGCTCATACACAGACACTATGATGTAGCTCAAGTATGGGACTATCGTAAGGTACACTGTGTGTCCATATAAGGTGTACCAACCTGGGCTCATACATAGACACTATGATGTAGCTCAAGTATGGGACTATCGTAAGGTACACTGTGTGTCCATATAAGGTGTACCAACCTGGGCTCATATACTGACACTATGATGTAGCTCAAGTATGGGACTAGCACAAGGTACACCGTGTGTCCATATAGGGTGTACCAACCTGGGCTCATACACAGACACTATGATGTAGCTCAGGTATGAGGCTAGTGTAAGGTAGACTGTGTGTCCATATAGGGTGTACCAACCTGGGCTCATACACAGACACTATGATGTAGATAAATTATGGGACCAGCACAAGGTACACTGTGTGTACATATAGGGTGTACCAACCTGGGCTCATACACAGACACTATGATGTAGCTAAATTATGGGACTAGCACAAGGTACACTGTGCGTCCATATAGGGTGTACCAACCTGAGCTCATACACAGACATTATGATGTAGCTAAATTATGGGACCAGCACAAGGTACACTGTGTGTACATATATGGTGTACCAACCTGCGCTCATACACAGACACTATGATGTAGCTCAAGTATGGGACTAGCACAAGGTACACTGTGTGTCCATATAGGGTGTACCAACCTGGGCTCTTACACAGACACTATGATGTAGCTCAAGTATGGGACTAGTGTATGGCACACTGTGTGTCCATATAGGGTGTACCAACCTGGGCTCATACACTGACACTATGATGTAGCTCAAGTATAGGACTAGTTTTTTTTAGCGTATGGCTTTTAGTGCCGGGAGTGTCCGAGGACATATTCGGTTCGCCAGTTTTGTAGCTGCTTCGAGACGGACACCCAATGGGTGAGCTAAAAGTACAGTTGGGGAGGAAGGTTGGGAGGAAAGGGCGAGGAGTTGGAAGGTAGCGCCTGTGGCCTATAGTTTGGGACCAACCCCGGCATTTGCCTGGAAGGAAGATCGGAAACCACAGAAGACCATCTTCAAGGTTGCCGGCGGGGGGATTCGAACCTCCTCGCCTCCCGGATGTGAGCGACTGCCATTAGTAATGGCGTAACGACCACGGCTAACTCACCCGGTATAGGACTAGTGTAAGGTACACTGTGTGTCCCTATAGGGTGTACCAACTTGGGCTCTTACACCGACACTGTGGTGTAGCTCAAGTATGGGACTAGCACAAGGTACACTGTGTGTCCATATAGTGTTTACCAACCTGGGCTCGTACACAGGCACTATGATGTAGCTCAGGTATGGGACTAGCGAAAGGTAGACTGTGTGTCCATATAGTGTGTACCAACCTGGGCTCGTACACAGGCACTATGATGTAGCTCAAGTATGGGACTAGCGAAAGGTAGACTGTGTGTCCATATAGTGTGTACCAACCTGGGCTCGTACACAGGCACTATGATGTATCTCAAGTATGGGACTAGCACAAGGTACACTGTGTGTCCATATAGTGTGTACCAACCTGGGCTCGTACACAGGCACTATGATGTAGCTCAGGTATGGGACTAGCGAAAGGTAGACTGTGTGTCCATATAGTGTGTACAACCTGGGCTCGTACACAGGCACTATGATGTAGCTCAAGTATGGGACTAGCGAAAGGTAGACTGTGTGTCCATATAGGGTGTACCAACCTGAGCTCATACACAGACACTATGATGTTGCTCAAGTATGGGACTAGCACAATGTAAACTGAGGGTCCATAGAGGGTGTACCAAGCAGGGCTCATACACAGACTCTATGATGTAGCTCAGGTATGGGACTAGCACAAGGTACACTGTGTGTCCATATAGGGTGTCCATATAGGGTGTCCCAAACTGGGCTCATGCAGAGACAATATGATGTAGCTCAAGTATGGGGCTGGTGTAAGGTACACTGTGTGTCCATATAGGGTGTCTATATAGGGTTTACCAACCTGGGCTCATACACAGACACTATGATGTAGCTCAAGTATGGGACTAGCACTAGCACCGTGTGTCCATATAGGGTGTACCAACCGGGCTCATACACAGACACTATGATGTAGCTCAAGTATGGGACTAGCACAAGGTACACCATGTGTCCATATATGGTGTACCAACCTGGGCTCATACACAAACACTATCATATAGCTCAAGTATGGGACTAGCGTAAGGAACAACGTGTGTCCATATAGGGTGTACTAACCTGGGCTCATACACAAACACTATGATGTAGCTCAAGTATAGGACTAGCACAAGGTACACTGTGTGTCCATATAGAGTGTATCAACCAGGGCTCATACACAGACACTATGATGTAGCTCAAGTATGGGACTAGCACGAGGTACACCGTGTGTCCATATAGGGTGTACCAACCGGGGCTCATACACAGACACTATGATGTAGCTCAAGTATGGGACTAGCATAAGGTACACTGTGTGTCCATATAGGGTGTACCAACCTGGGCTCATACACAAACACTATGATGTAGCTCAAGTATAGGACTAGCACAAGTTACACTGTGTGTCCATATAGAGTGTACCAACCAGGGCTCATACACAGACACTATGATGTAGCTCAAGTATGGGACTAGCATAAGGTACACTGTGTGTCCATATAGGGTGTACCAACCTGGGCTCATATACTGACACTATGATGTAGCTCAAGTATGGGACTAGCACAAGGTACACCGTGTGTCCATATAGGGTGTACCAACCTGGGCTCATACACAGACACTATGATGTAGCTCAGGTATGAGGCTGGTGTAAGGTAGACTGTGTGTCCATATAGGGTGTACCAACCTGGGCTCATACACAGACACTATGATGTAGCTAAATTATGGGACCAGCACAAGGTACACTGTGTGTACATATAGGGTGTACCAACCTGGGCTCATACACGAACACTATGATGTAGCTAAATTATGGGACTAGCACAAGGTACACTGTGCGTCCATATAGGGTGTACCAACCTGAGCTCATACACAGACATTATGATGTAGCTAAATTATGGGACCAGCACAAGGTACACTGTGTGTACATATATGGTGTACCAACCTGCGCTCATACACAGACACTATGATGTAGCTCAAGTATGGGACTAGCACAAGGTACACTGTGTGTCCATATAGGGTGTACCAACCTGGGCTCTTACACAGACACTATGATGTAGCTCAAGTATGGGACTAGTGTATGGCACACTGTGTGTCCATATAGGGTGTACCAACCTGGGCTCATACACTGACACTATGATGTAGCTCAAGTATAGGACTAGTTTTTTTTAGCGTATGGCTTTTAGTGCCGGGAGTGTCCGAGGACATATTCGGTTCGGCAGTTTTGTAGCTGCTTCGAGACGGACACCCAATGGGTGAGCTAAAAGTACAGTTGGGGAGGAAAGTTGGGAGGAAAGGGCGAGGAGTTGGAAGGTAGCGCCTGTGGCCAATAGTTTGGGACCAACCCCGGCATTTGCCTGGAAGGAAGATCGGAAACCACAGAAGACCATCTTCAAGGTTGTCGGCGGGGGGATTCGAACCTCCTCGCCTCCCGGATGTGAGCGACTGCCATTAGTCATGCCGTAACGACCACGGCTAACTCACCCGGTATAGGACTAGTGTAAGGTACACTGTGTGTCCCTATAGGGTGTACCAACTTGGGCTCTTACACCGACACTGTGGTGTAGCTCAAGTATGGGACTAGCACAAGGTACACTGTGTGTCCATATAGTGTGTACCAACCTGGGCTCGTACACAGGCACTATGATGTAGCTCAGGTATGGGACTAGCGAAAGGTAGACTGTGTGTCCATATAGTGTGTACCAACCTGGGCTCGTACACAGGCACTATGATGTAGCTCAAGTATGGGACTAGCGAATGGTAGACTGTGTGTCCATATAGTGTGTACCAACCTGGGCTCGTACACAGGCACTATGATGTAGCTCAAGTATGGGACTAGCACAAGGTACACTGTGTGTCCATATATGGTGTACCAACCTGAGCTCATACACAGACACTATGATGTTGCTCAAGTATGGGACTAGCACAATGTAAACTGAGGGTCCATAGAGGGTGTACCAACCTGGGCTCATACACAGACTCTATGATGTAGCTCAGGTATGGGACTAGCACAAGGTACACTGTGTGTCCATATAGGGTGTCCATATAGGGTGTACCAAACTGGGCTCATGCAGAGACACTATGATGTAGCTCAAGTATGGGACTAGCACAAGGTACACCGTGTGTCCATATAGGGTGTACCAACCTGGGCTCATACACAGACACTATGATGTAGCTCAAGTATGGGACTAGCACAAGGTACACCATGTGTCCATATATGGTGTACCAACCTGGGCTCATACACAAACACTATGATATAGCTCAAGTATGGGACTAGCGTAAGGAACAACGTGTGTCCATATAGGGTGTACCAACCTGGGCTCATACACAAACACTATGATGTAGCTCAAGTATAGGACTAGCACAAGGTACAATGTGTGTCCATATAGAGTGTATCAACCAGGGCTCATACACAGACACTATGATGTAGCTCAAGTATGGGACTAGCACAAGGTACACCGTGTGTCCATATAGGGTGTACCAACCTGGGCTCATACACAGACACTGTGATGTATCTCAAGTATGGGACTAGCATAAGGTACACTGTGTGTCCATATAGGGTGTACCAACCTGGGCTCATACACAAACACTATGATGTAGCTCAAGTATAGGACTAGCACAAGGTACACTGTGTGTCCATATAGAGTGTACCAACCAGGGCTCATACACAGACACTATGATGTAGCTCAAGTATGGGACTAGCATAAGGTACACTGTGTGTCCATATAGGGTGTACCAACCTGGGCTCATACACAATGACACTATGTTGTAGCTCAAGTATGGGACTAGCATAAGGTACACTGTGTGTCCATATAGGGTGTACCAACCTGGGCTCATACACAGACACTATGATGTAGCTCAAGTATGGCACTAGTGTAAGGTAGACTGTGTGTCCATATAGGGTGTACCAACCAGGGCTCATACACAGACACTATGTTGTAGCTCAAGTATGGGACTAGTGTAAGGTACACTGTGTGTCCATATAGGGTGTACCAACCTGGGCTCATACACAGACACTATGTTGTAGCTCAAGTATGGGACTAGTGTAAGGTAGACTGTGTGTCCATATAGGGTGTACCAACCTGGGCTCATACACAGACACTATGATGTAGCTCAAGTATGGGACTAGCATAAGGTACACTGTGTGTCCATATAGGGTGTACCAACTTGGGCTCATACACAGACACTATGATGTAGCTCAAGTATGGGACTAGCGTAACGTACACTGTGTGTCCATATAGGGTGTACCAACCTGGGCTCATACACAGACACTATGATGTAGCTCAAGTATGGGACTGGCACAAGGTACACTGTGTGTCCATATAGGGTGTTCCAACCTGGCCTCATACACAGACACTATGATGTAGCTCTAGTATGGCACTAGTGTAAGGTAGACTGTGTGTCCATATAGGGTGTACCAACCTGGCCTCATACACAGACACTATGATGTAGCTCTAGTATGGCACTAGTGTAAGGTAGACTGTGTGTCCATATAGGGTGTACCAACCTGGGCTCATACACAGACACTCTGATGTAGCTCAAGTATGGGACTAGCGAAAGGTACATTGTGTTTCCATATAGGAGGTACCAACCTGAGCTCATACACAGACACTATGATGTAGCTCAAGTATGGGACTATCGTAAGGTACACTGCGTGTCCATATAGGGTGTACCAACCTGGGCTCATATTCTGACACTATGATGTAGCTCAAGTATGGGACTAGCACAAGGTACGCTGTGTGTCCATATAGGGTGTACGAACCTGGGCTCATACCCAGACACTATTATGTAGCTCAAGTATGGGACTAGTGTAAGGTAGACTGTGTGTCCATATAGGGTGTACCAACCTGGGCTCATACACAGACACTATGATGTAGCTCAAGTATGGGACTAGCATAAGGTACACTGTGTGTCCATATAGGGTGTACCAACTTGGGCTCATACACAGACACTATGATGTAGCTCAAGTATGGGACTAGCGTAACGTACACTGTGTGTCCATATAGGGTGTACCAACCTGGGCTCATACACAAACACTATGATGTAGCTCAAGTATAGGACTAGCACAAGGTACACTGTGTGTCCATATAGAGTGTATCAACCAGGGCTCATACACAGACACTATGATGTAGCTCATGTATGGGACTAGCACAAGGTAAACCGTGTGTCCATATAGGGTGTACCAACCTGGGCTCATACACAGACACTATGATGTAGCTCAAGTATGGGACTAGCACAAGGTACGCTTATTGTCCATATAGGGTGTACCAACCTGGGCTCATACACAATGACACTATGTTGTAGCTCAAGTATGGGACTAGTGTAAGGTACACTGTGCGTCCATATAGGGTGTACCAACCTGGGCTCATACACAGACACTATGATGTAGCTAAATTATGGGACCAGCAAAAGGTACACTGTGTGTACATATATGGTGTACCAACCTGCGCTCATACACAGACACTATGATGTAGCTCAAGTATGGGACTAGCACAAGGTACACCGTGTGTCCATATAGGGTGTATCAACCTGGGCTCATATACTGACACTATGATGTAGCTCAAGTATGGGACTAGCACAAGGTACACCGTGTGTCCATATAGGGTGTATCAACCTGGGCTCATACACAGACACTATGATGTAGCTCAAGTATGAGACTAGCACAAGGTGCACTGTATGTCCATATAGGGTGTACCAACCGGGGCTCATACATAGACACTATGATGTAGCTCAAGTATGGGACTATCGTAAGGTACACTGTGTGTCCATATAAGGTGTACCAACCTGGGCTCATATACTGACACTATGATGTAGCTCAAGTATGGGACTAGCACAAGGTACATCGTGTGTCCATATAGGGTGTACCAACCTGGGCTCATACACAGACACTATGATGTAGCTCAGGTATGAGGCTAGTGTAAGGTAGACTGTGTGTCCATATAGGGTGTACCAACCTGGGCTCATACACAGACACTATGATGTAGCTAAATTATGGGACTAGCACAAGGTACACCGTGTGTACATATAGGTTGTACCAACCTGGGCTCATACACAGACACTATGATGTAGCTCAAGTATGGGACTAGTGTAAGGTAGACTGTGTGTCCATATAGGGTGTACCAACCTGGGCTCATACACAGACACTATGATGTAGCTCAGGTATGAGGCTAGTGTAAGGTAGACTGTGTGTCCATATAGGGTGTACCAACCTGGGCTCATACACAGACACTATGATGTAGCTAAATTATGGGACTAGCACAAGGTACACCGTGTGTACATATAGGGTGTACCAACCTGGGCTCATACACAGACACTATGATGTAGCTCAGGTATGAGGCTAGTGTAAGGTAGACTGTGTGTCCATATAGGGTGTACCAACCTGGGCTCATACACAGACACTATGATGTAGCTAAATTATGGGACTAGCACAAGGTACACTGTGTGTACATATATGGTGTACCAACCTGCGCTCATACACAGACATTATGATGTAGCTCAAGTATAGGACTAGCACAAGGTAGACTGTGTGTCCATATAGAGTGTACCAACCAGGGCTCATACACAGACACAATGATGTACCTCAAGTATGGGACTAGAACAAGGTACACTGTGCGTCCATATAGGGTGTACCAACCTGACCTCGTACACAGACACTATGATGTAGCTAAATTATGGGACCAGCACAAGGTACACTGTGTGTACATATATGGTGTACCAACCTGCGCTCATACACAGACACTATGATGTAGCTCAAGTATGGGACTAGCACAAGGTACACCGTGTGTCCATATAGGGTGTACCAACCTGCGCTCATACACAGACACTATGATGTAGCTCAAGTATGGGACCAGCACAAGGTACACCGTGTGTCCATATAGGGTGTATCAACCAGGGCTCATACATAGACACTATGATTTAGCTCAAGTATGGGACTATCGTAAGGTACACTGTGTGTCCATATAAGGTGTACCAACCTGGGCTCATACACAGACACTATGATGTAGCTCAAGTATGGGACTATCGTAAGGTACACTGTGTGTCCATATAAGGTGTACCAACCTGGGCTCATACATAGACACTATGATGTAGCTCAAGTATGTGACTATCGTAAGGTACACTGTGTGTCCATATAAGGTGTACCAACCTGGGCTCATATACTGACACTATGATGTAGCTCAAGTATGGGACTAGCACAAGGTACACCGTGTGTCCATATAGGGTGTACCAACCTGGGCTCATACACAGACACTATGATGTAGCTCAGGTATGAGGCTAGTGTAAGGTAGACTGTGTGTCCATATAGGGTGTACCAACCTGGGCTCATACACAGACACTATGATGTAGCTAAATTATGGGACCAGCACAAGGTACACTGTGTGTACATATAGGGTGTACCAACCTGGGCTCATACACAGACACTATGATGTAGCTAAATTATGGGACTAGCACAAGGTACACTGTGCGTCCATTTAGGGTGTACCAACCTGAGCTCATACACAGACATTATGATGTAGCTAAATTATGGGACCAGCACAAGGTACACTGTGTGTACATATATGGTGTACCAACCTGCGCTCATACACAGAAACTATGATGTAGCTCAAGTATGGGACTAGCACAAGGTACACTGTGTGTCCATATAGGGTGTACCAACCTGGGCTCTTACACAGACACGGGGGGCGTGGTGGCTCAGCGGTCTAGCTGTATGCCTCTCACCAAGGCGGTCCGGGTTCGATTCCCGGTCAATGCATGTGAGATTTTCGAAGTGAAATGCCATGTCCTGTGGTTCGGATTCCACGTAAAAAGGAGGTCCCGTGGCTCATGATCTCGAGATTAACGGTCACGTTAAACTACAAGCTTCCTTTTTTCTTACACAGACACTATGATGTAGCTCAAGTATGGGACTAGTGTATGGCACACTGTGTGTCCATATAGGGTGTACCAACCTGGGCTCATACACTGACACTATGATGTAGCTCAAGTATAGGACTAGTTTTTTTTAGCGTATGGCTTTTAGTGCCGGGAGTGTCCGAGGACATATTCGGTTCGCCAGTTTTGTAGCTGCTTCGAGACGGACACCCAATGGGTGAGCTAAAAGTACAGTTGGGGAGGAAGGTTGGGAGGAAAGGGCGAGGAGTTGGAAGGTAGCGCCTGTGGCCTATAGTTTGGGACCAACCCCGGCATTTGCCTGGAAGGAAGATCGGAAACCACAGAAGACCATCTTCAAGGTTGCCGGCGGGGGGATTCGAACCTCCTCGCCTCCCGGATGTGAGCGACTGCCATTAGTCATGCCGTAACGACCACGGCTAACTCACCCGGTATAGGACTAGTGTAAGGTACACTGTGTGTCCCTATAGGGTGTACCAACTTGGGCTCTTGCACCGACACTGTGGTGTAGCTCAAGTATGGGACTAGCACAAGGTACACTGTGTGTCCATATAGTGTGTACCAACCTGGGCTCGTACACAGGCACTATGATGTAGCTCAGGTATGGGACTAGCGAAAGGTAGACTGTGTGTCCATATAGTGTGTACCAACCTGGGCTCGTACACAGGCACTATGATGTATCTCAAGTATGGGAGTAGCACAAGGTACACTGTGTGTCCATATAGTGTGTACCAACCTGGGCTCGTACACAGGCACTATGATGTAGCTCAGGTATGGGACTAGCGAAAGGTAGACTGTGTGTCCATATAGTGTGTACAACCTGGGCTCTTACACAGGCACTATGATGTAGCTCAAGTATGGGACTAGCGAAAGGTAGACTGTGTGTCCATATAGGGTGTACCAACCTGAGCTCATACACAGACACTATGATGTTGCTCAAGTATGGGACTAGCACAATGTAAACTGAGGGTCCATAGAGGGTGTACCAAGCTGGGCTCATACACAGACTCTATGATGTAGCTCAGGTATGGGACTAGCACAAGGTACACTGTGTGTCCATATAGGGTGTCCATATAGGGTGTCCCAAACTGGGCTCATGCAGAGACAGTATGATGTAGCTCAAGTATGGGGCTGGTGTAAGGTACACTGTGTGTCCATATAGGGTGTCCATATAGGGTGTACCAACCTGGGCTCATACACAGACACTATGATGTAGCTCAAGTATGGGACTAGCACAAGGTACACCGTGTGTCCATATAGGGTGTACCAACCTGGGCTCATACACAGACACTATGATGTAGCTCAAGTATGGGACTAGCACAAGTTACACCATGTGTCCATATATGGTGTACCAACCTGGGCTCATACACAAACACTATGACATAGCTCAAGTATGGGACTAGCGTAAGGAACAACGTGTGTCCATATAGGGTGTACCAACCTGGGCTCATACACAAACACTATGATGTAGCTCAAGTATAGGACTAGCACAAGGTACACTGTGTGTCCATATAGAGTGTATCAACCAGGGCTCATACACAGACACTATGATGTAGCTCAAGTATGGGACTAGCACGAGGTACACCGTGTGTCCATATAGGGTGTACCAACCTGGGCTCATACACAGACACTATGATGTAGCTCAAGTATGGGACTAGCATAAGGTACACTGTGTGTCCATATAGGGTGTACCAACCTGGGCTCATACACAGACACTATGATGTAGCTCAAGTATAGGACTAGCACAAGTTACACTGTGTGTCCATATAGAGTGTACCAACCAGGGCTCATACACAGACACTATGATGTAGCTCAAGTATGGGACTAGCATAAGGTACACTGTGTGTCCATATAGGGTGTACCAACCTGGGCTCATATACTGACACTATGATGTAGCTCAAGTATGGGACTAGCACAAGGTACACCGTGTGTCCATATAGGGTGTACCAACCTGGGCTCATACACAGACACTATGATGTAGGTCAGGTATGAGGCTAGTGTAAGGTAGACTGTGTGTCCATATAGGGTGTACCAACCTGGGCTCATACACAGACACTATGATGTAGCTAAATTATGGGACCAGCACAAGGTACACTGCGTGTACATATAGGGTGTACCAACCTGGGCTCATACACAGACACTATGATGTAGCTAAATTATGGGACTAGCACAAGGTACACTGTGCGTCCATATAGGGTGTACCAACCTGAGCTCATACACAGACATTATGATGTAGCTAAATTATGGGACCAGCACAAGGTACACTGTGTGTACATATATGGTGTACCATCCTGCGCTCATACACAGACACTATGATGTAGCTCAAGTATGGGACTAGCACAAGGTACACCGTGTGTCCATATAGG